>CM023105.1:28903568-29515900 GCA_013103745.1 Gardenia jasminoides
TTTCCTTGCCAAATGAAATGAAATTTCTCCTTTTGTTCCTTATGTCCATCTCATTTTATGCATATATTTTGCTCTTGGATGATCATGAATAAAAAACCCTTTGACCCTTTTGACGCCATCATTTTATTTGTGACTAAAATTCTGATATCTCATGAACTTGATGTCGCCGCTTGTAAGATAATCCACACCGAGATTGGCATGAGAAACTACTCCTGTATATAGGCTGCAATCGATTTCTACTGGCAACACCTACATGTATGGATGGAAGCCGTGTACACCGCCAGTTAAAATCCCGCCTTTTGCGATTTATTGAAGCTCTGAAGAAACCGAACGGACCAAACAACGCACGCAAGCAACCGTCATGGATCGATGAAGTTGAATGCCATTTGTCGGCAATGTTACCAGCAGTGATGGCTCGAAGCAACAAGAAAATCAACCCTCGCATGTTTGAAGCGGGGACAAGGTTTTGAACAATCCTTCCGGACAAGAAGAGAAGGCTGAAATTAATTGCGTCATTATTCAAAAAAGTGCTGTTAGAGCATCATTTCTGGAGATGGATGGACAGATCTTTTTCAACCAATCAATTCAGACATGGTAAAAGATTTTTCATATGATTGGTAAGGTTTCTTTAAATTCTTTGCAAAAGGTGGTCCTAAAAGCCGAATCTCTTTTCCTTTCGCTTAAAAACTTCAACCCCCGCCTCCGTTGAGAGCCTATGAGAACGCGAATTATTTAGCAAACCCCTTGAGAATAAAACCCCACACCGGCATTTTCATATTTTGAAAAAAAACAAAAAAAAATAAAGGGATTTAAATTTTTCATAAAAATTTTCAAGTTTAAACCCCACTTCTACACTTTCTATGTTATGATCCAACCTTTTGTAAAATTTCTGAAGAGAACTTTCTCAAAGGCAAATGATGAAATACACTCTAAATTTTGTCAAGGATTGTCTATCGATGCCACCATTTTAACAACATGTTTAAATTGACTAAAATTGGGTTAAGTCTCCATTTCATTTTACCTTATCACCAACTTCAAGCAACCGAAAAGATACTAGCAAGTTTTGAAAGTTGAACAAAGGTGTTAGAAAAAAAAGTTCATGGGACAAGGGAAGCTGCGGATTACGCTTACTTTATCTTATATCAAGCACCTAAGGAGATGATATCCAAAGGGTCAAGGTGACGCTTTTGTGTTAAATAATTTTCCCAGCATTTCTATTGATTTAAAATGTCATGTTTAGCATTCATTCTATGGTCATGATGTCAAAATAAATTTTCTTTCCTTTGCCCAAATTTTGCACATATTTTCATCAAAAGAGCATTTTCATCAAAGGACAATCCTCTTAGATCACATGAAGGAATGGGTGATATGGGTTCAGAAGAAGTAGACACGTAACAGACCAGACCGTAGAACAAAAAAGAATTCAGCTACCACACACGCCCAAGAACTATGTTTATTGGTTTTCACCGAAGAAGTGGTAGAATGGTGGCGTTATCATTACTTTTCACCATTTTCTTTGCAGAGAAGTGGGACAAGTGACCAATCGGTCCAATCGAAGGTTTAGTTTAAAATGTTTAGAATGCATGATTAGACCATTTTGTGCATATATATAAAAATAAATAAAGATAGATGTTTGAAAATCAAGAAAGGATAAATTCTTTGAAAATTTTGAAAGTAAGGCTTACCTACACTACCAGGCTATAGCCCCAGTTCAAAATAATAATAATAAAATAATAATAAAAGAAAGAAAGAAAAAAAAATTTTTTGAAGTGATGGTGGTTACAGATCACGCTTCCTCGCTTTACAAATTCATATCCTCAGGAAGTAACGGGTTGTCATGGGATAGTCCGCTGCTCAAGCTTTCTTTGAAATTCATATCTTCCGAAGTGTAACGCTTGAGCCTTATCGTGGATTGTTCCGCTGCTTTCCTCGCTGCTTATTTCATTTTCTAAACGAACGCCAGATCATACGAGTCACTCACCATCCCGCTAAGCTTCCTATTGACAAAGTCAGGTTCATATGGTAACGCTGGAACGCCAAGTAGTCCGCTGCTCTCATTCCGCTTTCCATTTCCCGTAAGCTCCGTTGTAAGCGGAAGTCTTCACCGCTTTTCCTTTCCCACTCACTCACCCAAATCCTCAAACTGTTTTTCTTCCATATTCTTCACCGAACATTCTAGGCTTCTTAGAACCTTTTCATCCAAAACATCACATCAAAACACATCAAAAGTTCTGGATTGAGGTTGTTTTTCTAAACTAAACCGTCAATTGGGGTCAATTGCCTTTTTTTGGGGCTTCTTGCATCATTTCTTCCCTCACTCCACTACGTAGATTCGCGTAAGAAATCCCAACTTACATCTTTTGAATTTCCAAAATTCGTTTCTTTTTCCTTTTTTCTATTTTTCTGTTTTCAATTATAATGTTTATTGTTGTTGTTTCTATTATTAGACTTGTTTATGTGATTAAAAGATGTTGGTGAGCCATTTATCTATTTTATTTGTTTTATTTTATTTGTTTAATTATTATTTATTTAAATTGTGTAATTTTTGTCAATTTGTGAATTTAATTTTTGTATTGTTAATTAATAGGTTTGATAGGATTGTTAAATTGAACGCTGCTTGAGCTGTCAAATGTAGAAATTTTAGAATTTTTGTTTAATTGAAACTTGTTGAAATTTCTAGTCCAATTTTGTGATTTAATCGCTAGAATTAGAGGAAAAAATTGAAATCAATTTTGATTTTTGTGCTTTATAGAAATGGGATGTATTTGTGAATTGTTGATGGAAATTTATAACAATTTTCTCGTTTATAAATGTTGATGATTTTATTTGTTTATTTATTATTTATTTGAATTGTGTTAATTTGTATCAATTTCTGAATTTAATTTTTGTATTGTTAATTAATAGGTTTGATAGGATTGTTAGATTAAAATTGAATACGCTTGATGGTCAAATGTAGAAATTGTAGAATTTTTGTTTAATTTGGAACTTGTTGAAATTTCTAGTCCGTTTGAATTTTGTGGATTTTGCAATGTTGTAGAATTAATGTGAAATTAGAAATCACTAATTTTGATTTTTGTATTTTTTATAGGAATTTGGATAAAATGAATTGTTTTAAGGAAAATTTATTTGAATTGCCACTAATCGAATTGTTGAAGTTTTTGTAATTTATAGAATTGTTGAATTTTAGGTTTTGTGTGGAATTTCATTGAGTTCTTAGATTTTAGAATTTAAATGATTTTGTGAAATTTGATTTTTTTAGAAACTTGGGTTTTTTGTGTGTAAAATTCTTGAGATTTTTTCATAGGTTTTGTTAAAATGCCTGAAATTTGGAAAATTTGTTGAATTATTGCACTTTGTTCGCGTAATCGCAGGAATTTAAAAAAAAAAAAAAAATTTTCCTACATTTTTGTGAATTTAATTGAAATCTTTAGAATTTTGTTTCTTTTGGGTTTTGTAGTTGTTTGATTTTCGCTTTTAGAATTTTGTTTTAGGTGTTTTCCAAAAATTCTAATTTGTTTATGTATTTACCCGCTTTGTCAAAATTGTTGGCAATTAATCATTTAAAATTTTTTCGGTACTATGTCACGCAGCACGCGGCAAGAAGTTGGTCGAGCCACCTCCAGACAAATGAGAGAGAGTCGGCCAAGGCGAAGAGATCGGCCATAGCAGACAAACCTCCACCGCCGATTTTGATATCCTGCTTCTCCTCTAAGGAGAACCGTGAGGTGTATCGTTCGAGAGATAGATCTGATAATGAGCATGGCTAACATTGAGGCGGACGCTTCACTGGGACATTATCGGGCTGCTTTCGGGCAGTGATCGTAAAGGCTCCATTCTCGTATCGCTCTGTCAGATCTTCCTCGACTTGGTCCGCGAAGTTCTAACATCGAGGACAAGAAGCTACGGAAAGGATTGAGACCTTGCGGGAGTTCGATTGAGATCACCCGCATTAATCGTCGCAGACGAGGGTCCGCCATTGATTTGAAGAAGGACTTCTCACCCAACCGGACGGATCCTCACATGCTACGGCGCATTTGGAGTCGATATGAGGAGTTCCGAGGTCCCGCAGCCGACGTTCTGGCTCGATCTTTTCCAAAGACGCCACCGCGTGTTTTATACACCCCGCCCACAATGTCATCCCAAAGAAGCTGCTGGAGTTAGAACGCCGATTATACTTTTAGATCGTATGTTCCACGGTCGACTCACCAGCCTGCATTCCCCTCACAACATTATTATCGCCATAATGGACGACGGCTGGAGATCATCATCCATTCCACGGTTTCCTCGATTTATTTCACTTCTCCTCCACGGTATAGGGTGATTCCCCCGCTATCCCACCTACTCCGAGGTATCGAAGCTCGCCAAAGATTGATTGTCAGGACCTACATATGATGTATCGACATCGCCTCGACCGACGCACCCGTAGAGCTACTAAGTGAGGAGAGAATGGCTCATCGTCACGCACCACCACCACCACCACCCACGCCCCTGGATGGCGACCACTGGACACTCCATGGATTTCGGGACATGATCGAGACGGGATCGCATGGAGACGCAGCTCGACGCCACGGGGCATGGAGGAGCAGCATCGGTTTTGAGCACTGACAGTCGTGATGTAGGCACATTCGCATTCGCCCGCCCGAGTACTTATCCAGACCACCGGAGGTGAGTCGGAGTGGACCCATATCCGGCCCATGATTTGTCGCTTATTCTACTCGTGTTTTATTTCTCTTTTTTTATGTTTGATCTTGTATTCTCGATAGTTTAACTGTTAGACATACTTTGGTTAAATTGCTTCGAGGATGTATATTTGTTTAAATTAACTTTATGTGCTTATATGTGTTGATTGTGATTTTAAATTTGTCACGGGTGTGAGTTTTCATCCGCTTATGGGAAATCACAAAATTTTTTTCAAAAAAAAAAAAAATCTAAATTGCATATTTGCTTCACAAATTGATTTGTTTTTCGAATTTTGATTCAAAAAAGGTGCAAATGTCTAATTTTGTTGCAATTGTTTTCATCCTTTTGAAATAAAAGTCTCGGTGATATGAAAATCCTTTTTCCATCCCACTGAAAAATTATTATTACATTGTGACATTGGTATTTTAGAAAGTATGTTTTGTAAAATAGGGAAAATTATGCCTCATTTTTCCAATCTTTCTTTATTGGATTTTACAAGAAAATGATTGATATTATTGGCAAATGATCCTTCCATTTGATATGAAAAAAAAAAAAGAAAAGAAAAGAAAGAGGTAAATTTAAATTTACCCAATGATTCTAGTACTAAGTAAACTGAGATTTAGCATCTACAAATGTTAACTTTCACAAAACGGTGCTTGAATTATGAGTATGCAAAGCGTTTGAACAAGTAAAATTATTGAGTAACCTGAGTCTTCACCTAAAGTTGATTTTCGGAAAGACATTTTACTATTTAAGCAAGAAGGCATATGTCGAGTAATCGGAGTCTCTCACCTAAAAAAAGTTGTTGATTTTCTGCCAAAAGACATTATTGCAATTTGAATAAGAGGATTGTTTCAAGAACCTTTTATCAAGAAAACTGAGAAAATATGGAAAAGGTGTTTGAATTGACTATATGAGTCGTTTGAATTGCAAAATTTGGTGAAAGTGAGAAATCAAGCTTGAATTGTTAAAATTGAGGTATAATTGTCTTTCTTTTACTTGACATTATGAGTACTTGATGCAAATTGAATAATTGCATAATAATATTTTGCCTAGTTTATGAGGATTTGGATTTCCAAGATCACATGGTTTATTTCAATCCCATAACTTGTTTTGATGAATATTTCCTATCACTTGAAAATAAGCAATGCATAAGTATCTCATGAATGTGTTTTATTGTATGATTCTCTACACGCTTTAGTCATTTAATGGCCAACAAATGTGATCACAAGAGTTTTTTTTACACTTTATGATTAATTTAAAAAAAAGAAAGAAAGAAAAGAAAAAAAGAGAAGAAAAGAGAATTTGAATTGCCATGGACTAATTGGTTAATATTTCATGACTCTAGGTTAACCGCTCGCTTGACATCGGGCAATTTTGTTTTGAGAGAAGTACTCCAATTTTGATAATGCATTCAAAATTAATTTTTACCGAAGAGAGGTGATCAAGACGATGGCAACATATGTGGATCTGTTCCAACCCTGCAGAGGAAGGGTTTCAGTTACACTCTTCAACTTTCCAAAATCCATCAATTCTTGAAAAAAAAAAAAAGAAAAGAAAAAAAGAAAAAAAAAAGAAGAAAGAAAGAAAAAATAAAAAGAAGTCATTGTTTCTATCAATCACTTACTTTTCAAGTCGAGAAAAATCAAGAATCAGAATGGCACCATTTCGTCGAGTGCATCATTACTTGCATTTTTACATTCATCATGTTTGAACAACTTGTGTTTTATTTTTCAAAGTCCGCAATCCAAAGATTCATATTTTATTTTCCCATTTAGTCATTCAGCTTGGGTCCAATCCCAATCAATAGTATTTCTAGTCATTCGTGCTCTGTCCAATCCCACCGAATAGATATTTAGTCATTCAGTTCTGGGTCCAATCCCCCGGATGCATAGCATCGGTTATATTGCCCAGCCGGTCCAATCCCACACTGATAGAGTCATTCGTGCTCTAGTCCTAACCTAATCGATTTCTAGTCATTCAAAGCTCAGCCTAATCCTGTGATTAGTCATTCAGGTAATCGGGTTAGTATTTCTAGTCATTCGTGCTCGGGTCCAATCCCACCTAATAGTATATTTAGTCATTCGTGCTCTGTCCAATCCCACCGGTATGTTTAGTCATTCGTGCTCTGTCCAATCCCACCAATAGTAGTCATTTAGGTTCAGTCCAATCCCACCTATCGAATAGGTATGAGTTTGCTTGGGTCCAATCCCACCGAATAGTATGTTTAATCATTCAAGCTCGGGTCCAATCCCATCAATAGCATATTTGCATTTTCCCATCTAGTCATTCAAAGTCAGTCCAATCCCATCAATAGTCTAAATTTGGAAAGAATTTAATTACTGGCCGCCAATCTCACTCCTCGCGCAGACCCTTCTATCCCCCTCGCTACTTAATTATTGTCATTGCTCACTCGCCTGCACTCTATCTCTCTCGTTTACTTAAATTTCATACGCTGTCTCACTGCAATTCTTTCTATCCCTCTTCCTCACTCATAAATTTCGGCTGGAGTCTCAGCCTCGGCACAAAATTCCCTTCTCTATCCCACTTCTTCAATTTGAATTTCTCACGGAATTCCTGCTCACGTGTTTTCTATCCCTGTTTCATATTTAAATTATACTGAATCTCTCAGCTCACTGCACCCTTCTATCTCCCCGTTTTGATATTTAATTCATAGGAGTCTCAGCCCTCCTCCGCGGCACTTCTATCTCCTCTCTGAATTTTACAAGATCTCAGATCATTTCATTATAGTTCATTTGTATTGAACCACGCTTGACCTGATTCTCATGTCAGATATCGAGGCAACTCTACACGCAGTTGGTCACATTATGTTGTTTAGTTTGAAATTTGTATCAATTTACACATGTGGTTCGATACAACCAGCAAAAAGCATTTATAGCCTACGTCTTTGTCTAGAGTTTCTTCAAACTCGCATTAAAGAGGTAAGTAGACACCAAATTTTGACTTTTCATTTGTTTTCTTATGTTTTATCTATTAATGTTTAGTTATTTATCGTTGAATATTCTAACACTTTTTTCTTATTTTTGTAGGTTTTCCAAAAAAAAAAGAAAAAAAGTAAAACGCGACCGCTTACGCTGATCATTTCCAGAACTTGATCGAAAAAATGACTGATTTTTTCCGAACTCGATCATCCTTTTCAGCCTGATGCTTGAACGATAAGAAACCTATTTAAACATTCCCCAACTCACCCCTAACCCCAACAACTCATCTAACGCTCAAAATTAGCTCACCTCATCCCAAGAACATCAAAACCCTTAGTTCTAGGGTTTGGTGGCTATAAATAGCCTAGATTAGGGTTTAACAAAGAGGTTGGAAACTGAGAGAAAAGAGGCAATTAGAGAGCTTTGAGAGAGAAAAAAGTAGAAGAAAACTACTGGAATTGGAGAGGAAAAAGAAAAGAAAGAAGAAAAGAAAAGCTGGTTTCACACTTGAGATTATTCTTGGAATTTGCCCTCTTCTCTTGTTTAGATTCAAAGCCTGATTCATGTAACATTCTTCTACTCTATTTACTGCTTTTTGATCGAAATTATTCTGAGATTTGGACCTTTGGTGGAACCAAGGTCTTGAATAGTTTTTCTTTAGTTTGGGATATTTGATGATGATTATCAGCTTGTTATATGAGCATGTTGTTTATAAAGCCTTGTAAGCTAGTAGATTTGTTTTACGCGAAATCGACGCGATGCTTCGCTTGATGATGTCGCTAGATTCCCCGAAATTTCGAAAAA
Source organism: Gardenia jasminoides (assembly GCA_013103745.1). Classification (NCBI taxonomy): domain Eukaryota; kingdom Viridiplantae; phylum Streptophyta; class Magnoliopsida; order Gentianales; family Rubiaceae; genus Gardenia; species Gardenia jasminoides. The sequence goes on from CM023105.1 coordinate 28,911,995, forward strand.
TGTTCCTCACGCTGAAGATTGAAGAAACGCGGACTACTTATGCTGATGACTTCAAGCTGTAATCAAAGGCTTCCTCTTGAATGTTTGAAGTTGTGAAGAAACGCTGACTCATGACTACTCAGAACGCCCGCTAAGCTTCGCTTGAATACTTGAGATGCTGAAGAAACGCATTTGTTACAGCTACCCGCTGAATAATCCTCGCTTCTAACCTAACAGCTTCTTCCCTTCCCTTTTCTTTTGTCTATTTGATGATGTCGATGTTTAAGATTCTTCTTCGGTTTTAGTTTGTTTTGACGGATCTCAATGCTTGTGTTTGAAGTTTTAAATAGATCCCTTGCTCAAGATTTTGTTTGTGATGTTGTTCCAAAACTGGAAGCAACCTTCCCAGATTTTGAAGACGGAAGAGACGCTGACGGTTACGCTGATTTATCCGCTTCGTTCCTCACGTTTCTCAACTTTGATTTTTGCCCGTAACGCTGATCATGAGCGCCGATCCGCATTTCTCCTCCACAGAACCTCCTCTTCTCAGATTATGTTGATATTTCCGCTTTTGTTCCGTAATCTTACTGCTTTCCTAGTATTATCTCTGCTTGCTTGCGAATCTGCTTAGATACCTTTCTTTGAATTTTTGATTCATTTTCCTTTAAATTGGTACCTTGATCCCTTTGTTGATATCGAGTCTTAGATAACCATTCCCATCATTTAAGGATTCAGCAGGTCTCACATCAAGGGATGGTAACTTTTCCCATTATGTGCTTATTATGTGTTTTTGCATGATTTTGCATGTTTTAAATTAAGTTTTCCTTGTTTTTATTCATGTCTAGCCTTTATTTATGTTATTTAATTTTGGTAAATCATTTGGAGGCCTTGGAAGTTGTAATAGATAGGTTTAATTTGGCAAAAAATGTATTTATTCTAGAAAATGTAATAGTTAGATTATTATTCTGACTTTTCCCTTAGAATGTATTTAGGTTCCCAATGTAATAATTAGGTTTTATATGTTTATTTTGCATGCTTGCATGATTATGTGTTTACTTGTTTTCCTGTAGTTCTTGCATCTGAGACATTACTGCTATGTTATGTGTGTTTATGTGTTTTAAGTGTTTATTTGTTTTATTATCATGTCTACATGTTTATTGTGTAAATATATTGATCGCCACCACACTAGTCCAACGCTTAGTTGTGGTCTTCCTCTTCGATTTCTCACTAATCCAATGTTAGTGAGAATCTTTGACAGGCTAGTCCAATGCTAGACCCTTAAAACCGCTCATGCATCGCAAAACAAATTTCACACACTTTCCACTTTAGAGTTTCTTTCCCATTTTGCATGTCACTATTCTCCCATCCCGTATAAACATCTCATTTAGTTTTCTTTATTGATTAGTGCATTTGCATTACCCTTTGAATTAGGGAAAGAATAGTATGGCTTCCTAGCTTTAGCACGCTTTTATTTCCCTATGAAAGGAAGAATTAAAGTCACTAATTTAGTCCCCCAGACCCATTATGTTGCATTATCCCCTTCAGGACATACACGCGGCATTATTTTAAAGGCTATCAAATTCATTCTTTAAAAATCAAACTTTCTTTCTTCATGTTTTAGCACTTCAAAGTCAAAAGCCACTTTTCTTAAAACTGCATCTTTTGGAAATTCAAGTTCCTCTTTGTACTTAAAATTGACCTTTCAAAATCCAATTTCTTTCTCTTGATACTTTATAAAATTGCATTTTGAAAACCCTATCTTTGTTCATTCAAGTCTCATCATTTGCATTTTTTCGACCTCCTCGAGGATCAAAATTGATGACACAACTAATGTGATCAATTCCAATCAAACCTCAAGGAGACATTTTGTCTCCTCGATCCAACATTAGGTCTGTGGTTTGCATCCATATAGACAACATCCAAATGTGATAAATTTTAAAGTTAGAATTAGGAAATTTTCAACTAAATCTTGCAACTAGCTTGCTAGGGTTAGAATGGTGCCTTGTGAGACGCAGTAACATCAATCTTTGCCTTCCTTCTTTCAACTGCGGACCCCTAACCTTTTTCTCTAGTTTTCAAAGACTGAGTCGCCTAAAAAAGGGTTTTCTTTGTTTATTTCATTAAATCAAAACTTTTGGGGACTTGGTACTTCCCAACCCATACCAAGTGCGATTCCAAACTTTCTAAAAACCTTTTCTAGACGCTTTGTTTTGGGTCCAAACCGTCGATTTTATAGTCCCATGACCCCTTCCCTTTCTTTTTCAAAAAATCAAATCTTTCCCTTTTCTACCACACACATTTTGTTGAAAAAAATAGGGGCATTACTAAGTGTGGAGATTGACTTTAAAATTCACATTGGTTATTTCAAAACACTTAAATCATTGTTGGTTTTATTTCTAATTGCTTGAGGACAAGCAATGATTCAATGTGGGGAATTTGATAAGTGTTTATTTTACATGCTTTAGTATGTTTGAGTACTTAGTTTTGTGTGTTTTTGATATTTTATGGCCAATTAACTTGGTTTCTAGTGAAATTCTACATTTTATGGTTTAAATGAGAAAAGTGTATTTTGTGGATTAATATGGTGAAATCTTCATATTTTTGTAGGATTAAATGCTCAATTATCAAATGAGGAAAATGAGGAAATAATTTGCCAAGAAGTCTTGACGAAAAGTTCTGATTTCACAATTTGGAGCGATTCATGAGCCAATACGCTATGCAACCAATGAAGAAAAAGACTAGCTCACAATCCTCTCGGTAAGTAGGACCGACATGGGATCCGCGACTCGCCTCATGATCCGGTCGCTGATCCCCGATCAAGAAAGGTGTTGACCGCTATTAAAATTAAATCCAATTTTTCTGCATTTCACTTCCAAACCAATTTTCGCATCAATTTCAATGAAATGGAAAATCTGGGAAATTGAAGAAACAACTCATAGCAAATTCAAAACACAATTTGCTTCAACTTTACAACTCATTTGAGATTGAAATTCAATGGATTCAATGCATGAAGACACACTTTGAAGAATTCAAGAAGATGAAGATTCATGAAGACATTTTTCTTGACTTTGAAGACCAAATTTGTCATGTGTTCACATGATAGAATTTTGAGGTTTATGAATTCAATCATCTATAAATATGGCCTCTTGTAGACAATTGAAAAAAAGGAGAATTAGAATTAGAGAGAGAGAAGGCTAGATTCACTACAAAATGTAGTCTCTCATTAGTTCCTTAGTTTAGTATAGTTAGTAGTATAGTAATTATGTTTAGCTAAGTTTATGTCTTGAGTTATGGATGAACTTTCTATGTCTTGTTGGTGATGTTTACATGGTTATTTGATGCTATTATTTTGAGCAAGTATTTAGTACTTTGGCTTTTCTAATCATGATTAACCGCCATTAATTGTGATCATTTAAAGGTGTTAAAGACACTAGTTCATGAAGTTCTAAACCTAGGAAGTCACTCACAAGTGTGGTGCGCCTTTGTGGTTTTAGTGATTCATTTCATGTAATTTCATTGAGCAAATGAGTTTGTAATTAATTCCATAACCACGCTAGTAGATATGGTTTAACCAGTATAGCTGATTCACTACAATGAAAGTATGTTTCAACGGTATTAGAGATTACGCTATACTTAGCCAAATTAATATCATTAATGCAACCGGTAGCTTCATTTGCAAGAGTAGTAAGGAATTCCATAGCTTGAGGAGCTTTTAATTGTTATATTCTATCTATTTTATTTCCATGTTTGTAGTTTAGATTTAATTTATATACATCCATGCCTAAATAATAGAGGAGTTTGAAAATCATCGGTACTTGACATTCTTTCCCTGTGGGATCGACACCTATACTACCCTATGCTCGATAAACGATCTGTATACTTGCAGAAAACGGGGTGTTTAGGTTTTATATTAAAATTTGGTGTAGTACAAAAACCTCGTCACATATTATGAGAGGTAAAATTAAATATATTCTAAAAATTACTATTCATCAGCTCTTCTTTCCATTTTACTTCAAGTGATATCTTTCAATTTGAAGGATAAAAAAATAAGTATATTTAAACAGTTTAAAACTAAATTGGAAGTTATGAAAGTTTTTTTTTTCCTTCAAATATTAACTTTTTAATTTGGATGTTGAATTATAAACACATTTGAATCCAATTAAATTACATATCCAAACTCATATTTGTTGATTGAGCAATCAAAGTAAATAGGTTATCATTTACAATTATAATAGTTGGATAGTATAGTAGAATAGGAGGTAAATGTACTATAAAATTAGACTAAAGGAAAGACAATTAGGTAAGAATTATATAGGGTAAAGAGAATATAGGATTCAAGGGCGGGGGAAAGGGTTGCAGGATTATGGAAATGTTGAGTTAAGGAGATGAGAAAAAGGGGATAGCAAGAAGAGTGGAGTTGTGAAACCGGAGAAGTGACTTGAAGAGGTGGTCGGGGTGTAATACTATATTCGACGTACTTTTGATATTTCTTTCAATGTTTCTATAATCATTTCCTTATATGTTTTTGTTTATTTTAAAGTTTTAAATAAGATACATAAATATAATATAAATTAGATACTAAAATAATAATCTTTTTATTTTTAACTTATTTTTCATGAATTTCCTTTTTAATAGGTTTCATGAATGCACATCCCTGACTTGATTATCTTCAATTGGCTATTGAATGAAATAAGGTATGAATTTTTCATTAATTATAACTATTTATATATCATATACCAGTCATAAATTGTGTTAGACCTTTTTTTAATTTGACAAAAATGAAAATCTTTTGACATCCACCTATAAATAGAAAATTAGTCAAAAAAGTTAAAAAATTACTAAAATCACAACAACAAAAATTCTTTTCTTTCTCTATTTCTTTATTAAAAGAACTCTTTACTAAGTAATAGTAATTTTAAGGGTTTTTCCAAGGGTACCCATAGAGCACTCGTTAAAACACCTAAAATTCTCTTGACCTATCATATGTATATACGCATGCTAACAATTATTATCATCTTTTTGCATTTATATACTTTTCCTATTTAATCTTACTTACCCTTCATTGTATTTATTTGCTTTCCTTAATTAATCCTACATTTCCAAAAAATATGACAACTAAAATATATTTTAACAAAAACCCTATAGGCACCCGTTGGCCGGACCTTAATTTTAATAAGTAACGGAAGCTAAAATTCCAACCTCTTGAGCTTTTCCCTTTTAACTCTCAAGTAATGGTTTATGAAATATCCCATGATTGAAAACATGAAAAATGGGGCAAGTACAACTGTACAATTGGCTATGGAACTTTAGATGCAATTGGTGTAATTGTTGTATTTTTTTTTTAATGATTTGGTATACAATCACGTAACTTTATTGTATTTCATGATTTGATACACACTTACGTAACTTTTGTTTTACGTCAAGAACTGCAATAAAATTATGTAAATATATACAAAATTACCAAAAAAGTATAGCAATTATACAAACCACGCCTAAAGCTAAGCCATACCTATCCTAAACTCTTGACACATGTAAGGGAAGTTCCTATACTTGAAAGTTTTCCATAACGGAGATCTTGCTCCTCCTATATCGTATATTATATTTATATAATCCTAGAACCCTAAAATTCTGTTCAATGCTCATTCCTTTCCACCCGAAATAACTTTCATCCAAAGCTTAACCTTCAAACTTTTTATCAATTATTGGGAACTTAAACAAGTTTGAACTTCAAGAGCTTCCGTATTTCTTGGAAAAGATTTGTCCCCACTCAATTTGTCGAAAATCATGTAATCCACACCTTGATAGTAGGATTTTAATTTCTTCATTCTTCAATACATGTTCATAATTGTTTTATGTTGTTTGTTCTTTCATGAAATGATTTATTATAAATCTTGTTCCCCATTAGATGACTGATTGTGGTTTTTGGGATGGTTACATTACATATCGGCAGTTGTTCAAAGTCTTCAAGTCGGCAATCGATTTGGATTCTTTTAACTTTTCAGCTCAAATTGATTCTCCAGATTTTGTATGTTTTATATTAATACATGATTTCTTTCTTGCTTCTACATTACCGGTTGAAAACTCGAAATCCAAAACCTGAAAATATCAAAATAAAAAACTGAAGAAGTCTTCTATCATGTTCTAAATTTGTAAAAGTAGAAATCATTATCATTACATACTTTAGATTCTTCATGAAATTCTTTTAGGTTTGGCCTTCCGGTCTCTGCATAACAAATTTTGCATTCCTTACAACATACCATCAGTTGATTACAATATATTTAAGTTCATACATTACTCTCTTATTAGTCTTTTGGATTAATTACTTTATTACAAAAACTCAAGTTCCATCATAGCTTTCTTCCTTTTCTTCTTCTTTTTTCCTTTTTAACACAAAAAAAAAAAATTAACAGAGAAAAACTAGAAGTCGTAGCCCTATAGTCATGCACAAACAAACAGTTACCGTATAGCACAAAATCTTTTTTTTTTTATGTTTTCTTTTTATTTTTCTAAAATAAAATCTTAGCCTCCTGCCTAATCTTAGTAATACCTTAAAGTATTGTTATCTATTCCGAACTGCCAGATTTAGCCATTGAATAGAATCCAATCTAAAAGTTGCAAGTACTTAATTGGTGATATCCACCGTTGAAAATATTTGTTTTTTTTCTTGTCAAAAGTTGAAAATCTTTGTTAAATGTACTTTTGTTTTTGATAAAATAAAAGCCAATATTATTAATAAACTAGCTAGAAATTGTCAAGTACAATTTGCTTGATAATGAATCTGTACAAATAGCAGAAAGTACATCGAACATATCACACAAATATATCATATATCCGATCTGAAAAACATTAGAGTTAACAAAACTATAAAATATAAAAAATTACACTATGAATTACAAATCATCAGATCTTACCAATTGCACAAGCTATTCCATAAATATTTGTGCATGTCCATTGCCTCAAATCTACTATTCAACTAGTTCAAGTTCAAAATTGAAACTAAGATTTGAAGAGAAGATCCAAAAAATTTCAAATCTAACATATAAATCCTAAAAACTCTTAGATTTGAGAAAATAATAACTAAAATTAAAACAAAACTCCTACTAAAATAAATCAAGAGAGACCGAAACTCTCACTAGTAAACATTAGGAGAGAGAAAACTCTCACTAGAATATTCTAAAAGAGACTTTATTAAATAGAAAATAAAAAAAGAGGAAGAGGTAGGGAGATCTTGGTTTGCGGCCAAGATCTCCCTCTTATGGAGAAAGAACGGTGGAGAGAGAATTAAGAGTAGAGAGAAGTAGAGAGAATGGGTGAATATTGAGCATTGACTAAAGAACTCATTTTTGTTAAACGTACTTAATTGGTATTAGAGCCGCAGTCTCAATTGAAACGAGTTTTCAGTTGGTAAAAATTGTGAGTCCAACTGTGCTTTTGCTCATGTTCTTGGTAATCAAAAGGTAAAAAAAATGATTAGTACGAAGTATTAGAAGACATTGGAAGTGAGACAACTTTTAAACTTAAATCACTAATCCAAAATCTTTAAACAGAATCAATAGTAATCAATAATTCAATCATAATTAATGCTTTCTATTTCACTTGTCTTACCAGTGTAGAGTCGTGATAAGATGCTATTGCACCAGACTGAATGGAAATCATATGACTCTACCTATCATAATTTTTTGTTTTTGTTTTCTTTTTCTTTTTGGTTTGAAGATTAGATTACATTATGTTTTCTTGTTCTCATATTTGATTGGAGCTAACTACAATGAGTTAATATCCTATTTCAAAGCATAAATCCAATCATGGTGAGGAGATTTTTCAGCTTAGTTAATAACATGGTTGAATTGGTTCTCCGTACGTGAATAGTACTGATTTAGGATTACCCAAATATTGTAGACTCCTTTGATTGGCACATTATTTGTTGCATGTTATCCAAGTTTAGCGAGTTAAAAATTATTTAGGACGGTGTTCAGGCTTTGTGGTGTCTGCAGGAATATTTCAATCTGCTAATCCAAATACTTAAATGGACCGACTTTGTAGATTTTGTTTTCTATCACCCAATACTACACGACTTTGTTTAAGACCCCAGAATTTAATCAAGAAATCTTTCATGATTTCATCCCAGGTACTATCATTTTCAAGTGCACTAGCACGGCTAAAAAAATTGAATTTCATGAAAAGACCAAGTAAAGATTGGTTTTAGAAATTCCTCTTTTTTTTTTTTTTATTTTCCTAGTTTGAATACATGGGTTTTTGGGTAAATCAGTTTTTATAGATTTACTTGTATATTATTTGTGATAAACTGTTCAATACCATTCGAAACAAGCACTATATAACATTTGCATGACTCAATTTTGACATAGAGATTTCTCAAGTAACCCATAAACATTAAATATACCACAGAATTTGTTCTCATCTTGTACAAGATTTGCGCCAGCAGGACATCATTGTGATGACAAAGAGACAGTGCCAGGACGTATGATTTTGACATCGTCTAAACATATGGTCCCCAAATTGAATTCTTTTACAAGTGAAAAAGTTTTAAAACTTGGCTCTGTTTCATTCACCTGTCAAAATTTAATTAGCTGTGCTGACTTTGGCAGAACTTTCGTGTCACCACACATTGAATCGGTTTGACAAGGAAGTTAATGAGTAGTACTAGAAGACAATATAGTAATTGGTAACATGTAATCATGTTTCTGGTAAATTCTCATCCAGATGACTGAAATAAAATTGAACATCTCTTTGAAATATGTCTACACACATCTTGACAAAAAAGGGTACACACTAAGGCTGATGTATGTGCCAAAATTTCGTATTAATGTTGTACGCCTTGTGGCATCAACTATTTAACAACACCAAAATATACCAAATACGAGGAAAAACAATAATAATGTTACTGATCTTACTATTATTGTTATTGTTGTTGTGGATCTGGCACACCACAAGGTCGGGTTGGTTATAGCAATAGTCAGAAGACTCAAAACATGGACATGACCTCATGTACGTGGAAGGAAAGGTGTCTACGTGCACCGGAAAATTACGGTGGAATTCCATGAATGGACAAAGTGGCACAAAGGGGTAACAGTACAAATCTGTAGAAGTTTTCTAGCAGTGACCGTAATATTGTAGTAATTGGAATAATCCTGGTCCACCCGCAACGGCAACATGATCTTCTTGATTGAAATGCAAATGTACACACAAACAAAAGCATACCTACCTTCATTATGGACAGATTATATAATAATAATAGTTTAGCCGGCGAGATTGGTTTCCTCAGTTTCTTGGATGGCATTTATTATCAATTTCATGGTAACAAGAAAAGCCTCCCTATTTGCCAGGTCCCTTGCTGTAGCTTTTTGATTGCTTCTATGTACATAGTATCATGTCTCACAAGCATATTCTATTTGAACCTCTTTTTACACAGTAATTCTAATATAATGATAAAGTCACATCTGTCTTTTCTGTCTTTGTAAATCCCTCTTTAGCTTGCCACTAAACAATTCAATTTTTTCAATTAAAATTTTTTCCCCTGGTATCCATTCTACACTAGTTAGCGCCATTGGGTGCATCCCACAAGTTGGAACGTTCTATATTGTTATTCTTCATCTAACAGCATATATGAATATAGAAGATCCTCATTTCCCGTCTGCGCATATATATGTAAAAGCCGGTAGTTAGTGTAAGTTTGTGTGTGTTTTTAATTAACACAGTTTTTCTATTGTAGTGATCATAAGGTGGAATGGCACCCAAAAGTAGTTCCTACCAAACTTCTGCAACGCCAATTACATTGTTTGCTCACTTGGTCTTCGTAGCAGTCTTTGCTCTCGTGCTGGTTTGGCTTCTCAAGTTCAGGGATGGACTTTCCTTCACATCAAATAACAAGCAGAAGCTTTTCAATGTAATATATACCTTTCTTGCTGCATGAAAATTGATGTTTTCTATTCGTCTTTTTTGCTCAAGATTTATGTGTTCTTCAATTTACACTTATATTTTACCTTTTTCCATGCAGCTGCACCCCTTTTTTATGGTCCTTGGCTTTGTCTTAATCTCAGGACAAGGTAAGAAATTAAGGATGATAATATTAGTTGGGCAAGCTCCTTTTCAGTTTGTTTTACGCCAATTGTACTTTTGATCTTTTGTTTACTTTTTTCATTGATTTCACTCTCACCTCACAAAAACACAAAGAAGGGATTTCTGATTATGCTAGCTTTCCTGGGTATTATTGCTTAAATTCTAGATTTTCTAATTAGAGAGTTTGTAGTATCTGATTTCTTCTAGCTATGGAAGAAGCTCAAAGAACTGGACCTTAGTCGTTCAAAGTTTGATAACTCTTGCAGCTTCCTTGACAAAATAGTTGTCTTTTTGTTTTTTCAAATTTTTGGAAAGCTGAAGTATGAGAATTGAGTAGGAAACAGTGAGTAAATTTCCCCATCTTCTTGCTTATTGACTAAATTATTGCTCTCTCCATGTTAGCCGGGTGTTGAAAAGATGCTTAAAAGTATGAGAATTGAGTAGGAAACAGTGAGTAAATTTCCCCATCTTCTTGCTTATTGACTAAATTATTGCTCTCTCCATGTTAGCCGGGTGTTGAAAAGATGCTTAAGGTTTTTGCAGGGACAAAGTTTTAATCTATAAGGGACAGTTTTGTAGACTTTCAACTTTTATGGGTCAAAAGTATAAATTTATAAAACTTGGGGGACGCCCTTGCTTTTTCGAATAACGTCTTACATGGATTTCTTCACACCGACAGTTCTGAATATCCTTATCTGTATTCACTTGAAGCCTGACTAAATGACTCAAAAAGTTTTGATCAGTGGTGTTTGTGTGACGGACTTGGGGCCCAAAAGGTTGTCAGGAAAATTGTTTGACTGGTTTTGTGTAAAATGCACAAAATGTAATTTGTATAAACACGATGTAATTCAGTTTCAACAATGTGTAATTATAAAATAAAATTTTATGAGCTCCACACATAATATGAAAAATGATATACAAGATGAAATTTGAACTTTATATATATATATGTATATTTGGCCAAATCTTGGCCATGAACCTTTAGGATCGGTTGCTGTTCCTGCCCCTCTACCTTTGTGTTGCATCATGCTGTTGATGCTTAGGTGGACTTTGACCACATAATATTGTGCTTCAATTTGTTTGTCTTTTTTCTTGTCCAATGCAATTCTAGTCTTCTTAGTATTTGCACTAAGAAACAACAAAAGGTGTTGACACATTTTGAATAGAGTAAATGGAGAAAAATAGTCACTAAACTATCTAAATTAACACGGTCTAATTATTGAATTTTTTCTCTTGCCAAAAAGGTCCTACAACTCCTTAAAATAGATTTTTTGGATCATATTATCCAATTTAGTCAGTAAACCAACAGGATAGAAGTACATTTGACTTGCTATTGTAGGACTTTTAGTAGCAAAAATGTCCTAAATTGCAAGTCATTTTTGGTTGATTTGGTAGAGAATGACCCAAAAGGCCCATTTTAAGGAGTTGAGTAATCTTTCTAGCCAAGAAAAAAAGGTTTAGTTACCAAACTGTACATCATAACTTATGCTTACTTTTTTTTTCCAATTTTTTCTCAATATTCTTTACGTTTAGACAATATTCCAAAGTTTGTCTAACGGTCTAGAGCGTCAAAAGCCTTGTTTAAGTTTCTGTTCCAAATTAATTTTCAAAATGATTTCAACCTTGATATTGAATCCTCATCTTTGACTAGTAGTAAAGTATAAATATACAAACTGGAGTTCTTGAATTTATCAATAACTTGTCACTGGTAATTTTAACACAGCTATCATGGCATACAAGACTATCCCAGCAACGAAAAGGACACAGAAATTGATTCACATGACTTTGAATTTCATTGCTCTTCTTGCTGCCATAGTGGGATTATATGCAGTTTTCCAGTTCCATCATGACCTTGGAATCCCGGATGTTTATACCCTGCATTCCTGGTTTGGCATCACTACCGTCAGCTTATTTTTTTTGCAGGTAATTAAATCTCGTAATCAATTATTTAGTATTATAATTACTGCTTACTTATGTTTGCTTAATACTCCAGCATATTTCTACTCTTTTTTTTTTTTTTTTGGGGATTGTTAACTGGCAGAGTGATTTTATTGTTTAACTAGAACGAATATCTGTTTTAAATACATTGGAATTATATCTACAAATCAGAATTTGCGAAATTGCAGATCATGAAATAACTCAATGTACATAAGTAACCATATTCTGTTCAGAAGTATATTTAACTTATTAACGAGAATCTAGAAATTAGAGATCTCGGATTTCGAGTCTCACTTCTAGTGAATCCATTCGAGCCACATGTTAGTAGTGTTTATCACACTAGATGTGGATTACTATTTATAGTGATTATTGAGTAATCAGTCGTCTATATTGATTCCACCACTATGAGCTAATTATTTAAAAAAAAAAAAGAGGAAGAATGTTTGACCTTGTCACTATTTTTCTTGTATTTTGTGCCTATGGATTGTGATTAGCCCAGTGAAAAATATACTATAATTGAAGGAACAAAATATTCCAAGTCGGCATTGGTCATTGTTTTGACTAGTGTTTCTTGCCAGTTCAATATTCTAATGAAACATTCTGAACTTTTTTGTCAGTGGCTGTTTGCCTTGTTTACCTTTGGGCTCCGCACCAGAGACTCCACAACCAGAGCAAATTTTGCACCATGGCATGTCCTGTTTGGCATGGTTATATTTTTTATGGCAATATTGAGTTCTGTGACCGGCTTGGTTGAGAAATTCATCTTCACGGACTTGAGAAGAGGGCAAGAAGCATTGATAGTCAACTTCACTGGCCTGCTAATCTTCCTCTTTGGAATATCTGTTGCCTTACTGTTCTTCTTCCAAGGAGTTATTAAAGATATAGTCAGTGAATATGTTTGGTTATACATAGTTTGGTTTATATAGTTTGGCCCAATATTGCAGCTAGACGAAGACATTGTTTAATCTCTTTTTTTCTTCACTTGGATAATGACTCCCTTGTTTGTTAAATACTAGTGTTCTAAGTAGTTTAGTAAATTGTTTGGTCAAATAATTCTTTTAAAACCTGCAGTTTATGCATAAGATTTTTGACATTGGCATATGAGCTTTTTGGGACTATTGGAGCTGGAAAATGGCCACCATTTGTGTACTGTTAAAAAGGGATTTGGTTTGTAAGATTTGGGCTTGGTGGAGTGTTTTCTTTTCCTGGACTGTCCTAAGTGCAGGTTTGAAAACATGCTGCTAGCAAGCAGATCTAGTTGATGATTTGTCTGCAATTTGGCTATGTCAAACCTGTTCATCCAAGCAATTTTTTCATTTTAATTTTGCGTCAGCAATTTCAACTATCTTATGAGCTTGTTTCCGATTGTTTTAGATTTTATAAAGTCTGATTATAGAAATCGATTATAGCAAATAAGCAAAAGCTACTTTTTGGGTGATTATGAATATTAACTTTTTTAGTGATTAAACAAACCTATAATCAAAATATATAAGCAAATGAGAACATCAAAAAAATTAATTATTTAAAATTAGAATCTATAATCATTTAAAATAATCAATCGAGAACAAACCCGATGGCGATAGTTACGGAATTCAACTGAAACGTGATTTGGTCACACCACGAAATCCTGAAACAAAAGAAACGTGAATATTCATATTACTGTACCAAACGACTACCAAGCGAGTCGGTTCATGTACTGGTCAACGAATGGCCCAAATATCTTGAGCCTGTATATGTTGGGTGGAGTTCTAGGAATTCACGTTCTTGTCTTTGATTTCGGCCTGGTATACTATAGTCCATGGGTCATGTCTATGAATCTATAAATAGGTCAATGAGAGTTTTGGTCTTGCATAAACATATGCTGATGGCAAGTCGAAATCTCTCCATTCGAAAGTCAAGATTGGCATCCGTGAATCTGTTCTGCAACAAAGATTGAGCAATGACTAATTATCAATAAAAATTACAAGCTTTGAAGGTTATAAAATCTGGAAACAAAACAGAAGGTTATAAAATATATCACCCAAAAAAAATCAATAAAATTTTAGCAAATGAAATTATGATAAGGTTGTTGACAACACCTAAATCCAGAACAGCAAGAAATTTAAGCAGGAGAAATTTTTAGGAAAAAAGCACCGAAAATAAATATTCAAAAGAAAAAACAAAAGTTAGTTGGCAGCAAAGAACCTGACTTTTGGAGGGGAGGCAGAGAAACAGTGGACCTTTCCGTATCTTTTGTAGGTGGAGGTAGACATGACCACGATTCTTATGAGATGTGGAATGTGAACCAACCCTTATAAGGATGATTACAGTTATGCTTCTTGAACCTTCGGTTACGATTTTGATTTCTTCTCATTTCAGTTCCATTTCCAATTTTTTAGTTACACTAAAATACTTATTATTACAATATTCAGTTTAAGTAAATATGATAATGAATGTAGAAAAAAATTGAATTTTATTGTATTATCATTTGGCAAGGATGTATTTTTTAGTTTAGCAAATTGCTCTTGTGATTTAGTGATGGTATTTTCTTGATCCTTTGAAAAAATAACCTTTTGTGAATTTGTCATAATGGTTAGTCAAATTCAAAATATCATGAAGTGCTAGTTTAATATTCTGATTGATTTAACTCTTTGACTAGATTGGACTTGGGGCTAAATCAGCTATTGTTATATGTTCTAATGAATTGGGATAACAAATTGATGGACTAAAATAGATGCTATTAGTATTGAATGTTGACTATTGAAATTGAACTTTAAATTGAATTAAAGAGATCAAACTTCTCAAGATATAAGTGTATTTTTAGACAATTTGAATGAGTCTTGAACCGTCGATTCCACTTCTGGTTAAAGTTTTTTGTAAATCTAAACTTTAACTTTTAGTTACGATTATACTTATAGTTTCGATTCCAATTTCTCAAATCCGTTTCTGTTCAATAAACTGCTAGTGCAGTTTCGATTTAAATTTGATCCGTGACCACCTGTAAATGGAGGGGCGGTGGGGAAACTGCGAAAGGAACAGACGGCGGCAGAGCTCTGGAGGACAAGAAGTGATGTCCAGCAAAAGGCACTAAGGGATTGGTCAATTTGTCATCGTCCTCCATACTTGCGGCAGACGACCAAATGACCAAAAAGATGGTGAAACCTGTAGTGGCTTCCACTATACATGTTTAAAAAAAAAATCATATTTAAGGAAAATTTGAACTTCTGTTTATTGAAAAGCAAAGAAATATTTAGTTAAAAAATTTTGCTTATATCATCGACACAAATTCCAATCACTTTTTTATCTCAGATATATTACATAAAAAAAGTGCTACATTATTCTTTTTAACAAATTATCCCAAAAAATCTACTATCCAAACGCATATATGGAGATTTTCACCAAAGATCAGTTGCAACCATGTCTACGACCAACGCGAGACTGTGCCACGAATTCCAAAATCAATAACATTGCCTGAAAGGCATCTTTCCAGTCACAGAGTTTCTAATCTACAGAGGACATCAAATCCATATTTGAGTCAACAGGGGTTCTATAATAAAATCTTGTTCATTTAAGCTGTCATAGTACAAAATTGCATTAGACTCCTACAGTGATATCCCTGCCAAGAATTGCAAAATTCAAAAATAAGCAGCATCACTTTGCTCTAAACATCTACTCTAACTAAAATGGTGCTGCAATTCTACCTGTAGCACGCGAATTGGGAAAGAAATTCAAGATATGAAAGCCATTCTACACTCAAATTTTGGCCACACCAAATAGTAGAACTTGTATCTGAAGTGTCAGTGTAACCTTTTTCATATCATGTTTTGCAGACAACCTCAACATGTATGAAAGATCAACACGAGATAAAACTGAGATAAAACAAAGTTCGTTATCTTTGATACAGCAAGGGAGCTTAAGAACATATTCCAACGCAAATGCAGGTGACTCGATGAAGACAACAGAACCAGCTTAAAAGTTCCCGTCAATTTCCAATGAAAAACGTACTAGGTGAATGTTGATTACTTACAGTAAAAAAAAAAAAAAAAAACAGTTCGTTGGCAGCTCTAATGCATAACAGTTTTATGTAAACAAGTTCACAAACTCTAAAAAAGTAGAGTGCAGTTGAAAAACAAAATAAGTAAAAGAATGACAGAAATGTGATTGCATCATAAGCCGGGATGGATGCTCAAATCCAGATCAACTATGACATGAAGAACAGAAATTCAGCACTACTAGGAAGAACTGGAAAAAAAAAAAAAAAAACTTGCAGTTACTAACCTTTCATAACTAATCTGCATAAAAGGATTTTGAGAATGTATGCTAAGAGCTGCCTACTAAAGCATAGAAAAAATCCCTCCTCCTTCATCCGGACTTGGGACCGGCTGTGTGGTGGATTGCATCAACACAGGTGGAGTTAAAAACTTCATGTCTTTAGCGTCCAGCATGACAAGCCATCTCTTCGTGATCATAGACAAGTCACCTTGGACAATGAATACCCCATATGCCACCAAATACGAGGAAAAATTGACAAATAATCCCACTCAAAAAATGTAGGGCAGGCTGTATCAAACAGCAGTAATTGATATTCCCAGTCTTCAGCAGGTGTGAGGGATGAAATATTATCTAGCCTCGTAAAGGGATTTTGTTCAAGCATCACAATTTGATACGAATTCAGCACTAACTGGCCCGTATGGTAATTACACTAAAGAAAGATGGTGTGCTCACAGGAGTTGGGTTAAAAACATCCAAAAGACTCGTCTCAACTTTCCATCCGCAACCAACTTTTTGGTTTCAAATCCCAATATACTCAAAAGTCGAAGGTCCAAGTGAGGTCTACGATTGCTCACCGGAACCAGGGCGTTAACAATGGTAACGACAGTGGTATTGGCCTGCACTATAGTTGCGGTGGGGTTCCCCCCATTGTCCCTCGCTGTGTAAGTGCAAGGACTTGGCTGCAGCTTGTGAATCGATCTTGTTCCTTGACTGCAAAGCTGTCCCTCTTGTGGCAATTGAAATCCCAATTTTTTTTTTTTTCAAGAAGCACTTTTTTTTTTGTGCTATTCTGTGCGCTTTTTGCACTTATTCGTTTTTATATCTCCTGAGAATCCAACTGGCTCACTCAGGAGATGTTGACATGGGAAACCACAACTGCACTCTCACTTATTATTTGGTATAGCGAGACTCCCGACTTGGCTTACTCTGCTATATCCGGATAGGGAGCCACAACAGATACATGGCATTAACCTGCCCCTGATTGCTTTGTCGCCTCGCCAACTTATCAAGTATACTAAGATTTCAACTCCAATCACTAGGCGCAGACATCAAGCTTTAACTCATGCTTTCTTCAGTTTCTAAGCCAAAGTAGAAATGGAAAAAGGCCAATTAGTACTTCATCCACGTCAAAAGCAACACAGTCGCATCATCACGCAATCACAAGGCTAGTTGTTGTACGTGCACAGGTGTGTGAAGTAGCTTTAGACAGATTCCCAAATACAGCTGACTTTGATGCCTGAAAGTGGAATTACCCATCATTCAACCAGGTATTTTAGGCATATTCATGGGGAACTCACTTAGACACACGAATAGGGATCTCAAGTGAATGGTAGCCATTAAAATGTTCAACAACAGTCAAGGAGTTAAGAATAATATAGCATGCTAAATTTGGCAAAAAAGAATAGTGTGATTTTAACCAAGGAGAGAAATTGCGTATTGGTCTTACAGACTACTTATGAGACATTAAAGTGGCAGATTTAAAACCATTACCCGTTTTTTTGGAGTTCTTTGGAGAAAGCATAACATTTGAATCGACGGAACTAGTTTAATCGGCAGATTTAAAAGCATTACCCTTTTTTTGGGAGTTCTTTGGAGAAAGCATAACATTCGAATCGACCGAACTAGCTTAATCTAGTTTAATGAATATGCTACATATTTGTTATGAAAACAAATTTGAAGCTTAACGAGCATTTGCTACATAGTTGTTATGATAAAGTAAAACGATAAACAGAAGGGCTAGCATTACAACATTTAGTGAAGCTAAGTTAGTTTCGGAATGGCTGGATTTGAAAACTGATTTGTGAAGTCAAATTGGCAAAGATATAGTGTAAACATGAATTTTCTCGTTTTGGGAAAACAAAAAAGGACATCCAATTTCTTTTTTTTTTCAATTTCAATTTTCGAAAAATTCTTTTCTTACTTGTCAAAAAATGTAAATGAAAAAAAAAAAGAAACCACAAACTTTTTGTGCCTTTTCATGTTTTGATTTTTGTCTCTTTTTCTAAAGAAGCCAAAATTTTTTGAAGCTTAATGAGCACATGCATAGTTGTATATAAGATATGTGTATGTGTTAGGTAAAGCAAAACGATAAACACAAGGGTTGTATTTAAAACCTTTAGAAAAGCTAAGTAGGCTCAAAATGGTTGATATTTGAAAACATATTTGTGAAGTGATCAGATTAGCAAAGCTGAAGTGTGAAAATAAAAACTGAATTTTCTCGTTTGGGAAAAAAAAAAAAGAGAGAGAGAGACGTTCAATGTTGTTTTTTCAATTTTTTAATTTTTTTGCTTTTTTAAAATTCTTTTTTCCTACTAATTGAAAAAAGTAAACGAGAAAAAGAAACCAAAATCCTTTTTGTGCTTTTTTGGAATTTTTTTGTTGTCTTTTTGGTTTTTCCAACGTTTTTGTTCTTTACTTACTAGCAAATAAAAAAGGAAAAGGAAACCAAAATCTTTTTTGTGCTTTTGTTTTTCTTTTTGAAGACAGTAACACCCCCTTTTGGAGTTGTTTGGAGAAAGCCTAACATTTGAATTAGTTGAAAAAATTTTTGAAGCTTAAAGCATCTGCTATATAGTTGTATATAGAATATGTCTGTGTGTGTGTGTCAGATAAAGCAAAACAATAAATAGAAGGGTCTGGTTTACAAGCTTTAGAAAAGCTAAGTCCGGTTCAGAATGGTTGATATTTGAAAACTGATTTGTGAAGTCAGATTAGCAAAGCTAAACGTAAACATAAAAACTGAATTTTCTCGTTTTGGGGGGGAAAAAAAAGAGACATACAATGTCTTTTTGTTACTTTTATTTTTTTTATTAAAAACTCTTTTCTTACTAATCAAAAAAGTAAATGAAACAAAAAGAAACCAAATATCGTTTTGTGCTTTTTTGGATTATTTTATTTTTTGTCTTTTTGTTTTTTCAATTTTTTTCCCCCAACCAAGAACTACGTCTTAGCAAATAAAGAAGGCAAAAAAAAAAAAAAAAGGAAACGAGAATCTTTTTGGGGCTTTTTTTATTTTTTCATATTTTTTGTTTTTTCAAATTTTTTGTTTTTTCCAGCAAATTATTTGCAAGAAAAAAAAAAAGAAACCAAAATCTTTTTGTGCTTTTTTGGATTTTTTGGATTTTTTTGGTCTTTTTTGGTTTGTCAATGTTCTTTATTCTCTCCTACCAAGCTACCTACTAGCAAACAAAAACAAGGGGAAAAAAAAAAACTAAAATCTTTTTGTGCTTTTTTTGATTTTTTAATTTTTTTGTCTTTTTTGTCTTTTCATTTTTTTTTTTTGGATTTTCTGATTCTTCTCCTACTTAATAGCCTAATTACTAGCTAATAAGCTACTAATAAATAAACCAGAGGAAGGAAGAAAATTTCAAACCTGATACTGCCCCTTGCCCGCCAAATCTTCCGCAACTCTGGACAGCGTCCGCAGGTTGAGCTTCACTATTGTATCCAAGAACAAGCACGTCTCTTCCTTAGTGTTGCCCTCCGCCGCATCGGTCACGTAAGTCTCCACAGCCACCGTGCCGTCGCTGCCATTGGGGTGCAGGCTCACGACGGAGCGATAGTTCGACAGCCGGTGGTCGCCTCCAACAATGCGGAACCCAAAGATGTGCTGATCTTGATCAAGAATCTCGAGCCGCTCGACGCTGTTGGAGGCCGGAATCCCAGTCGCGACGCCCACACGGCGTAAGCATCCGACTTGGTTCGCCTGGCCGTCTATGATTCTGCAGGACCTCAAGAACGGCTTGTAGCGCTGAGGGTTTTCAAAGTCGGAAATCAGAGCCCAGACGACGGAAGGAGGAGCTGCGATGGATTGGACCAGACTAGATGAACATTCGTTCGGCTGCAAGACAGGGTTGTGGTGGCTGGAAAGGGTTGTGGGAGGCTGGAAATCCATGGGTTTGGGATGGGTCGTGGGATGGTTGTTGATCATGGGAAAGCTTTAACAAAATCTTGAACAAAATCAATGAAAACGATCGATCAAAGGAAAGGAGTTTCTGGGAGGAGATTAGGAGAATAGTAAGGTGTATTTATAGGCTTAGGAATAACTGCTCTAATAATTCCTCAGTGGAAAAGGATTTCTGATTTCGTATGTGGAAAAGGACTGCATGGCATATCAGGTTCAGAGACTCGTTAGAACTTCGAAGTGGCGGGCTGGGCTGGAGAACTATCCGTTTTTGCCAATTTTGGGTCCATTGAATTACGCCCTTAACTATTTCAAACTTACAGTTTGTATCCTAAACTTTTTTAAATTTTCATCATTCACCACATTTAGTTTTTAACTATTTGCAAATTTCTCCTTCCCCTGGTAACATTTAAACTTTATAATAAGTTCATTAGTAGGGTAGAAAAGTGACTTTATTAAATGGCAAAATAGGATATTTTAATTGCATTGAAACCCCTCCTCCCAAAGAAAATCGTGAACCAAGTCACACTTTAATTACGTCGTGGACTTATTCTAACCGCACCTACCTCTTCATAGTGAGCTTAGACAAAATTATTCCTGTTATCTTAATTATGTTGTTTTCTTTTTTCACTATTAACCTATTTTTATCTTTTTTTTTTCCTTCTTCCTTTTCTTTCTTTTTTTTTTTTAATTTCTTCTGTAACACAATTAAGGACTTCTTTCTTTTTCTTAAGAAGAACATTTACACAATCTTTTGAATTTCTAAAACTTTTTAGTGCAATTTTTTATTTTATTTTGTATCAACAATTTCAACAATTCCAATGTCTTATATGCACATTTGCATTGTGATAGCATTAATTATATATGTAACTCGCATATAGTGTACACAACAATTGTTGAGATGAATAAAAATTATTGCAAACATGAAAAATCCACCGTTAGCACCTCGTGGCAAAGAGTTTAATATGTTAAACTTAAAGGTTATATGTGTTAAACCTCTCTCAACTTTATCCCTAGTTGTATTTAATCCCTTGAATAATTTATTGATAAACACTTTATCGTCCTGTTTGATAGTTTAGGATGACAATTTCCCTTTATATTTTAATTATTTTTCTATAACTTCTTCCATGTTCTCCTCTTCTATTTTCTTTACGTTGCTGATTGTTCCTTTTCCTTTTTTTTTTTTTTTTGTCTTTTTTGCCCCCTTCTCCCATCCAACTAGGTAGTTTCTTCTTTTTGCTATTGTTATTTGTACAGCCAGATTAAAATTTTAATCTATTTGAACCTTGTTTTGTATTTTTCATACTTTTTTTTTGAGCGGTAATTATAATTATAAACTTTAGTTATAACAATATATATGTTAGTTAAGTCCAAAGAATATTCCGTTGACAAGAGCTTATAATTAATCCATTATTAGTAGTAAAGATAATAAATGTTAAATAAAATAATGTTTTTAATTTGGATTAATGTTTTATAAACTGACCCTATATACATTGTTCAGTGGTAGAGCCACATTGAACTGAGGGTAGGCAATTGCCCTTCCTTAACTCTTGGAAAATTATAAAATTTTAAAGAAAATTTTCAAATGTTTGAATATTTCTTTAGGATTGTCCCCTCAATTTTTTTTTTTAACATTAGTCTCTTTTCTCAAATTATCCCTTTTAAATTTTTCAACATTGATCTCTTCTCTCAAATTGCTCCCTTAAAAGTCTAAAACAATTTTAAATATTTTTTTTTGTACTTTACAATTCAAAATCAAGTTGCAGGATTATGAGTAAAATCTATCAAATTTTTTAAACTAAATTATTCACATAATCAATGTTTTCGTATCACTTCCTTGTCATATTTTTCATTGTAAAATATGTAATTAAAAATAACATTTTAATATAATTTTGATTTTTATGTATTAGAGGCATAGTTTTTTGATTTACTCTTCTATCTTTTGCCCCCACTGACCTTGAATCTTGAATCCCCAACTCACATTGTTAGGTCTGGGTGTATGATAGCTAATATCATTTTAAATTTAAAATCTAAACTTTGGGCATGTATCATGCATCCAGTTGTGACAATATACATACTGTCAATAAATATGTAGGATTAGCTAAAAAAAATACTCTTTATTTTGTTATTTGGTATTGCTTATAAATATTAAGCAATTATAAATTCTGGTTTGCTATATATGCCAAAATAGTTAAGTTGGGCTACATCATTAATGCTTTTCATTGTGACAAGCATATTCCTTTTCATGCACTATAGTTGGCCAGGAATTAGTTCTAAGGTTTCATAGAGACATGCACAATGGAAAATTTAAAATTTTGATTCCTTTAGTAGATCAACTTTTAATTAAATTTATGAGACATAAAGTTAGTTCAAGAAGATTATCTCAACCCATAAAAATCTTCTTAAGCCAATAGAGATATGATGTAAAGGATAACAAAGTGATCCATATAGCCTTTCATAGTGATCCACACAAACCTCCCTAAGTAGAATCTCCCAGGCCGAATTAGTTTAACTTAGATCACTGCTAGTTATTGCTAAGACACCTCACACAAATTGATTCAAAACCCAATTTTTCACTATGAAAAACCTATCCTAGTGAGAGAAATAAGAGATGCAAATTTTCTCTTATTTTCTTGGATGAATTTTGGATGTTTTTCTCCCAAATTTTTCTCAAAAATCTCACAAAATAATTTGTGTATCGATTAGTCTTCGTAACAAAATCAATCTTGGTGATACATATAGATGAATAAGTTGTTCATATTTTTATGGAAACCTAAAACCAGTTTCCAATGAGATTTGATCTCCATATCTAATACAATTCTTGCACTTAGAAGATTTAAACTTATTTGTACTGTAAGTCTCTCAAATTTAATTTACCTCACAAATTAAACTATCAGTTATAAAAACTTATCTTTCAAGTTCTTAATTGAAATTCATTTAATCTAGTTAAAGAGGTTATTAATGTGTATGATCTATTAGATTCTTACATACATTAGCAGTAAGTATGCATTATAATTCTTAATAAATGAGAACTAGATAAATTAAAGCTCATTTTAATTTATCATCAATGCCACTAACCAATCAATTCATTCTTCATAAATCAAGATTGGCATTTAACAATGCATCATGGCCACTCAAGTAATGAGAAAAATCAAGTAGATGACTTTATTTTTCAGTAAACATTTACCGTATAATTAGTATCATTTTATCACACTTATCTCACATTAATTTTGCAATAAGTTATGCCTATTCCATTACATGATTAATGATTATTTCTTATACTAAAATATAATTCAAATAAAGAAGTATTTAAAAACACTTTTTAAGACTTTTCCGCTTTTCACTAAGGATTCCGAGTTATACATCTGCAAGTGGTCAGACATAAGACATGAGCAATCATATAGCAAATAAGGTATAATTATTCATAATCAAAATATCATGATAACTCTAAATTTAAGGATTACTTACATAAATATCACTTAGAGATTAATCCTTTGGCACTTTAACAAGTCTATGGATCTATAATGAGATCTTGGTGCCTTTGTTGGGACAGATTTCCATTATATCATAGCACAAGATAAAGGATTTCTAACGGAAAGAACAAATCCAAGATTATATTTGAACTTGTAGGTCCAAATGCTTTCCTTTGCCACTTCTCAAATAGCAATTTTTGTAAGATTTAGTTGTAAAAATTTTAGTTGTGTCTGACTTGAAACTCTTTCAACACACAACACCAATATTATAAGTAAATGCATCATTACTTGAAATTTATTTTTGTAAAATTGTTTACAAGTAAATTCTCAAATTTCCAATTGACAACAAGCCTAGTATATTAAAAGGATTATTCTATACAATATAAATTTAAATCTCTTTTTAGATCACTTTATACCAAACATCTTTAGCATCTTATTCATGTACTTTCAAAGCGCTAGCAATTATGATCTATCGACATCAATCTTTACTCTTAAAAAGACGAATGCTTCTCCTCAATTTCATGGAGAAAATTTTATATAGCTATATATATAATTTTGAAACATAGATATACTCTGTCCATGTATCATATGCTTATCACATATATAACAAGGAAACTATAATAGCTCCCACTATCATGTATAAACACATCACTCATCTTTACTTTTAATAAAATCAAACCTTTTGGTTATCTCACCAAAATGGATGATATAACTCTAGAGACTTACTTTATTGGCATATAAGATATAGAAACTTTTAAGTTGTATTACATACACAACCATTTGTTTTTTCTATTTAAAGAAAGTGGTTCAACACATCTAATTACCATGATATAACTCATAGTTAATCAAGCAAATAAATCTAAATGAATATAAGCATATTGCTTAGTGATAAGTCAATATTTTGCATGTTTTTAGTAAGATTAGTTATGTAGTTTTTGTGTGTTTTTGTTAGTTTAATGGCTAATGAACTAGGGTTTCTACTGAAATTCTACATTTTGTGGTTTAAATAGAAAAAATGCATTTTTGTGGATTAATGTGGTGAAATCTTCATGTTTTTGTAGGATTGCTTGTTCAGTTATCAAATGAGATGAAAAATGTGGATAATTGCCAAGAAGTTTGGAAGAAAAATTGGAAAATGCAAATTGCAATTCAATCAACGAGGAATCAAAGGGATAAAAGTCGGAGCAATTAAAGCGTACCAATTTCCGCACAAAAGGCTCGGAATTTGCAAGTTTCAAGTGGAGTCGCGAGGCAAAACGCGAACCAACAAGTGGAAATTTCAAGTAGCTCGCGAATCCCTCTCACAGGAGCCAGGGGACCGGATCCGCGATGGGATCCGCGATCCTATGACTCACGGATCTCATCGGATCGTGAAAATGATAGCGCAAGTTGCGGCCGAATTCCAGCTTTTCAGCTCACTTCCCTCAATTTTCGAAGAATTTCAATTAAGGCTGCGTGAAGAATCTTGTGAAGTTGAAGAAACAACTCATTGCTAATTCAAAACACAATTTGCTTCAACATTACAACTCATTTGGGATTGAAATTCAAAGGATTCAAATGCATGAAGACAAAGAGATTTAAGAAGCCATTTTCCTTGACTTTTGAAGGCCAATTTGTCTTGTATTCACATGACATAATTTTGGATGCATATGGTTGAAATCTTCTATAAATAGGGCCTTTTGTATCCCATTCCATTTCATTCCATTCCACAAAAATCCATTGAAAAGAGAAAAAAGACTAGAGAATAGCTCAAGTACATTAGTTAGTTCTAGTTCTTAGTTTGTAGTTTCTAAAGAGAGTAAGAGTGAAAGTTGTGAGGAATCTTGCACCTTGCATTTGGGAGATCAACTTGTGAAGAAGTTTATGGATTCAACTTCAAGAAATTGAATAAGATTCCTTCTTCCTTTACTTGTCTCTTGTGCCTTAATTTCATGGCTTTGTGCAAGTTTGTTCTATGCTTAAATGTTCTTAATATGATGTCTAGTTAAGCCTCTTTAATCCTAGAGTTAGGATGAATTTGTTTTAGTTGTGATTATGAAGTAGTTAAGTGATTTATGTCCTCCATGATTTTGTTAGTTTAAGACTTGTGCTTATGCTTTATGGTTGATTAGCTACCAACTATAATTGATTTGATGTTGATGAGTAATGAAAAACTTGCCTTCAACAAGATCTAAGTTCTTAAACACTAACTTATATTCTCACGAAAGTAGTGAATATAGTTGGTTGGTTTTGGCTTTACACTATAACTTCATTGAGCTTATTTAACTCGTTTCTCTCTTTTCTCTATGAAAATAGGTCAAGGAAGATTCCAAGAAGTTAAGGAATTGGCGAAAGCGATTCCGAGTGACTAGTTCATCTTAAACGAGAACTTGCACTACACATGACCATTAACGAAAGTGGTGGCATACAAAAGGAAGTTATACCTTAGCGAATCATTGGAGAAAGGACATAATAAACTTGACTAACTTCTAATCTAAACATAACAAGGGATTCCAAAACTCTAGGATTCCTCCAATTTGATCTTAAAAAGTCTCTCTCTAACATAACTCTCTAATTCCTTTACTTGCTTTCTTATTTCTTGTCTTCCACCAATTGGATGTCTTTGACACCTAACGGTTGGTTTTAATTTCTTTATCCCTCTTCCTTAGGTCGGTTTACCGCCTTCTCCCTTTTATCTAGCTTTCCTTACTTTATTCGCCTTCATATAATTGTCTATCTAGATAATGAAGCAAGTGATTAAGTTTTAGTGTTTGCAAAACCATAGTTCTTCGTGGGATCGACACCTATATTTCCCTATACTCAATAAACGATCCGTATACTTGCGGTGATATAGGGTTATAAAGGTTTTTTAAAATTTGAGGAGTAAAGAAAATCCCTATCACTTAGTTAGAATATTTCTTTAAAGACAATTGCTTATCTTCAATGGTAACCTCTCTACTAATCAAGGTTTATGGGTAGCACTTTACCTTTCATATTGGTCTTTAGTTTGAAAACTCTCAATACTTAATGGACTTCTATACCCTTAGATGAATTGACTAAAATCAATGTCTTTTGTCAAAAATGAAATCCATTTTAGATATAGTTCTTAACGATCTTTATAAGTTGTAAAACTACTCATAAGTCATTAGAGACTCTATGATCAAATATCATAATTCTCCATAAAAAATCTATGTTTCAAAGACTTATGAAACCCTTATTCTAGAAGCTTTCATTGCTCTTTATTATCATGAAATACAAGCTCCAATTCTATGCATTTGTTCGACAATCTTTGGTGACACTTGGAACTCTTTCAAATTTTAAGTAATATCTTACTCCCGTTATTTTATTTAGAATAAACCATTTATCTAGAAAATAGTAATTTCTAAGATGAAACACTTTAATCGTAGAGATGATAGAATTATAGAAGTAGCATTTTTGGAGAAAATAAGGAAACTCTAGTATATGCACCAGAAGAAATCGAAACCAATAAAGCAGAGAAAGGAATTTACTCTTCTTCTTTTTGGCTAATTTTTTCCCTACTATTTTTCAAGAACACTCCAACTAAAGGTTTTAATCGGATCTTAGTTTCATTTTGTCTGATTATAGTTGCCCACTTCATAAATTACATAATCCAAATGTTCACAAAAATTATTCTTTAACACTCCATCTCTCATATGATATACTTTGAATAAATATATGCACAAAACAATATTTAATTTTTAGGAGGCAATTTTATATTGGATATAAACACAAAATCATTTTTAATAAATTTGCATAGTGCATCTTATCTCATAAGATATAATTCTTGACTAGAGTACTCAATAATAATTCAGATATTTAGGAAGAATTATTTTATCTCAAAATCTCATTCTCTTTTAGAATAATTTTGAAACCCTTGGACTAAGTATTCTCCGCCTTGATTAAATTTTGGTGTTCTAATACTTCACCTTAGATCTAAGTATTCCTTATCTTGATCATATCTAAGTGTTCTAATATTTGACCAATTTATTTCTCTACTTTATACTCAAACCACTTAACTTCCCAAATACATTAGATTTGTAATTAAAAAACACACATATCTATTTTTGAGTAGTTGTTAGTAAAAGTAGTAAAGTATAAGAAAAAATCATCTTTAGCATGAATTGTTAATCTCCCACATACATCACCATCTATGAATCTTAACATCTTTAAACCTTTTCATAAAAGGTCCACTTAGTCTTGTATTAATAAATAATATTCACATATCTCAAATGATTCACAATCAACTGAGTCAAATCATCATATAATTTGAAAATATGTTTCTTATTCATAAAACTAAATTTGTGTATGTCAAACATAAGATAGTTTCAAGTCGTCTAACATTATATTGGAAAATTGAATTTCTTTTATTTTAGAAAATAATAACACTTATTAAGTTCAAAAAATAAGTCCACCAGACTAAGAAAGACAATTCATTACTACATTTTAATGAAGTAATTTTTATTTCATAAAAGTATATACTTTTTATCCTCCTTTTCAATTTACTTCTAATTCCTTTTAGTCCTAGTATATTGAATATGTGATATCTCATACCCAAAGAATTTAAATTAGAAGTAAATATATAGTTAATATCAATTTATAAACTTAACTTAAAACGAAATGTTTACAAAGTTGCATTTTATTCAAGTTTAAAACCATATTATGAAAGTTTGTGTCATAAGGCTTGTTCTTTAATACCTTTTACTTTATCAACTTTTGATAATTAATTCACCTTATTAACTTTTGAAAAATGGTATCTTTTTAGTCAACACTTCATTTATAGTTTATGACAAAACTTAATTGAACTATTTTTTCAATATAGCCAATCATTCTCCAATAAAACTAATATTCGTTTAGAGAAATTTTTGTCATCTTGTAATGGAATCATTGTCCAAAAATTTTGTATATCTTAAACTTTGATTGTCCATCATCTAACTCTTGAGATATCTAATCATTGCAAAAAATAAAATAAAATAAAATAAAATCTTTGTAACATAGAAGATTTAGAAAGCATTTATGATACACTATCATCATCTCTTTTGTACTCATTATAAGTATTTACTATTAATTTGATTACATTTTTCATGATTGGAAGTATTAAGATTTTAGAAAATATGGACAAGTTTGTTTGAGAACTTTTCTTAAATTTCTTTGCCAATCTAAGAAATTGGAAATATTAAGTATATTGAGAATAATATGTAATTGCTCATCATGTCTATAGCAGGTAGTAAAGATAAAATAGAATTGCTATTTATGTAAAACAAAACCAAATAAAAATGGCATAAAATTTAAGTTTGGTTTTGTTCCCACTATTTTATTCAAATCTATAGCCCTTTTGTATAAATTGGAGAATTTCAAAAATTTCTAGTAGGTTAGAACTCCATTTAGTTATTTTGATCTTAAACGTACTCAACAAACCAAAATAATTTCAATAGGTAGATACTTGTTACTTACCACTCTTGTAACTTCTAGATAGTTGAGTTATCAATTCTTTCATAAAATCATATCATATGTGTTACCCAACCTTTGCCTCTAATACTTTGTGATCTTGAATATGCTCAACAGGTCACAAGTTTTAGTTAAGGATAACTTTTTTATACACTGTCAGTGTATAAGTTTTTATACACGGGCAGGTTTGGATTATGCCACATAATACAAATTTAAATTTGAAATTTAAATCATGCACATGTGGCATGCATCCAAAGTTGCTAGTGTAAAAAAAACACTACACTGACAGTGTATAAAAAGTTAATCCTTTAGTTAAATCATACCTATTATTTAGAGATCTCATCTCATAATTATAACTCCTCATGGTAAACTAACATTGAGAGTACTTAATAAGTTAACTTGAATATGATTGCATTTTAACTATAATAATGGAAGGCAGTTTAAGTATTGACTTAATATTTGAGTAGAGAGATATTAGACATAATACATCCAAGTGGGCCCATCAAGTATATAGCATACATACCATTCATCAACATAAATAGATAAGCATACCATAAATACATGGATGATTATAGACTTTCTTCCTAAATTAATTTCCTTAAGTCAAAAAGAAACTAATTGGTCAGACTAAGGGACAACAAACATCTTCATACCCTATGCGCCTTTATGTGTCCGCCATGGTGGAATTAGTGCCATCTCTATCTCCATTGTACATGATAAATGCAAATCTAACCTAAATATGTTATATCCTCACCCTCTCCCTATTCCTAATATAATATATTACAAAATATTGAGAGAAATCTTGAGTTCCATTCGAGGGAAGTGAAATGAGAAAAGCATTTACATTGAGAATGTATATAGAAAGTAGGACATGCAAGGCCTATGTTAGAAATACCAAACTCAAACCATACATACATCAAACCATTTACAATCATATTGGTTTTAGTCTACAGTCATCCATCATGCATTCATATAGTATCATATTAAATAAAAACATAATAAAGTATTTATTTGTACAGTGACAGTGTAGTGATTTTAAAGAATTAACTTTTTATACACTGAGAGTGTAGTGATTTTTTACATCAGCAGCTTTTACCATAAATCTAATCATAATAGAAATATAGGAACTTCCTATGTTAGTTTAAAGATTCGGACACCAAAGGAAATGAATGACCAAAGCCTATTTGTCATTAAAAACTAACTTGTTCCTTGAATTTTCTTTTTTCAGAAAAATTCCCAGCAAGCTTTAACCAATCATAAACTTCATCTTGACCACCATTGCATGGCTGGAATTCGAAGCAGCGACGAACGAAATTTTCAGCAAACCAACCGCTGCAAATTCGCATTAGAAACCACTGCAATCCAGCCTTCTTGATGCCGCCGCACATTCGCATTAGAAGCCGCTGCAATCCAGCATTCCTGATGCAAAATCCAGTGATTAGGTTTTTGCAGAGTTCTTGATCTTTCGTTAACTGGTTTTAGCAATCAAACAAGATACAATGCATGCACGAAACTCTTTTGTGCAAAAGAAGAAAGTAAGACCAATTGCTTAAACTATGATCAAAGTTAGGCCAAGATTCCGCAGTTCACATGTCAAACACTGCGAACATGTCATATAGCCATGACTTATAAACAATCCTTCTTTGTTCATTGCATCTCTTTATAGCTATGAGTACCAGAGAACTCATGCACTAACAATTTGATACGAGAAAAGTTGTTAATCACTTTCGCTCATATAAAACCGTAAACCAACTTCAAAAATAGCATGAAACTGTGATCGCATCACCATCCATGATAATTAAATGAATTTGTCACATGAGTTAATCAAACTTAGCTTTGACACCACTGAAAGGAGTCATAGAGACATACACTGTAGAAAATTTAAAATTTTGATTTCTTTAGTAGATCGACTTTTGATTAAATTCATGAGATATAGAATTAGTTTAAAAAAATTATCTCAACTCATGAAGATCTTGCTAGTGGAGATCTAATGCAGAGGTAATAAAGTGATCCACGTAACCATACAAGTGCCCAACTTCTAACGGTTATCCACACGAACTTCTCTAGTTAGAACCTCCTAAGTATAGATACAAATTTTTCCTTATTTTCTTGGGCAAATTTTTAGTATTTTTCTCACACAAGACAATTTGTATATCGATTAGTATTGCTAGTAAAACCTTGATGAATATTTAAAATCAAATAATTTATTCATATCCTAATGCAAACCTAAAACTAGTTTCCAATAGAATTTAGGATCTTTATTTTAATACACCTCCAGTATTTCGAAAACTTAAACTTATTTATACTATAAGTCCCTCAAATTTAATTTGTCTCATAAATTAAACTATAAGTTGTAAAAACTTACCTTTCAAGTTTCCACTTGAAATAGATTAATTTGTCGTTCCAATTATTTTCTGAGAAGAACAAAATCATCAAAAAAATCATTAAAAACATCCCTCATATTTTGTAAAATAAATATTTCATCCTTTACTTTTAAAGTGTTAACTTTACATCCCTTGCAAATTCAAGTTAGTAAAATTTCGTCCCAACATAAGTTTCCGACCATTTTTTAGTATGAATATGACGTGGCCTATATAGAATCATTTTTTACGTACAAAAATGTCAATTTCATTTTTTTTAGTGACAAAAAAAATATGAATTAGGTCAGATCTCACCTTTTAAGTAAAAAATAAATATGATTCGAGTCAAATCATATTTTTTTAGGGGTAAAATGAATACAAATTAAGTCATTTATTTAACTACACATATGATCTACGCTTTTTGCAACAAAAAAAAGGACCATGTGCAGGTCATAAATAAACTCAATAAAACATAGTCAAAAACCTGTTGGGACCAAATTTTACTGACTTGATTTTGTAAGGATATAACATTGCCATTTGAAATGTAAAAGATGGAAAAATTCATTTGACAAAATGTGATTAGCATTAATGATTTCACCAAACTCATCATATACTTTTTGCGCTACATAATCACATTATTTTTCTTTCACTATTTACACTAAAAGGATTGTGCCTTGTATTTAAAGGAGTTTTACTTTTGATAATTGTAAAACTGGACAATTGTTTACATGGTAATCTCTATCACGTGGTATGAACTTTGTAAAATTTCCAAATCAGTGGATAAAATGCAAGATAAATTTTGATAGTTTTGTTTTGGAATTCGGATCATAACAAAGTCTTTGGCATTGGAGTGGTAGTTTATAACAATAAGGTCCGGTTTATTACTGGTTTGTCAAAGAAGTTTGATGGTCTCGTGAGTACTGAAATGGCTGAAGCAACTGCTGCCAAGGCATCTGTTCCTCTTGTTAAGGATCTAATGATCCCAAACTTTATACTTGAAGGAAATTCGTCCTCAAGAATGATGTTTTCTCTAAGGTAGGCCCAATGGTAAAAAAATGGATCTAGATATAATATTATTGATTTAAGTTGGATTACTGCAGAAGCAAATAAGTTTGCAAATGGCTTAGCCAATTATGCAAAATCTACCCATCTTTTTGAATCTCTGTGAAAATTTTCCCCTAACTTTGTCAAGCAAATCATACTGAACAATTTCCATTTTAAATATTAAAAAAAAAAAGGAGTAAACATACTAGCGGATCATTCTCCTTGTTCTTCCTGTGATGAAGTTTACCAAAATTTAATCATATGCTTATGTTATTAAGCCAAGGCTTGAGGATATTTATTGTTATTTGATAAATGTTCTTGCTTAATTTTTTTCCAATAAATTCAAATTTACCTTTTTTTGATGTTTGTCATTGCTTTAGGTATACATTTTTGTCAATTAAACATACCTTTTATCAGGAAAGAGTGCACCAAGGAGCGCTTTTTTTCTGACAAAGACTATCATCTACACAATAGTTCTCTTTTTTCCTGATGAAAAATATTATTGGAGTAAGAAATGATTAGCCAATTTGTCTTCAGTGAGTAATAATACTTGATGCCAGCAAAGATACTTGTTTAGTTAACATTTGCAAATGCAGAAATGCTGCTTCAAAGTGAAGGAAAATTATCATAAGTGTTTTTTTAAGGTATAAGGACCCGGTTGATTTTAAGCAAAAGAGTTCCACCTAAATCCAGCAACAGCCAAGCGGAACAGAATCTAGAGTAGCACTAGAACACCAGAATGTCGCACACAATTGTAGTTTAAAGATGCTTAACACTCCAAAAGCATAACGCCCTAATGAATTCTAATAGAGGCAGGAGTGATTGCAGGAAGCAACTGTTTCTAAAGGTTAACGATTATGATTGGGTCTAAAAAAAAAAAAGTATGATTCAGATCATATCTTATATATTGACTTTAACACCACGTGTGAGATTCACAAAATTATATTCTATAGTTACAAACCATTGAATATGAGTTACATTTTGCATTGATGAAATTAAATCTTGTGTATTTTATAGGAAACCATTGCGAATACTTTTACTACCAACTATTCAGGCACTTGGTCCGACTGAATCAGATGTCTCCAAAATGTCAGAGCCACGCAGCATTCAAGGAACTGGATGGGCTAGCACGAATCTCAAATACACACTATTTTAATGGACTACAGGCTTTGAACTAAAGCCCAATGCATCCTAGCCCCACCGTTTCTGTCCTTGAAATGTTTCCCTCGAATAAAAGAGCAAGGGGGAGGTTTAAAGTTTAAACGCCCTAAACTCAAGATGCATTTGTATTCTTTGCAAAAAGCGAAAAGGCGTAGAAATCCGATAAAAATGTGCAAATTCGGTGTAGTGAGCCTGTCCAACGAAGTTGCTACTATAAATTTTGTCTAATTTGCCTATGATGACAATAACTTATCTATTAGAAGATAATTTGTCTGTATGGGGATTATAAAACGACAGATAAAAATACACTAGAGCAAATTTCTTAAACACCAGTTTAAAAAAAAGGGAGGGAGTAAATCATATATTTGTAATTTAGTGCATGTTTAACATGACACTAGAACAGTGATATAAATCAATTATGATGGACGACTTTTGTTGACGATCCCTAGTAAATCAATTATGATGGACAAATTTATGTTGACAATCCCTCACTACAATCTTAGGGATATCATAAATAGTACCTGATATTCCTATTTTTTCCACTTCGCAAATGGGCTTTATATCTAAGATGTTAACCATAAGTTTGATTACATCGCATTCAGTTCAAGTTGGGCAATGAAAAGTTTGATTAACAATAGCACAATCTTTCTTTCTTTTTTTTTTTTTTCCTTTTTTGTTTTTACCTTCTTTCATGTAAAAGCTGACCAACTTCTTGATCAATTATTTTTGTTCACAATCCAGCCCCCATATAGCTTATAATTTCCGAGCAATTGGAAGCCGCTTTCGATGACGAGACCGAATAATTTAATGAAATTTGTTTTTATCAAAAACAAAGGAAACAAAGTCATAAAACTTGGTGGGATAATGTTACCTTCATCTCTTACCCTTTTTTAATGATAAATTTAGAGAGAAAACTTCTAATACAATATTTATGGAAGTAAAGTGATGAGGCATTCTTTTTCCTCCTCTTTTGTACCAATAGTCAACATCATACCAAATGCAATGGTAGGTCCCTATTCCGGCGACTATTACACTTCAAATAAAATTAAATAATAGACCAACTCATAATGTAATCATTGATACATTATAGCTACTATAAATAATCTGATAGGGCACAAGAAGAAATTGAAAGTTCTTTAAATGGAAAAGTACGAAGAGTCGTCATAACTCACAAATATGTGGCTCAGGCGATGTTACATATATAAGCTTTAACTTGCTATTACAGATTTTACTGGGGACAAAATCGTAATGATTTATATAAGTTATTCTTTGATTTTTATTTACTTTTTTGGTTAAAGATTAGATTGTGGCAAATGTTTTTCTATAATTTCTTTTAAGTAGGAGGTTCTAAACTTAGAGCTCTCACTTACACTTTTCCCTCTGTACCACCAAACCCAAAGCTCCTCCCATTCCTTTTTCTATTAATGTTAAGGTGGGGAGTTTATCAGCAAAATTTCACTTTGTTTAGCATCACATTGTTTTTTAAATGTTGAATAAAAAAGTAGTAATAAAAAAAGAGTAATTTTTTTTTTATACAGATTATAGATGTATGCAAGTTATTCTATTTCAATTTTGAAATCATCTACTGTAAAATCTTAAGTGGATGAAAACTTAATCCATAAAAAAAAGGTAAAACAATTTATATAAGAAGAATTGTATGGCAGCCGTTAGAGAATCTTCATAAATCCTAATCCTATTATTTTTAGGGAAAAATGTCAGCATGTAATCACAAAGAATCTTTTTAATCCTTTATTTTATGAAGTTAGTACACAAGAACTCCGTCAAATGGTCCTTGATCAATGTACACTGAAGCCAGTTAGCAATTAGCATCTGAATGTATGAATTTTAACCAGTTTTTTTTCTAAAAAAAAAAAAAACCCCTCATGTGGGCCCAAAAAAAAAAAAACAAAGGACCTCTAATAAGTGATATGCAAATCCATTTGGGACAGATGGCTCATTTGTTTTTTTCACCCCAAAGTAGCATTTGTTTAATTACCAACTGTTTGATGTTTTGATTCCTTAATTTTGTTCTCTGCCATATTTAAATGGGACAGTGGTTCTGGAGGCGTTAGCCCCCCAGAATAAATTCCAAAAAAGAAGACTTCTAAACCAGAAGAATCTTTGAATGCTTCTAGTAGACGTGATTTATTATTAAAGCAAACCAATTACTGAAAAAAGTCACACACTAATATCGTGTAGCCTCCCAATTCCTTAAGCACTCTACAATCATATATTAGCTCACTAGGTTTGAAAAGCGAGGCATCTAGGATTTCAGTCCTCAATCACTTCCTTGCAGTCTAGCATGGAATACTTCCAACCAGCTGCAGAAAAGAAAAGGCAGTAGGTAATAGGTCCTTGTCATCTCAAATGCATCAGTCATGTAAAGCAGGCATAAATCAAGATACCCTTTGTAACTTGAAAATCTGATTCTTCCAAAAAGAAAAAAATCTGCAAAATGAAGTATGATATGCAAATTCACATTGGCACAGTTGACTACAGAAAAGCTTTACTTCTTGATCAGGCATACAAATGCAATTCTCTTTGCATTGTCCTACATCACCACATATTCCTCATCTTACTTACCGATGATCATTAATATCAACACTATGCTGCCAAGAGGCTAATGAAAAGGAAGATTGAAAATTTTAAAATAGCAACACAACCATTTAATCTGCAGTTGAAAAAGAAAACAAGACCATGTAATGGGGAATGAAAGAAAAGCTAGAGTTAATATCATCTAATTGCAAAACCAATGTCACTAGACGAAAACAAATGATAAATAAAGAGAATCGTTAGACCCATTGCTTTTTTGTTGCCTCCATTCTCTTCAACAAGCCAGCAATCTCGGCTTGCATCCTCATCTTCATTTTGTAGTAATCACAATGCGAGTCCTCTAAAATTTTGAGCTCCTCCAACTTTTTCCTCCGCCTGTCCTCAGTTTCCTGCAAGCAGATTTTAGCAAGCTTCTTAGCATACTCCTCTTCTAATTTTTCAAATTTCATCCTAATCATTCGTCTGAAACTCTCTGCCTCACTCTGTGCCTCATCTGCTCGGCCCTGAAACATCGTGGCTTCTGCTTCTTTTACCAGCACAATGCTCTCCAAACTGTCAAAACCATCTTTCTTCAATGGCTTCACAGACCATTCATCCTCAATCATCTTATTCTCAATCATGAGAGGAGTTTTCAAATCATTTTGATGAAGATCAACAGGTAACATATCTTTTCTTCCGCTTGAAGAGCCCAAACAAGAGAAGGAAGACTTTCCAACAAGAATGTTTGATGATGGAAGAGCAGACGCATCATTCCTAAGGCTAACCTGACTAGGCACATCCTTTGAAGGAATAGTCGAAGTAGTAAGGTCTGGAAACGCAGCTGCATCTGAAAAAAATAACAAGCAAAGATAAAACAAAATCATATATTACACTTAAAAACACTTCTATACTATGTATCACGGAAGATGAACAAGAATATCTTGTATTTTTTGACCTGCTACTCCTATTTATAGCTTAAAAGAGTCACAACCACAATTTATTCTACCGATTCACAAAATGCAGAAAAAATGAAAAAAATAACAAGAAGACTAATTTGACTTGATGAAAAATGCTTCGTATAGCTTCCACAGAATAACAACAAACAGCTTCAGCATACTCTAGTTTGCTGTTGGCTTTAACCTTTTTGGAAGATGGAAAGGGAATTAACCAAATAATTTGATGAATTATATGAAATAGAATAATCACCAGATCATGTCCAATGTAATTTGAACGATTGTAAGCAGAACTTTGATAGTACAAAATATTATAGAACAAAAGCTCAATTGTCAGCTAGCTCAAGGAAGCAACATTATTGCAAACTGAACTGTATAAAGTTTAGAATATGAGATTCTTGGTGATATTAGATAACATAAACCTTAGTAACTGGTTGACAATTGACACAGAATCTCTCTAGACTAGAGTTCCAGGAAAAATATGATGTAAAGAAAACCAGTGTGCACTTGATTCAAAAATCAAACATGGTGATTCAATTGTTTGAATTGGAAAAGTGGACCAATTTGATTCTCCATTAAAAGTTTACTCAGTCAAGATTAGAGAAACACTAGGGGTACTGAGGAAAATGAACAGAGAGATTAAGAAGTCTCAGATGACAGGCTGAAATGTATGCGTTGCACAAAGTAAGCTTAGGAAATTTCACAAGCCTTGAAGGTTGTAAAAAAACATCCTTTGAGATGATAAATACTGTTAAAAAAGCTACACTACCGATGTCCACCCAAATACTATTAATTTCAGTTTAGTTCCTGAAAAGGAGAAGAAACCATGAAAACTGAGATATTGCACCAGATTAATTAAGATACGTCACGTGAGAGAGGCTAGAGGAAGGCATGTCTGAATGATAGTTAAACATCCCTGGACTCTCTAGAAGTATTCGCGAACAAAACCCGAATGTAGGCAAGAAACATACCCAATATTCACTCCCAAATTTCAAACACTCACTTCCCATTTCAAGCTATTTTTCAGCATGAAAAGAACCTTTCTATTAGGTCTCACCAGTGGAGAACAGATATAGAAACCCTGAAGTTACTAGCAAGTAGCAAGGAGATTTTAGTTTATTGATGAATGTCAAAAAAGTGTCTAATATGATTTGTTTTGGCATAAATATTTGATCTCCTCCAGAGAAGTGATGTATCATTTAAACCAGTTAGGAGATCACATCTTTCACAAACAAGTTTGCTGTTCTACCTTCAGAAAAATGACAAGAAGCTTAACAACCTCAGAATCCAAACAATATCTGGCTTATGATAACGTTGGTTAACCAAGCAAGACATAAGAGAAAGAAGAATAAAAGCTGGAACAAATCTGCCTAACATGACAGGTAGCAATCCACACCACACAGATTCTGAAAGTTCCATCCTCTATATACCTGTAGCTAATTCGAATTAACCCTTTTTAATTACCATAGCGATCTTCTTTCTACCAAAGCATTTGGCATAAGGCACTCTAAATTGAAGCTTAAAAATCCAGTTCAATGAAATAAGTAATCAAAATGTTAAATGAGCCAGTTATGCCAAGCCATCTCAAAAATTGGACCAAATTGCTGTCTCTCTCTCTTTGAGAAAGCCTCATGGGTCATTTTTCCAGACCAATTGTCACTCTGCTAAATGGCTATCAAACAAGCAATGTACTTTGGTACATTGATAAACTGCAACTGATGCACATTTTGCAGTTAATCTCATCTCGACCATACCTCGATCATACTAATGGAAAAAAAAGTTTATAAATCATTCCAAACTTCCAAGCTAGACAAACTGTGTCTGTCGTACATATGATTCACCATACTTGTCCAGTAGTCTTACACATGACTCAGCCATTCAAGTTTCGGATTACTATAAATGCAGTTAGACCAATATTAATAACTCAGTCAATCAAATCCCCATCCCTCAGCACAAAAAAACAATAGAAACAGGAAATAAAAACATGTAGACTTAACATACCACTGCAACCCTTTTATTTGGATCACATGCGCACTGAACAGCAACTACATACAAGTACGAATTAGACCATAACAAATATACAAAGAAACACAAAGGAGATGGTCCGGAGGCTTACAGTTGAAGAACTGAAAGATGAAACTGCATGCATCTAAAGGTGACATCATCTTGCTCTGTAACTTGGAAAGCAACTCATCAGCCTTAAGATGGAGCTCCTTGCCTTTTCGATCCTCACTACCACGAAAGATTTTCCTAACACAGTCAAGCTCGTTTCTAAGGGTCTCTAGGCTCCATTCCCTTGCACAATGCATATATACATCCTTAACAAACCCAAACATTTCTGAAGCATGACCACAACCAAGACAGTTAAACTGCATCTCAGTTGTCC
This sequence comes from Gardenia jasminoides, assembly GCA_013103745.1. Lineage (NCBI taxonomy): Eukaryota > Viridiplantae > Streptophyta > Magnoliopsida > Gentianales > Rubiaceae > Gardenia > Gardenia jasminoides. The sequence goes on from CM023105.1 coordinate 28,951,495, forward strand.
CGGATGGTCCCTTTGAGCTAGGACCTGGCCTTATCAGATTTTTCTCAATGCTGCAAGAAGCGTGACACCAATGAGAGCAGAGATCACAGCCAACCCAACTGCAGGTGTTGGCAGCACAGTCAAATTTGAGACAAACAGGACACATGCATTCACTGCAGAATCCTTTTATTGTTGAGCAAATCTTGCAGTCACAGTCATCAACAGGTAATAGCCTCTTACAATTTATATTCCGACACCGCTCAAGCAAGAATATATCGATCAGTTCAGAAGTAGGAAGGCAAATCTTGCTTGATAAATAGGCTGAAAGACCCATTTTGATTGCAACCAAAATGTCAAGTTGGATTTTGTGAGCCTTGGAAAGAGTTTCACTGGTCAGATCAGACCGCCTATCAAGCCTGTTCTGGAGGCCCATCAATTCATCTTTCCTCTCAGGTTTTGCTATGAGGTTCTTCAAGTACTCTTTTGTAGATTCAATAGTTTCCTCAGGGAGCTCCTGAACTATCTGGGACATGACTGATATAGACTCCGAGACAATTTCTCGAAGTATCCTCTCGGGCCTAGAAGGCTTACGAGCTCTTCCTCCATCCAAACTCTCCAAACCTCTGAAATTCTCAGACCCTCTTCCCCTTGAATCACCTGATTGAGCATCCAACCTTGGCCTTGCAGGCAGCTCAGATGGGAAAAATGAAATATTATCAGAACTTGTAGCCCTATATATGCTATTGTTAGCTGTGTCCTTATTTGCCACACGATTCCCCAGTGTAACACCTCCAGGACCAGGATTAGACAATGCCACAGTTCCATCCCCAATAGGCCTAAACCGGCTATGGACTGACCCATTAGTCCCCTCTCCAGCATTCCAAATTTGATCACAATCCCTCCTATGACTCCCTGTGGAGTACTCATAATACTCTGTTGAATTCCTCGTAAGCGAGCAGCTTGGATTGTGGGAATAAGGATGGGAGTACGAGTAGGACATCGAGGCTGCTGAAAAATCATTTGAGTAAGTTGTTGTAGTCCTTGTAATGTTATTTGCTGGTTCAAGCGACTGCACACTCCTACTAGACCTCAAGCGAGACGGGAAATCGCCATTCTGAACAGTGTGATCCCCATTTTGAACTCTATTCGACCCAGCTAAAGACAGGGAAACATCAGGCAGAGCTAAAGACAGATTCAATGTTTCCATCCTAGCTTTTTTTTCCCTAACCTCTACCTCATTTTCGCCATTTTCTTCAAGTTCCCTCTTACAAGAAACCCCTCTATTCTCATTCAAATGAAGGAAGTCCCTCTCAACCCACCTATTATTATCCTCATTTTGATCCTCAGAAACAACTATTTCTTTCCCTTTGTAACTGCATCCACCAACTCCATTACACCCCATCTTCTCAAACAAATTTTTACCAGAAGCACCACCATCTTTAGCATTCTCACAAAGATAGCTAAGAGTAAGCTCTTGAGCACCAGAATTACCACTCTTTCTAGACTCACAAGGAACACCAGAAACAGAACCAGAACCCTTGAAATTTCTCATCATTTTCTCTGATGATTCTCTCAAAAACTCAAGACCCTTTTCTAGAAATCCATTTTTCTCATCTGGGTTCTCATTATTTTTCCCCCTTTCCTCACTAATAATATTCTTATTCTGGTTCTTGTTCTCTGACTCACTTGAATTCTCTTTCTCTTTCATCATCACAGTTCAATTAAACAAGCTGAAAATAAATAAACAATAAATTAAAATCCAGAAAAGAAAGATTCTTGCTTTATTTTATGCTGAGCAGAGATGGAAACTTACAGCAGGGAGGAAGAGAGAGTGGAGGGCAGTTCAGTGATTTGGGAAGAATCTGAGGTCTAATAGAAATTTTCAGCTCTTGACCTCCATGGCTGTTCCGTTCTTTCTTCTCTCTCCCCCTCTCTCCTTCCAGTGAGTTGATTATGTGCAAAACTGCAACGGCTGAATTTGTCTTTATTTTATTTGAATTAATTAACTTTTTGTTGTCTTTTTATTTAATTTTTTTTTTGGAATTCTTTTTCGGGGGATTTGGCCTGAGTGTTCACATTTAAGTTTTCAACGCGCAGATAGTGGGGGGACTGTTTCTCACTTTGAGCGTGTGTGGGGTGGGAAGTGAGTGAAATGGCAAAAGTGCCCCTAAGTCAAGGAGTGGATTTCTTGAATTTGGACTAAAATTTTGCTGTCATTGATCAAATCCAACTCAAATTCCAGTATCAACTATCAAGAAACAGGGTTGGAATAATTACTGTTTCTAGCATTTTACTGTTTCTAGCATATGCTTAAGTGGAAGGTTGGGCAATTAAACTCTTAATCTTAAATTGATAGTACATATAAGGGAGATTTTATAGTCTCTTTTAGGTATTATGCAAAATTCGACATTAGATAATATGTAAAAACACTGTTCACCCTTACTTCAATTATTAAATATTTAAAATTTAAATTATTACTTTTAGCAAGAGATACAGGTTAATGAAATGATGCCTATTTGGAATCATATATATTTTTCTACGTATAATAGTGTCCGATGTCTACAATTGGTACTACCAGTTTTCTTGGTATATTTGACCTGTTTGCTCAGTGACCATGCCCCTCCTCAAAAGGAGATACAAAACAACATTAAATACATACCAATTAAGTTGTACTCACAAGTAAGGAAAGTGCCTATCTGTGTAACCGTTTGGATTTTGGATTAGTACCTTGTGACAATTGTCCAGCCTAGTATTTATCCTGCATGGCTGATGCCTGATGTATTTCCATGCCAAACTTCCCACCTGAATGTCCTAAAAAAGGAAAAAAAAGTAAAAATTTCGTGAATAGTATTCTAAGAGGGTACACTACTTGCTGAGTACGTGAACTAGTTCAATTGTTTATTTTCTACTCCTTATTAATTGTAAATCATAAATTAGATTCTCAATAATAAAAAGTGTCAAAATTTGATCCTTCCATTGATCTCCACTGTTAAAGACTAAGAATTTGAATTTTATAATAAATTGGAAGCCAATTTGAGAATTAAAATAGATAAGGACTCAAAGATTGACGATTGAAATAGTGCTTCCTAGGTAATTTATCTTTATTCCAATATACCGTCTGAATCTAAGAAGCAAGAGTCACGATTAAGATTTAAGCTCAGATATATAGCATGATACATCTCTTTCGGTTCCTTTATTTGATCTACTAATAATTAGTTGACATAGCAAAGTAATCCCTTTAATACTTACAGGAAGTATAATGGCTTTGATCAACTCATCATACACATAATTCTCAAATTATGAACAATTACATCTATTTTGGAGTTTGAACCAATCATGATTTTGAAGCATTACGGGTAGTTTCTTTTTCTATAAAATCTATCACTTTTCACAAATTATTTTGCCAGTCTGTGATACCTATATGTTTATGGACTCAGCATAAAATTATACTACGTATTTTCCCTTGGATTAAAGAAACTCTTCTAGCCATTGAAGTTCCAATTCAAGAAAGCTTATTGAATGTTTGACCCAAGTATGAGTTAAATTCAAAGTTCAATAGAGAAATTTTCCAGTCAAATTCCAATAAATAGTAAAATTCAATTGATACAATTATGAAAAATACTATCCAATGGATCCCTATGAAATTCTTCACAAGATTTTGTAGAGTAATTCGTACCAAACGATTTCCAACAATCTAGTTAATAATAGTCATCTTTTTTAATTAAAAAAAGTAATATACCAATTCAAATAGAAGTTCAGAATCAAGTAAAAACAATTCATAGATTTGTCCTTTAACCAGCTATGCATTATAATGGTCATAATTTGATTGAATTACACATTGATCAATGGTCATTATTATAAACGCGTCTGAAGAATCTGAATGAGAAAAAACAGACAGTGGACAGAGAGAGAAGCCCTAAAATAAGGTCCCATTTTTCTTGGGACGGTTACTTTGACATTTGACAGATGAATAGAGTCTTCATCATCTTTTACAAGTCTAATTGTAACATAATTAAGGATGGTGCGTTTCCATTTGGAACACCAAACGCACTATCCCCCTTTATCTCGTCACCGGTGTTTTTATAACATTAAACAAAAGGGATAATATTAGAAACTTCCTCTGCGATTTCTTTTAATATCATTTGGCACTCATAAGGTTTTAAAAATATTACTTACCACCCTTACTTTGTTATTTGTATAACAAAATTTATAAAAACTGCAAACTAACCTTTTACTTATTTTGCTAAATAAAAATACTCTTAAACCACTTTATTTACTCCAAAAAAAAAAACCCACCACGTAAAAAACAACTTCTAGTTGTACCACCTATTACAAAGTTATAATCTATAGAAAATAAATTTGAAAATGGAAAAGAAAAGATAATTGCAAGGAAATATACTAGTACAAATTCAACTATATATGTTTAAAATCAATTTCTTATGAACCTTATTTTTGCCAACATCTTCACAACTCGTGGAATAAGTCTTTAAACTATACTAAATTATTTTAAAAGTCAACTCAAAATGAATAGGGAAATTATATATTCATACCCCACCTTATCACAATCCAAAAATGAAAAATAAATAAAATTTAATTTATATAATTTATAAATAAAAATTGTGCAGCCATCCAAAAAATGAGTAAAAGAGAATGTTAGATAAAACCAAAAAGAAGAAAGTGACTTTTGATTGTTTTTCTTTAATTTTTTGACATCCATTTATTTGATATGTGAATTATGTATCAGATGTGGGTTAAGATAGTCATTTTACAATTATTAAGGGAAGTAAGTGATATTTTTAAAATTTTATGAGTTCCAGGTGATATTAAGAGAAATCTCAGAGGAGGTTTCTAATATTATCCCTAAACAAAATGTCCGATACTATGATATGTTAATGGATTTGGTTTGAACCTGCATTATCTTCTCCTTTTTGTTTGACTTCCATTTTTTATTATTTTTTCCTCCAAAAAAGCAATTGATTAGTTTGTGACTTTCAACAAGTACTATTATTGCAAATATATTTTATGAGTTTGCATTTTTCTAGCGATGAAACTAATTATGTTAAAAAAAAGGAAGAAAGAAAAAATGCTCTTGGGGGCACAAGTAATCATGAAAGAATGATACTAAATCTACACCTCCATAGTTTAAATCTACACCTGGTATAATTTCTAATACCAATAGTATAAGTTAGCAATACGCGTGTATTAGGAACGTGGATTTAGTTATAGCAGTATCAATTCAGCTCATCCCATTATGAAAACTAGAGTGTCTACATGGTACTTTTTAATTTTTCATACTATTAGTCCAATCATGATGGTTTTTCTTCCTTTTTCTTTGCCTGTAGAAAGTTTAATAGGAGACAACGGTACCCAATTCCAGAGCAATAACAACCCTGCATGAGGCATTGTTTTGCAAAAGTTTTAACTGAATCTTATAGGTTACTTACCATAAGAGGTTTCAGGTAACAAATCTCAAACTGAGAACTTGGCATTTACTTTTCTGGATAGCATATTCCTTGGTTTCGTGTCACTTTGGCTCCGCATCCATACGGTATCCTAGAGCCTAGAAATAATTGGGGACATTAAGCATGATTTTTGGATAGTAACAACTAATAAAACCATTACTTTGATGCAAGAGCAATTTTAATTTATTCTTTGAGATCATATTTCAAGATAATTATTAAGAAAGGCAGTTAAAAAAATAAAGTAGGATAGTTCATTTGAGTCGAATCGAAGCTCATGATATCTGAATAGGATGATTTTGGCCAATATCACGAGCATTTGTTTTGACAATTAAGGGGGAACAATTGTCAAAAAAGACTGCATATCAATACCACGTATAAATTGGACAAGTAGACTTGATGCATTAATTGTAAAAGAATCCGCGTAAAGGAGTTGCTTTCAGTTGTTTAAATTAACTGAATACTAGTTCCATTCTTGAATTACAAACTAGTGTGAATGCCTATTATTCATACATGACTATTTTCTGCAGCTTTGTTTTACATTTTTTTTTGAAAAGAAAAATGATAAAGAAGCAGTTATAGAAACTTTTAGAGTGTTTTTTTGAGTAAAATGATTCAAAGGAAATTTATCTTTCAAGCATTTAAAGAGTCTTAAAAACTATTTTAGAAAGAAGTAAAAGAGAACAAGCTCCTAATATTGCACTAAGTTTAACATTCGGTTGGATTATTAAGTCAAAACAAAATTGATTAAAGCAAAGGAAAACTATCATTTTTTAGTATAAGTGAGAAGTCTGACTTACACTTTCTTCCCTCGTACCACCTAAATATATTTATCTATCTTGACTTCTGAAAGTTAACTATGTTCATAAACATGCCATCAGAATATAGCCACGTACAGGTTCTCTTTTTAGTGAAAAGTATAAATGGTTTTCGAGTTTGGGGTTTGTAATTTTAGTCATCCAACTATTAAGTGTATATCTTTATCCCCTAAACTTTAAGAGTAGCAGAATTCAAAACCCTTAAAAGTAATATCTAACAGAACGTAGCTCAAAACGATATACTTTTGATGCTATTCCTTTATGCTTCACTAATCAAATGAGCAGAACTGCAGAAGGGTGTAAGTATACCTTTTCTAAAGTTTACCAGTCAAATAGATAGATAGGGTTAAAAGTATACAAATATAAAAGAACGAGGGCCAGAAAGCCCTTTATTTATTTATTTAGAGCATTAAGATGCACTAAAAGAAAAGATGCAACCAGGATGGCTGCAAGGAATGGTATTTAATTTACAACTAATAAATGTATCATACCAGCAGATTGAGAAACCAGAGAAGATCTTGACAATCTTTGACTCAATCTATGTGACAACACTAATAAATTATAAAACGAAGGCTAAACTTTAAATATGAAATCACATATTTTTCTAACAGTTAAGTATGACACTCAAATGATGTAAATAAAAGGACTTTGGATTCAATGTAAACAAGATACAATATTAGCCGTTGAGATGCTCATATAAACACATCAGGATTTCAAGGTCCTCAAGAAGAAATGCTACTACATTCTCTACTTCATCCATTTTATTTGTACTAATACACGATCCCATTTTAACATATTTTATGGAGGAGTCCACCAATAAAAAATAATTGTAAATCACGACATTACTATTTACAGACAAAAATATGAAAATCCCTAAAATCAAGGAGGTGTATTATCCTTTAGTTTATTCTGTTGCTTTAGTCGTATGTTATTTAGTATAAGATTTTCGTTTGTAGAGATGGGATAATACTTTGTAATCTTATTTGGGCATTTTTGGTACTAAGTCTGAAGCCAGGAAAATGAACGGCTTATGAATAGTTGAACGTTTAATTGATCATCTGCTAGATTTTGAACATATCTACTTCTGGAAGCTATGAAGGTTTGGTTGACCAACCATGGTTTGGTTGCACATTCCAACATAGCTGTCAAAAAAATCATAGTAAATTGAGTAATGGCGACGATATATTTTTTTATTTGAGATCACTTTTATTTTTTCCTTTCAAAAAAAGGGGCAAAGAAGAAGGTTATTTATTATTAGTTGAGAAAGAGAAGTTAATTACAGGAGGTAAGACAACTTAAATGCCATGACAATTATAAAACAAAATGGGATTCGAAGCTCTCAATATTGGATTAATTCATGTTCTTGTATTGATCTTGTGTATAAAGTCTTACCAAATACTTAGCTAATTGCAGAGATTATCTTTTTTTCTACAGGTTTTTATCAACATATCTCAAGATTAGAAGCATACTACTAAGTCAACTCATCTGTACCTGATATAAATGCACTAATGCAGTATTCATCTCCTCTTTATAAGGCTGCAATGTGTTTCCTTTAACCATGTATGTCTATCTGAATTAATCTGATATTTATAAACATGCGAGGTCTCTCCCTTAAAGATGTACCTGATATAAATGGACTAATTCAGTATTCTTCTGATCTTTATAAAGATGCAAGCTATGTTCTAATCTGTGCTTCAGATGATATTTGGATTTGAACCTGTTTTTGATAGGAATTAGAAAAGATAATAGATACAAAGTTACTCCAAAAGATGTGTTGAAAAAGAAGCACAGTGCAATTGGTAACCAGATTAGCTGTTGATGCTCTAAAATCATGCTGGTTTAAGTAAAGGAATGCAGCTTCAAGGAAGAAAACTACCATAGCAGAATTCTGAAGTAAAGCTACAAGATGGAACAGGACCAAATCCTTTACACAACATTATTAAAATTTTCCTTCTTTGGGCACAACATTACTACATTATCCTTGCATATCCAAGTCCAAGAGTAATCTACTATAGTACAGATACATGAAAACAGAAATGGTAACATTCACAGTTTGCAGTAGACAATGTTTTGATTGGAGATAGTGTTGACTACAAAACCAAAAATATTGTGGCTAGAGATACGATTGGTTTGAAGTCCTCCAAAGCTCTGAAGTCATCGGAGGCCTGAAGGACTGGAATTGGAAATGGATCAAAGAGTCAATAGTTATTCTCTCAAGTGAGCCTGCAGCAGCCTCAATTAAATGGTTAAAGAGCTCCACCTACTTCATTCCTGCAACCCAGCCAGCTGCGGAACTCCACCTCCTTGAGGCATTTGTATACTTCTGCATCTTTGCAGCAGCTGTTGATGCCTTTCTCCAAACTCGACAACATACTTCCAGAAGCGAGGATTGTATTTCCACATTTGGATCACCCCACAAATTAATTGCGTACTTGAGCACCAGTATGGGTAAACAAGGTGATGCACAGAGAAATGAACTCACAAAAAGCATGTTCTGCTCCCAATTGGAAAAGATTCAGCAATTGTGCAAATTCTTCACTAGAAAAACAGTTCAGACGAAAAGACATCATATCATGCAGATCCAATGTCAACGTCTGCAGCTGCGTGATAGGGAAAGGAGAGCTCTCTGAACTTGGTAGCTGTCAAATGAGGAGAACAATCACCACTTTCTTAGAGAAACTGAAGAAAGTCGGGGTACATTTTGGAAGAGCATTGTTCACATAATTGTTCGCCAGTCACTTTTATAGCGTCCTTCATATTTAACAAAAGCAAGATTCATGACTTCTTCTGACACCTCATGCTGCTCCAGTACCAGCAGATCCGGCAACATCACCAACTCCTGAATTTATGCAGAGATGGTGCATCAACAATAGATAACTCTCCCAATAATGGGCAGTTGGACGGATACTACAGCACATGCTATTCAGCTACATTGACTGATTCCAGCCGGGGTGGAATCAGCGACTTCAAGCCATGATCATGGGGACCCAAATTCAATAACTGAATTGCAGTTCGGAATTGTAAATACCTTCCGATTTCTTGAAACGTGTCCATTCTTTAATTCTGCAGGTACAGATGACAAAGTCCAACTCAAGCCTGTCAACTCCAGTGGCTGCTGCAAACGCGATTCATTTATTAATAATGCTGATCATCCTTTCTTTTGCTCGATTTCCCAATGGTAAATTTTGGAATACGACCAAACGAACCATGATTCAAGATAATGCTGTGGTTTTATGTTAAGGTGGATGGAAAAGATAAAACCATAGCGACCTTCCTGACTTCCATAATCCCAACTATGGAAAATTTATCCAAGAAAAGATAATTGGCAATTGAAAGGCCATGCAACCTTTCGGCAGGGGCTAGTATTTCTTATGACGGTTAATATGATTTATTGAATCAATCATTGGGAAAGTGGAAGGGCAAAGATAGTGTGTTTCACTTCACAAAAGCTACTAAATTGTCAAAAGGATTAATGTTCGAGTATGACTCCTAATCTAACCTGTGCCTTTCCCTTGAATGTTACAAAGGCAAAATGAGATTGTTTTGTTGCACTTTGCCTTCTATTATTAAGCCACAGAAACTTTTACAGTTAAATAATGTCCAAAGTTTCAATTTTACCCTTATTTCTATTTTCCTCTATTCTTCTTTTACCTGCCCAAGCTTTTCATGTCACCCATTTCCAATGATATTCATATTTTTTTATAACAATAAATTATAGTCCTTTTCTACTCCCTTATTTATAGTAAATTTCAAAAATCTATTAATTACCTATTTTATATACATTTTTATAATTCATGCCTTATTTTTTGTCAATAATTTTCCTACTTTAATTCTCTGCAATCACATTCTCTATTCCTATTAGGGAATTTCACCATTTTAGTCCCTGAACATTTTCACTAAAACCGATTTCGTCCCTGATAAATTATTTTAACCAATTTAGTTCTCAAACAAGTTTTTTACTTCCAATGTAGGACTTTTGTCCAAATTTTGTTCAATTTACATGGACCTACAGGGGCATAATTGGTATTTAGGCCTAATTTTCTGTAATTAACAGACAAAGTAGATTAGAAAGATAATTAAAATTGCTTAACATCTAAAATAAAAGAATGAGGGTTATATTGAACATTAAACAGTTTTAGACATTAAACAATTTTAATGGTCTTTCTAATCTATTTTATCTATTAATTATAGAAGGCTAGACTAGTGTGACGATTATACCCTTGCAAGTTTACGCAAATTGAGTAAGATTCAGTCAAAAGTCCTGCATTGAAAGTAAAAAACTTGTTCAAGGACTAAATTGGTTAAAATGATTCATTAGGGATGAAATCGGTTTTAGTAAAAATGTTCAGGGGCTAAAATGGTAAATTTCCCTTCCTATTATTGGATTGATAATTTATTAATATTACTAAAATTTGGAAAATTTTAGAATGTATCTGTGTTGGTAAGCCTTAAAAGACTTAGTAAGACCGTTGGTAAGCCCATTGGTATAGGGTGTTCCAGGCAGAGTTTTTGGGTGTTCCCATAGGATAGAAGATATAAAGGTATAATTAATAATGGCAACGAGATTAAGACGGTGGTTAGCTAGGTCTGATTCTAAGAACTCAGATACAGTGCTTAGTAATGAAATAAAATATACTCTTAATAACTCAAATTGGACTATTCCAGAGAAAAATATAGAAGAAATATATAAAGTAGGACTATTTGATTTCAAAATTGCTATGACAATTAAAACCCATGAAGAAACCAAATCAATTGATAAAGAATTTCAAACTATGACTCTATTAAATCAAGAATCACTAAGCAAATATTTAGATCAAGGATTCAGATATATTCATATAGGTCTAGTTCAAGTAGCAGTAAAACCATTAGTACATTTAGGAGTATCCAAAAACTCCAGAACCAAAGACTGCTCCTCCAAATACTCAAAGACCGGCAACACCTGTCAACGACAAAGAAGAAGCAAATCCAGCTCACGAGTTTCTACTTTCAAAAATGATGTCAAATCCAGACATGGTGCAAGAATACGTCAAATTTCTTCTAGAAAATAATAAAGCATAAAATAATGAAAACTTAGATTAAAACAGTAATAAACGATGGCTCTGATACCAGAACTAGAACCAGGATAAAAAACCAGGTATAAACAATCAAATTAAAATTGGAATTGATGATAAATGTATAATAATGAAATTAAATCAGGATAAAAAACCAGGTATAAACAATCAAATTAAACTTGGAATTGATGATAAATGTATAATAATGAAATTAAATTAAATTATAGTGGGCAAAGAAATGATTCTTACTTGAAATAGAGAAGATCGGACTTGATTTGAAATCTGCAAACTTTTATTAATAGTAGGATATTTTTGCTGTGTAGTATTCCATATTCCTGAATGATATCTCACTAATTGTTTAGTATTAGTCTGTAGTTTTTGCTTAAGTTCTCCTCCATATCCTATTTCTGAGGCATCAGTTTGTACTATTAGGAAGGCTTCAGGATGAGGTAATCCTAAGCAAGGAAGTTCCTTTATTTTAGTTTTTAGATATCTAACCTTTTGAGTATGTTGTTCAGTCCACGGTTGAGGATTCTTTTTTAATCTTTGATATAGTATTGCACATTCTGTTCGTAAATTGGGAAAGAAATCTGCTACATAATTAAGACATCCTAAAAATCTTTGTAATTGATTTTTATCTTTTATTTCATCTGGGAATTTACTAGAAAATTCTAACGCTCTAGTAATTGGTCTAATGGTTCCTTTTGTAATAATATGGCCTAGAAATCGTATTTCTGTTTGGAATACTTTCATTTTAGGAGCTGATAATACTAAACCATTTTTCTTGACTATATCTATAAATATACTAAGATGTTTGAAATGTTGATCTATGTCATTTGAATATATTAAAACATCGTCAATATAGACTATAATGAAATTGCTATATGGATTAAAAATATCATTCATAATATTTTGAAATTCTGATGGAGCATTTTTTAATCCAAAAGGCATTACCGTCCATTCATAATGTCCAAAAGGGGTTGTGAATGTCGCTTTTATATCTATCTTTTTCGCTATAATTATTTGCCAATATCCTGATTTTAAATCAAATTTTGAGAATATTTTTGCATTAAACAGTCTATTGAGTAAATCTCTTTTATTAGGAATAGGATATCGTATCCATTGTAACATTTTATTTAATGGTTTGTAATTAATTACTAATCTTGGAACACCTCTTTCTTTTTCAACTTGATTCATTACATAAAATGCAGCACAACTCCATGGTGACTTTGAAGGGGTTATTAATTTCTTTTCTAAGAGAGTTTGAATTTCTTGTTTACAAAACTCTAAATATTCTTTATTCATTTGAATTGGTCTAGCTTTAGTAGGAATATCTTTATCTAAATATCCTTTTTCATAAGGTAATTCTACAATATGTTTCTTTCTACTCCAAAATGCATTAGGAATGTCGGCACATACTTCTCTTTTAATCAAATCTTCTATCTGTTGAATTTTATTTTTAATGTTGTCTTCTTGTAATTGTTCTTCAATCCTAACATGTCTTTTTACCTCTTTTAATTCCTGGATATGTCTTTTTGTACATGTAATAGTATTAATAGTTTTATATATACTAGAAGATTGTAATATCTTTAAATCTCTTTGTTTTAAAGGGCTTAAAAATTTAAATGATATTAGTTGTCCCATAATATTAACATGAATTCCTTCTACATCTACTGAAAAAGGATAGATTTGAGTAAAAAATGGAGTTCCTAATATCATGTCATTATTCATATTATCGACTACTGTAAATGCATGTTTTAAGCAATATTTATTATTACATATTATACCTTGAGTTAATTTATATTTTACCATCATTGGTTCACCATTTGCAGCTATTAATTCTTCATTTGTTCTTTCTGAGTATTTTAATGGTACTATTCCATTTTTAATACAACTTTGATCTGCCCCACTATCAAATAGTGTAATTAATGTTTCTTGAAAATCATCAACTTTTATAGTTACTAATCCATACCACTTTTGATAAGTTATCTGGTTTATTACATTGATATAGCTTTCTTTTTGTTCTCCTAATTGTATTATTTCTAAATTTTCTTTTAGTTTTTCATCTTCAATATTTATCTTAGAAGTGGAAGCCATCTGACTATTTAATAATATTAATTTAGTTTCTATGCTTAAATCTTTGGTTTGTAATTCTAATACTTCATCTTGTAGTAATTTTATTTGTGCCTTTAAATCGTTGATTTCTTTTTGAATTGATTGAGTGTTATCCTTTTTAATTATTCCTTGTGAGGGGTATCTATCTAATAATTTTGATATACTAAAGGGTTCAGATATCTTAGGTAACTTTTCTTCTTTTATGATTATTCTTTTTAGTTTTTGCAAATAATCTCTCTTTATTTCTGGATCTTCAATTTTTTCTATTAAGTCTAAAAGGAATTCTTTATCTTCTCTTTTTGTAATTACATTTAAATATTTTTTGTTTTTACATTCACATTCTTCTGTACTATATTCGAAGTCATCATTATAATCATCTGAATCAGTTGTTTCCTTTTCTTGAATCATTAAGGCTGCTATTTTATTTTTTAATTCTTCATCATTTTGAAATAGTTAATTGATTTTTTCTTTTACTTTACATTGGTTTGCTTTATGCCCTATTCTTCCACATTTCCAACAAGTTAGTGGGTTTTGTTGTTTTCTTATTTGTTTTTTGAATTTTTTCCTGTAATATGGTTCATTACTAATTCTTTGAACTAGCTTTCTATAAATTCGTTTTTTCTTAAGACCTTGTCTTTTTAATGCAGAAGGTGATTTAATTCCTTGTATTCCAAAGGCTTCACAAAATGATCCTACTTCTTATTTTTGAGATCCATATTTCTTTTGCATTCTTAATTCAGTACATAATGCTAATCCTTCCTTTTTAATATATGCACATAATTGCCCAAATGTAATTCCTTCAAATGATATTACTTCTGTACCCATTTCTTTTTGTAAACTTGTCATAATTCGTTGAGAAAATAATGTCGGTAATCCAGTTATAAATTTTTCTTTCCAAAATGAAGCATTACAATCAGGTCTTCTTAAAACATTTGTAATAAACATATCTTTGTACCATCTAAAATCAGTCAAAGTTGGGCATCGTAAATTTGTTAAGAATACTTTTGTAGAATTCAACTCTTCTTTAGGATTTCCTACAAAATACATTGCAATGGTTACTATTAAAAATTCTGCAGCATCTGACTTGGTTATAATATCTCCTTGTTCGTCTTCAATATCTATTATATGTTCTAATATAGAAGTTTTACTTTCCAATGTTAATGCATTATCCCACCAATTTTTTAATTGTCCTGTGAATCCTGATACTAATAATGTTGCAATAGTTTTCTCATCTGCATTTCGAATTTTATAAGCTAATCTTGCCATTCCCATTTCTTGTAAAGTATTTAATATTTCATATTCTGCTTTTCCATCTATATTCCATTCGTATAAAGATTTACCATCATACTTTGAAGTTTGAAACTTTGATCTTTCTTCATATTGAATATCAGGAGGAGTTGGCCTAGGATAGTAATTTCGGGTGTTTGGTACCTTCCAATTTTTGTGAAATTTTGGTTTTTTAAATCCTCTTCTTATTTTATTTAAATTATTATCTGTTTGAAATTGATCTTCTAATACATGAATTATATTTTCTTGTTCTGAATGTTCTTGTTCTGTAGTTTCCTCTTCTGAAGTTGTTTCTGTTCCTTCTGAATTAGTTAATATCTTCCCTTGTTCTAATGTATTAATTCCTGATGAACTTGGTTTATCTAAGATTGTTAAATTTTTTGATATGCGTCCTAATATTCCTGATTGGGCTAATTCTGTTTCTTGTTTTTCTTGTAGGTTTCTTGGTTTAAAATGTGGTACAGATATATCATATGGGAATTTAATTACTCCTGGAATGGTTTCTATTTTCTTTTCTACTTTATTTCCTAAAGTTTGAATTTTTGTTTCTATATTTTCTATATTCTGGGAAATTGTATAAAGTATTTGATTTGAATAGTTATTTTGCTGATATATTTTTATAATGTCTTCCAAAGCTACTGAAGCACTTTCAGAGGCTTTTCTTCCTTTTTTAAATGGAGAGGCAACTGTATCATCATTTATTTTAATTTCTTGTAGAGGTGGATGTATGGAAGTGACTGTTTGGTTATTAGCAAGAGTCCATTTTTTATATAGATTAGTTTGAACTTGTAGAGTTGGAATAGAATAAGGTTCGTTGGAAATTTTTTGTTTTATTAGATAATATTCTACCCATTTGAAAAAAGGAAAATCAAATTTTCTTTTTTCTAATTCTTCATACCATAACTCTTTTAGTTTCTTTTGGCAATTTTCTTCTAATTTTAAGAACCATATTCTTTGTTGATTATTTTCTTCATCCCATATTTCTTTTTCTAATTTGTCATAATGAACTGTTGTATCTTTTCTTGTTATTATATTAATTTCTGCTCTCATTTGTGAGTGTGTTGGTGAGTATTCGCCTGAGTTACTAACCGTTTCTGGAATAGGACTTTTAAATTTATAGGCTGGAATAGATTCAGAACCTTTAAAACTATGAAAATTTTCTGAAATATCACTTGTAGAATATCTTCTTGTTGAATTAGCAAAAGAATAAGAAGTTGAGGTAGATTGATTGTCTTGGAATGATGGAAATTTTACTAATATTGTGCCATCGGGTTCTTCTATAATTGATTCTATTTCATTTTGTTCTATATTTCTAGGGACTTGAGGAATGTTAATCTGAAATTCTTGAGGAATTGTTATGTCGTGCCATTTGAGTCTCTTAGGAGTAAAAACATTTGATTTTTCTGCCTGAATTTGTAATAAAACTGTTTCTTCTTTTTTACTTGGAATTAGTAAACATTTAGGATCTATTTGAGAGGATAATAATTTAAAATATACTTTATATATTACCGCAAAATTTTTACAATTTTTATGAAATTCATCTCCCTTTAAATGTATATCTAGAATTAATGAATCCATAATTAAAGGATCTGTCATATCTAATGAGTAGTCAGGAGCACAATTAAAATAAATAGGGCCATTACAGATATTTGTCTGAATTACTGATAATAAAGATGTTTTATATTTTTTTAATCTTTTGTCTCTTAGGGCTAGGAATATAGGAGCATCTACTCCTAAATGTACTAATGGTTTTACTGCTACTTGAACTAGACCTATATGAATATATCTGAATCCTTGATCTAAATATTTGCTTAGTGATTCTTGATTTAATAGAGTCATAGTTTGAAATTCTTTATCAATTGATTTGGTTTCTTCATGGGTTTTAATTGTCATAGCAATTTTGAAATCAAATAGTCCTACTTTATATATTTCTTCTATATTTTTCTCTGGAATAGTCCAATTTGAGTTATTAAGAGTATATTTTATCTCATTACTAAGCACTGTATCTGAGTTCTTAGAATCAGACCTAGCTAACCACCGTCTTAATCTCGTTGCCATTATTAATTATACCTTTATATCTTCTATCCTATGGGAACACCCAAAAACTCTGCCTGGAACACCCTATACCAATGGGCTTACCAACGGTCTTACTAAGTATATAAGGCTTACCAACACAGCATAGAAAATAATAAAGCATAAAATAATGAAAACTTAGATTAAAACAGTAATAAACGATGGCTCTGATACCAGAACTGGAACCAGGATAAAAAACCAGGTATAAACAATCAAATTAAAATTGGAATTGATGATAAATGTATAATAATGAAATTAAATTAAATTATAGTGGGCAAAGAAATGATTCTTACTGGAAATAGAGAAGATCGGACTTGATTTGAAATCTGCAAACTTTTATTAATAGTAGGAGGATTTTACAAGAGAGTGGAAGGAAAGAGGGAAGTAGGCTTAGAGTCTAACACTCGATGCCTTCTTAGTAATACAACTAGACTATTTATACTAGTTTGGTTATTTGAATTTCATTTCATTTGAGTACAATTTCATTTGAATTTTATCTCTTATCTTCTTGAAATCTGAATTGTGGCATCTGATTGGAGAACTTTTTTGAATGACAGGTAAGGTGCCCGACAGCTTTAATAATCATACGGATCTTGAGCGCATGGTACACCGAAAGGGTCTGAATTTTGAGTGGGAGATGTGGTGGATTCTGACGAGGATCCAATTGTTGTGGAGCCCACCACTTCTGTCTCCTTTTTCTGTTGTGCTTGAAGAAATTTGACGTATTCTTGCACCATGTCTGGATTTGACATCATTTTTGAAAGTAGAAACTCGTGAGCTGGATTTGCTTCTTCTTTGTCGTTGACAGGTGTTGCCGGTCTTTGAGTATTTGGAGGAGCAGTCTTTGGTTCTGGAGTTTTTGGAAAAGTAGCTTGCACCTTGATTATTTTACCCATGGACCATTTGAGTTTTTCACCATATTGAATGTATCTGATCACTGTATCAGGGGAACATATTTCTTGTCGAAATTCGTCCCACCACTTGATTTTGAATTCTCTAACAAGAGACATTGGTAATGGTGCTTCCATGACTTGAGCAATTTTGAAACTCCAACAAAAAATCCAGGGAACTTTGAATTCGGCATGAAATTGAATTGGCTTGACATAGTCTTCTCCTTGAATTCTTTTAGCAAAGGTTTGCAATCCTGTTTGAACCGTCATTGGATATATCTCCTTTTGGGGTCCAAACCATGTCCACCAATGATAAAACCAAATTGGGAATTCTTTGGAACAGTTATATATCATGAAACATGAAAAACCATGAATGATCGGATGGCCTGAAAAAGAATGCTCTGTACCAGGCTTGTTTGTAATCCTGGTAAGTGAAACCATCTGGAATATGTCGAACTGAGAACTTCTTTTTTGAATATATGGAGATCCATTCATTGGATGAACAGACCTTCTTGATAACACATTTGCAATGACCTATGATTTCGGGCTTGTCTATTTTGGGCTTTGGAGTAATTTCTACTGAACCGGTTTCAACTAGAATGAGCTCATAATATTTTTGGGTTTTTAATGGATCATCTGGACACCAATAGCATCCTTCTGGGAATATTCTATTAGTGAGGTTAAGCAATGAGGTGTATGGGGGTGTATCTTTGAATTTTGTAAGAGTAATGTGTTGAGTACCAGGTTTTGTGAAATAGGTTGCTTTGTCTTTGGTACTAGTTGGAGGGCTAGGCGGTTTAACATCTGCTGGTTTATTTTGAGTAGCTTGAGAATAGGATAAGGCTGGAAATTCTTGTTGAAATAAATCATATCTATTGGAAGTAGTAAGAGGACGGGAAGGACTTTGAATATTTTTTGTCATTTCATAATCTTTTGGAGTACGTGCCATACCTGCAAAAGAAAAATCAACATATAATTTCATTGATTTCTGTGTGTAATTTTTTGATCCATTGCTTAAGATATTGAACCTCTGGGGTTGATCTCCCCATGTGAAGAAGGGTATGGTAATTGATAAGGCATTGGTTAAGCTCTCGTCTTTTGAGCCAAGTTCTTTCTTTGGTAGTGATAATTGCTCGGGTTGGTTTAAGACAGATGGAGTCATATTTGAAAACATTGTAGGGTTGGATTCTGCCAAATGTTTCATGATAATGAATGATTTTTCTGTTGCTAAGATTTGTTTGTTTGTCCGATGACTAATAGTGATATTTTCTCGAGGGTTGTGATCTCGTGATGGAGTCATTGCCTTGCAGAAATTCCCTAGTTAAGAAATCAGGTAAGAAATTGTTTGACCCTTTAATATATTCAATATCAAAATCAAAGACTGATAAAATAGCTTGCCATCTTGCAAATATTTGTTTTGAAACAATATTTTTAACATCTTTTTGTAAAACTTCTTTGGCTGCTTGACAATCAATTCGTAATAAGAATGTTTTATTAATCAAATCATCTTGAAATTTGGAAATACAAAGAACAATGGATAAAATTTCTTTTTTAATAGTAACCATTGCAATGTATTTTGTAGGAAATCCTAAAGAAGAGTTGAATTCTACTTTTGTCAGTAATTCAGACAAATTACTGATAATAAAGATGTTTTATATTTTTTTAATCTTTTGTCTCTTAGGGCTAGGAATATAGGAGCATCTACTCCTAAATGTACTAATGGTTTTACTGCTACTTGAACTAGACCTATATGAATATATCTGAATCCTTGATCTAAATATTTGCTTAGTGATTCTTGATTTAATAGTCATAGTTTGAAATTCTTTATCAATTGATTTGGTTTCTTCATGGGTTTTAATTGTCATAGCAATTTTGAAATCAAATAGTCCTACTTTATATATTTCTTTTATATTTTTCTCTGGAATAGTCCAATTTGAGTTATTAAGAGTATATTTTATTTCATTACTAAGCACTGTATCTGAGTTCTTAGAATCAGACCTAGCTAACCACCGTCTTAATCTCGTTGCCATTATTAATTATACCTTTATATCTTCTATCCTATGGGAACACCCAAAAACTCTGCCTGGAACACCCTATACCAATGGGCTTACCAATGGGCTACTAAATTGTCAAAAGGATTAATGTTCGAGTATGACTCCTAATCTAACCTGTGCCTTTCCCTTGAATGTTACAAAGGCAAAATGAGATTGTTTTTGTTGCACTTTGCCTTCTATTATTAAGCCACAGAAACTTTTATAGTTAAATAATGTCCAAAGTTTCAATTTTACCCTTATTTCTATTTTCCTCTATTCTTCTTTTACCTGCCCAAGCTTTTCATGTCACCCATTTCCAATGATATTCATATTTTTTTATAACAATAAATTATAGTCCTTTTCTACTCCCTTATTTATAGTAAATTTCAAAAATCTATTAATTACCTATTTTATATACATTTTTATAATTTATGCCTTATTTTTTGTCAATAATTTTCCTACTTTAATTCTCTGCAATCACATTCTCTATTCCTATTAGGGAATTTCACCATTTTAGTCCCTGAGCATTTTCACTAAATCCGATTTCGTCCCTCATAAATTATTTTAACCAATTTAGTTCTCAAACAAGTTTTTTACTTCCAATGTAGGACTTTTGACTAAATTTTGTTCAATTTGCATGGACCTACAGGGGCATAATTGGTATTTAGCCCTAATTTTCTGTAATTAACAGACAAAATAGATTAGAAAGATAATTAAAATTGCTTAACATCTAAAATAAAAGAATGAGGGTTATATTAAACATTAAGTAGTTTTAGACATTAAACAATTTTAATGGTCTTTCTAATCTATTTCATCTATTAATCATAGAAGGCTAGACTAGTGTGATGATTATACCCTTGCAAGTTTACGCAAATTGAGTAAGATTCAGTCAAAAGTCCTGCATTGAAAGTAAAAAACTTGTTCAAGGACTAAATTGGTTAAAATGATTCGTTAGGGATGAAATCAGTTTTAGTAAAAATTTTCAGGGACTAAAATGGAAAATTTCCCTTCCTATTATTGGATTGATAATTTATTAATATTACTAAAATTTGGAAAATTTTATTTTTTTCTATTATTCTTTGCTTCTTTATTTGTATAAATTTCAATCTATTACTTCCCTACTTTACATATGTTTACATTGATTATATCTTTCTTGATTATTTATTATTTTTTTAATTATAGAGTGTAAAAGAGTACCCATGCAAATGTACAGGAAAGAAACTAGTTCTACAATATAGCTCAAGAGCATGTGATTTTTTTAAGTGGTTAGATTCCATTTTAAGGACATCCTCGTGATTTTCGTAAGTCTGGTTTCTACTCATTATTGCTTTAAAGTCGTTAATGTCTTTTTTGTTAAACCCCTAGTGTTGACCGCTAGTCAATGGGGGAAACTGCAATAAAAATAACATTAAGGAGGAAAATGCAAATGACTGGAAACCTTGTTTGGAGTTTTTGTTTTCTGGGTGGGGCAAGAGTTTTGTGCTTTTAACACACAAGGCCACGTAGAGCTGGGAAATGTAATTAGAGCGGTCAACATTTGTAAAACTGATTATTTTTCTAGAAAAAGCAGTAGCTGCTTTATTCTTTAGTACTTGCACTATTTTCTTTTGTCTGCAAATGTAATTAGGGAGGAGTAGCTGCTTTAACACACAATGTAGGAAGGAGACATGCACATTTTTTTTGGGGGCCCTGGGGGGTGGGGGTGGGGGGGGGAGTTCTTTCTCTCTCTCTTTTTTTTTTTCACTTTTTTAAGTATAGGCAGGTTTATTCTTGGCTTTTGGCATATAATTATTCTTTCCTCGTATGTCAATGTCAATACAGTAAAAGTAGGTGTTAATGGGAGATGGAGCCTCTTCAGTCTTCAGTTCCAATTCTGTCTAGTTTTGTAAACTGATAAAATTATGGTATAAATTGATACATTTTTTTTTGTGTAAATGTGAATTATAACTAAGTTCGTACAAAAATTCATGAGTATATATAAAATATATTAGTTAACATCAAAATTATGTTAGTTCACACAATTAGAAGGAACTTGATCGAACCTTAACTGCAGAGGCCTGTGTTGGTGAGGGTTGTGTTAGTGGGTGATTTGTAAATTATGTCATGTATTCGAATCCCGTTGTTGATGTAAGAGTTGTGTTAGTGGATGATCTGTAAGTACCTCATATAAATGACGTATGGTCTCTGAGATCTGCACTAACCCATGGTGGTGATCGGAGTTGAGTCCACCCGAACTTTACTTCCTACTGGAAAAGAAAAAAAAAATGGAGAGGCCTGGATCCTAGTGGACGTACCTGAAGCTTGGTATTGGTAGGGCCAGAGACTTGGAGCTTCTTTTATCAGATTTTGGTGTTCAATTATGGGACCAATGCTCTAGTTTCTTTCCAATTTGGATAATTTCAGAGTCCCTAGTGGAATTTTCTAACAATTTTACTGTCATCATCTAAAGGTTTGAAAATATCATTTGCTTCCTTTGTTATTAATTTGGGACTCAATACTTACATCTTTAATGGTGAAATGACTTTACTATCCTTACAATCTAAGATATTTTATACATATTTGTGGAGAGAAACAATTAAGACATTTGCTAATTATATTAACTATAATTTGGAATTTAAAAAACAACTAATTTTGCTATATAAAAGGGGAACTGATATTAGGTGCACTTTGTCTATTAAATGTAATTGACATATATAAAAGGAATCACATATGAAGCACCTGATAAATAATATGATTTAGACATGAAAAATAATTGAGCTGTTTACCAATTAAATTAGCCATAATTTGATTAATATGAAAAGAATTGAGCTGTTCACCAACTAAATTAGCCATCATTTGATTATGTTAGAAAGTTAGTTTGGCATTAGTAAAAGGCACCAATACTATGCTAGTTTTTTTTTTTTTTATATACTTGACAATTAAAATGAATTGAACGTCAGGAGACTTCCATTTCATTGTTTCTTCTTATTATCATGGGAATAACAAGAATCATAAGGTAAAGAGAAAAATTTTATTTTGTCAAATTTCAAAAGTTGTTACTTTTTAGTTGCAAACAATGAAATTTTTTTATTAATTATGTGCAATAACAACCTCATAATTGAAATAATAGATTAGACCAAATAATTAAATTAACTATTATTATAGGTTAGGGACACTTTTGGAATTAAATGATCTTCTCACACCTAAGATCATTTTTTTTATAGTTGCTTTTTCTGAATAGGTGTAAATTGTCAAGGGAGGTCAGTGATATTTTTAAAACCTGAAAAATTGCAATGAATTGTCAAAAATGTGAAGGAGGTCTCTGAAATGATACCTTCCAGTTTTTCTTGAGATGATGAGACTTGAAAAACCTCTGGTAGCTATAGTGATAATGATGATTAAAGTTAAACATGCCCTTTGGCCCTACTGCAACAAAATTTGAAGGGGCTAGAGCTGTAAATCGAACGAGTTGTTCGTGAGTTCGGCTCATTTAAACTTGTTTGAACTCGATAGAAGCTCGTTCGAGAAGTTAAATGAGGCAAGTTCAAACACAAAATCTAGCTCGATAAGTTATCAAATGAGTTTGAACTTTGTTTGCGAATGCTCGTTAGTGTTCAGTAAACAAGGGTAAAAGGGTTCGTGAGCAAAGGTAAAATGGTCTTTTCAATGAATAGGGTTAGTTTTATTCTTAGTTTCTCTCATAGAGGCAACTTTTATCTATCTTATCCAATCATTTGCTTCTATCAATAGTTAGAATTTTCTTGGTTCGGCTCGTTTAGCTCGACTTGTTTTAGTTTAAACGAGTCGAGTTCAACTCGAGTTCGAGTTGGAAATTCAATTAATGAGTCGAAGTTCGAATAGTTTTTAACTCGTAATTCTTAACGAGCGAACATGAGCTAGACTCGAACAACAAACGAACAGAACTCAAACAATAAAAACTCGACTCAGTTCGGCTCGTTTATAGCTCTAGAAGCGACGGAATGAGATGTTTTATGTTTAGCTAGTAACTAATTAAATTGCATTTAAACCACTTTAGTTTAAATTTTTATGGAATTTATTAACAAGTTCCGGTGGTTAAACATTTTCAAAAGATTTATAGGATTCTCCAAGGTCGTGGTGCTCTTTTTAGTGCTTTTAACTTGTCCACCTTTAGCACTACAGCAATTCCTTGCTTGTTATTTCCTCCAAGCTATTCTTTTGTTGAGTATAAATGCTGATGCTATATATGGATGATTTGCTTGATATAGCACTCTCATAAGAACCTTGAAAGAATTTTCTTTTTATACCTATCCAAAATGGCAAGCTCAAGAATCAACAATTTGAGCAATCGGTCTGCAGCTTATAGAGCAGTTCTAGAGGGGACACGACAGTCAATAGAAACCTTTCGCAGTTTCTGGAGGGAAGAAGGTGTGAAACCACTCGATAAACTTGGTGATACTGTTCTCCATTTTCTGGCCATTTACGGAAAAGTGGCTGCATTCAGATTACTTCTCGAGGATGGTCTTGTGACCAGTGAAAATCTCAAGGTAAAGAATGTCGATGGCGACATTGCATTGCATGAAGCTGCAAGATTTGGCCACAAGGATGTTGCAGAGATCATGTTAAGGATAGAAAAGGATTTAGTGTCTGAGAACAATAAACTGGGGGAAACCCCTCTTTTTGTGGCTGCTGCATGTGGGAAAAAGGAAGTTTTCTCACTTCTGGAGAAGTATATATGTGATTGCATGATGAGGAGGAATGATGGATGCACAATCCTTCATGCTGCTGTAATTGGAGAATGTTACAGTAAGCTTCTCTATTAAGTAAAATTTTGATTGTCTCTGCAAAAGCAGTCGAGTTTGTTGCTGAATTTGAACTCTATGTTTGTTCAGTTCATCAGATTATGCTATCTTATCCTTTGTCTAGGTCTATGCTGATGGAATATGAGGTGGAATGTTGTTGCATTAAATGTTAGACCTTCTGGAATTACCTGCTTCCTACATTTTTAACTCTATTGTGTCAAATAGGTTTGGCAATTAGCATATTGGAGTCGTATCCTCATCTTGCTGGCACACGTAATGAAAAAGGAAAAACTGCTTTACATCTTTTGGCTGAAAAACCAGAGTCCTTCAGGAGTGGTTCTGCCTTCACGCTCAAAGATCTTGGGAGGAAGCCCTTAATTCCTCTGCATATCCTTCAAACTATGATCTATTATTGTAAGTACTGTATATTAGCCACATGCAAGTTGCAACATAGGACTTTTCCCAGTCTTAAGAGACATTCGAATTTCTTTAAGTACTCAAATAATCTACTTG
Organism: Gardenia jasminoides; assembly: GCA_013103745.1. Taxonomy (NCBI): domain Eukaryota; kingdom Viridiplantae; phylum Streptophyta; class Magnoliopsida; order Gentianales; family Rubiaceae; genus Gardenia; species Gardenia jasminoides. The sequence goes on from CM023105.1 coordinate 28,976,473, forward strand.
TAAAGTTGATTAGGCAAATTGAAAATAATCATTAGGCTGAATATGATATAGTTTTGAACTCAATGAAGATCTTAACAAGCATATGATTATTCCCCCGACATTGGATTTTTAACTGATTTTAAGTGTAGTATGTTCTGGTGAATTTCTTTTGTGCTTAGCCTGGAAACCTTGTTAAAAATCATCTAATATAGTGTTTAATGGTTTCGGGATCTATGGAGAAGCAATTTGAACTACCATTTTATCTGCCAGCTGGTTTTTTCTAGGAAGCAGGCTTAAAACGCCCTCAGAATTTTGAAAGAGTGATATTATCAGCTCGTTGTGTTGCTGGCAGGTATTCCAGTTTTGTACAAGGAATCGCGACCTGTCCATATTGCAGAAGAACAAAGCAATTCAGCTTCCATTCATAAAGTGAACAGATATCCTATTGTCAAGTTCATCTTGGGTAAAGCATCTTCTTGTCACTCCTCAATATGCACTCATGCGAGGGATGATAGAGTATGTTGATAAAATTTTATTTCCCCGCATTCCTCTTTTGGGAGTAGAAAAATAGCCTTCTCTAGCCTAAGTTCCTAGTTACAAGAACGTTTTGAGTAAATCTATTTCTTTTTCATGTCTAAACAATCAAAGAATATTGTTTTGGAGTGCTATTCAGCTTGGCGTGCGTGCTCTCTTCAATTTCCTTTTACTTCACATATCTTTTTATTCATTAGCATCTTGTAGGAAAAAGGTATAAACAAGCAATGGCAAGTCTAAAAATTCATTTTGGCCAATTGAACCTCCTCAAACTGTTTCTTTTTAAGGACCAAGAAGATTTGTGCGATAACAGATGCTAAGAAGAACAGAAGTCCTAGGACACATAATGGATCTTGAAGTACTATTTCTGCATCTCCATGACCAAATCCACCCACATTGGAGTTTCTCATTAATGGTTGATCCAATTTGATTGTTTTGGCCTCTAGGAAATCCGTGGCTTAAAGAAATTGATGATGCAAAGCAAAGGCATACAGTTGCACTAATGCTTGCAGAAAGATTAATCAGAAGAGAAGATTGGAGCCACTATGAGCATACAGAGGACAAAGATCATGAAGGCAGCCAGTGTGGGATATCATCTGAAAAGAAAAATGGGATGCCAGATCCACTAATACAAGCAACAAGACTGGGCATCATTGAGGTAGCTCAGGAAATCCTAAGTGTCTACCCTGAAGCTGTGTATACCTTCGATGAAAAAGGAAGGAATATACTGCAAATTGCAGTGAAGGAGAAAAAATGGTTCTTGTATGACTACTTGATGACTAGTGGCATTGACACAGATAGGATGCTACGTAAAATTGATTGCGAAGGAAATAGCATTATACATCTTGCAGCACACCTGGGATCCCCTTCCAGCTCACCTCCTGGAGTTGTATTGCAAATGATGTGGGATGTCCTCTGGTTGAAGGTACCAAATTAAATTAATACCAGCATTGCATTGCCTGTTGTATACTGTTTAATTTTCTTTCCAGGATTAGGTGCAACTTATGATTGAACTTTGGCTCCACAGCGGGTGCAATATGACACTTGTCCATATCTCTGGCAACTACAAAATTCTGCTGGGAAGACAGCAAAACAAGTATTCGAGACGAACCATGCAAGTCTGCGGGAAAAGGCTGAGAGGACTGTGAAAGAAATGGCCGGCAGTGTGTTGATTGTGGCTGTCCTCATCGGTACCATAAACTTTGCTGCAATTTTTACTGTCCCTGGAGGTTTCGATCAAGAGAGTGGAAAGCCCATTTATCTCAAGAACCAGCGGCGGGATTTCGGCTTGTTGATGTTCTACTTAGGTGGAGGGCTGTTCTCCTCCCTTGTCGCCATGGGGACTCTCTTTGTGATTATCTTTTTGCGATTCGAAACTGAGGGTTTTTATTTTGCCCTGCCCTGCTACCATCTGCTCAACACACTTTCCATGTTCTACTCCGCGGTCTTCACAATCGTAGCATGTTGCCAAGCATTTATAGTGGAGACAGTCGTGATTACCAACCTCAGACCCCTTGTGGTGCTCTTCTTTATCTATGGTGGGATGGCCCTTGTGTTCCTGGAAATATCATATCTGATGTTCGACTACATGTATTATGTGATTCGTCATTCACTTTCTTATAGAGGGCAAGAATCTTAAGCACGGCCGGCCCTTGTTTGTTCATGTCAATTTCGTGCAGACTGAAAATGTTTGAGCAAGTTTGTAAGGAACTGTTGCTTGTCATCTACTCATTTAGGTGAATTTCGATTTGGCCCTCCAAAGTGGACAAAGGTGTCGATTAAGTACTTCAAAGTGATTACGTCTCAGTTAAGCCCTCCAAACTTAGAATTACGTTCCAAACCGGCCCTTTGATCAACTCAAGTTAAATGATTAAAGTTTCATTGGGCTCTGAGGGATAAAATGATAATGGGTGCAGCTTAAAAAAAAAAAACTAATTAAGATTTTCAAGATTGAGATTTTGAGTTTTTGATGATTAACTAGTACAGAAGTACGTTAGTTGCACGTTGCAAGTATTTATTTTGGTGTTGCTTGTGAGTCGTGCCAGACATATTCCTAAAATGTGATATCTCAAAACACTCAATTAATAGAGGGAATCCACTGAGTATCACTTGAGTTTCTTAGTCTCATTACTTGAGTATCAATTGTCGTATGATAATCTAATGGATTAACTTTTTATACACTGTCAGTGTAGTGGTTTTTTTACACTAGCAGCTTTGGATGCATGCCACATGTGCATGATTTAAATTTCAAATTTAAATTTGTATTAATAATCCAAATAGATGAAAACTTATACAGGGATAAAAAAAGTTATCCTAATCTAATATATCTTTTGATCCGGAATCTTAGTCTCTTTACTTCAAGGGATGCGTATATATGTTGTCTTCCATTTTGAATGGGAAAAAAAATATGGAGAGCTTTTTTGATATTAAGTAACTTTCTTTTCTATTCTTGTTTAATTTCCAAAAAATCATCCTCCAACAGTTTCCAAATTGAGCTTCTCTTAAAAGAAAATTTATGTTAATTAAATTTTAATTCTTATGCCAACATAAATTCTAAGATTGAAACTCTAAGAATTAGAGGTTTTGAATTTAAATCCCCATGCTCCCACTTAAGTTCTTAAATCTCACTCTTCTTCTGCTAGAGGAAAAAAAAACCATATTCTGTAACATCAAGGTTGGTACACTTATGTCAATAATATCCCTTTATTGACTCGGTGAAATCCAAAAGCTTTAACTTTTATGATTACGGAGTATTTTTTTTATAATCTTCCAGCCCCAAATTTAATGATGGAATTAATTAACCAATAAATTAATGGTACTCTATGTGGCTTCATCTCCTTTCTAGAAAATCTATCTTTTTCTCTCGTCTTATGCTCAGTTAAGCACACAACGGATATAGCAGCATTTATAGATACTGCTGAGAATAAACGTCAGATTCCAACATAGTGATGGACACAGGATTTTGATTTTTTGGGGGGAGGGGGGGGGTGACAAGACAATTAAACAAGAAGTAATAAAATTATTCGAACAAATTTTTCACACTAACTTGAAATCAATGTCTTAAAGCCAAAGTTTAATAAATGATAACTAACAATTAAACGACCTTAGAAAAAAGAGAGACTATAAAGCAAACATAATAATTAATTCATGGCCAAATTCATATAAAAATTAACTGAATTCAATAAATAGACATTAACCCTATACATATTAAGCCTAAAAAAAAGCCCTATACATATTAGCACAAAAATTCTAAGATATAAATTTAGATAAAAGTTGAAAAATTAATAATCATCAAAAAATTATTTAAATAAAAAATTTAGAATAAGTGTATGTGTCTTAATAATTAACTATCCTGAATCAAAATATAAAGGAATTGTAAAGGAAAAAAAGTTGGATCTGCCTTGAAAAACTTGAGTTTTGTGAAGAGTTGAATATTGATGCTTGCATCTTGGTGTTTGCTTTTGACTTTTGGTTACATCGTTTGGTTGTTAGCTGTTAACTATTACATCAAGTCAATCATGTATAAATATAATTCTAAACATGATTAAATTTTCTTTTATTTGTCAATTATTTGTTTTCTTACCTTAACTAATGTAAGGATACACTAAACACATTAAACTTGTGGAAATAAAATGTAATGCTTCTTGATGTTTGCTTTTGACATTTGTTTAGAACATTCATTTGATTGTTAGTTTTTAACTAATACATCAAGTCAATCACACACATATATAATTCCAAACATGATCAAATTTTCTTTTATTTGTCAATTATTTATTTTCTTACCTTAACTAATGTAAGGATACACTAAATACATTAAACTCGTAATAATAAAATTTAATATATATAAGAAAACTAGTGTGAGTTATTATAAAACATGTTGTCATAGAGAAATTAAAGGAGAAAGATAAACATGTTAACTAATTAGAAAAACTTGTTGAGGGGGCAAAATAGTGGAATTTAAATTTCAATCTAATACTCCATATGGAGTTTTTGAAAAATTTTAGAGGGGGCAGCTGTCCCTGCCCACTCTCCTATGGGTCAATAGTTGCTCCTATATGACTAACGGAAATTTGTTTCAACTAAACTACAATTCTGAATAAATGCTAAAACATTTAGAAATTAATTCCTACTCCATAAAGAATTCTAGTTTAAACCCAAGACCTCTGAGTCCAAATCACATAAAAAGCCCAATTATTATTAAGAGTGCATTCGTGTTTGGAATATAATAGGGTCATTAAAATTTATAATGATGGAATTGTTGGGAAAAAATTTTAATCACTAACCCAAATGTGGCTATTCTTTTTTTATTTCTATTTTAGGTTTAACTTATTGAGGTTCCTTTATGGCTTGCACTAAAGAGTGATTATACTAAGCCCGGTTTGGGGTCGTGTTACATTTATATATATAAAGTACTTTTAAGTACTAAAAGTAATCTAGAGTGTTTAATAATTAATTTCTTATAACTTAAGGAACCCAATTTTTAGTAAATTTAAAAGCAATTTTATTAAAAGTACTTGCCTCAGAAGTGCTTTTTATAAGCCACCGCAACTCAAAATGAGTTGGCTTCCAATTAGTCGTTGTTATGCACATTGATATGCTTTAGCTCATTAGATTTACAAACCCTTTTTTTTTGTAGCTTTTAAAGACTTAAATTTTCTACCATCATATGTAATTCTATTATACAACTTATTTTCATCATTTGATCAATAATTCCTTGGTAGATCAATACCAATTTGAAAGACAATAAGTAAAAATTAACACAAAAAGAAACGTGTTAAAAGTGCAGTAAAAGGATGAAAAAGGCTGATCAGATTCTCGACAATACGGGTGATAGAATTGAGGATGAACATTTTCGTAAATCTCACCAAAGACTTGATGCTGAGTTGCTGACCCCTAAAAAAAGGAAACAATTGGATAAGGAATAATTATCTCACCAATACTTTACACTCCGTAATATCATATAATACATGGTAATTCAAATAGAACTCGCAGTCTAACAGCTACGTGATTAACGACCAGAAGAATGTTTGGTATATGTTAATTAGTCACAAATATTTTTGAAAAGAGCAAAACCTAGGATCCAACTGCTTGTATACTTGCAAGAGACTACCACACAAACAAACGATACTTGCAAAAGAATGTGATCAAAGCATCTTATAAGCTAGGATCTTATACTAAATGATGACAAACATCTATGAAATAGTTAGAGTCCTCTTCTCATCCCAGCAAATCAATTTCTTAGCTTGAGGTGTATATGATCACAAATTTGAGTTTTTGTTTAAAAAGTATCATTTGTGAAAGCAATTTTTCATGAATTGCCAGGTTTTACTATTACTTTTTATCGGTTAATAACTTCAAACATTAGATTCATGGTTTCTTTTTAGAAATTCTAATATTTTATTTGATATATTTACTTTACTTTGACATATAAGCATTATTGAAATGTATTATGAAGTAGATTATTTTCCTTTTCAACTTCTGCTATTGTCAAAAATTTTATTTTCTTTTGCAAGTCAAAGTCAGATAAGGATTTGTTATCCCTTATGTTATTCCAAAACTGGTGGGTGTCAAACTACCAAAAATAAAATTAAAATAATTAGCCTAATTGTTAACAAAAATATCCTCAAATCAATTTCAGTACTGGAGTAGTGACTCTGGATGTATAATGGGTTACTCGATTCACTCTGTTTCCAAAGAGTTTGCTGAACCCGATATACCAGAATTTATTCCAGAGAATCCTATTAATTTGTGTGTAGGGCAAGTAGGGTCGTCTTTTCAGGGAACTAGTAGATTTATCACATAGGGAATTAGGGGGGTTTGGAGAAGGAACAAAGTAATGACAAATGTGAAAGTACTAAATTCCAATTAGAAAAGAATGCAATAATTAAGGTATGCAAGAAACAATGAATTAACACAACCTAGTCAAGGAATCAATCTCAGCACCGGTGCACACAACTGATCATAGATACCTAGAATAATTCATACGTTCACAAATAAATTGGTTATAGCAGCCTGGTGACGTGCCAAACCACCAATCTCTCCTTAATTATACGGTAGTCTAGAGACACTCTTAGACTACTCTCTTGTGAATTAGACAACCCTAGAGATGCTCATAGGATTTAATATAGTCACAACTTTAGGAATTAGAGAGACTGTGGATGGCCCCACCTCCCCCCTAATGTGATCCCAAAAGGGTTCGGCGGTCAGCCAGCCCTTCTCTCGCCAGGACTCCCTCACATAAAGCTCAAAATAAGTCGAACTAATGTTCCAATTATAAATGTAAACCATGCCATAGTTTACATTGCAATCCTCCAGTCTTACAATCTCAATTTACACCAAGTACATAATCACTCCTTCAGATTCTCATAATACAAAAACTCTCAAATTCACAATTTAAATTTGTCATACCAAACACAAAAGTAAACCTTAAGCCTAATGGTGGACTCCTTCACTTGAGTTCTTAGTCCCTGTTAAGGAAAACAAATTGGAAAGGGTGAGCTAAAAGCTCAGTGAGTTCCTAAAAGGGCATGCAAAGCAAATGACACATATGATAATTCAATTTAAATACATATTTGAAAATAACAAATAAGGAAAGCATTTAACATCACAAAGGTAGGATACGGGGGCTCTCAGGAGCAAGAGTCCACGAAACTTGACCGCGATCTTTGTAGTTGACACTCGTCAACTTTCATATAGTCCATGTAGAACTCCACTTCTCCTTTCTCCACCAATCCCCCTATGGGCCCGCTCACCTCACATAGTTTGTCACATAGTTTTTCACATAGATGTTCACATAGTTTGTGTTTTGCTCTTCATAATGGACAAGCCCTTTCGTCAAGTCCAGAGCACACATCACATCACATAATAACCCTATGGTTAGTACCATTCTCCTCGGTCTAGGCCCAGCCTACAGCACGAGTTGAACGACTCGCCGATAGGTCTTGGGAATTCCCAAAATTTTCATGCGCACACAATTCACATCAACACTCTTAAATCACATCATAACAATCTTACAAATTTTTTCCACTCAAATAGGAGTAAGTGGGATAAAGTACACACCACTCCATTTGATGGATAAAAGAAATCGTATTTCCACATCAAATCACTTGACTACACATAGTTCGAATCAAATTCACATTGGCACATAGAAGGCATGGAAACTCACCAAAATAGCGAGATTCGGTTTCCAAGTTAAGAGCTGGTTCAAATCTTTCCCCACTTCCTATAATCAAGTAAAAAGAGCAAATAAGTTTCGCCCCACAATTAGTGAAACTAAACTCAAAGCTTAATCATTTGTTTTATCAAAATTCTTCACAAGAAGCTTTTTAACTTTACTCCAATGAAAAGTAATTATTCGAGTCGAAAATCATCTCAAGAGATTCCATTTTCAAATTGAGACATCAAATAACTAATCCATGCTATCGACGTACTCCATTCAGGCAACTTCTAAATTTCTTAGTACGAAGACATAAGGTGAGATATTTCACCTCAAAAATCACCCATTCAAGTTTAACTCAACACTCAACTTTAACAAAGATTATAACACATATTTAGAACTGTTTTAACCAAATCTCAGTGCACAAAAGTCATGAAAAATCAGATAAAACATTTCAAACCCTCAAATTTGCCCAAAAAGTACATTTACCCAAAAGTTAGCAAAACTCAACTCTTCTCCATTAAAATTCAAGATTTTCACTCCATTCAAACATATACTTACAAATGAACATAACACATATTTATTTAGGCAAATCTAGCCAAGTATCATCATAAAATTTCGAAACCACAAGTCAAAATTTCCAGAAAGTGGTTCGGCCAGCTCTTACTCTTTTCCTTTAAAATTTTCAAGCATAAAATCCACATTCCAACCATAAAATAATCTCATTTCATAAATAACAAATACAACCACATTCAGGTCCTCAAGTTCACTACCTAAGTTGGGAATTCAAGAGCCCAACTCAAATGCTTCATACATAAGCATTCTTAGCAAAATAACCCATAGATCTAACAAATCTACCGCTAATGAGGTTAAAGCTAAGAGTTTTAAGGATTATACCTCAAGATCTATTCAGATCTGACAAGATCAAGGAAGATCTGATGGACTCTTCCCAAAGATGACTTCTCGAGCTTAGCCACTCCAAAAATCTACAATCTTAGCCAAGGATCCGCTTGATTTGATGATGATTTCCGTCTCCAAACCCAAGAACAAGAAGTTGGCAAACCCAAGAGGCTTTCTTCCCTTTCCTTTTCTCTCTCTCTCTCTCACGAACCACTCTCCCAATCTCTCTTTCTCATGGCTGCCAAGGGAAGAAGAAGACACAAGAGATGTTGCTTCAATGGAGTCTTTAAGCTTCAAAAGTTGGAAGATGAAGAAGATGAGCAAGAAACCCCCCAAACTCTCTCTCTAATCTCTCTCTCTCTTTTTTCAGCCCTTTCTCTCTCTTTCTCCCTCTCTTATGGCAGCTTCAAGAAGAAGGAGAAATGTCTTCAATGGAGGCTTGAAGCTTCAAGAAATTTGAGGAAGAAGAAGTTGAAGAAGCAAAGTTGAAATCTTTCTCCCTTTTCTCTCTCTCAACTCACGGCCTCCCTCTCTCTCTAAGTTCTCAATTTGCAGCTGAAAATGAAGAGGCAAGAAGCAAGAAAGATGGCTTTTTAAGGGACAAAAAGTTGCCTTTTCCCCAATTTAAGGAAAAGTGGTCAAACGACCACTTTTTGTCGCGTCGCACGCGACACTCTAACTTTTACTATTTTATCTCATTCCGACACTGTCCAACCTTAAATATATCCTTGTAATATCTCTACATATGCTTGATCTTACAGTCACTATTCACACTTCGGAACAGAAATTAATGCTTAAACTGATCGAAACCACACACCGGCAAATAATTCTCAGAAAATTCTCTAAATTAGAAAATAATCACTCAAAACACATTTTCACTAATATTTTAGTGAATAATCACAATATAAATATTATTATGCATTTTAAAATAAAATTCAGATTTTTGAGGCCCTCACAGACCCAATTCTAGTTAACAAACACACACACGGGTTCATTCAAACTAGATTAATTATTCCCACAACACAGATTAGACCACTTGCGAGGTGATGAAATTGTATCGTTTGCCACTAATTAAGATGCTTAAAGGCGACGTGCCAACACTTAATTGGCTATATATTATTCCGACAATTGAACAATAGGCCTTATTCATCCAATGAATCTAAACAACAATAACCCACTATAAACAAAGAATAATTAAATACCCATGAATGCAGAAATTAAAATAGAACAATTAAAAAGATCTCACAATTGTTGTGGAATCGAACCCTGATTATTTCTCAACTAGGACAATAGTTTAGCCATGCCTCATCTCGACAAAGCAATCCAAAGAGCTCATGTAATTCGGATGAAGGAATAACACATTAATCTGGTAATGGAAATCTTCAACTAATGTGAACAATTGTTGGAATTGGAAGAAAAGCCAAATACTAGTCTATCGCTATGTGGCGGCGCGAAGAAAGAAAAAGAAAAACTGTAAAAAAGTCGTCAACGCAAGATCATCCCCCCAAGAAAGAAATAAAAGATCCTTTATACTAGTCACTTGCTGCCAGCCGTTTCGGAAACAAAAGATACTAATCTCCTTTGCCTTTGGACTCCTCCCGAAGCAAATTGGATTCCTTCTCAAAGCATTCCAACGCCTCTCGTGCCTTCCATATTGCTAAAAGATCTCTTCACTTATTCTACCTCCTAATTTGTTGCCTCGGAAGACACTTCCTAATTAGACACGACTTCCAAGCACACCAACAAGTTGCGGCAAGGCTCCAGAAATTAGCTTTGGGAATTCGTCACTTCAAGGCTTACTCCGTGCTCTCTGACATGGGCACGCTCTGAAATAAAGTGTCTTCTGGAATTTTACCCTTATCTACCACTTTAACCACCAAATACCTGCAATTGGCACAAAAACCAATTATAAGTAGTAATCCGATACTTTGCACAATAAATGGCCGAAATTAAGTCCAAATACCCACAATTAAAATGTACAATTATCTCACTATCAAAAACCTAGCAGAACAAGATTATTAAGTAATTTCATTCCAAATCTAACTATATTTCATAAGAAAATTGTAATACAGTTCTCTTCCTAAAATAAAAATTTAGCAATGATATTACACAATTACCCTAAAAAAATATCAACAAGTCATTCAAATTTGGAGCTAGCCTTAATAGGAGGTTAATGTTGGAAAGCAAAAACGAATTTTTACAATAATTAATAAAGTAGAAATACTCCTTCAATTTCCTTTTACAATATGGTTTCCTTTTTTGGGTTTAACTTTGCTTTACAATATGTTTTCCCTCTTTTTTTGTTTAACTTTGTTTGGAATTCCTTAGAAAATTGGCATTCTCTAACAACCAAATGTCGTTATAGGAGATAGTGACGAGTTTCTCTATTGTCACATGGTCGTAATGGATTCTATGTCACAAATGGATAGTCATCACTAACTAATTTGTCACTACCTGTTTATGATGACTTTTCTTGTCACTTTTTTGCCTGTATTTTTTGTCATAAATAATGCAAAAGACGTCACAAATTTCATCTCTACGGTGATTTGGTGAGTACTTCTGCTTATTACTATTAGTTTTGTTAATCAGTGATATGAATTGTTGTTGCTGGGTGAGCTTGCAGCTAGTGACAAACTTCACTAGGGTTGTCACTGAGTTTTGTTTACAAGGTTTGAAATTCGCCATTAGGAGACTACTTCTATAGCATTTCCAATGAGTATAGTAGAAAATTCTATCTAACAGAAGGCAAAAGTAACGCACATTGAAGCCTAATATATATAGGGTTCTTTTGGTTCACTGATTGGATGAGATAGGATGACTTATCCTTGGATAATTAATCCTAGGATTACTCATCCTTGTTATCCCTTGTTTGGTTTATTAATATAGTGGTAGGTTTTGTCTTTCTTGATAAAGCTAAAAGAATCTGATAAATCATTATTCCCTCTCACAATTATCTCCTGATAAATAATACTAAGACCCCCCATGGGATGACTTTATCCCCTCTAGAGAGGACTAATTCAGTTAACATGGATATCTAATCCAATTATAAAAATGCAACCAAACATTGGATAAGACGGGATAAATCATCCAATCCTGTCTCATTCTATAAACCAAATGAACCCATATGGTTATAAACATCCCTAAATTCATCAAAATAGAAATCAACCAAAATGGGTCCAAAGCCCAGATATCATCAGTTCAAATACAAGGTAATGGCCATTATATATCCATCCAAAAAGCATGGTACTAGATTTCTAAACAAAAGCATAGACAAAATCACCAATGTTAAATTTCAGCCATCTTTATCAGCATATTCAAAAGCCAATTCTTTCTTCATCTCCTCATGATTTATTAACAGCATTATACTTTGGGTTGAAAGACAAGTTTTATATGCATTAGGATAGACTTCAGTCATAAAATATGCCATCCCATATGTACATTACTGAATCAGTCAAAAAAGAGTTTCAGCCAAAACAAAAAGTGCATCATCAAATATTATCAAACAGCCTATTTCTTAAACTCTTTTGCATAGCTAGCAAAAGTAAATTACTATCAATGGCAGCATAAATAAATGAATGATTTCTAGCATAAATAACTAACAACATTAATGATTTCTAGCATAAATAACTGACAACATTGTGACATTTGGATGATAGATTTCCAGCATAAATAATTGACAGATTTCTTAAACTTACATGACAGAGGCTGATCTTCCTAACCAAACAAGCTCATTTCAATACCCCAACTGATATCATAAATAATTGCGCAATTTAAGATAAGAACAAGAAGTCGACAACAAATTCAGATAATAAGTATAAGAAACTGACAACAGAATAGTTTTAGTTCATCAATTTACCACTTTACATGATTCCCATGGCATTGCATTGTGATATTTTTATCAGTCCATTGTACTACAACCAAATTTTTAGAAAATTAAGATCCCGTTTGATAACCCAATTCAATAATTAAATTTAATGGTTATAAATTTTAATACATTTAGATGCGTCTGTTAACCAAAAATACTGAATTAATTAAGTGGCACTGAATTTTTGAGGCAAAATTTGCTCTCAAAATTAAGCGATAAACTAATCACTTATCACTTAATGTAATATACAGTCAAATGTATTTAATTAAGTATTTAACAATTCAATTACTTAATTGATTCAAATTTCAAATTTCAGATTTTAGATTTCAGTTTTAAATTTTAGTTTTTATCAAACACACCCTAAGAAATATTTAATAAGATAGTAGTTGCAATAGAGAATGGAAATGTAGGGAACTTCATCTCTTCACCTCTGTAGAAACAACTATTGTATGGATAAGTATAACAATATCAGGTTGGAAATTTGACAATTGAGCGAATTTTGTTCGCTACATGATGTCCAGTACAAGTCAAATCATACCAAACCTATCCAAGTTTATCTAAACATAATTTTTTTTTTGAAAACCCAAAAGATACATGCTTAACAAAGTGTCTTAGGAGCAAATATGTGAAAGATAGTCATACTTCATCATACAAATCAGAAATTCACAATTGCAACCCAATATATAAGAGAAAAATACAGAAAAAGTTGAAGTATTGACCTTGAATCCAGATACTACTATGGTTGATACTCTTGTCTATGATACTGCTGCCAATGTCCGCACTAGAAAATGTCAGAAAATATTAGACTTAGGGTCTGTTTAATAATATCAAAAAGTGCTGAATCTGAAATCTTTTCGAACATTTAGAAATTTTGACTGTTTGATAAAATAAAACTCATCTGTTGAATTTGTTAAGTGGTGCCGAATTTCTATATATTTTTTTCAGCACAAGAATCCTGACTTAATGCTTAATGCTGATTTGAATTAAGGGATTTACTTCAACTACCATATCTTATCTGTTAAATCTACTCTTATTTGTTAACTATATTCAAACTCCTTATTTAATTAAACAACCTAACAACCTAATTTTTTTATCTAGTTAAATAATCTAACAACTTGATATTCTCTGTCAATTATTCATGCATAACTTATATGTAGAGATTAGATATAATCATTTTTGGTGTTCTTAGGTCAAATCTAAATGTTAGATGAATTATTAGATTTTAATATTTTTTGATGTTTTTCATAATACACGTCATCTTTTATGTTTATTTGATTTAAAAATATTTATTCTCATCTTCATTTCTAACAATTTTAAACTAATTAAATTACATTTTCTATTTCTTTTTTGGATGAAAAGTTAGAAGGGCAAAATTGTACAATTTGGCTTATTAAATGTTCAGTTGTAAATACTTATCAAATAGTATAGTTGAGTTTAGCACTAAGATTCAAACATTCATATATATTTCTTTTCAGTGTTTAAAATTCAGCAAATTAATTATTTTAATATTCAGAATTCAGAATTCAGAATTCAGAATTTAGAATTAGTTTTATCAAACAGATCTTTAGATAGAAAGCAGAGAGTTTCTGCAACAAAAAATGATCAAAAGCCTATTCAAGCTTCCCTAAGTATGAAAACAAATACTAATTTAGAACATGAAACAATAGCTAATAGATAGCATAATGCTAGGGAACAACAAGGGGAGAGGGTTCGTAGCCCCCCTCTCCCTCTTCCCCATGCCTATTTGTTCCCCTAGCCCCGGAGAGATGCAGAACTCCTTTTTTTTTTTTTTTGAATGAATAGATAGAGTTATGATACATTTCGGAATATTGTAAGGGTAAATAGACTCTTTTCGTCCCCTTTTCGATGTCTGCTTGAGGACCTATGTGAATAGAATGTTTTGGAATGGGGATGCTCGCCTTTTGAATAGAAGGAAATGGGAGAACGGAGATGATTTCAGTAAACCGATGCATGAGCTGAGGCTCCCATATCCCGCCGACCCTCCGAAAAAGTTAAGCTCATAGGGAGTCAGAAGCAAGCAGATCAAAGGCGGGTCAAACTCACATAAGTAGAGGGGGAGATACATTCATTAAAAGCGAGAAGCCGTGCCGCAGGGGACTAACCCACTATCAATAGATCTTACTTACGGTAAGAATAGGAACATCTATTAGTCCGTATCGTGGGTCTACTTGTTACAAAAGGTGAAAACAGCTTGGCTTATTTACGCTTTTCAGACCGTGCTGGGCTGGGATCGTTTCATTCTATATGGGCTATAAACCAGAAAGGATAGTGATGACGAGGCGGAGGTTCTGAAATAAATGACTTGACCTATTGGTCGATTCCCTTTAAGGAATTGATCGCCTAAAGGAAGCATCGATGTGCAGAAAGAAAAGAATGAAGATTGGGTAAGTCAAGTCACTTAAAGACCAGCTTTCTTAAGACCTGCTTTCGACAGTAGCCTCCTGAATTAGTCGAGTAGCTTCTTTCCGGCAAAGCTTACCAATATTTCTCCTATTCATATTTAGCTTTCTTTTTGTTAGGTAGCGAGAGCTATAGTTCTTTTAACCTTCAAGGTCGATTTACCACTACTTCTGAGCGACTAGGTGCCTACATAGCACAGGTTCCATCTTTTCGGGCATCAGACCTAATGCAGTTCTCGGCCGCTATCACAACTTGCAATGAGTTTCAATTATACGTACTACGCTTCTCTAATCCAATCTCAAGGAGTGGCTTTTACGAACCTTCACGAATGGATTGAACAATATAATAGAGAACTAAAGATTGTAAATACTGGTATTGTGCTTCAAGTAGGCGATGACATTGCTCGTATTCATGGTCTTGATAAAATAATGGCGGGCGAATTAGTTGAATTTGAAGAGGGGACAATAGGCATTGTTCTGAATTTGGAATCAAATAATGTTTTGCTGTATTAATAGGTGATGGTTTGATGGTACAAGAAGGAAGTTTTGTAAAAGCAACAGGAAGAATTGCTCAGATACCAGTGAGTGAGGCCTATTTGGGGTGCATTATAAATGCCCTGGCTAAGCGTATTGATGGTAGGGCTCCCGGGCGAGCTATTTTTTAGCCCTCAGTCCTTCATCCCCATCTTTGCTCAACATGGTTCGATCTGAAATGCTAAAATAGATCCTTGCTAGGCTTCTTTCCCAGGGGGTCAGTGGCATTAACGGAAATTGAACTAGAAGATCTTTGCAAGCAAATAAAAAATTATAATAAAGTGAAACTACTCTTAGATCCGTTTTTTGAATCATATTATAAAAAGGATGACTAAGAGAGTTTTCCTTGGGAGTCTTATGATATGCCGAGCCTTGATAAGGACCTTGTTGTGGAACATCGACTACCCAATTTAGATCCAGGGATAAGGTCTATGACATGCTGAATGTCTATCATGGGTGGTAACTCACTTGGAAGCTCATCAGGCAACACATCAGAAAAGTCAGCTAAAAGTCCTACCCTGTAAAAAGCCTTATGGTTCAAGAGAGGAATTTCCTATGGGATGCCTTAGTATAGGGTTGGGGCTTAGCAAGAGGCATACCCCTGCTCTCTCACCGGTTTCCGAGCTTGACCTTTTTATGCCTTTCTCCTTGTTGCCTGCTGGATTCACTCATTTTTTTTACAATTCTCAAAGTCTCTCCCGCAGAATATAAATAGTCAGCCCTGGTGACTCTTCTAAGAGAGAGAGAGAGAGAGAGAGAGAGAGAGAGAGAGAGAGATTGCCAGTTGGAAACATGAAATTGAAGAAATAAAGCACAGCTTTAAAAATAAAAACAGCTCTATTACTACCACCTAACAACTAGAAACCCCTCACCTCTAGAGACTACAATGCATCCCCAGTTCTATTCCAGACATGGAAATATACAAG
Organism: Gardenia jasminoides; assembly: GCA_013103745.1. NCBI lineage: Eukaryota > Viridiplantae > Streptophyta > Magnoliopsida > Gentianales > Rubiaceae > Gardenia > Gardenia jasminoides. The sequence goes on from CM023105.1 coordinate 28,992,787, forward strand.
ATTCAAGTCAAGCATCTCCTATTCAACCCAGATTTATCATGAAATTCTTATTAAGCTCTAAATTTTATTTGGGTCCTTTTTTTTTGCAAGCAAGATTTGTTTTGTCCTAAAATTGAATTAGCACCATAGATAGCCAAAAAAATTGAAACACATGCGATCATAACTCAGACATTTTGCTAAGCAAACTTTGAAATTGCTGAAGACAGAAGCTTAGTACACATCAAACATTCAGGGAAAATTAGATACATAACCCATCAGCAAACCAGGTCTGACAGTAGAGATTTTACATCTTCTAGTACATGAACAAATAAAAGCAGCTCGCCTAGCTATAGTACAAATGTTCAGCAGTTGGAAATACACAAAAGCCCAGCACCAAACTCAGTAATGCTATGATAGAGAAAATTTTAAGATTGTTATGAAAAATAAATAAATTCTACAAGAGGGGCTGTTTTAATAGGGGATTCTCAGAATAGGTTGTTCGCATTTGTCAAATACGAGTTTAGTAGAGCTCGCATTTGACAAATGCGATCCATTCCATTTTTTGACAAAAAAAAGGCTTTGTAATAGCTTTTTTCCACGTAATGCTCACATTCACTGAATGCGAGTTCTGCTCATAAGAAAATAGACCTCTGCTTCTCGACGCGGAAACAGAAAGCAAGCCCTGAGATTTGAGGGAAAAAAAGCTTTTAGAAATTGAGCCAAATCAGCGGAGTTTTTCACCATAATCCATCAAGAATATCTCAACAAGTGGAGGGAAACTTCAACTCTTCCATCTTTGTCGGCGAAGCAGCAAGAGTAGCGAAACTCGGCACCGGAAATAGAAGCTGGGATTAGTCACCGAAAAAGGTCAAAATGCCGCAGGGGCCACCATTCCTTCTCCGCGCATCCACCCGTGCTTCAGGTACGTCTTCGACGAGCATTGCCGCCACTGCTCTGCCATGTACTGGTGTGTTCAAAGCTAAGCTGCAGAAATTTCCTTTCAAGTTTGCTCGTTAATTCCTTTGTTGGGACATACTTTTGTGGGTTGTTGGACAAATTGAAAGACAAACATCTATTAATTTTTGTTAAAATTATGAAACACTTGAACATACAGAAAAATTGTATTGCTGGACTGAAATTTCCAGCTTTCATTAATTAATTATTATAAGCATAAAAGTTTTTTTAATTTTCCAAGCTGACCTTATTTTTGTATCAGCTCACCCACTAAATTTGTAAAAATAAGAAAATAAGAAAAATTATAGTCGAGCTTTTGGTGAGGATAAATTGTGTGAATAAGAAAAATTTAAGAAAAATTGTGTTATAAGACAAACATATGTTCGGTTTAACTTGCAAAAGTAAGAAAAAGAAGAAAGAGCAGGATAAATAAAAGGAATTGTGGGAATGGCTGAGGTTTCAATAGTCGAGCTTTTATACTTGATGCTTTTAATAGTCGATAAATTTCTATAATAGTTGAGCTTTTACTCCTAATGCTTAGATTGAAATTATAAATGAATTACTCGCATTTCAGTTTGGCAATAGGTAGTGCAATCACGTAGCTCATCAATATGAAGCAAGTAGTAGCGTGACCTATAAAGCCATTGGGTGACTTCTTTGTTTGTGTTTTTTAGAGGGAAGGAAAAGCCTTCTTCGTTATTGACATATTAGAAGCAAGTGGTCATGCGCAATTTGATGCTAGTTTTTTTGGGATAAATATATGAATTGAATATAATGAAGAATGTTGTAACACCTAAAAAAAATGAAAATTTGAATTTACTTGTAATTTCTCGTGAATTTAGTGAAGTACAGTAATATGGTCCCGTTTTATTTGAACTGCTTTTCTAAGACTTTATGAATGATTTCCAAGGTGGGGTGGAGAAATAATCTCAAGAGTATTTTGTACAAGTTTGAGGGTGGAAGAGACCTGTAGCATTCTCTCAAAGTTGTCAGCTTGAGGCGGGTGGAGACCTGTAGGGTGGTAGGATCAATTATTGGAGCTCGAAATGTGTGTTGTGAGAAAATACAATGTTCTACTCATGTCAGTAAATTTGCCGCATTACAAAATGCTAGTCATTTTTCTGTCAGCAAATGTATGTTAGAGGGATCTCTGTCATAATTTGTTAAAACTGCTGTGCATCCCAAAACTGCCATGACCTTAAGTTTTTCGTATTACTTTCCATTTCTGTGATATTTAGCTAAGGCATGCTAAGCAATATTTTAATTGTCCAATGTGCCTTGAGTTTATGTTATGCAATGAGAGTTGAAAAAAATTGTGTTTGCTTGCAGGGAATTTTAGTAATTTTATAGGGGAGACTCTATCAAAATTTTTATAAATTTTGTTTACATAATGTCTTTTCTAAATTCGTCAACATATTTTAGAAGTTTTTATTAAGTTTTTTATTTCATTTTATTTTTCTCCATTTCTATTAATTAAATCACATTTTTCCATGCTTAGAAGGTGGAAGGCACCTACTTTACAAAAAAAGGTTTTGTATTATATTAAAAAAATGAAAGAAAAACAATGATCGGTAAGCTTTTTGGTGAGGTATGCTAAACATAGTGTTGTCCAATGTGCCTCGAGTTTATGTTATGCAATAAGAGTTGAAAAGAATTGTGTTTGCTAGCAGGGAGTTTTAGTAATTTTATAGGAGATTCTGCCAAAATTTTTATAAATTTTGTTTACATAATGTCCTTTCTAAATTCGTCAACATATTTTACAATTTTTTTATTAAGTTTTCTGTTTCATTTTATTTTTCTCCATTTCTGTTAATTAAATCCCATTTTTTCATGCTTAGAAGGTGGAAAGACACCTACTCTACAAAAAATTGTTTTGTATTATATTAAAAAAAATGAAAGAAAAACAATGATCAGTAAGCCTTTTGGTGAGGTAAGCTAAACATACCGTTGTCCAATGTGTCTCGAGTTTATGTTATGCAATGAGAGTTGAAAAAATATTGTGTTTGCTGGCAGGGAGTTTTAGTAATTTTATAGGGGAGACCCTGCCGAAATTTTTATAAATTTTGTTTACATAATGTCCTTTCTAAATTTGTCAACATATTTTACAATTTTTTTATTAAGTTTTCTGTTTTAGTTTATTTTTCTCCATTTCTGTTAATTAAATCCCATTTTTCCATGCTTAGAAGGTGGAAAGGCACCTACTTTACAAAAAAATTATGTTGTATTATATTAAGCAAACTTTACGAAAAACAATGATCGGTAAGCCTTTTGGTGAGGTATGCTAAACATAGCGTTGTCCAATGTGTCTCGAGTTTATGTTATGCAATGAGAGTTGAAAAAATATTGTGTTTGCTAGTAGGGAGTTTTAGTCATTTTATAGGGGAGACTCTGCCGAAACTTTTATAAATTTTGTTTACATAATGTCCTTTCTAAATTTGTCAACATAATTTAGAAGTTTTCATTACGTTTCCTATTTCATTTTATTTTTCTCCATTTTTTGTTAGTTAAATCCCATTTTCCCATTCTTAGAACGGGGAAAAATGGAGCTAAAATGTTGCTGAGGGGACCTTTTTTGATTAATGCAGTCGATCCCATAATGAGTGTGGATATGTTGACTTACTGCAACTTAGAAAGTGACATCCTAATAAATAAATGCCATCAGAGTAAAATAATTGTTAACACCTACTTTACAAAAAAATGTATTGTATTAATCCTGAAAACAAAAAGGAAAGCAATAGAATGATCGATAAGCCTTTTAGTGAAACCTTTATCTGATTTCAGAATGTACAAAAAAAAGCCGTCTATCGTTGTATATATTAATTTCTACGAGAAGGATTGGATATATGGTCTATTTTTGTTCAATAAGTGCTGAAATCTTCCATTCCTCATTCTCAATACTTTATACTAAAATTTTTCTCCTACCACTTATATATTACAATAATAAGTTTTAAAATTTTATAATAAGCCATTCAAAGGTGACAGATAAGTGAGTTTTGTTTAAAAGCTATGAAGGAGCATATGCAATTAGTTGTTTGTTGTATAAGCTATCAATGAGCAAGTATGGTGCTGTGAATTTGCTGATTATGGTGATGTCAATTAGTTTCATTCTTCTTCCTATGATTATGCTCAACCTATTGTAGACACCAAATTTTGGCTATTTCTTTTGTTTTCCTATGTTTTTATCTATTAATGTTTAGTTATTTATCTTTGAATTTTCTAACATATTTTTCTCATTTTTGTAGGTTTTTCTTAAAAAAAAAAAAAAAGAGAGAGAAAAGTCATGGACCGATTCTGTGGTGAGTCCGTAACTAGTCCGTAACGATCGAAAAAAATGATGATTTTTCCGTAAGCTTGGATCATCCTTTCCAGCTGTATTTTCGATGCTTGAACGATAAGAAACCTATTTAAACATTCCCCAACTCACCCCTAAACCCTAACAACTGATCTAACGTTCAAGATTAGCTCACCTCATCCCAAGAACATCAAAACCCTTAGTTCTAGGTTTGGGTGGCTATAAATAGCCTAGATTAGGGTTTAACAAAGGGTTGGAAATCTGAGAGAAAAGGAGGCAATTAGGAGGGCTTTGAGAGAGAAAAAAACAGAGAAAAACGGCTGGAAATTAGAGAGAAAAAAAAAGAAAAGAAAGAAGAAAAGAAAAGCTAGGGTTTGACACTTGAGGAGCTTATTCTTGGAAATTCTGGCCTCTTCCCTCGGTTTAGATTCAAAGCTTCCGGTTCAGGTAGCATACTTATACTCTATTTACTGTTTTTGATCGTAAAATTATCTGAGATTTGGGCCTTTTGGTGGAACCAAGGTCTTGAGTAGTTTTTCTTTTAGTTTGGGATATTTGATGATGATTATCAGCTGTTATATGAGCATGTTGTGTTTATAAAGCCTTGGTAAGGCTAGTAGATTGGTTTTTACGTTTAAAATTAGACGCGTTTGATGCTTACGTGATGATCTTTGTTGTGATTCTGAGAAATTTCTGGAAAAATGTTCTTCCGCTTTGAAGATGTGAAGAAACGCGGACTACTTACGCGGATTAGTTCGCGTAACGATCCGCGTTTCCTCTTGAATGTTTGAAGTTGTGAAGAAACGCGGATCCCTTGCGTGGACTACCTCGCGTAACGATCCGCGTTTCAGATTGAATATTTGAAGATGTGAAGAAACGCTGGGATGTTACGCAGCGCTGTAATGCCCTCGTTTCTATCGGCGGTTCTTCCCTTCCCCTTTTTGTCTATTTGATGATGTCGATCCTTGAGATTTGGCCTTTTATGTTTTAGTTTGTTCTTATGGTCTGAATAATGTTGTTTAATGCTTCAAATAGATCCCCTTGCCTCTGAATATTTTTTGCTTGTGATATTGTCTGAAAAACTGGAAGCAATCTTCCTGATATTTCGAAGATGGGAAGAGACGCGGATGGTTACGCGGCTGAGTCCGCGTTCGGTCCCGTTTCCCGATCTTTGATTTTGCCATTGCAGCGTCGAGTCAGCGTTTTCTGCGTTTCCCTCTGGTCTTTGATTTTTTGCACGCTTGGATTGTGTTGCTTGTTCTCGCGTTTGATCCGCGTAACCTCTCTTTGTATTGCTGATATTTCCTGTTCTTTTGTTCCAGAATCTTACTCTATTTCCTAGTATTATCTGTTTGCTTGCAGAATCTGTTTAGATACATTTTCTTTGAATTTTGATTGATTTTTCCTTTAAATTGGTACCTTGATCCCTTTTGTTGACATTGAGTCTTAGATAATCATTCCCATCATTTAAGGATTCGATTAAGGCCTCACATCAAGGGATGGTAACTTCTTTCCCCTATTATGTGCTTATTATGTGTTTTTGCATGATTTTGCATGTTTTAAATTAAGTTTTCCTTTGCTTTTATTCATGTCTAGTCTTTATTTATGTCATTTAACTTTTGAGTAAATCATTTGGAGGCCTTGGATGCCAAGTTGTAATAGATAGGTTTAATTTTGGGCAAAAAGTGTATTTATTCTAGAAAATGTAATAGTTAGGTTATTATTTCGAATTTTTCCCTTAGAATGTATTTAGGTTTTCCCCAATGTAATAATTAGGTTTTATATGCTTATTTTGCATGCTTGCATGATTATGTGTTTATTTGCTTTCCTAGGGCCTTGCATCTAGATATTATACCTACGTGTTATGTGTTTATGTGTGTTATGTGTTTACTTGCTTTATTATCATGTCTACATGATTATTGTGTAAATATATTGACGTCACCACACTAGTCCAACGCTAGTTGTGGCCTTCCTCTTCGATTTCTCACTAATCCAATGTTAGTGAGAACCTTTTGACGAGGGCTAGTCCAATGCTAGACCCAAAGCGTTCATGCATTAGATACAAATTTCACACACTTTTCACTTTTAGAGTTTCTTTCCCATTTTGCATGTCACTATTATCCCATCCCGTATGTGAAACATCTCATTTAGTTTTCTTTTTATTAGATTAGTGCATTTAAGGCATTACCCTTTGAATTAGGGAAAAGAGCGAGTATGGCTTCCTAGCCTTAGCACGCTTTTATTTCCTTCTATGAAAAGGAAGATTCAAAGTCACGAATTTAGTCCCCCGCACCCATTATGTTGCATTATTCCTCTTTAGGACATACATGTGCATTATTTTAAATGCTATCAAAACCATTCTTTAAAAATCAACTTTCTTCTTCATGTTTTAGCAATTCAAAGTTAAAAGCCATTTTTTAAAATTGCATCTTTTGGAAATTCAAATTCCTTTTGCATTTAGAATTGATCCTTTCAAAACCCAACTTCTTTTCTCTTGATACTTTATAAAATTGCATTTTGAAAACCCTACTTTTGTTCATTCGAGTCTCATCATTTGCATTCTTTGACCTCAGGGGATCAAAATTGGATGACACAACTAATGTGATCAATTCCAATCACACCTCAAGGAGACATTTGCCCCTCGATCCAACATTAGGTCTAGGTTTTGCATCCATATAGACAACATCAAATGTGATAAATTTTAAAGTTAGAAATTAGGAAATTTTCAACTAAATCTTGCAACTAACTTTGGCTAGGTTAGAAGGGTGCCTTAGAGACGAGTAACATCGAATCTTTGCCTTCCCTTCTTTCAACCGTGACCCCGAACCTTTTCTCTAGTTTTCAAAGACTGAGTCGTCTAAAAGGGTTTTCTTTGTTTATTTTCATTAATTAAATCTTTTGGGTGACTTGGTACACCTAAACTCCATACCAAGTGGCGACTCAAACTTTTTCTAAAACCCTTTTCTAGACTTTTGTTTTGGGTCCAAACCGTCGCATTTTATAGTCCATGACCCCTTTCCCTTTCTTTTCAAAACCAAAATCCTTTCCCTTTCTTCCATCCAAAAAAAAATGGCGACTCCAGGGACTTTCCTAAGAGGGTCCGAGCACTTGATTTAGTTGATTATTTCTTTTTTCTAACTTTCTTATATATCACATTTGGATGTTTTAGGTTGCATTCTTTTCTTTTGCTCTTTTAGGGTTTTCCGTTACAAATCACTCCTTACACATCGCATTACATGATGAATGAATTATTGTTTATTTATTTATTTGTACATTGGGGTGGGTATGCATCTACCCTAGAGCCTCGAAAATGTTTGATGTTTGAATCCCTCCTCTCAAGGGAATCACTTTCATGCGTGCATATGTATTTTACTTGACCCTACTTTTTTTTACTTTTGGTGGCTTGTCGCCACTCTTCCCTATTAGGATTAGGATCGATCCACTTGGACATGTGGCGTGGCTGGCGTGCGTAGCAATGTCTAGGGGATCACTCGAACCACCGACTTGAGGCATTTGGATTGATGACCTTTTGCCTTTTGGTCTGAAGGTTTGGGAGCCTGTAACCTTTATCGAGTCTAGATGCATTAGTGAGCCCAACCTCATGCATCCATGTTAGAATTGCCTAGGGTAGAGTCTACCTTACTCTATTAAGGATCACTAGACACGAGAGGAGGGATTCCACCCCTCTTTATTTTGTGCAATTTGTTGATCCAATGTGTTATGTGATATTTGCCGATTAAACTAACCTTTCATTGTCTTCCCTTTTCTTGCATTTCACAAACTCTAGAAAATAAGAGTCTTGACGCTCTTTTAAGACAAGCCATCCTTCTAGATAGGCTATTACATGTTTGAATTTATGTTTATTGCATTTAAGTTGTAATTGCATATCACTTTTAGGCTTACCCCGGCATTCAAATGGGGCTCCTATAGGCCATGTTTCATTTTGCACCTTTACTTGATTTAATAAACTGGCGTCATGCATAAACCATAGAGGGAATGCCGCATAGTGAATCCCATGTTAGAAATAAACCACCCTTGTATCTCGGATATATAATCCAATGAGACTTGCATGTTTATATTTTCAGTAATATCCAAAGGGGTAATGCACAAGGTAAAGTAGGGTCCGATCTCTTCTATGATGACATCCAAAGATATGAAGTGACCTTCGTATGCTAGAATATAAGCCCCTAATAATCACTTTTTGGCCATTTTATCAAAGTTGGTAAAATCCCATGCATAAGGACACTAAATCGAAAAAATACACAAATAATTTCTCATTGTTGAGATAATGATTTTTATCAAGGCCAAATTTTGATTTTAGAAGGCTTATGAGCTAGTGTGTTGAAAATAAAATGGAGATGTGGAGTTACAGGTAAGCAATGAACCCATTCGATTTTTGGGTAAGCCATCAATCCCGTCCAATCCATTTGAACTAGATCCATTTTTCCCTCAAGGTTAGTCAAGGCACTACGATTCCTTCAAGAATAATCCTTTTCATGCTAAATCAACCTTTAACCTCTCTTCACATATCAGTTAAAGTAATGAATCCATTCGAACTTCGTCCTCATAATGCGCCAAACAATGCATATTCTTTTGGTCAACCCTGTGGATCGATTACTAATCGCATATCAACAGAGTGATCGGACCCATTAGGTATTGTATAGTGCATACCCCAGAGGATTGCATTTTCATACTAGGCCTACCCTTGGCATAAAAGGGCCCCCTGGGACATGCATCCGAATTATATAAGCAATCAACTAACTTTGTTCTTTTTCTTTTTTCTTTCAAATCTCCGCAGCTCCCCTTTGGAATAAGCTCCTAAAGTGTGTTTCCTTTCCCACTCAGGTACTTTTAAAAATAGCTTCTTGAAGCCCATCGTTACCCGATCTAAAAGCAAAAGCTCAAAGCAACCCGTAAGCATGAGTTCTGCACCAGAAGGCTCAGAGAGGAATGCTTTGGTCACTTCGCCCGATTTTGCTGCTTTGGGAGCTCAATTAAGTGAAGTATTGGGAAGGTTTAATGAGATGAGCAGAGATGGCTGCACAAAGCGTGTAATTGATCGGTTGGTGGCAAATAACAATAGAGGAGGTGTCTCGAATGAGCATGGACCCGTTGTTAGCAACCCCCCTGTAACAGATAATCAATTCCCTTTTCTGACCAATATTCAAACTACTTTTGTCCCGCCTACTTCCAACCCATATGATGTTACCTTTTCTCATCACAATACCAATTTTTCACAGTCCCATCCTAATCACATCCTACCAAGCCCAACCAAGAGAACAAACCCTCATACTCAACCCCAGATCACTCTAAACATGCCTCCTCATGTTCCAGAGCCTCAATACCATACCACGGAACCTTTTGTGTGGGATCTGACTTCCCAAGGAAAACCGGCGGTGGATGACCTTGTTGCGCCAGTCGACAAAGATTTGCTGAAAAGATTGGATAAATTTGATGAATTCATAAGGAAGAACCAAGGTCTGAACCGACATGGTGGATTGGATTATAATGATCTGTGCCTATTTCCTGACGTCCAGCTACCTATGGGTTTCAAGACCCCAAGTTCAGCAAGTATGATGATGGGAACCCTAAGACGACCTTAAAATGTTTGCCAACAAGCTTGGTAAACCGGTGGATGATGAGAACTTGCCTATCGTCTGTTCCCAGAGCTTAGAAGGAGATGCTTTGGATTGGTTCGAACACGAAATCTCAAGAGATCAAAACTTGGTTGGATTTGTCAACGACTTTTGTGAAGCGGTATGAATTCAATTGTGAGTTAGCGACCACGGACAACATTGGAAGGAATCAAGGAGACCCTCGAAGATCACAAGTCATATGCCAGCGATGGAGAAAGTTGGCGCTAAAGTTGAGCCTCCCATGAGAAGAAGAGATTGTTGTACTTTCATCAAGGCACATGACCACCATATTTTGAAGAGATTTTTGAATGGGAGTTCTTTTGCTACAATCGTCAATAAGCTGGAAGAGTATGATGAATTTGTTAAAGTTGGGAAAATTGTCAATGTGACATACAAGCGACAATTGGAAACATTACAAGGGCAAAATGGTGGGAGGAAACTCCGTTTAAAAGAATGAAGGGAAGCTGCTTTTGTGTGGGATCGAATCCACCTTTAGGCCCAGAACTTCGGAACCACCCCACCAATCAAACTCATGCCATTATCCCTACCATCGGTCTGTTTATCACCTGCCAGAGGCCTCATTATCGACCTATTCACTTGAACCCCAACCTTTGTTTTCAACTTCTCAACCTATCTCCCCCCGTCAAAACTATGCTCTTAGACTTGCTCCACAAATCCTGCTCAAAATTCTTTTCCTAATGAAATGCAAAATCAGAAAACCTTTCGATCTTTCACCGATCTCAGCCCATTGACCTGTATGAGCGGTTGAAGGCAGGAAAATTGGCCTTGTCCCTCCAAAGCTGTATCCCAGGGACCCCTGGGTATGATCCCATACCATCTAGCACCATTACGGAAGCCGGGTCATTCGACAATTAATTGGGCCTTGAAACATAAAATTCAAGACATGGTGGATGCCGGGGATATAGTTCGAAAAGAAAGAATGAGCAAGCGTCAATAGAAACCCTTTCCGGAACATAAAAGCGTCGTTGGAATGATCGGTGTAGAAGAGAATTGTTGACCATGCTCGGTTCATTAAGGAAGAAGAGGTGATAGTGGTGGACCATTCAAGGAAAGGTCGATGATGATATAGAGGCGGGTTATCTCAGGTTTGGCGGAAGCCATCTTTCGGTCTTGCGAGAGAATGTGGAAGTCTCCTTTGAAGGCCATGCAAAATTGGGCTATCGATTGTCTGCCTGCTTGGAAAAGGTTTCGGTAAATTTGAGGGGGTTGTGCTTGAAAAATGAATCATGCTTTGATGTCAATCATTTCTTCAAAAACAATGCACTTGTTATTTCACCTTTTTGCTTGTTAAAATTATGCTTTTAATTATGCTTCCATGGTATTATCTGTCATCTTGCTCTTTGCTAAATGAAATGAAATTTCTCCTTTTGTCCTTCAGTTATGGTCCACTCATTTTATTTTCGCACATTTATTTTTTTTACTCTTGGATGATCATGAATAAAAACCTTTGACCCTTGGACATCATCCTTTTGGAATTTGATGGACGAAAATTCTGATATCTCATGAACTTGGATGTCATCATTTGCAAGATGATCGAAACACACTGAGATTGGCATGAGAAACTACCCTTTGTGCATGTAGAATTGCAATCATGTTTTTACTGGGGCAACACCTTACTCTCTCATGTATGGGATGGAAGCGGTATTACCTGCTGAAGTTGAAATCCCATCTTTGCGCATTCTAATGGAAGCTCAGTTGGAAGAAGCTGAATGGACCAAGCAACGTCAAGAGCAACTGTCTTCAATCAATGAAAGAAGGTTGAATGCCATTTGTCATGGGCAATGTTACTAGCGAAGGATGGCTAGGGCTTATAACAAGAAAGTCAGACCTCGCATGTTCGAAGTGAGGGACAAGGTTTTGAAACGAATCCTTCTGATACAAGAAGAGGTTAAAGAGGAAGTTCGCTCCGAATTGGCAAGGGCCGTTCATTATTCAAAAGGTGCTACCTGGAGGAGCGTTGGTTCTCATGGAGATGGATGGACAGATTTTTTCCTCAACCAATCAATTCAGACATGTGTAAAAGATTTTTCATATGATTGAGCAGGGTCTCTTCAGAAATTTTTTGCAAAAAGGTGGTCTGAAAAGCCGACCTTCTTTTCCTTTTTGTTTAAAAACTTCAACCCCCCCCGGTTCCCTTGTTTGAGCCTATGAAAGAACAGTTAATTATTTAGCAAACCCCCTTTGAGAATCACAAACCCCCACACTGGGGTAATTTTTGTGTTTTTGAAAAAAAAAAAAAAGAGAAAGACCAAACTGGGGCAAATTTTCTACAAAGAAAAATTCTTTTGCATTCAAGTTTAAACCTGCCCTTACACCACACTTAACCCCCTTGCAAAAGTCTCGTGTTATAGACTTCCACCCTTTTTGCAAAAATTTCTGAAAAGAACTTTCTCAATCAAAAGGCAAATGATGCAAATACATTCCCTCTGAATTTTTATCAGGAGGGATTGTCTCACTGATGCCACCATTTTAACAAACATATCTAAATTGACAAAATTGGGGTTTAAGTCTGTCCATTTCATTAGACTACCCTATCAGTCAATTTCAGTGCAAATCTGAAAGGATGCTAAAGCAAGTTTTGAAAAGCAACAATGCAAGCAGAAAGGAAAAGTTCATGGGACAAGGGAAGCAGATGATTATGTTTATCAGGGTTTACCTTATGTCAAGCACTCTCTTGCCGTCAGTAAATTCCAAGGAGATGATATCCAAAAGGGTCAAGTGCGACGCTTTTATGTTAAATAATTTTCCTAGTGTTTAGCTTTTATTGATTTAAAATGTCATGTTTAGCATTCATTCTATGGTCATAATGTCAAAATAAATTTTCTTTCCTTTACCCTAAATTTTTGCACATATTTTCATCAAAAGGGCATTTTCATCAAAGGACAATCCTCTTAGATTACCATGAAGGTATGGGTGATATGGATTGAAGCAAGCGGAACGAGCAGTCTGCTTGGTGAACAAAAGAATTCAGTTGACACCGCTCATCGGCGTCAAGAACTCATGTTTACGAGTTGCTTTCGAGATAAAAGGGTCAAGCGGTGGCGGCGTTATTATTGCTTTTCACCATTTCTTTTCTTTTCTTGAGAAGCGGGGACAAGTGGTCGGTCAAGTCAAGGAGACCAACTTCATTTTGAGTCATGTCTAGGCGTATGATTAAATCATTTTGAAGATTGATTAATTGCAAAATTGAGGAAGGACAAGTGCCTTTTGGAAAATTTGGGAAAGCGGGTTTTCATCGCGCTTACTAGGTGTTATAACCCACAGTTCTTTTCAAATTCCTTTCTTAAAATGTGGCGTGCTTGACATTCCGTCGAGCGACTGTCAAGAAAACCGGGCGATGGTGGGCAGGGGTCGATAAACCACTCCCTGATTTGGGTTTATTCCATTCTTGCTTTATCTCTTTTTGTGTTTTATCTTGTGTTCTGTTTTTTTTTTTAGACATAGGTTTTTAGAAATACTTTTGATTCATTTGCTTGCATCGAATGTGTATATTTGTTTAAATTGGGCTCTTATGTGCTTATTTATGTTTGAAAAAAAACACTTTTCTAAATTACATTTCCCACAAATTGATTTGTTTTTCAAAATTTTGATTCAAAAGGGTGCAAATGTCAATTTTGGTTGCAATTGCTTTCATCCTTCGAAATAAAAGCCGTGTGATGTGAAAATCCTTTTCCATCTTACTGGAAATAATTATTATGTGATTAAGACATTGGCATTTTAGAAAGTATGTTTTGTAAAATAGGAAAAATTATGCCTCAGTATTTTCCTATTGAATGAGATTTCTTCTTTTATTGGATTTTACAAGAAAATGATTGATATTGTTGGCAAATGATCCTTTTTCAATTGATGTGAAAAAAAAAGAGAAAAGAAAGAAAAAGAAGAAAGAAAGAAAGAAAAAGCAAGAAAAAAAAACAACAAAGTGAGAATTTAAATTCTACTCCAATGATTCTAGTACTAAGTAACCGGAGGTTTAGCATCTACAAATGTTAACTTTTAGTAAAAGCGGTGCTTGAATTACAGTATACAAAGCGGTTTGAACAAGTAAAATGTTGAGTAACCGGGAATCTTCACCTAAAAGTGTTGGTTTTGGCGTCAAAGACATCTTTACTATTTGAGCAAGAAGGCAATTGTAGCGGGAGTCTTCACCTAAAAGTGTTGATTTTCGCGTCAAAAGACATTATTGCAATTTGAATAAAAGATGTGTTTCAGTAGATCCTTTTTAGCAGTAAAGTTTGAGAAAACTGTGAAAAAGGCAAGCTTGAATTGATTATATGAGTCATTTGATTGCAAAATTTGGTGAAAGTGAGAAATCAAGCTTGAATTGTCAAAATTGAGGTATAATTGTCTCTCTTTTACTTGACATTATGAGTACTTGATGCAAATTGAATAATTGCATAATAATGTTTTGCCTGGTTTATGAGGATTTGGATTTCCAAGATCGCATGGTTTATTTCAATCCTATAACTTGTTTTTGATAAATACTTCCTGCCATTTGAAAACAAGTAATGTTTTGTGAACATAAGTATCTCATGAGTGCATTTTATCGCATGATTCTGATACGTTTTAGTTATTTTAATGGCTAACAGTTGTGAGCCCAAGAGAATTTGCACTTTATGATGAAAAAAAAAAAAAGAGAAGAAGAAAGAAAAGAAGAAGAGGAATTGAATTTCCATGGGCTAATTGGTCAATATTTCATGACTTCTGCAGGGTTGACGATTCAGTTGACACTGGGGCAATTTTGTTTTGAGAGAAGTGCTCTCAATTTTGGATAATGCATTCAAGATTAATTTTTGCGGAAAAGGTTTGGATCAAGACAATGGCAACATATGTGGATTTGTTCCAACCCTGTAGAGGAAAAGTTTGAGTTACACTCTTCAATTTTTCAAAATTTATCAATTCTTGAAAAAAAAAAAAAAAGAACAAGAAGAAAAAGAAAAGAGAAGAAAAAAAGTCATTGTTCCTATCGATCACTTGCTTTTCAAGTCAAGAAAAATCAAAAATCAGAATTGCACCATTTCATCGAGTGCATCATTACTGGCATTCTACAGTTATCTTGTTTGAACAACTTGTGTTTTATTTTTCAAAGTCTGGCAACCCAGCATTTATGTTTTCATCTAGTCATTCAGGCTTGGGTCCAATCCCACTGAATAGTTTCTTTTTAGTCATTCAGGCTCGGGTCCAATCCCACTGAATAGTTTATGTTTAATCATTCAGGCTCGGGTCCAATCCCACTGAATAGTTTATTTTAGTCATTCAGGCTCGGGTCCAATCCCACTGAATCGTATGTTTAGTCATTCAGGCTCGGGTCCAAAACCACTGAATAGTTTTTTTTTTTTAGTCATTCAGGCTCGGGTCCAATCCCATTTGAATAGTTTGTTTAGTCATTGGGCTTGGGTCCAATCCCGAATAGCATATTTGCATTTTCCCATCTAGTCATTCGGGGCAGGTCAATCTTCTTGAATAGTCTAAATTTGGAAAGAATTTAAATTTGTTGGCTTGTCTCGACCCTACCCTTCTATCCCCTGTTTCAATTTAAATTTTGTTTCTTTGTCACCGACCCTGAGCACCCTTCTATCCCTTCAATTTAAATTTATGTTGGCTGCTGTCTCGAGGGCACCTTCTATCCCGTTCTTCAAATTTAAATTTACATTTGGTGAGTCTCCTACCCTTCTATCCCCTTTCTTGATATTTAAGTTTACGTTGGTCTCGACCCTCAGACCTTCTATCCCATTCTTCAAATTTAAATTTATGTTGGTGAGTCTCGACTCCTTGGTGCCTTCTATCTCCGTTCTTCAAATTTAAATTTATGTTGGTGAGTCTCACCTCCGGCCCTTCTATCTCCAGTTCTTCAAATTTAAATTTCATGTTGGTGAGTCTCATAGGGTACCCTTCTATCTCCGTTCTTCAAATTTAAATTTATGTTGGTGAGTCTCTCCAGGCCTTCTATCCCGTTCTTCAAATTTAAATTCACATTGGTGAGTCTCGACCTCCACCCTTCTATCCCTTTCTTGATATTTAAGTTTACGTTGGTGAGTCTCGACCTCCAGGGCATCCCTTCTTCAAATTTAAATTTACGTTGGTGAGTCTCGACCTCCACCTTCTATCCCGTTCTCGAATTTTACAAGATTGTATTCATTTCATCTTGGTTCATTTGCTTGGAACTACGTTTGACCTGATTCTCATGTCGAGATACGTAGGCAACTCTACACGAGTTCGGTCACATTATGCATTGTTTGTTTGAAAATTGGCAATCTAACATTCCCCTTGTTTACAATGGTTCTGCTACAACCAGCAAAATCAGGTAAGCATTTGGTGTCTACGTCTTTGTCTAGAGTTTCTTCGAAACTCAGACAAAGAAGGGCAAGCTGTAGACACCAAATTTTGGCTATTTCTTTTGTTTTCCTATGTTTTTATCTATTAATGTTTAGTTATTTATCTTTGAATTTTCTAACATATTTTTCTCATTTTTGTAGGTTTTCTTAAAAAAAAAAAAAAAAAAAGAAGAAAAGTCATGGACCGATTCTGTGGGTGAGTCAGTAACTAGTCGCGTAACGATCGAAGCGAAAAAAAAATGGATTTTCGAAGCTTGGATCATCCTTTTCATTGTATTTTTGATGCTTGAGCGATAAGAAACCTATTTAAACATTCCCCAACTCCTAAACCCTAACAAGCTGATCTAACGTTCAAGATTAGCTCACCTCATCCCAAGAACATCAAAACCCTTAGTTCTAGGTTTGGGTGGCTATAAATACCTAGATTAGGGTTTAACAAAGGGTTAAATCGAGAAAAGGAGGCAATTAGGGAGGGCTTTGAGAGAGAAAAAAGAGAAAAGCTGGAAATTAGAGAGAAAAAAAAGAAAAGAAAAAGAAAAGAAAAGTTAGGGTTTGACACTTGAGGAGCTTATTCTTGGAAATTGGCCTCTTCCTCGGTTTAGATTCAAAGCTTAGGTTCGGTAGCATACTTATACTCTATTCTTGTTTTGATCGTAAAATTATCGAGATTTGGGCCTTTTGGTGGAACCAAGGTCTTGAGTAGTTTTCTTTTAGTTTGGGATATTTGATGATGATTATCAGTGTTATATGAGCATGTTGTGTTTATAAAGCCTTGGTAAGGCTAGTAGATTGGTTTTACGTTTAAAATTAGGCGTTGATGCTTACGTGATGATCTTTGTTGTGATTCTGAGAAATTTCTGGAAAAATGTTCTTCACGTTTTGAAGATGTGAAGAAAGCAGCGGACTACAGCGGATTAGTTTAACGATCGCGTTTCCTCTTGAATGTTTGAAGTTGTGAAGAAACGGATCCCTGCGTGGACTACCAGCGTAGCGATCCAGCGTTTCATTGAATATTTGAAGATGTGAAAGCGGCGGGATATTACGCAGGCGGTCAGCGTAATCCTGCGTTCTATCGGCGGTTCTTCCCTTCCTTTTTGTCTATTTGATGATGTCGATCCTTGAGATTTGGCCTTTTATGTTTTAGTTTGTTCTCATTCGAATAATGTTGTTTAATGCTTCAAATAGATCCCTTGCCTCGAATATTTTGCTTGTGATATTTGCGAAAAGCTGGAAGCAATCTTCCGATATTTGAAGATGGGAAGAGAGCGGCGATGGTTACGCTGAGTCCAGCGTTTGGTCCAGCGTTTCCCGATCTTTGATTTTGCTTGTAATTGCAGCGTGAGTCCGCGTTTCTGGTCCGCGTTTCCTCTCTGGTCTTTGATTTTTGCCTGTAACGCGGACTGTGTTGCTCGTCTCAGCGTTTCGATCCACCGCGTAACCTCTCTGTTTTTGTATTCTGTTGATATTTCCTGTTCTTTTGTTCCAGAATCTTACTCTATTTCCTAGTATTATCTGTTTGCTTGCAGAATCTGTTTAGATACCTTTTCTTTGAATTTTGATTGATTTTTCCTTTAAATTGGTACCTTGATCCCTTTTGTTGACATTGAGTCTTAGATAATCATTCCCATCATTTAAGGATTCGATTAAGGCCTCACATCAAGGGATGGTAACTTCTTTCCCCTATTATGTGCTTATTATGTGTTTTTGCATGATTTTGCATGTTTTAAACTAAGTTTTCCTTTGCTTTTATTCATGCCTAGTCTTTATTTATGTCATTTAACTTTTGAGTAAATCATTTGGAGGCCTTGGATGCCAAGTTGTAATAGATAGGTTTAATTTTGGGCAAAAAGTGTATTTATTCTAGAAAATGTAATAGTTAGGTTATTATTTCGAATTTTTCCCTTAGAATGTATTTAGGTTTTCCCCAATGTAATAATTAGGTTTTATATGCTTATTTTGCATGCTTGCATGATTATGTGTTTATTTGCTTTCCTAGGGCCTTGCATCTAGATATTATGCCTACGTGTTATGTGTTTATGTGTGTTATGTGTTTACTTGCTTTATTATCATGTCTACATGATTATTGTGTAAATATATTGACGTCACCACACTAGTCCAACGCTAGTTGTGGCCTTCCTCTTCGATTTCTCACTAATCCAATGTTAGTGAGAACCTTTTGACGAGGGCTAGTCCAACGCTAGACCCTTAAAGCGCCGTTCATGCATTAGATACAAATTTCACACACTTTTCACTTTTAGAGTTTCTTTCCCATTTTGCATGTCACTATTGTCCCATCCCGTATGTGAAACATCTCATTTAGTTTTCTTTTTAGATTAGTGCATTTAAGGCATTGCCCTTTGAATTAGGGAAAAGAGCGAGTATGGCTTCCTAGCCTTAGCACGCTTTTATTTCCTTCTATGAAAAGGAAGATTCAAAGTCACGAATGTAGTCCCCCGCACCCATTATGTTGCATTATTCCTCTTTAGGACATACATGTGCATTATTTTAAATGCTATCAAAACCATTCTTTAAAAATCAACTTTCTTCTTCATGTTTTAGCAATTCAAAGTTAAAAAGCCATTTTTTTAAAATTGCATCTTTTTGGAAATTCAAATTCCTTTTTGCATTTAGAATTGATCCTTTCAAAAACCCAACTTCTTTTCTCTTGATACTTTATAAAAATTGCATTTTTGAAAACCCTACTTTTTGTTCATTCGAGTCTCATCATTTGCATTCTTCGTGACCTCCTCGGGGATCAAAATTGGATGACACAACTAATGTGATCAATTCAATCACCTCAAGGAGACATTTGCCCCCTCGATCCAACATTAGGTCTAGGTTTGCATCCATATAGACAACATCCAAATGTGATAAATTTTAAAGTTAGAAATTAGGAAATTTTCTACTAAATCTTGCAACTAACTTTGGCTAGGTTAGAAGGGTGCCTTAGAGACGAGTAACATCGAATCTTTGCCTTCCCTTCTTTCAACCGTGACCCCAACCTTTTCTCTAGTTTTCAAAGACACGTCTAAAAGGGTTTTCTTTGTTTATTTTCATTAATTAAATCTTTTGGGTGACTTGGTACACCTAAACTCCATACCAAGTGGCGACTCTAAACTTTTTCTAAAAACCCTTTTCTAGACTTTTGTTTTTGGGTCCAAACCGTCGCATTTTATAGTCCCATGACCCCTTTCCCTTTCTTTTTCAAAAACCAAAAATCCTTTCCCTTTCTTCCATCCGAAAAAAATGGGGCGCGACACCTATGATGCCTAGTAATTAACCACTCCATTCTGGATGATTTGCAGACCAAACTCCAGCAATAAATTTGGAGGTTTTTACTGCATTCTCGAGACTTTAAGGGACCTACAGATTACAAACTAGGTTAGTAATATCGACTCCAGAATAAAGTACAAGTGTGATTGATGTTAGCAGATGTATGTTAGAAAGATGCATGGTTTTATTAGTTACGTTTGCATCTTTGTTTTCAAATTACTTGACCTTAATCTTCTCGTATTAATTTACTTTTTTTATGATTTGTAGCCAAACTTCAATAAACACTTATTCTATTTGCCTCATATAGCTATGAATACTATTTATACATTCGTTGAGTCAAAAATTGGATGTGCTGGCAGGGAGTTTTAGGCATGTTATAGGGATGACTCTACCAAAATTTTGAAAAAGTTTTTAGTTCAACTTCCCAAAATAGGGTTTAGGTATACAAAAGGAAGTCCGTGGTTACACAAGTAATTGGAAAGCATACTATTAGAACTTATTATGGTGAGAGTTAGAATCGAATGTTACAATTACGTATGTCATCATTAGTTATTCATGCATTTCTTCAATCTATTTTCATGACCTTATCCTTTTCTTATTAATTCCCAATGCGCTACTATTAGCATATCGATGCCGCACATCTATCCAATGTTATAGACGAATACTAATCAGTATCCGTCTATAATAGTGGATATTTCTATAGGCGGTTTTCATACTCAAAATAGGTATTCATACAATACTTTAGTACACTTTATTGTTCAGTCTCATTCTGACATATGTCATAATGTTGACCCTCTATATCTATTACCTTTGCTTTTGACTTCCTATTTATTGAATATATGCTTGTGCCTAGTGTTCATTCATGTAATAAGCATCTTCTTCATCATCCAGTGAGCTCGGTGATTAAAATTAGTGAACATGTCTGCCGAGCGGCCTCTTCGAGTATTACTCTATTGGGGAGGTCAAATATATTACCATGAGGGGTCAGTATGTTATTTCTCTCCTGCCTGCAATCGAACAGTCAAACTGCGCCGTAGACTTTCGTACAATGAGTTAGTTGACAAAATTTATGAATATATGGGAGTGGATAAGGGAATGTTCAAACTTAAAATGTTCCTCAGCCAATCGTGTGGGCGCTTGGCATATAATATTTTCCCGGTTGTGGACAATGAAACCTTAGAGGATATGTACGATTTATGGCGTGAAACAGATCCATACATTGCAGAACTGTACATTGAGAAGGAGGAAATTGAAGCAATTCCTTCTGCTCAGAATGTTGGCACGATGATGTCCTTTTTCAATGATTGTACAGATCCAATGAGAGTGCATCGTTCTCCCTATACGACAGTGCCCGAGACGGCATCCATATCCCACCACACGCTCAAAGACATCTCTGGGGAACAGTTAGAGTCACAAGCCGTAACTGGTGATATGGGTTATTCTGGAATGCAAAAAGCAATAACACAAAACATCCATAGCCCTCAATTTCATGGCCTTGACTCAATTTCTACCTTCAGTGAGCCTACATCCCCATACCAGCAGTCTTCCTATGCCTATCACTCAAATCTGGATCCAAGTTGTCGAGTACCATATGATGAAGATGTTTATACTAATATAGACACCACAATTCCTACTTCAGATCATGAGGCTGATCGAGAGGTTAATTTAGAGGCTGTAGAAAAGTCCAACTCTAAGGAAGTTCCCATAAGTGATTCAGATGATGAGACCGGCGCACGTGGCTTTCAACATGATTTCAGTCATCAAACTGCCTTTGCCGATGACTCCGATCCATCTAATGAGCAATTTGGTGGCACTGGCCAAAATATTCATACCGGTCAGTCATATGTTCCAAGGGGTTTGGCATTTTTTACCACCCTTGGAAACGATGATGTTGATGACCTTGGTAATGATGAAGATTATACAAGTATTCCTATATACAACGAGAAGAATAGGAACATTTGTTTGCACATGAGATTTGTAAGCAAGCAGCAGCTCGTCAAGGCCATCAGGATGTGGTCCATCGACCAGAATAGAGAGTTCAGGGTAATTGAAAGTAAGAGGGACACCTGGGTGGCAAGATGCAAGTCATGGTGTGGCGGGACGAGTATCGAAGAGTATAACTGGTCTATTAGAGTACTTCGAAAGAAGACTCATGGGTTGTGGCAAATTACTAGATGGACTAGGGATCATACTTGTGTTGGTACACTGTCAGGTAACAATAACACAAGCTTGATTTCAGTGGTTATTGCCAATCATATAATCCGAAGTGTGGAAGACGATCTTGGATTCAAAGTTGAAAACATAATATCTGCTGTAAAAACTGATTTGAAGATTGACATCACCTGTAAAAAGATTTGGTACGGTAAGTGGAAGGCTATTGAACTTGTATTCAGAACGTGGGAGGCAAATTTTGCCAAACTACCTAGAT
The DNA here is from genome assembly GCA_013103745.1 of Gardenia jasminoides. Taxonomy (NCBI): domain Eukaryota; kingdom Viridiplantae; phylum Streptophyta; class Magnoliopsida; order Gentianales; family Rubiaceae; genus Gardenia; species Gardenia jasminoides. The sequence continues at coordinate 29,014,702 of CM023105.1, forward strand.
ACATGCATGCACTTGTTCAATCAAATCCAGGGACTGTGGTCACGTGGTTGAACCACCCAAATAGTGGAGACCGGCTTAAGACATTAGGTATGTGTTCTGGGCATTTGGACCTGCTATTGATGCATTTCACATGTATAAACCTATGGTTTGTGTTGACGGCACTCATTTGCATGGAGAATATAAAGGCAAACTCCTTATTGCTGTCATACAAGATGCGAACAATCAGATACTTCCCATTGCCTATGCTGTAGTCGATGAAGAGACAATTGCCAGTTAGGATTGGTTCATGGACCAGTTAAGATATCATGTGCTCCACGACCACAATGAGGTATGTGTAATCTTGGATCGCCATTAGGGTATCATTCGAGCTATATCGACACATGACTATTGGGCGGAGCTGGTGGCATTTCTTAGATTCTGCCTTCGACATGTCAGAAGCAGTCTTATGACACGTCATAAAGGATTACACCTTAAGAGGTTGTGTTGGGCGATAGGAAAAACTAGACAGATGCGCAAGTGGAGGGGACTGAAGCAGAGCACATTCTATATTCCATAGGCATATAGCAGGAGATCAGTTCGCAGTCCGCTGATGTGATAAAGCTTTTTGGCCCTGAGCAAGTGCGCCATTACATCTAACTGGCGAGATTTGAGGGGTATTTCAGTGCGGCTATCAGATGTTTGATCACGTTTTGATTACTTGTTTAGTTGAGAGGTGGCGACCGGAGACACATACATTTCATCTCCCCATCGGAGAGGCAATTGTGACCTTACAGGATGTAGAGGTCATATGGGGATTACGCATTGACGGACCCCCAGTTACGGGTGTGGATATATCTCACACTGTAGAGGAATGGGGAGCCATATGTGAGGAGCTTATTAGATTTTTTTCTAAGCCGACTGACTTTGATCGGGGCCGTTTGAAAGTCAGATGTTTGTCTGCGGCTTTAGATACGAGCTTACTGGATGATGTTACGGATGAGACATTTAGGCAGAAGGCACGTATCTACCTCATATTACTATTAGGCAGTCATTTGTTTTCGGATAAGTTTGGGAATAAAGTTTCCCTGATGTGGCTTCCACTCTTGCGTGACTTGGAGACCGTTGGGCAATACAGTTGGGGGAGTACAGTTCTGGCAACACTCTATCGGTCTCTATGTACCGCCACATGGCCTGATGTTGCCGAGATTGCAGGACCCTTGCTGCTTCTGCAGGTATAATAGATTGTATACCTGTATGAATGTTATTAATATTATATTAATATGTTCTCTAAATAAATTAATATTTCGGCAACTGCAGATATGGGCATGGGAACAAATGCTGACTTTGCGCCCTGATCGAGTGTGGCCAGTAAAGCACTATCCTGGTCCCTATGGAGCTCGGTAGAGTACTATTTACATTATCTGCAATTCAGATCACCGATTCTGTTCCAAATGCGTTACTAATCGAGTTACATTTTTCTTTTCTTTTATAGGTGGGATGTTGATTTTGACTTACATAGGGTTGCACGACACTTCTTGTCAGTTTTTAGAGACCAATTGACTGGTTTACGGCATGACGAGGTATTCTTAGCAATATGTATCAATAGGTTCCAACGTATAAGTTATGCTTTCGTGTTTTTTGGCAGATTACTATATGTGGTTTCACGTTGATTTGATATAGGTTTATGAATGTTGAATTTTTTGGGAATGTTGGCAGGGGGTTTTTGAACCATTTGAAAGGGAAACTCTGCCGAAATTTTGAAAAAATGTGTTGATGAAATTCATTCTACTTTTTCAGTTCATTTGGCTTCTGTATTCGGAAGAGATTTTTGCATCTCTTCCTGAGTATTGTACCGCAGGTCGTGACATCTGGATGTATGTCACGTACATCATCTGTTGGGAGATTGTCAAGCCCCATCTCCCTCACCGAGTTATGCGGCAGTTTGGATTACTTCAGCATGTGCCCGACTCTCGACTGGCAGAGAATAACGCATTGATACATAGATTTAGTCGCCGTGGTAGGAAGAATCAAGATTGGGCCACTGCACACGCGCATTATATTGATGTTTGGACCAATCGGCGTACAGAGGTGGCAGATGGCAATGCAGTTGATGATACTACATATCCATCTGATGACTATTTTCGGTGGTATAATGAGTGGACAGTCCTCTACGTAGCAAACCTGAATCGACATCCTCTTTTTGCTGAGGGCTTTCAGGGCGATAATGCCAAAGTAGAATATCTTGTATGTTTCCACCATCTACTAATATTAGACACATTCTATATTCCATGGCTATATTAGATACATATTTTCTTGACCAGTATTATTTCATGATAACAACTGTATTTATAAAATTCTTTATATGTCCTTTTCTATATAGGTGGATGTTATGTCGCGCTTTCACTATATGACATTGGATTTTAAGGCATTATGCGACGATCAGCACAGGCCTTATTTCGGTGCATTTAGGGAGTTTGTATCCACGAGTTTACAGCATGTTGGGACGGCACGGAGTCTTGCACTTCGTCCTCCACCTATACCACATGACATTCCATGCCATGTCGACCCATGTCGTGTTGAGCGCGCTTCTCGGAATGTAGGTGGAGGCCAGCATAGTGGTGGTCGGCGCCGTAGAGTGCAGTCACTAGAGCACATCTTCCAGACTGACATTGGCGAAAGTTCAATGGCTACCGAGCACCGATTTCATGGATATACTGTAGTCACACCTCAGTCGCAGATCATGCAGGAGGGTACGACATCTAGGTCACCGGTGATGTTTCAGTTCTCAACTATGGAGAACCTAGATGTTGGAACTTCCGAACAACGGAAGGAGGTTCTGAATAAGTAAAGACCCGAACTGATGATTTATATGGTCAGCAGGCCACACTTCAGTCACACACTACTCAAGTGACTCCGGTTATGCAAAACCTGCCACGTTGAGGTTGACTCCGGTTGTTTTTTTTTGATGAATTCAAAGCTTGTGGTGTATATTTTTTGTTTGCAAGCCCTCAATTTAGTCAACCTCAAAAATTTTAGGAAAACCCCTTATTGCGCCAACCTCGAATTTGACAAACATCGCCGATCCAAAAATCTACAAGCAAACCACCACTACAGTAAAATTATTAGCGACTTACTTAAAATTATGCATCACTTACAGTACTCTTAAATTTAAGTTGCAAAAATCCAAAATTTTTAATAATTCCTTTGTGCACTGGTTTAAGGATAACATAAATGAAATTCGTATGTAATATTATGGCGAGTTGTATATTTTTGTATTTTCAACCTTGCCGTCTACAAAAAAAAAAGAAGAAAGAAAACTCACAAATATGTAAATGATTTATACAAATTCTTAAATTAACTCAAAACAGTTGACAATAATGAAATGATTTAAGTATCAAACTTGCAATATATGCTTTATCCTAAAACAAAAAATTAATTATACTCCACCTATTGGTCCGATAATGTTTCAATATTTTTAAGTTTTTTAAATTAATATACTCACCTCTAATAATGAAATGTATGAGAACAAATGAAGCATACGGTGCAAAAGGGCATTGTTGGAATGAGATTACATATACAATCCTATCTACAAATTTTTCCATATCCGAACGGGAAAAAGAATATTTCATAATAAGAACTCAGATTGAAATGAAAAAAATTTTATTAAAATGAAAAAATTCAAAAACCCAATGTGTTTAAATCTCGTTTGAAAAATATTTAGTTGTATTAAAGACAAAGTATTGTGTATTTTGAAAATATGAAAGTTCTAATATATATATATATATATATATATATATATATATATATATATATATCACGTTTGACAGTTTAATAAACGAGTACTTGACAATATTGTTACGGTGAGAGTCGTAGTTTATGATTAAAAAAAAACTTTACATGAGGGTTTTAGGGTTGAAGGTTTAGGTTTAGGGTTTAGGGTTTATGGTTTTAGCGTTGTAGGGTTGTAGGGTTTAGGGTTTAGGGTTTTAGGGTTGTAGGGTTTAGGGTTTAGGGTTTCGATTTTATTACGGTTTAGGGTTTGGGGTTTGGGGTTTGGGGTTTAGGGTCGTGAGTAGTATATAAATCGAAATCTGTGTTGGAAGGGAAAAAATATTTTGTAATAATAAATCAAATTAGAATGAATAAATTTTATTGAATTGATAAAATTAAAAAACCTAATGTGTTTGACTGCCGTATGAAAAAATTTTAGTTATATTAGGAACAACTAATTTTTTTATTCTGAAAATCTAAAATTTATAATACATACATCAAGTTTTTATTAGGATTTGCTAAAAGCACACAAAGAAAGAAAAAAATTAATAATAATAATAATAATCGGAATAAAAATCAGAGAGTTTTTTAATTTTTCATTTTTTTTGGCAAAACCGATGATCCTTCTGGATGTAGGCACGTTCAAAATGGTTGGAGTCTTCTGGTCGGGCATGGAGAAATTCTAAATGGCCATGAGACTCGTGACGTGGGCGCGTCCTGATAGAGCGAAATCTTCTAATTGACCCAATCCATTCTTGAAAAATTGTATCGGGCATCGTGATGTGGGCACGTCCTGACCAAGTGAAGTCTTCTGATCGGCCTAACGCATCTTTGAAATTTGTATTAGTCATCATGACATGGGCACGTCCTAACAACTGAGGGTCTTCTGCCCACCAGATTGGATCGAAGTCAAAAGCAAGAATGACCACAACTTTGTACTTGCAACCAAGTGCCTCCTACCAAAAGAAATTAACTTAAACGACACTTAGCAATTTCAACAAAAAAACTCAAAGAATTAACAACATAACAGAATCTTTGGATTGCCTCCCAAGAGCGCCTTTCTTCAATATCTTTGGCTAGACATAGTTCGATTTCACTTCATTCCAAATAGGTAGGGTCCTCGAAGCACATCGTTTTGACTGCTTCCAAATTCAAAACCTTCATAGTAAGACTTGAGACGATGGCCATTAACCACAACTTTGCGTTCGTTTTCAAGCTCTGAATTTCTACTACACCATAGTGGAAAACATGGTGGCGCCGTTCCTGAAGTTGCACTGAAATATGGTAGTACAACTTTTCAAAATAAATGTGCATCATATTCAATAAATAACAAATTGATAAGTACTGCACGCAAAATAAGACAATATCAAACTCATTTCTTTATTTTTTCTTTTACAGTCCCTATCAAAATCGAGACTTCCAACAATTTTTTTTCATACTCTTAATTTCCAGTGAGCTCAGGTAATTATTTTATTATTTTTCTAATTTCCTGTGAGCTCGCATTTAAACATCTATTTTTTCCCACGCTTTAGGGAATTATTTTTTTGGTTTTCTAGTTTCCATGAGGTAGGACATTTCGGATTTTCATTTTCCTAATTTCCAGAAAACTCGCATTTGGGAAATGCGAGTTCTGTTGAACTCGCATTCCACAAATGCAATTTTCATTAAATTACTTTTTTTTAATTTTTGAATTTCCAGACAACTCGCATTCAGGAAATGCGATTTCTATTGAACTCGCATTCCGTAAATGCGAACTCACTGGAATTAACTTTTTTTTTTAAAATTGTATTTTTCAGTGATCTCGCGAGTTCTCTTGAACTCGCATTTTGCGAATGCGAACTTCACTGGCTGGAACTTTGCAGTCAAATCACCCTTTTTACAGAAAAATTTTAAAATCCATCATATTTTTGGAAATTTCTCTGCTATGATATGACAAATCTTACACTATACATTAGTTATCCATAAATTAGTCATCCTAATAAATATGACTTCTAAGTGACCGTAAAGCTGAGCCACACTTGTAACAAAAATAAAATATTTTGACTGCATCTAAAAATTTTATGCCATTAAACAACTCAAGATAAAATCTGTAGCCGAAATCTAGCATCAAAGGGATAAAAAAGACTTGCATCTTTATTATGTTAAAACAAGCATAAGCAGCAACGTTAGATAGATATCCATTGGAAGAAAACAAAACAGTAACCTAGAAAGACAAATACATTGGACGATGTCCTAACTCCTAAAAAGAGAATATTCAGCATGATTAGTTCAATTAAAGAACAAAAGTGGAAGGGAGTTCTTTGTGGGAGAGAACGCAGAGAGAGTCCAAAATCATGTAGCATTGCAGACAAAACCCATGTCCTAAGTAAACAAAATAGATATCATTCCAGAACATTGACTTTGGATCATAAACAAGAACTGCTTTATCATGTAGCAAATGATATTCTATTAGCCTCTGGAATGTCCAAATCCATTACTCCAGAGCTGGGCCCAAAAAAAAAAAAGCCTATAATTATTGCACAACAAACGCTGATCAAGAATGATCTTAAAGAAATCTGCCATTCTGTATTGTTGTGTTAATAATGGGCCAACATCTGGAGATTTTAGTACATGGGTTCTTAATCAACAGCTAACTCTGCTTCCCATCATCACTGTGATTTAAAGTTTATGAGATCCTGGGTTCTTTATCAAAGTTGATCCCCAGATTTTCTGCAAGAGAAACACGAACTAAATGATGAATTAGAGCCAGATTAGCTTGTCTATAACAGATTAGCCACACTTATAACTCTTATCAAAACTTTGCTATTGTTAAACATATTCCGCCTCAAATTGTGAAAATCAATAAATGGGTATAAGACACAAATGTGTTAAGATATCTCTTTTACACATATCATGGAAATTTGAATATTACGATAAAAAATTGTGTTGTAAAAATTGCATGGTATTTTTTTTTGGTAATTATTCTATGACTCTCTTACACGTGAGATGATTTTATTTTAAATTCTACAGTATATTTCAAGATCGTGTGATTTACTCAAGTTGTTGGATTCCATATTTAAGGACATCCTCCTGAGACCCAAAAAAAGATGTTCTTTTCAAGTATTGTTTCTACTATTATTTTGAAGTCATTAATTTATTTTTAGTTAAACGGTTGACCATTAGTCAATGAGGGAAAGTGTAACAAAATTTACGTGAGGAAGAAAGTGCAGTGACAACACCAGACTTTAGTGAGGTTTAGGCTGTCCATAAGGTTAGGGAGGGCTGGGAAATGTGAGTGGTCAACTGCTTTATTCTTTCGTGCTTGCACCATTTACTTGTATCAGAAGCTTCATAGTTGGTGGGGTCAGAGACTCGGAGATTCTTTTATCAAATTTTGATGTTCAATTGATGGACCGATGTTCTAGCGTTTTCCCATTTTTTCTTGAGGTGATGAGGCCTGAAAAACCTCTGGTACTTATAGTGAGGATGATGATTAAAGTTAAACATGCCCCTTGGCCCTACTGCAACTGAATTTGAAGCGGAAAAGGAATGTGATGTTTTATGTTTAGCTGGTAACTAATTAAATTGCATTTAATCCATTTTAGTTAAAATTTTTATGGAATTTATTAAGAAGTTTGCATGGTTAAACATTTTCAAAAGATTTTATAGGATTCTCCAAGGTCGTGGTAATCTTTTTAGTGCTTTTTAAATTGTCCGCCTTTAGCACTACAGTAATTCCTTGCTTGTTATTTCCTCCAAGCTTTTCCTTTCTTGAGCCGAACCTTACCACTTTTGGCATTTCGAGTACGAAGTGCTAATGCTATATATGGATGATTTACTTGATACAGCACTCTCATAAGAACCTTGAAGGAATTTTATTTTTTATACCTATCCAAAATGGCAAGCTCAAGAATCAACAATAATTTGAGCAGTAGATCTACAGCTTATAGGGCAGTCTTAGAGGGGAGAAAAAAGTCAGTAGAAACCTTTCGCAGTTTCTGGAGGGAAGAAGGCGTGAAACCACTTGATAAACGTGGTGATACTATTCTCCATTTTCTGGCCATTTATGGAGATGTGGCTGCCTTCAGATTACTTCTCCGGGATGGTCTTGTGACCAGTAAAAGTCTCAAGGTAAAGAATGTCAATGGCGACACTGCATTGCATGAAGCTGCAAGATTTGACCAAAAGGATGTTGCAGAGATCATGTTAAGGGTAGAAAAGGATTTAGTGTCTGACAGCAATAAACTGGGGGAAACCCCTCTTTTTGTGGCTGCTGCATGTGGGAAAAAGGAAGTTTTCTCCCTTCTGGAAGTGTTTATCCATGATTGTATGATGAGGAGGAATGACGGATGCACAATCCTTCATGCTGCTGTAATTGGAGAATGTTATAGTAAGCCACTCATTCAAGTAAAATTTTGGCAGTGTGTGCAAAAGCAGTCAAGTTTGTTGCTGAATTCAAACTCTATGTTTGTCAGTTTATCAGATTATGTTGTCTTATCTTTTGTCCAGTCTATGCTGATTGAATATGACTTGGAATGTTGTTGCATTAAATGTTAAACCTTCTGAAATTACCTGCTTCCTACATTTTTCACTCTATTGTGTCAAACAGGTTTGGCAATTAGAATATTGGAGTCGTATCCTGATCTTGCTGGCAAACGAAATGAAAATGGAAAAACTGCTTTACATCTTTTGGCTGCGAAACCGGAGTCCTTCAGGAGTGGTTCTGCCTACACGCTCAAAGATCTTGGGAGGAAGCCCTTCATTTCTCTGCATATACTCCGAACTATAATATATTCTTGTAAGTGTAGTATTATTGCCCACTTGCAAGTTGCAACATAGGACTTTTCCCAGTCTTAGGAGACATTTGAATTTCTTCAATTACTTATGTACTTTACCTGTAAATTTGATTAGGCAAACTGACAATAATCATTAGGCTGAATGTGATATGGTTTTGAAGTCAATGAAGATCTTATCAGGCATATAAGTATTCCCATCCCCGACATTGGGAGATAAAAAGTTTTTAACTAATTGTTATTACAGTATGTTTTGGTGACATGCTTTTGTGCTTAGCCTGGAGACCTTGTTAAAAATTATCTAATTTCAACATTTAATGGTTTTGAGATCTATGGAGAAACAATTTGAACTCCCATGTCATTTGCCAGCATTTTTTTTATGGGAAGCAGGCATTAAATGCTCTCAGAATTTTGAAAGAGTGATACTACTATCAGTTTGTTCTGTTGCTGGCAGGTACTCCGGCCTTGTACAAAGAATCGCGACCTGTCAATAGTGCAGAAGAACCATGCAATTCAGCTTCCATTCGTAGAGTGGACAGATCCCCTATTGTCAAGTCTATCTTGGGTAAAGCATGTTCTCGTCTCTACTCCATATGCACTCATGCCAGTGATGATAGAATGTGTTGATAAAATTTTGTTTCCCCACATTCCTCCTTTGACATTTGAAAAATAGACTTGTCTAGCCTAGATTCTTAGTTACAAGAATGTCTTATTCCTTTGCGTAAATTTACTTCTTTTTCATATCTAAACAATCAAAGAATTTTGTTTTCGAGTGCTATTCAGCTTGGCCTGAGTGCTCTCTTCAATTTCCTTTTACTTCACGTACCTTTTTATTCATCAGCATCTCGTAGAAAAAAGTATAAACAAGCAATTGCAAGTCTAGAAATTCATTTCAACCAATTGAAATTTCTCCAACTGTTTCTTTTTAAAGAGAAAAGGAAATTTGTGCCAAAATAACAGCGCCAAGAAGGAAAAAAGGCCTCGGACATTTAATGGATCTTGAAGTACTATTTCTGCATCTCCCTGACCATATCTACCCATATTGCAGTTACTCATTAATGGTTGATCCAATTTGATGTATTTGCCATCTAGGTAATCCTTGGCTTAAAGAAATTGACGATGCAAAGCAAAGGCACACAGTTGCAGTAATGCTTGCAAGAAGATTAATCAAAAAAGAAGATTGGAGCCACTATGTACATACCAAGGACAGAGATCTCGAAGGCAGCCAGTTTGGAATATCATCAGAAAAGAAGAATAGGACGCCAGATCCACTAATACAGGCAACAAGACTGGGCATCAGTGAGGTGGCTCAGGAAATCCTGAGAGTCTACCCTGAAGCTGCGTATACCTTTGATGAAAAAGGAAGGAATATCCTGCAAATTGCAGTGGAGGAGAAAAAAAGGTTCTTGTATGACTACTTGATGACTAGTGGTATTGACAAGGATAGGATGTTAACTGATATTGATTACGAAGGAAATAGCATTATGCATCTCGCAGCACGCCTGGGATCCCCTCCCAGCACACCCCCTGGAGTTGTACACCAAATGATGTGGGATGTCCTCTGGTTCAAGGTACTGGATAAAATTAATACCGACATTGCATTGGCTGTTGTATGTTGTTTAATTTTCTCTTCAGGACTAGCTGCAACTTATGATTGAACTTTGGCTCCACAGCGGGTGCAATATGACTCTCATCCATATCTTTGGCAACTGTTGGAATATGCCAACTTTTTCTACAGATATTTCTAGATTTTAATAAATTGTACTTGATTTTAGAATAAGTTAAGTAGTAGAAAAATAAGTCTTATTGTTAGGATATTTGTTAGCCAAATATTATCTTGATTTGTTAGCAAATATTTTAGCTAAGATTTGATTATGTTTTCAAGTAGTTTTTGTTGAGATTTTTTAGAGAATTGTTAGCTAGTTTGTTTCATGTAATCACTATAAATAGGGTGTTGATGAATGAAGAAAGTAAGCTCATTTTTCAGCCTTCAATATCTTTTGTGAGTTATTTTTTTGCAACACTAAGTGTTGTTTCTTAGTTTATGCCCCAAAAACCAACAGCAACTTCAAAATTCTGGTGGGAAGACAGCATCACAAGTATTTGAGATGAACCATGCAAGTCTACGCGATAAGGCTGAGAAAACTATGAAAGAAATGGCCAACAGTGTGTTGATTGTGTCTGTCCTCATTGGCACCATAAACTTTGCTGCAGTTTTTACAGTCCCTGGAGGTTTCAATCAAAACAGTGGAGACCCCGTTTATCTCAAGACCCGATGGTGGGAATTCGACTTGTTGATGTTCTACTTAGCTGGAGGGCTGTTCTCCTCTATTTTCACCATGGGGACTCTTCTTGCGATTATCTTTTCACGATTTGAAACTGAGGATTTTTACGCTGCCCTGCCTTTCAAGTATGTAGTCGCCACAATTTCCATGTTCTACTCCGCAGGCTTCACAATCGTAGCATGTTGCCAAGCATATATAGTGGAGAATGTTGTGGTTACCAGCTTCAGGCCCCTCATTCTGCTCTTGTTTGCTTATCTTCTGATGGCCCTTGTGGTCCTGGATACGTCATATCTGATGTTCGACTACATGTATTATGTGATTCGTTATTCACTTTCTTATAGAGGACAGGAGTCTTAAGCACAGCCCTTGTTTATTCATGTCAATTTGGTGCACAATGAAAAGGTTTGAGCTAAGTTTGTAATGAACTTTTGCTTGTCGTCTACGGTGAATTTCGATTTTTTGTATTCCCTTTGACTATTTGCCTGAATTTTATTCTTGTAACTGGATGTTGGTCTGTCTAAATTTTTCATTCAAGTTATGCCCTTATGACAAATAGCATAATCAATATGTTATGTTCTAACGAATAAAGGATTTTTTTTTTGGCTAAAATAGAAAACCAAAATCATTTTCATTCTTCAGCAACCCGAAAGAGTATTGAAGGAAAAAAAAAAAGCTAAACCATCTCAGCACTGGTCCTTGCTGCAAGTCTATATCTGTATTCAATAATTTCAAAGAGGTCAATATTCAATAGTTTTGCCATGCATGGTATTCCTTTTTGGTAATTATTTTTTATACATGAAATAATTTCGTTTTAAATTCTACATATATTGCAATGAAAAATCGAAGATTCTTTTCAAGTATTGTTTCTAGTATTTATTACTTTGAGGTCACTAATGTCTTTTTCTGTTGAATGTTATTGTTGACCGTTAGTCAATGAGGGAATCTGCAATAAAAATAACATTGGAGGCGAATTTGCAAATGATACCAAACCTTAGGGTTTTAGTGCTTTTAACTCCTTTTTTCCCTGAATCAAAATACTAAGTCAACTCAAATACAAAACGTTATAGTCAACATAATTAAATTAACAATTACTATCAATTAGCTACGTGGGAATCTTCCATGACCATGGTTGGTTAGTCAACTAAAACTTCATAGCTTCTAGAAGTAGATTTCTTCAAAGCCTAGCTAATAACTTGAATAGTTGAATGTTCAACTGTTGAGCAGACCATTCATTTCCTGGCTGCAGATTCAGTACAAAAATCCTCAATTGAGAATTCAAATTACTATCCCATCTCCTTAAAATTTCAGGAAAATATTGTTCATTACTAGAAACAATATGGATGAAGTCGATAGTGTTGTAGAATTTCTTCTTGATGACATTGAGTTAGTTCTGAGCAAGACCTCATACTCTATCCTTTCTGAAGAGAGTCCAGTTGTGATTTCTCTGTATGAGGATCTCAAGATCATAAAATCCTCTCTAAAAAGGATGAAAGAATTCCCCAGTAACTTCAAGAAACTCCAGTCTTTCTTCCTTAGACAGATTAGAGATGTGGTCTTGAAGATATTAGATGCCACTGACTCTTACATCAGCAATGCTCTGGCAAACAGCAATGGAGTTTCTGAGGCAGATATTGCTAGTCTTTTCCAGCATTCTTCAGATCTTTCTTTTCGGGCAACACAGGTTAGTTTATACAGGAAATTGATTTCTAAAGCTCACAATGGTTTTAATGCTTCTATATCAACCAGGGAGCTTTCATCAAAGCTGAAGAGTAGTAGCCCTGTGCTGGGGGAAGAAGTGGTAGGTTTTGATGATGAAGCAACTGCACTGCTGGATAGGCTTACTGGGGAACAGAGGCAACTGGAACTGGAAGTGATTTCCTCTGTTGGGATGGCAGGAATTGGCAAGACTACTTTTGCCAAAAGATTGTACAACGATTCACGAGTTCTTCATCACTTCCATGTTCGTGGATGGACTTGTGGGCCTCGGCTAAATGAAGAAATGAACGCGTTGCACGACTTGTTAACTTGTATCACAAATGATAACGACACTCTGCATAAAATGTATCCTCACGAAATGGGAGAGAAGCTACACAAGTTACTGAAGGGGAAGAGGTATTTGATTGTCATTGATGGTATGTGGGATTCATTATCTTGGAAGCTGTTCTTCAAGGAGCATTTTCCAGATGATTGCAATGGAAGCAAAGTATTGATTACAAGTAGGACGAAAGATGTTGTTCTGAAAATAAGCCCAAACAGCTCCCCTCAAGCTTTGCAATTTCTAAGCCAGGACGAAAGTTGGGCTTTATTTGAAAGTAAAGTTTTTACTGATGAAACTTGCCCTCAAGAATTGATGGAATTAGGGAAGGAAATGGTTGCAAAATCCAGAGGACTACCTCTTGCGATTGTTGTTTTAGCTGGAGTTGCAAAGCAAGAAAAATCACCAGAGCGGTGGACGCTTATAGTTGCAGACATAACTTCACCTACCGTGGTAAAGACCAGTTCATGGACATCTTATCACTGGGCTACGATCACCTGCCTAATTGGTTGAAACCATGCTTTCTTTATCTTGGATCATTTCCTCAAGGCTATGAAATCCCTGTGAAGAAATTAGTCTGGTCATGGTCCGCAGAGGGATTTGTACAGCAGAGTGGGGAAAAAGAATTGGAAGAGCTGGCAGAGGAATATCTGAGAGATCTTGTGGACAGAAATCTGGTTGCAGTTTCCAAGAGAAGGTCCAATGGTGGGATAAAGACTTGTCACGTCCATGACCTGTTGAGAGATTTGTGTGTCAAGAAAGCCAAGGATAACTTGTTCCTGCATCCAGTTTGTGGACATAAACAAATTTCTCTCTTCTCACCTTCTCGTCCTACCTTGTATGACTACTACTATAAAGGTGTCCGGGATCTTGAAGCAAAACTACCTTATGTAAGCTCACGCCCACCAAATATTAAATGCTTTCATTCGTATGATTTCCACTACATAACTCCAAATGATGTCAAATTCACACACACAGATATTTCCCTTCAGCAGAAAAACTCGCTTGTCTATAAACTTCTCAGAGTGTTGGATTTAGGATACATCGTCCTGGACCACTTTCCTATTAATATACTGGAGCTCGCTCATTTGAAGTACTTGGCTCTTAGGATTTATAACCTCCGAAAGCTACCACCCTTGTCTAAACTTTGGAACCTAGAAACCTTCATTCTTGTTACAGAGAAGGGACATGGCATCACTTTAACAGAAGATATCTGGAAAATGGTAAAGTTGAGGCATTTGCATTATTCAGGGGAACTGGAATTTGAAAGCGGAAGTTTGAGTTCTTCAATTCCCTTTGTGCTGTACAATCTACGAACTATCTCTCAGGTACATCCTTCAAGTTCTATACAGGAGGTATTGGCAAGAATGCCCAATCTTGTAAACTTAGGATGCCATTTAACACTATCCGATGCAACAAAACATTCCCAGTTCCCTGATCTTTCCAGATTAAGAATGCTAGAAACATTGACATTTGATTATCAGACTTTAAATATGGCAAAATTCTTTTTACCTCAACCAAGTAAGTTTCCTCCAAACTTGAAGAAGCTGACTCTTGTAGGTAGTCATGTGGACTGGAAAGAAATGTCAATCATTGGGATGCTACCAAACTTAGAGGTTCTCAAAATAAAGGACAATTTCTTCAATGCGCCACATTGGGAAGTGATGGATGAGGGGTTTTGTCGTCTCAAGTTCTTGAAACTTTCAGAGACTGATCTTCAACAATGGATTGCCTCAAGTAGCAGCTTCCCTTGTCTTCAGCAGTTGGTGCTAAATGGATGTCCAAATTTGGAGGAAATTCCCACTAGCTTTCGAAGCATCGATACGCTGAAGGCAATTGAGGTGTATTATTCATCACAGTCTGTTGCAGATTCAGCTAAGCGAATTCAAGAATCACAGAGGTACATGGGAAATGATGCATTGAAGGTCTTGATTCACCCCAGTTTGAAGAGCAATAAAGGAGCTTTCCTGTAAATCATTTGAAAATAATGTATCCTGTTTAAATTGAATTGAATGTCTATTTGATTTCCATCATTTACTTTTCATTCTGTAGTGTTTGAAAAAGATGTGATATTGTGTATGCAGTTCAGTCTTCCCAACTATTATTTCTCTATTTTCATATGAATTGAATCAAAAGGTCTTCTTTTTACTTTTCTTTTATCGTCTGGTTTCTCGATCTGCTAATTTTGATCCTATCTAAAATTCAGCCTTGTGGAGATGTCATATAGCAATTGCTTTGACTTAAATACTTGCCCTTGTAGATATCCTGGTTATTTCTTTTTATTAGTACATATTTGTTTTATGTTTTCACATCCTAATGATTCAACCGGCAACTTATAACCCTATAAACCACTCCTACTAACCCCCTAAAAATATTGTAATGACAATGATAAAATTTCACTGCATTGCTGGTTGTTTTATGTTATTAGTCGTTTAGTCTTCGCATTTTGTTCTTTTCTAAACAATGATGCTTTAACCAAATAACACAGAAGAGAATGAAAAGAATGCCACCATCATGTTATTCAAGTCCATTTATGTACTAGGCTAACAATTATAAAATTTCACAACATTGCTGGTTATTCTACCATGCAGGGGTTCAAGTTAGATTCCAAGCCTTCAAGGCAAAAGGGGAAATAGATCGGTTTAAAAGTTGAAAAGAGGATCTCAAAATTACATGGCTAACTAATATCCCTATACGTTTAATTGGATTTCGATGCCAAGTTTTTTAGTTGATAAAGAACTTGAATTTCCATCTCAATAAGCATTGAGCAAGCTGGAGAATGATCTGATTAGAATTCCTTAAGAAATCACTGTAACATGTGTTGTCTCTTGACAACCTCTCTAACACTTGACTTGGTATTTTAACTTGAGCCACCAAAACTAATGTGGACATATGAAACAGGATTGTGACTGAGTCAGAATCTTATCTATCTGTTATTATTATTATTATTACTACTACTACTATATAAAAAGTATTATGGGTCTTAGTATGTAAGTATAAGCAAAAGTTTATCCTAGTTTTTTTGATACCAAAATTACCCTCAATACCAATAAGTAGACAAATTGCATTGTATTTCCTTAATAATTAATAAGAGTTATGCTAATGATTACATAGAAATATTTCTTGAGTCATGATGAATTAAACCCAAAGAAAAAAAGGAACAACTAATTCATTGCATTTCCTCAATAATTGATAAAAATTATGCCAAGAGTTACAAGAATGAAAAATATCCAAATTTAAAGAGTACTTCAAACATGAAATGAAATATAATAAATTGGTATAATATATGAGTCTCTTAAAAAATACCATGAGTCTTTTTATTTTCGTGAATACAAGTAAACTAAATCTTAAGAACACTTCTTCTAGGGAAGGGGGGTTGTGTGTGTATATATTAGTGTTGAGTAAGAAAGTTTAATATAAAATATAAAAAGAGATGGAGTACAAGGATAGGCAAAGAGTTATATGTTGGAAACTTATTTGCTTAATTGCCGCAAAAATTAAATTTAATGAGCGTTTGATGGTATTCTTGTAACAACTAGTAGCATTAAACTACAATTAATGAATATTATATACAACAATGCCAATCATAATATAGTTACAATCGTGAAACATCCCTTTGAATTATATCGAATTAAACCAAAGAAATATTTTTTAATAAAATATCCAATTTCAAAGGTGAATAAAAATATATCCAAGTTCAGTTTGATTATTATATAATAAATAATCTTTGCATGTTACAATTTTTAATCATATAAACTTTATAATTATAAAGCATGTCATCAACAAGAAATACAAATAACTTTTACTAAATCAAAACATTTCTCTTCAAAGTTAAGCTATTTAAATTTGAACCATGGAATTTCAATATATTTAAATATTATTAATTACGATAATGCTATAGATCATTTTAAAATCCACTATTAGCAAATAATAATAGAAATAATTAGAAAAACTCACTAAAACTAATAAAAAATATTAATATTATTACAAAATAAAAGTATTCTAGGGGCAAAAAATGCTTTATTATTTGTGCATTTATCTTGGTTGGAGTAAACCGAGTTTAGAAAAAATATAAAATAATATGAATATTAAATATCACATTTTTTTTCTCAATTACATTTATTCCTTCAAAACAATTAATTTTCTAAAGACTTTAAGGGGAGAAAAAAATCTAAAAGCAACATGTTTATGTGCAAAACATGTTATCCATTACTAGTTAAAGAAAGGGGAAAAACTCAAGACCTTATTAATTCGATTCAAAATTCTTCAGAAGCCAAGGCCTTAACATCAGTCAAAGGTCAAGACCTTTTAAAGTTCCTGTTAAGTTATTATAAATTTGAAATTCAATTTGTGAAGCAGTTCTCAAAACCTTAAAGAACAATTTTTCCCTTTAAAATATTTAACAAGCATGTTTAATTATCACTTTCTTTAAAGAAGTATACAAAAAGAAAATAAAAGCAAACAAGAAAGCTCAGCTCCTTCCATAGGAAGTATTTTGCATCAATTGTATTGTAAAGTTAATCGGAAAATGGAAGGAAAAAAAGGATAAATCACTAATAGGCCCCTGCGGTTTTGTACATTATTATGTGATCCTTTAATAATTTAAAATATCCACAAAATTCCCTTTGATTTTATATAAAATGGATATTTAACGAAAATAGATCTACGAATGTATTAGTTGAAATGCCAATATTACCTTACTTGAGTACTAAAGAGAATAAGGATCCAACTATTTTGCATAAGACCATAAACGAAAAACATGTAGATGTATGTAAAATGATAAGGAGTTAAGTGAATATTATAATTTCACACACACATTTTTAAAGTACTTTTCATCAATTTTTCACTTTACATAAAACCATAGATTTAGAAGAATCATGTGAAAATATGCAAAATTGCAATGGATTCTTAATAATTTACCGAGAGAGAGAGAGAGAGAGAGAGAGCTGTTCTGACTGTTTCGCAATGAAAACTGAAACCTGTTACTTGACATTTTCCCAAATCAATATTCAACGTTAAGTTATGGAATATTGGCCATAATTGACTATGACTTGGCTTGCGTGGAATTTTTCCAGGCACCAAATTTTGGTTCATAGCTTCTAGGGAAGTAAACCTTCTTCAAAGCCTAGAAAATTACTTCGACGTTCAACTGCTCTGTGTTGGCATATTAAATCAAATCAAAAAAATAAAAATTTCTTTATTATTGATTAACAGTTGTTTTAGTGAAGCTAAAATTTTAGTAATTTTATTAGAGTCAAGTTATGGTAATTTTATTATTTACACAATTAGTATTTTATCAAAAAACTATTTGTGATTGTAAGACTTATGTATGAAGTCATCTAGTCTATAATTAAAGAAGTTGTATTATTGTGTTGCTGCATTATCATGTCAAGAGTTGTATTATTGTTCAATTGAGAAAAGTAAAATTTAAGAGTTTATGTGTAATTAATGATATAGGATGCAGAAATGGTAACACTTGAACTAGTTTTTCAAGTGAATGGGGACACTACACAAGCAGAAATTGTAGCAATTGTAAATCTGGAAAAAAAAAAAAAAAAAAAGCATACATGTGAAAATTGGAGGAAAGCAACATTTTATAGCTCCTGTTGGCTGTTTCAATACTAGAATATCAGAAGTTTGACTAGCAGCAAAATGTTTCTGATGAATATTCAAAAGCTACCAGTAAATGGGACTAAATACATCAAGCGAAATTCTGTCATTCCTTTCTAGGAAGTACAAGTGCAAAGATTAGCAAGAAAATGAAATTTTCAATCTAGTGAATGATAAGGACCTTCAGATCATCAGTTCCAAACAGAAGTTTCTCTTCCTCCTTGAGTTTCATGACTGATTTTTCAACCAAGTCACCGCAGCGCTGCACTTCAATCATCTGCAAAGTAGGTATCTCCACAAAATCAATGGGAACACCGTTGAGGTTCTCACATTTTTTCAACACCAGCTGCTGAAGCTTAGGCATCTGATCTTCACTGGCAATCCATTCGACAATGTTTAGATTGTCTAATTTCAAGAATTTGAGTTCTGGGAACTCGTCATCACTCATCTCCCATGTAGTATCCTCAAAATCTATTGAAACTAATTTGAGAACCTCAAGATTTTCCAATCTGCCAATTCTCGAGATATGATCCCACTGCATGAGAAATGTGACAGTGACAGCTTTTTAAGACTTGAAGGAAAGCTAAATTCACCAGCATTAAGAGCCCTACCACGGTATAGTATTTTAAGTGACTCCAACTGAGTTAGGCCTTCCAATCTTGGAAATTCAGAGCTATTCTGTGAATAATCTCCCGATCTTGTAAGGACACAACTCAGTTTTTTAAGATTCGGCATCCTCCTGACAATTTCCTCTGTATTCTCTTTACAAGAAAGATAGAGAGTTGAAAAAGACACCAAGTTGATTAGCTGTGAGGAACCACGAACACCTTCATTTTGGAAGGTGAAGCTAGCATGACTATCTACATGAACATGTCTCAACCTTGTCATGAGCCATAAGGTATCTGGAAGCAAAACTCTACCTTTGAATCCCTTTATAATGAAAGTTTCCAATTCCTGTAGCCAGATTACCGTTGGTGGAAGAGAGTCCATATAACCCGCAACAGCTAAGAACCTCAACATAGAAAGCCATTGGATTCCTTCTTGAAAGGAACTACCCATGTTGACGCAGCTAAAATCCAATATTTTCAGAAGTTTAAAATTCGGAAAAATGAATGACATGTCATAAGGGCATCTTGGATCCATAGCCGTGGTAGCAGAAAACAAGAGGGACCGGACATACGGGCCTGAAGGTCTTGACGTGAAAAACATTTTTCGACTAACACAAAAGCAAAGTCGATGTTCCTCATGCTTCACAGAATTTGAAGGATCAAAATCATCAAAATCAACAATATCACCAAAAGAAGCATAAGGTTCATCATCGCTGGTTATCAAAGACAAAAAGTTTTCTTGTTTCGCTTTTAACAAGCACAAAGAGCGTACTGTGTCATGCACTCGACATGCTTTGACTCCACCATTTGATCTTCTTTTGGCAATGATGATTAAGCTTCTTTCAATCAGATCTCTCAGTAGTCCTCTGCAAGATCATTATCAGGTATAAACCCTTCTGCCATCCAGAGCCACATCAATTTCTGAACTGGGATCCCTTTGTTTCCTTGAAATGCCCCAAAATATAGGAAGCAGGCTTTCAAAGAATCAGGCAGATGCTTATAACTAAGTTCCAAGATGTCCAGGCACCTTGTTTGTGGATCACTAACTATGAGTAAGTTCAAGCTTTCAGAAATTTCTTTCCACAAGTCACATATCATGTTTGTTGTTTTAAGGAGACCAGCTATGGCAACAATTGAACGGGCAGTCCTTGACAATTTCTAGCAATTTGCTTCCCAACTTCAATTAATGCCTCAGGCCAGCCTTCTTCAGTGAATATCTTCCTTTTTAGTAACTCCCAGCTTTCATTGTCTGAGAGTGGACGAAGACTTAAAAGATCACTTTCTTCTGTGAATTCTGAAACAACATGATGGAGACGACTTGTTATCAGAATTCTGCTTCCATTTCTGTCATCTGGAAAAGAGTTCTGCAACTCATTCCATGCTTCAATATTCCACATGTCATCCATAAAGACAAGATAACGATTTCTCCTCAAGTTCTGGTACAATAGTAATTCCAAATCTTCATTGGGCATCACGAGGATGTTATCAGTGAGCTCAGTAATGTGCCCTAGTAGTTCAAGCAACAACTTTCTTTTCGTGTATACTTGTGAAACACAACAACAAGCCCGAATGTGGAAGTAAGACGCAACTTCAGGATCATTGTACACTTTATTAGCCAAAGTAGTCTTACCAAATCCTGCCATTCCAACAAAATTGAGACAATACCTCTCTGGGATGACCCTCTTGTAAGGTGATTAGCAATCATTCGTTGCTGATCCTCTAGAACCAACACATCTTCATCAGCTCCAACTTTACTAGTCTGTGGAATTTCACGCTTTGTTGTCTCGACAGCATTCGGGGGTCCAACATCAATGGTCTTCTCCTCGACCTGCATCTTCATAAGTTTAATGTCTTCTGAGACATGATAAAGCCAAGAGAGATTGTGCCTTATAGAATCATTCTGCATCACAATTGAGTCAATAAGAAATTCCACCATGTATGCCGCATCCGCTGTACGTCTGCCAACATCTTCCCATTCTTGATGCTTGATGTCTTGCTTCATGAAGAAAGATCTCAGAAATCCTAGATTATCTTGCACCTCTTCAATTTGTTGCTTAAAGAATGCAAATGAACCAGAGTCATATCCAAGAAATTCCTGTAGCTTCCTTGAGAGCAAGTCAATGAAGCCTAGTCCCATAATCGTGGGACAATTGATTTTTGGAGTTGGGACATCAATTACCTTAATTAGTTCCTCAGTACTCTCTATCAAACCAGAAAGCCGAAAGCTCAATTCGTTCTTCACATCTTCAGTGACTCTGGCAGCATGAAATGAATGATAGAAAGATATAACCTGCATAGCAATGGATTCAGCGTTTATGAACATTTGGTTATCAGCCCACGCGAACCTGTCGAGATTCATGAAGATGAGATTCCTTGGCATTTTTATAATTGATGTAACTAGGGACTTGAGAGTTCCAATATGATCCTTCATAGGCAGAAACAAAATTGCATCAATGGCCATCAGATCCATTAAATATGCAGCTGCCCTGATAACCAAATTCCTGACAAGCAACTTGAATAGCACATCTCTTGTTGCAACCTTTGATATCATCCTTGCATCTAGGGATCTTTGGAGTGATTCCAGCTCCTTCATCTCTCCTTCAATGAGCGTGAAGAATTCTATCCCATTTTCCATTGGTCCTTCTGGTGGATCTGCAAAATTTTCTCTTAGGTATTCTAAATAGTGATAAACGACTTTAATATGATCTCTGATGGAGAACAAGCCACCTCTGTTTTCCAAGGCAGAAAAGTCATTCCCATGGTCAAGTGAGAGCGTGTTGTGACTCAGTTGTTGCCTGAAGAAAATCTCTGATCTAAGAAGACACATCCGTGCAACAAGCTTAAAAGGAAGATAATCAGTTCTGCGTCCTTCACTCAACAAGTCTTCCAGAGATGCAACCTCCTCAAGAACTGCAGCAATATCTAGCAAGAGCAGTTGTGCATCCATTACACCCTGCCTTCTTATCCTGATAAAAGATGATATCAGGTGGACCAACTTCCCGTACAGTTCAGATGGCTCATGTTGTATATGAAGGAGATCATAAACAAATAATCTCACTGCAGGTTCACACCCACCAATGAAGTCCTGCTCTTCTAGGAAGTTGATCATTTGTTGCAGGAACTCTGGATTAGAAGGATCAATCTTCTGTTGCAAATTTGAGAAAGCATTTCCAATTTCTCCTGCCATGCTTGGATCCATTTTCTTGAACCAGCACAAACAACAGAGAATTGATGCTGGCACAACGATGTCTCCACCGCTCTGAGTAAGACTATGAAGCCTTATACGGTCAATGTAATCACTGAGGTAACCTAGCTTCTTTGCAAATGCTTTGATTTGTATCTGAGGAGGGCCAATCAGGTCAGTTTTCTTCAAGAGAGTCTGCAGATTACCTTGTAAATCTTTGATGAAGTTCTTGCAGTAATCATAATTAATTGACCAACTACCGTGATGAACAGATTGTATCAACAACCTCAAGTAATCACAGATTTCTGCGATCTCTTGCTTCAAAATCTGAATCTTTTCCAATGCGTTGGAAAATACATCTGCCAGTTTGGAAATCTTTACGAATCCACGAGCTGCAATAAAGTTCTTGCCGATCTCATGATAATATTCATCTTCAACTTTGGCATAACTCTGGCCTCCATTTCATCGTCGTGTTGTTGTAGTTGAACTTGCGCAATGCATTGATAAACATTAACAGGAAACCATATTCCAACTTGAAGGTCATGATTTGATCCTGGACATTGCTGAATATGTCGCTGTTGGGTTGCTCCAGAAGGAAGGAAAGATTGAATTCCTTGTTCTCAAATTGCTTCTCCATCATGTTCAAGCGCTGTACCACCTTTCAATTGCAGAAGCATAGGGATCATAAACAGATGTTGAGCTAGAAGAAGCAGTCTGCCCCATCTGATCACTGCAGCAGCTTAATGATTGATCTGTACGCAGAACAAAATTGATATGAATTAAAGTGGACGATAACAAAGTCAAAAGTAGCTCTAGTAGTTCTATATATTGAGACACAAAAGACCAGCTAGAACATGGTTTTTCTTTTTGTTTTGAATTCCATGGAGATTTGAAGTGACAAATTCTAGTCTACATAGTACCTCCCCCACTCAATTGTTCGTTTATTAGCTGGGGTAAGATTGAAGTTTGAATACCAATAATTTACACCATCAACTACACAATTATCAGCCAGCAGCTTATTTCATCAATTCATTCCACCTTCATGATCAATGTGTAAGCTAAATAATCTCAGCCTTACAATCTCAAATTAAGTATATCATAGCTAGAGGTGTAAATCACGACCCAATTATGTTGACTAGTCCAAATCTGCCCAAACCCGCCTATTAAATTTAAATGAGTCTAAATGGCTATCCAATTATACCCGTTTAATTGATGGGTATTCGGTAGTAAATTGACTTGATTCACCCGTTTAACTTATTTAAAATAATTATATATTTAAACTCAATTTTTAGTGAGTGTTAAGGAGATAACTTTGAATTTCCTACTAATGTAATAATAATAAAATACCGTTATTTCTTGTTAAACAACATGCGAAAATGAAATATATATATATATATATATATATATATATATATATATATTGAATTTCTTTTTGGTACAAGGGAGGATTTATCAATCCACTAACAAGCAACTAGTCTAGGGATTGAAACCCCTTACATCTTCACTCAAAAAAGCTTTGACTTCTTCTGGAGGGTCCTCCAGCTCCCACGAGTTCCAGTTCTAATATTTAGCCAGTTTCGCCAAACCATCAGCTACTCTATTACCTTCCCTCCACGTGTGGGCCACCTTACATTCCCAATTCAGGTTTATCCGTTCCCTGATTTTCAGATAGATTTCCATGCACTCCATCTATTCTATTTCCAGCAACCAATAAGATGATGCTAGTCATTGAGTCAGTTTCTATTACTATTTTCCTACGTCCTTGCTTCCAGGCTAGTTCCAAGCCGTATAAGATTGCCCATAGTTCTGCAGTTACATTGCTCGCATTCCCCTGATTGACACTGAATCCTCTCAACCATTTCCCCCTTTCATCCCTTATTACTCCTCCTGCTCCTGCTTCCCTTAAGGATGCTGATGAGGCGCCATCTACATTGACCTGAACCCAATCCTTTGGAGGCTTGTTCCAACTAATACATTTCCATTCCTTAAATTTCCCTTGAGTTTCCTTCCTGAGATATTCCTGATTTTGCCTAGCTAACTATACACAAGTTCTGTCTTCCATTCTTAATCCTCTTTCATTTCTGGTGGCATTAACCTCGTTTCAAGTCCTCCAGGCATGATGGACGGTTTGCTGGAACAAAATTTGCCAATTAATTCTTTGTTAACTCCCACATCCATTTGCTTCAAGTTCCAGTCAATCCACTCTACTTGATTCAGACTCATGAATGTATCCCATTTAGGGGCATCTACTAACTTTCTCCAAACATCTTGGATCCATTGACAATCTCTTAAAGCACGAAGGGAATCCTCCTTGTGTATAAGGCAGATTGGACATCTTCCATTTGCATCTAGATGTCTTCTTCGTTTTTCCTCATTGGTAAGCAACTTCCCCATCCTGGCCATCCAGAGCAAGTGTTGCCAACACCCAGGCCCTTGTTGTTTCCAAATTCTCTTCCAACCTTTATCTGTTATTACTTCTTGTTCTGCCTCCTTAGTTGCTGGTTCATATGCCGATCTCATTGTGAATGTTCCTTCCCTTTCTGGACTCCAACATGTCTTTTCTGGGTTCTCTCCTACAACCACAGTTATCGTCCTTAACTTCTGCACGCAACTTCGAGGCAGCAACTGTTGTAACCTCTCATATTCCCACCCTTCATTTTCCACCCAATAGTCTCACACTAGCTTCTCTTTCTCTTCATTACTTAACAGGATTTGTGCTCCTCTCCTCCAGTGGATCCTCTTCTAGCCACACGTCCTTCCAGAATTTAACTGTTTTTCCATTCCCAATTCTCCATTTTAGGCCCTGACTGATGAGCTCATCTCCTGCACATATACCTTTCCAGAATGGTGAGTCCCCTGGTTTATAACAGAAGGTACCCTCTTCTCCTTTTGTCTTTAACTTATATTTTTCCTTGGACTACTTCCGCCCATAGGTCACCTTGACTATTCCTTACTCTCCAATTAGATTTAGCCAATAAAGCTCTATTGGCCTGGTGATGACCCCCCAACTCACTTGGTGCATCTTCTTCTTATCATCAACACTGCCCCATAAGAACCTTCACATACATTTTTCTAATTCATCCACGACTGAGGCTGGCAAGAGACCTGATTGCATCACATAATTGGGTATTGCTGCCATCACTGACTTTATTAGAACTACTCTGGCTGCGTAAGAAAGGCATCTACTCTTCCATCCAGCCAGCTTCTGATTAACCCTATCCAGCAAATGCGCATGCTTACCCTGCTGTGTAGGATAGGCATACCCAAGTACTTGCCTAAATCTTTCGTCCAAGGGACTCCTGTAGCTTTGCTTAATTCTCTTACCCTTCTCAAGCCTATATTACTGGAGCAGAAGAGCTTTGATTTCATTATATTAACTTTTTGACCTGACATGCTGCAGAATCTTCTAAGGACATCCTCTACCACTTGTGCTTGCTTCAGGGAAGCTTCAGCAAAGAGAATAAGATCATCTGCAAAAAGTAGGTGTAAGAGCTTTGGTCCTGCTCTTGATGCTTTAACAGGTTTCCATGCCCCCTCTGCTACCTTTTCCCGAATCAGGTGACTTGACCTCTCCATGTTGAATTTCAAACGAGTCAAAAATAGGTAATTAGATATACTCATATCCATTTATTAAATGGGTATAAATGAGTACCCATTTACACTCATTTATTTAAATGGGTATAAATGAATTGACTCAATTATATCTATTATCCAATTAACACCCATCCAAATCACCAATTTTGATACCTCTAATCACAACCATCAATCATTCCTTCCCTGACTCAAAAAATAATCATCCTATTAAAAATTTACGAGGTACAATGCCCAACAATTTAAAATTTCAGGTAGACATTGACTGCATTGACTTTGAGAGGGAGGTTGTGTAATCAAATGAAACTCCTAATCGATTATTCCAAAGAATATCCGTCCTTTTTTTATAACCCAAAAAGACATGATCTACTCACCAAAAAAGGGTAAATTACTAAATATCTCCATGTGGTTTTGTCTATTACGTCATGACCTCCCTAAAGTTTTGAATGTCTACATAAACCCTAGTAGTTTTAAGTAAAGTGGAAATTCGATGGAATGTAAACTTTATCTCATCCCTTAGTTAAACTGTCAATATTACTCTTACTTAAATACTACACACATAATAGGATATTAATCACTTTCCATAAAACCATAGCATAAGCAAATTATGTAGATATATGAGAAATAACGTTCGTTAGTTAAACTGCTAGTATTAGCCTTACTTGAATACCAAATGCATAATAGGAGGTTAATCACTTTCCATTAAACCATACCATAAGCGAACTGTGCAGATTTATGAGAAACAATAGTGGGATGTTATAATTTAAGTACATATGTTTCAAGAGTGTGTCTGGGTCAATTAACTAAAGTTGTTTTTTAAAGTAAAGGAAAGTTATGCAGATATGTTATAACTTTATAGTGGTCTGTGATAATATATATAGGTTCAAACTTAGTCCAATTCGGTAGTTTAATCGGTCAAGTGGGTCGACCCACCAGATTTGCACGTAACTTGTTGAGCTGAATAGTGTTCTACTCACCGATTTAACTAGTGAAAATCGATGTTTTAAAACTCGGACCGGCCAGTGAACTGGTAGAGGTAGCGGTTTGCGGTTCAACCGGTCCGATCGGTCCGATCGGCTGGTTCACCGGTTTTTTTTTTTTTTTTTTTGCTTCTCCTCCTTCTCAAGTTTGGAGCCGTAGCACTTCAGCAATCAGCTATTTGTAGCTATTTGTGACACTTTACTACATTTCATTGACACATTTGGGTATAAAATGATTCCAAATCCCATCTTTTGTTCACCATTAATGATATTTTCCAAATATTTTGAGGGGAAAAAAGTTTAAACCCAATAACTTTGAATACATCAATCCAAGAGTACTTTATCTTGAAGTGTCTTATAAAATTTTCTTAATAACATGAAATTGAACATAAATTTTCTAAAAATTGATAAATGTAATTTCTTTTAACCATACAAAAAAAAAGCCTGAAAAATTTGAAATATTAGATACATCTTTAACCGAAAATTGGGAAAACAAAAAAAAGAAAACCAACATCAATAAATGAAAAGAATTCGAAGTTTCAAATTAAATACAAAAACTCCACATACAGAAATTAAATAATGGGAAGAAAACTTGTATAGATTATGTTAAAATTGTGGAAGAAAACTTCAATAGATTAAATTAAATACATGGAGATTTAATAAAGGGTAAGAGAGAGGGAGGAGGAGGTGGAGAGGAGAAGAGGGAAGAGTAGAGCTTGTGCAGAAATTTATTATAGTAACCCTAAAAAATTAGTGATTAAAGAGGAATGATTGAGGTGAAATTGGAAGGATGCAAGATTGAATTCTCTGATGGTGGAATTTAGTAACTCTAAAAATTAGTGATTAAAAGAGGAATGATGGAAGTAAAATTGGAAAGAATGCAAGATTGAATCATCTGAATGTGAAATTTAGTAACATTAAAAACTAATGATCAAAAAAGGAATGATGGAGATGAAATTAGAAATGATGCAAGATTGAAACCTCTGAACGTGGAATTAGAGAGAGGCATAAATAGGTAAATGGAAGTTTCATTTTTTATTTTACTTTTCATTAGTTTTATAAATTTTTGTACTCATCTAACTTCAAAAATATTTGTTGGTGTGGTGGTGAAGACACTTGTGTCTTATATATGAGGTCCCAAGATCAAATCTCACTACCATCACATTTTATATTTTCAAAAAATGAAAAAAGCCAAAAAACCGCCGGTTCGTGGTTCGCACTGGTTCGCACGGTTCGACCGGTTCTTGACAGTTTTTGACCATTTCTGACTATTATAGAGAACCGAACCGGTGGGATGGCCGGTTCGCGGTTCAACCGGTCGAACCGGCCGGTCCGGTCCGGTTCTGAAAACACTGGTGAAAATTGAATACTAGTTCTCAAAAAATTCTCAATATTGGACTAAAAAGTTCGAACATGCGACCTCTTCCCCAAATGGTATGCTAGAATGGACAATTTAATATTTTAAAATGTTTTTAATAGTTTAAATATATTATTTTTATTTTATTATGGTATCTGCTGGTCCAACCCCACAGTTGAATTGCTAACCTACTATATTGGTCACTTTAGTGTGTTGATGGCCGTGTTGGATTTAAGAACTAAGGTAATATATGAACTATATGGTCTAAATTAGGATTGCAAAGGAATCAAGTCGCTTGCCAGTGCTTGCTAGTTGGATCAGTCGAAACTCAACTTGAGATCGATGTTGGGTCAAACAACTCAAGTTATTAAACTTGAGTTGAGCATAGAGAAACTCAATTCATTAGCTTGTGAGCCGACTCAAATACATATATGCATATACATATATACACACACATACACATGCACATATATATTGTATGTATATATGTATGTATTATTTTAATAGTAAAATTACATATATTCCTAATTCTTTTATTATTTATTAAGGAAAAATGGCTATTTTAATTAATTCTTAAAACATAAAATAATTATTTTTTTTAAACTCAAGTAGTCTCGAAATATTAGAATTTTAGGTTGAGCTCAAATTCGAGTGTCACATTGAAAGTTTGTCAAATTCGAAGCTTGATAAAATTAAATTGATCTCGATTCGATTAGATCAAATCTCAACTTGTCTCGACTCCTTTGTAGCTTTAGTCTAAGTAGTCATTTACCCAGAAAATGCATGTTTTTGTTTTGCTAACTTTTCTGGTTTGAGGCATCTCCAAGTGCAATGTCATATTTATCATAATATCTCTATTTATATCTTTCAGTTTGTAGTTTGCATAAAATACCAAATATGGATGGCACAGCCTAGGTCCTCCAAGAAATTTAGCTAATCTACATTGTACCTTTTTTGGTACATAA
Source organism: Gardenia jasminoides (assembly GCA_013103745.1). Lineage (NCBI taxonomy): Eukaryota > Viridiplantae > Streptophyta > Magnoliopsida > Gentianales > Rubiaceae > Gardenia > Gardenia jasminoides. The sequence goes on from CM023105.1 coordinate 29,043,839, forward strand.
TGAACCGACACATAGACGCAAAAAAAAGGTAGAAATTAATTGAAGTTTGCTATGATGAAATGTTCCATCTATGATGTAAGCCCCAAATTATTTGATTTGAATAATAAGAGATTTTTGCTCCTTGTTGTGTGTAAATAATGACAATTAAAAAGGTAAGAAAGTAAACATACTATTTTGTGGAATTTTTGCAAATATCTTTATATATGAAAATTGAGACTTAATGTTTATCATGGTGCCTCCTAATAGGTCCTCTTAATTCTACTTGATATTTTCGATTCAAGAACTATTACCTATAATTTTCTCAAAATAATACGCTACCAAAATAAAATACACGAATGAGTTTAATATTTTGGGTTTAAAAGCAAGGGCAAGTCCATATAATTTACGTAGAAAAAGATGGAAAATCATCAAGCCAGCCATTAATATGGCAGTGGAAAATGAACAAAAAAGTCAAAAACACACATCTTTGTATTGTATTATGTCTTTCAGTTTGTAGTTTGCATAAAATACCAGATGGAAAATGCAGAAGATTTTTTCTTGAAGATTTTTCTAGTAAGATGTATGATTTTTCGAGGCAATCTAACTCATGCATTGCGGGTCTTAGAGCAGATAGTTCATGGATGATTGTCATATCATAATTTATAGGGTAAATTACGAAATACCCCCCTGTGGTTTTGCGTTCGACCACATAACCCCCCTATTCTTTCAATATGACCACATAACCCCCCTGTAGTTATATGGAATGTGGAAACTGGACGGAAACATCTCTCCGTGCCGTCGATTGGGACACACGCAGCTGCGTTTTTGCAACAACTAAATTGAAGCATGGATAGCCACATAAATTCTATTTTGGACAGAAATACCCCAAGCATCACTATCCTTAGTATAAGAAGAAGAGAGCCCTAAAACTGGATGGTAGTCCTTCAAAGCTTTTCTTTTGCAGCCGTTCTTCATCTTTTCCCATTTTCTTAAGTCTGTGAAGAGATGGCTTCCTCAAGCACCGCAATGGAGGTAAGGATTTATATACCATAGAAGGTGTGATTGTGGCAATAGGGCTTTGCTAAAGATTGTTGATTCAGAAAAAGCATTTAGAGGGTTGTTGTATTTCGTTTGTGAAAACAACCAACGTGGATTCTTTGCATGGTGTTACCCGATTCATACAGAAAGGGAAAGAATGCAGCATAGTAGTAGAAGGTATGGCACAACTAGACAAAAGAATAGAGAAAGCTCCATGAAATCCAACTTTTGAGACGCAAAAATGGAAGATGGTCATTATTCTGCAGATGCAAGTTCTTGAAGCAAATCTAAATTCAATAAAATGTTTATGATTATCTCTATTGTTATTGCAATAGTTTCACATTTGCTAATTGCGTGATGAAGTAAGTTAGTGCTTTGGATAAGAAGTTAGTGTTGTTTTGGCATAATGTTGTTTTAGTTCAAGTTGTATGGGATTTATCCTATTTTAACTGAGGTCGATCGATGAAATTTTAGCACAAAGTTGTATGGATACATATTTCTTCACGAGTAATTATGGAATTTGTCCAGAATGGGTTACCCTGTTAAATTTGAAAACAACAAAATTGTCCAAGTAGAATTCTCGTTTCATTTCCTTAGGTTTTTCTTTTCTTTTCTTCTCTTTTATTTCATCTATAAAATGTGCTAAATTGATTTTTAACTAGCACAAAGTCAATAGCATCTTAAACATGCACATTTCAAGGCCTGGTCAAATCTCCAACTTAGGACACGAAAACAGATTTTCAACATGATCAAGACGACTCGATCTTCTACACAGCATCCAAAAACATGTGACCATCACTCTCTTTTCAACACATGACCCTGTTGCTGATTAGTGCATGCAGTATCAAAACCATACAAAATGTACATAGAAGAGCTATATGGTTATTCAACAAAGGATCATTTCGCGTTGTTTATAGGTCACTAGACAGCTTTCTTCCACAGCCAATAGAAATAATCCATCATTCTTCAAAGATAAGATATCCGACTAAAACATAATTATAAAGTGAAAAAATTGAAGACTACGAATAAGCAACAAAATTAGTAGATAGCTTGAAGCCACAATGAAATATATATGTCAATGAATTCAATTGGTCCAACAACCAAGTAGACAATATTGTATCGCCAACAAAACATCCTAGTGTTGCATAATTAGTAGCACACTATTAACAAACCATAGGGAGAATTCTGGTCCAAAGAGTAGTCAAAAAACAAAAAAGTAGCATTAACTACTGCAACCCATCTAACAAAAGACAATCCAAATTCACACTTTTTCACCCTTTGGCATTGTTTGTCAGATCTCTCGCCAACACCGATGACACAGCTTATTGGGCTTTTGGCACCCTTGATGTCCCAATAGGTTGAACTTGTGTTTCACCAAGGCAAGTAGTAGCATGAAAACTGCTTTGGTTAACCTTTTGCAATAGGGCGAACCCAAAAGCATTCACACAAGTATCAAGTTGAGAACTTACATGGTTTCCAATACAAAAACAAAAACAAAACTTTATTCAAAGAACACGTGACATGGATCGAGGCATAACAGTATTTTGTAATTGCCTAGGAAGTGGCTGGGATAATGGTCCAACTTGAGGGGTCTTCCTTTTTCTAGTTTGAACTCCAACTACATCAGTAGCATCTGAATTTGGTACAGCAGCAGAAATGTCTATCCCCACTTCAGATCTTCCTTCACCCATGGTCAGCATCAATAGATCTTTGTTGAGAACCTTCAGCTCCATGGTCAGCACTTGTAGATCGTTGTTGAGAACCATTTGAAGGCATAACAGAATTTTTTGGGGCCTATATATATGTACACAAATTCAGCAAGCAAATGTAAGACATAACAGAATTATTGGAATAATCAGTACATACTCTATAAAACTTGCTATTTGGGTGTATTGGTTGCTTGCAGCTTCTAGAGTTATGTCCTGGCCTCAAACACCTCTTGCAATGAATAGTTAACCCTTTCCTAGTAGATATGGAAGAGGATGTGGCTTCATCAGCTTGTCTTCTTCTCATCTTCTTAGGCCTTCCTGCTTGCTTTCTAACAAATGGTGGGAGTATTTGCTCAACTCCTGGATTTTCATCCCAATACTGCATTGATGTCATAGGGGAAATGTGGTAATTGTAAACAGCCAAGTAGGTGTCCTTGCTATAGCACTTATCAACAAACTGTTCAGGTTCTTGTTTTGCTGCTTGAATAGCCGCAACTCCATGAGAACAAGGAATTCTTGTCAATTGGAAGAGTCCACATGTGCAAGATCTCTTCTTCAAGTCAACCACAAAGACTCTATCAATCCCACAGTCCACTTCATATTGTCCTGGATGGGAATATTGAGCAATACAACCCCTGCTAAGAATCTTGTTCTTCTCAAGTCTTTCTTGTATATTTGGGCTAATAGAACCCCCGAAGCACTCCATTCCAGTCTTGTTAATCTGGATTCTCTTCATTAGTTTCCTTCGGATTCACTCAAACATGCTGATAATGGCGAGTGACCTTGCTGGAAGTATGTAATTGTTGAAAGACTCATTTAAATTGTTCACTAGTATGTCACTTTTACATTCATCAGCAAAGTAAGCCCTCGACCACAAGTGAAATGGCACCTTTGTAGCCATGTCGCTGCATTAGGTGCATTTCCAGCCTTTGATCAGCCCCCTCCAATGCAGTCATTGCCCTCTTAAAATCATGTACATTACAGATGCTGCCCAAAATGGTCTCTTAGCTCCATCCCCTTGAATCTCGATTTGAAGTTTTGTAGAGATATCAAGACAAGATCTATGTGTTGAATCTGAAAAACATTCTCTAGTGCAGCCACCAATCCCTTCGCCTATCGAAATGAAGGTCCAAGGACAATCATGACCACGCCAATCAATGTCTTCAACTCAAGCAAAAACCAGTGCCAACTATCAAACCTCTCAGACTCAACCACTGCCAATGCAATAGGGTACATATTGTCATTGCCATCTCTCCCATTGCTGTTAAAGTGACCACCAAAGGGACTTTAGAAAACACCCATCCGCACCTATAATTGGCCTACAACCCCGCAAGAAAACCATCCTTCATGGCACTCAAACTGCGGACACCCCACTTCTCCAGGTATCCTGTTATCTGTAGTGCTCGCCTCGCCAGACTCACTCACTAGAATAACCAATAATACTTCAAAAGTGATTGTAAACAACCATTCCAATCCAAATCACAAATAATAACATTACTAAATTCAACTTACAACTCTCATTCCCAAATTACAGTTCAGAGTACTTAGAGTACAACCACATTACCATCTCACAGCCCAAGTATAATAAAAGTCCATCCATCCATGGTTACAAAATGTACAAGAATTAACCCACCACATACACTAAGAAGGATCACAACGCACGCCATCCAACGCCTCGAGACCCTGGGGAAAATAAAACATTTTGGGTGAGCTAGAGCTCATGAATGTCCAAGAAAAGCAAGAAATTCATGGACTTTGAGTTAACAATCACTTTGTAAAACAATTGAGTTTTCAAGCAATCATTTCATCAATACTCACTTTAATAACAACATACAAGAAATGTAGTTCAAGACACAATCAAATCCGTATTGGAAGGATACAAGTGCTCACTTGAGCTATTTCTAGTCCACTTCACCTTATAACTCCCGATCAATCCCCCGCATAACCGCCATCACCTTATCCTCCTAGTGGTAATACCGAGTATACCTAATCAAGGCCTGGGTTCCAACCTACCCGACCGAAGTCCGCTCGCTCGAATAGGCTAGCAAGGGTACCCTCGCCAAAGGCGTACAACATGCATAAATAATGATCGGCCAAGACCAAGGAGTTTGTTTTAAGATAAAGCTTTTCCAACCTATGCAGCCACCCTAATGGCGTACTCAAGTAGGCTTTTGACCCACCGATCGCTCAAGAAGGGGGTCTTAGATAGGCTTTCTAGCAAAAGGGTCATGAGACCCAGTTCAGTCGATACGATAAAGTACACATCGACCTACAAGTAGTGAACGATGCGATAAGGTACACATCGGACTACAGGGGTAAAATGTTCCTTGGTACACCACTATTAAACAATCAAGTTATCAACCAAACAATCAAGGAAACAAGTAATATGCAAGCAATGGAAGTGTAGACAGTTGAACAGTATATTAACAGTTAGGTCGAGTGTGGTAAAGTACACACTCGCCTAGAAACAAGTATGTAATTCACGTAGCATACGGGAGATATTCACAAACTCATTTCTTTGCAAGTATAAGTTGAGTATATCGTATCACAAGTCATTTTCCCGTAGTAGCGAAACATTTGATTTAAAATGGATTTGAACATCCATAAACTCTTCATAAATGGTTTCACTTGTAAAGCATTTCATTTGGAAATGATAGTAAATCTTTCAATAAATCATCCATTTGGAAACTATTGCCGATTTCATTTGAGGGGAGTTGAATCACTCCCAAATCCTTTATAAGCTATTTCACTGTAAAAGCATTTTACTTAGAAATAGTGACAAATCATTTCTTGGTAAATACTAGCAAATCATTTTACAAATCATTCATTTACAAACCATGGCAAGATTTCTATTTAAAAGGGGTTTGAACACTCACCTCAACCACTCAAACTAGTGAGTAAAGAAGAACGCTAAACTTCAAGTTGGTTCACCCTCGACAAAATCTTGACCACCGAGCCAAAGTTCAACTATCGATACCCCCAAAATCTCATGTTCCAAGTCTTAACTTAACTACCGAAAGCATCAAACCCTCACTACTAAGTCTGGTTCGCCATATCTAAGATTACACTGCGTTAAAATAGTAATGTCTCAACCGTCAAAAATCATTATTTTCAAAATATCTTGACACTTACTCATAGTCAAAACTATACATTAATTTAAAATACTTCATACCAAGCTCTTATATTCGAAACCCATAGAATTTGACCAAAATATAGTAAAACCCTCAAATTCATTCAAATGACACTTTTCATTCAAATACATGAAAACTTCACTTTTCATCTTTTAAAATTCAAACATTCCCTCCACTCAAACATACACTCACAATTGAACAAAACACATATTTTCTCAGAAGAAAATTCTTCAAGAACAAACACAAATTTTGAAATCAAATATTAAATTTACCAAGCATGGGTTCGGCCATCACATCTATTTTCCTTCAAAATTCTCAACAACAAAACCCTACTTTTCTAACCATATCATCATATATTTCACAAATATCATTCAAGGCCACAATCAGGTCCTCAAGTCCGCTACCTAGAGGCTACCTCAAGTCCGCTACCTAGGTTGGGATTTCAAGAGCCCAACTTCATCTTTTCAGATGAGATCATTTCATCAATAACAACCATGGATCTGAGCTATTTAACACTAATAAAGCTATATCTACAAGGTTCAAGCTTTATACCTTCAGATCTGACTAGATCTGACAAGATCCAAGATGATCTCGTAGGTTTCCTCTTTCCAAGAGTGCTCCCAAGCCTAGCAACTCCTCAAGTTTCGATCTTTACCCAAGATCTTTGAGCTTTGACGATGATTTCTAACACCACACTCAAGAACAAGCTCGAGACAAAGCACCCAAGCTTTCCTCCTCTTTCTTTTCCTCCAAATTTTCGGATCTTTCCCCCTCTTCTTCTCCCTTCACACGACTGCCAAGAAATGGAGGATCAAACCCAAGATTCCTTCACTAAGATCTCACACTTCAAGTTGATGGATGATCAAGAAGATTGAAGCTCAAACCTCAAGCTTTTTCCTCTCTTTCTTCCCCAAGAAAATCGGCCAGCTCTTCCCTCTCTCCTCTCTCCTCTCTCTGGCTGCAAGAAGGGAGGATGGGCTTCAATGGTGGGTTTGAAGGAAGCAAAGAAGAAGAAGAAGAAGAAATGGAAGATTGAGCTTTTTCTCTCTCTCTCTCTTCCTCACTCTCTAGCTCTCTCTCTACTCCCAAATTGCAGCTGAAAATATGAGCCCAAGGTTGCCAAAAGTCAAGGCTAAAGGTGCCAAAAGTGCAACTTCCACAATTTAAGGAAAAGTGCTTTTTGACACTTTATGTCAGCCATCCACATAGTCTAACTTACACGGTTTATTCCATTCCAACACTGTCTAACCTTCATAATATTTCCCTAATATCACTACATATGCTCGATTTCAAGTCCAAGTCACTATTCACGTGTCGGAACAATTTTTAACGCTAAAATAGCCAAACCACCCATACCGGCAATAAATTCGTTTAAAATTCTCTAAATTAGAAAATAATCACTTTAAACATATATTCACTCATATTTCAATAAATAAACATGATATAAATAATATTATGCATTTTTTTTAAATAAAATTTGAATTTTGGGGCCCTCACATCCTTCCCCCCTTAAAGGAATTTTGTCCTCAAAATTCTCACCTTCTACTAGCTCAGTTGACCCTGGAGTCTGTTGACCGAAAAGGCTATATACTCTAGTCATCGTTCCTCTCCTTCAATTGCTTGTTGAGAAGTATCCACATTTCCTTGGCGAGTATTACTATCTCAAGTAGCTTGCTTCTCAGCAAGGTTAACTTGATGGTCGGCACTCCCACATCGTAAACACCTTCATTCTTTCACCCAACAATTGTCCCTCGCAGTGATTGTTTTTCCACAATATCCACAAGTTGGTTGAAAACCGTGGCTCGATTCCCTTTGTGATATTTCCTTTGGTTGGACTCTTCTTGTTTGAGTCCCTTTTGAGGTAGTTCCTTCTAATGGCTCCATCTTACTGAAGAAGAGGAGAGGTGGCGCCTTACTCCCTCAACCCCTTGCCAACTTTGAATGGTGATACACCTCTCTAAAAGATTCAAAGTGACTACCACTAGGTGCATCTCTCTTCCGTGAGTAAGAAGCTCTCAATTGGGATTTTGTAATCTGACCCTTTGGCTTTCTCAAGGGTATCGGAAGGTCTCAATTTGAGCTGCCGAGCATCTTGAATTTCTAGATTGAGTCCTTGAATAAACGGCCTTATTCGCTTTGGATTCTCAGAACCACTAGTTCCGGGCAAACCTAGACAATTTGGTGAATCATCATATTCAGCCACACTTAAGGTTCCTGTCAAGCTTTATAAAATCCCTCTTCTCTTTTCTTGGACTAGTGGTGGAAGGAACTTCATTAAATTCTCGCACAAAGTTCATCCAAGTCCTAGGAGTTTGTTCCTTTCCCACTTGTTTCTTATAACATTCCACCATGCTCGTGCCGCCCCTCAAATTGGAACACGGCAAATGTCACTTGTCTCTCCTCCTGAATAGTCTAATGCATCAAATATATTTCTTATATTCTCTAACCAATTCTCGCCTTTATCGAGGTCGATCCCGTAAAACTTAGGCGGAGAAAACTTCAAATCTTTCTAAAGCCTTATCTTCTCCTATCTCTTGGTTTCCAAGTTGATTCACTTGTCCGCCCATGGCCTTGTTGAGGTACTAAACGCGTTCTAATATATCCGTCATATGATTTAAAACCCGTACATTTGATCATTTTGCCTCAGACCCAGCGGTGTTTTGTTAGCCATAGATCCACTCTCTTCCTCTTGATTTTGGGGTTGTCTACGGACGCCCCCGCCGTGGTCTTCTAGCTTCCATTTTTCAACTAAACGATAGGGACATGCATTAATGCAATATACACTTGAAGCATACACATACAAGTATCAATCCATACAAACAAGAGAGACAGTTCCATTTTTGCACATAACATTTTCACAACACAGTTTAAACTCAATCATGTTCCAATCCAGTACAAACCAGAGCTCATTAAGTTAAAACACAAGTTACAGTCAAGTTGAGTACATATCCAGTCGATAATAGCAAACAAAAGCAAGTAACTTGTTAACAAAACACATTGGTCCCAGGTAGAACTCGACGCTCTAATCCTCGTCATCCTCATACAAGAGGTCAAAAGCAATACATCACTAGATTAATTAGAATCAAAAGATTCCTCGTTCTCTAACACGCATAACTTCATTTCCAACGTTGGGATCCTCGGGCCACGATCTTCTCCACCTCTCTCCCTTAGTTGTTGCGTCATTCGAGCCAAACAATTATTGGCTTCTTGTAATTATGCACGCAAAACATCAATTCGTTCTTGCTCCTCGAGCACCCTAGTCTCCAACTCTCGAATCCGGTCATTTGCTCTTGCATTTGCATTGACTAGCATTTGCCTCTCATCTACTATAGCTAGCACCACATCGGATAATGAATATGTCATCCAACAATTACATCGACTATCCACCCTACGCCCTGGACGAATCGTCAAATGGCTCACCAGATCCTGTCTGAAACATAATAGGACAAAGTCGCCTTCGAGGTAGTTCTCGTGCTCCATTTTCTTCCATTCCTACAATCACATCTAGGATTAGTCTTTGAGGTAAACTATTACCGTAAATCACGTCACTTAATAGTCAAACCAGTCCCAGCCCAAAGATCCCAAACTTAAAGCCTAGGATGCACTACGAGATCTCAAGCCTAAGCTCGATACCACCGTGACGACCCCACTTCTCCCTGTATGCACTCAAGGTATCCTGAGTGCTCCGCCAGACTCGCCAGACTCACTCACTAGAATAACCAATAATACTTCAAAAGTGATTGTAAACAACCATTCCAATCCAAATCACAAATAATAACATTACTAAATTCAACTTACAACTCTCATTCCCAAATTACAGTTCAGAGTACTTAGAGTACAACCACATTACCATCTCACAGGCCCAAGTATAATAAAAGTCCATCCATCCATGGTTACAAAATGTACAAGAATTAACCCAGTCACATACACTAAGAAGGATCACAACGCACGCTATCCAACGTCTCGAGAGACCCGTGGGGAAAATAAAACATTTTTGGGTGAGCTAGTGAGCTCGAATGTCCAAGAAAAGCAAGAAATTCATGGACTTTTGAGTTAACAATCACTTTGTAAAACAATTGAGTTTTCAAGCAATCATTTCATCAATACTCACTTTAATAACAACATACAAGAAATGTAGTTCAAGATTACACAATCAAATCCAAGATTGGAAGGATACAATTCACTTGGAGCTATTTCTAGTCCACTTCACCTTATAACTCCCGATCAATCCCCTCGCATAACCGCCATCACCTTATCCCTCCAAAGTGGTAATACTCGAGTATACCTAATCAGTGCCTGTGGTTCCAACCTACCGACCGAAGTCCGCTTCGCTCGAATAGGCTAGCAACCAGGGTAGGGTCTTGTTCGCCAAAGGCGCATACAACATGCTAAATAATGATCAGTCCACGACCAAGGAGTTTGTTTTAAGATAAAGCTTTTCCAACCTATGCAGCCACCCTAATGGCGTACTCAAGTAGGCTTTTGACCCACCGACGCTCAAGAAGGGGTCTTAGATAGGTTTTCTAGCAAAAGGGTCATGAGACCCGCCGATACGATAAAGTACACATCGACCTACAAGTAGTGAACGATGCGATAAGGTACACATCGGACTACAGGGTAAAATGTTCCTTGGTACACCACTATTCAAACAATCAAGTTATCAACCAAAACAATCAAGGAAACAAGTAATATGCAAGCAATGGAAGTGTAGACAGTTGAACAGTATATTAACAGTTAGGTCGAGTGTGGTAAAGTACACACTCGCCTAGAAACAAGTATGTAATTCACGTAGCATACGGGAGATATTCACAAACTCATTTCTTTGCAAGTATAAGTTGAGTATATCGTATCACAAGTCATTTTCCCGTAGTAGCGAAACATTTGATTTAAAATGGATTTGAACATCCATAAACTCTTCATAAATGGTTTCACTTGTAAAGCATTTCATTTGGAAATGATAGTAAATCTTTTCAATAAATCATCCATTTGGAAACTATTGCCAGATTTCATTTGAGGGGGAGTTGAATCACTCCCAAATCCTTTATAAGCTATTTCACGGGTAAAAGCATTTTACTTAGAAATAGTGACAAATCATTTCTTGGTAAATACTAGCAAATCATTTTACAAATCATTCATTTACAAACCATGGCAAGATTTCTATTTAAAAAGGGGGTTTGAACACTCACCTCGAACCACTCAAACTAGTGAGTAAAGAAGAACGCTAAACTTCGTTAGCTGGTTCACCCTCGACAAAATCTTGACCACCTGAGCCAAAGTTCAACTATCAGATACCAGCCCAAAATCTCATGTTCCAAGTCTTAACTTAACTACTCAGAAGCATCAAACCCTCACTACTACGAAGTCTGGTTCGGGCCATATCTAAGATTACACTCGTTAAAATAGTAATGTCTCAACCGTCAAAAATCATTATTTTCAAAATATCTTGACACTTACTCATAGTCAAAACTATACATTAATTTAAAATACTTCATACCAAGCTCTTATATTCGAAACCCATAGAATTTGACCAAAATATAGTAAAACCCTCAAATTCATTCAAATGACACTTTTCATTCGAAATACATGAAAAACTTCACTTTTCATCTTTTAAAATTCAAACATTCCCTCCACTCAAACATACACTCACAATTGAACAAAACACATATTTTCTCAGAAGAAAATTCTTCAAGAACAAACACAAATTTCGAAATCAAATATTAAATTTACCAAGCATGGGTTCGGCCATCACATCTATTTTCCTTCAAAATTCTCAACAACAAAACCCTACTTTTCTAACCATATCATCATATATTTCACAAATATCATTCAAGGCCACAATCAGGTCCTCAAGTCCGCTACCTAGAGGCTACCTCAAGTCCGCTACCTAGGTTGGGATTTCAAGAGCCCAACTTCATCTTTTCAGATGAGATCATTTCATCAATAACAACCATGGATCTGAGCTATTTAACACTAATAAAGCTATATCTACAAGGTTCAAGCTTTATACCTTCAGATCTGACTAGATCTGACAAGATCCAAGATGATCTCGTGGGTTTCCTCTTTCCAAGAGTGCTCCCAAGCCTAGCAACTCCTCAAGCTTCGATCTTTACCCAAGATCTTTGAGCTTTGACGATGATTTCTAACACCACACTCAAGAACAAGCTCGAGACAAACCACCCAAGCTTTCCTCCTCTTTCTTTTCCTCCAAATTTTCGGATCTTTCCCCCTCTTCTTCTCCCTTCACACGGCTGCCAAGAAATGGAGGATCAAACCCAAGATTCCTTCACTAAGATCTCACACTTCAAGTTGATGGATGATCAAGAAGATTGAAGCTCAAACCTCAAGCTTTTTCCTCTCTTTCTTCCCCAAGAAAATCGGCCAGCTCTTCCATCTCTCCTCTCTCTCTCGGCTGCAAGAAGTGGTGGGGAGGATGGGCTTCAATGGTGGTTGAAGCTTGAAGGGAAGCAAGAAGAAGAAGAAGAAGAAATGGAAGATTGAGCTTTTCTCTCTCTCTCTCTCCTCACTCTCTCGAAGCTCCCTCTCTCTCTACTCCCAAATTGCAGCTGAAAATATGAGCCCAAGGTTGCCAAAAAGTCAAGGCTAAAAGGTGCCAAAAAGTGCAACTTCCACAATTTAAGGAAAAAGTGCTTTTTGGGCACTTTATGTCAGCGTCATCCGCTGATGCCTAACTTACACTGGTTTATTCCATTCCAACACTGTCTAACCTTCATAATATTTCCCTAATATCACTACATATGCTCGATTTCAAGTCCAAGTCACTATTCACGTGTCGGAACAATTTTTAACGCTAAAATAGCCAAACCACCCATACCGGCAATAAATTCGTTTAAAATTCTCTAAATTAGAAAATAATCACTTTAAACATCTATTCACTCATATTTCAATAAATAAACATGATATAAATAATATTATGCATTTTTTTTAAAAATAAAATTTGAATTTTGGGGCCCTCACACAAACTCCAAAACATCCTCTGAAATGTAGGGGCTGCATTCTCATCAATCTTCTCTACATGAATTATCACATGACTTCCAGGCATGACCTTTAACAATGTCTCGGCATATGCTCTCAAGTTATGATATTGGACAATATCAGCTCCTTGGATATCTTCTTTTGCATTTTTTTTGCGCCTATAAGCCTGCCTTTGGCTTATGTCCACCATGATCTCTCTCCTTACTGTATTCACTAAGCCTTCCAGCCCACAATCTGGATCATCTCTTATCTTATGCTGAAATTTCTTACTCAGGTATCTTGAATTTGCATGCTTATTATTGTAGTCTCTTCCACAGTAATGACATCCTTTAACTGTCTTAATCTGAAAAGTGCTAGTTTTCTGGATAGTACTAGCATGAAGCCTCCATGTGCAACCTTTTTTACACTTCACAGTCACCCTATTGTTATCATTTTTTATGTACTCAAAAGTGTACCCTTCCCTAACATGCCACTCAATCAATGCTGCCCTAAATGTTTGCAAATTTCGAAATTTATCACCAACTCTGAGCTCAAAAGTAGGCTTCCTGAACTCAACTTCTGCATCAAAATCTCGACCATAAGGTTCATTTTGTCTCCATGTATCATCACCTAGTCTTCTATCCAACAACTCAATCTCAGCTGGCTCGGTCTCATTCCAGTCTTCCATTCTCACAAATTCTTGTTCATCAACTTGCTCAGCATCCTCTCCTTCAACTTCATGTTGGTTTTCTTCACATACTTCCTGATCTTCACCATTTTTTCCTTCATTTGCTGTCTGCTCATGTTGACTGTTATTATAAGTACCAAAACAGTCTTCATGTTCTGGTAATTCGAATCCTTCCATCAACCAATCTGGTTCACTTGAAGTATCTGACTTGTCATCAGTTCCTTTATCAGCATTTGCCCCTGCCTTCTTGCTATTTTTTTCCCCAACTTTCTGACCCTTTTGGTTCGCACTGCTTTCTTCATCTTCCTGTGCTTTTGTTGCTGCCACTGTTTCTTTTTCATTTGTCTTGGCAATTGGAACTTTGATAGCTGGTCTCACAAACTTCCTAACTGTAGCTTTCTGCGTTTTCTTTGGTGACTTGCCTTTTTTCTTTATTGGCCCATTTTCATCCACTGCGTCTTTTGAGATTTGGTTATACAAGTCTGGTGGGTCGTCACTTCCTCCTGGCTTGTCAGCAATAATCTCCACATCAGCTGGCCCATCATTACATACTTCAACATATAAGGACATGTATTTTAGGCCTTCATAGGCCATCAGCAGCTGGTCGACATCCTTATCATTATCGATTTTCACTATCCCCACATCTAAACTATGAAAAGGAATCTGATACCAGATATCAATTTTCTTTGCTTCTTTATCTAATCTAGAATACAGATGGCATAGATAGTCTCTTGTTAATTTTTTTTTTCAGGTTGTACCCTTTAAACTTTGCTATCCTATCTCCATTATATGAAATTTCAGGGTCCCATATAAACTTCCCACCAATATGCATATGGATATCCACTAAGCCTGGGCTTATATTTAGCATATTTTCCATATTGCCACAACCTGTACATGCCAGAAAATCTAAATAAGTCGTTGTCTTCTTCCAACTACCAAAAAGACGTAAAATACATAACTTTCTTCTAAAGGGACCACTGAATATTACTACATTATTACTCCCAGCAGACCACTAAACACTAAACATATGCTTAGGGACCACAATGTTACCCAAAACAGAGACATTGGATACTACTTTATTCCCACGTATTCATCAGATTTTTGGGTAGAATATGTTTACTCACATGCATGAGATGCACGAGTACACAGCATAAAAATCACCCAACAAATAACACACAATCTGGTATGTCAATAATACATTTGGATACAATCTACAATACCCACTTCATTTCACCTCAAAACTACGCTAGATTTGGTGTCCAAATCTAAATCGATAATGTAAACCCAAAACATAATAACATCAGATCTTCAAATACACAATCACATCTAAACATAAAATTTGAACTAAAAATCCGTAGCCTAAACAAGCATTCAAATAAATGCTAGTCAAGATCAATGTTTATTAACTTTCAAATCTCAGACTTCAAAAAAATCACATCTTGAAATACAAAACCCTAAAATCACTAAATTACACTAAATCAGATTTTACTTACAAATCAAGCTATGCGATGCCTCGTACTGCAACAAAATACTCGATCTGCCCTCTCCAAACTTTGATCTTCAGTCTTTAATTTGTTCTTCCGCTTTTCTTTTTCGCTCTCTCTCTCTCTCTCTCTCTTTCTCTATCTCTCTCTCTCCATCAAAAGTTCAGTCGAAAAAATGTAAGTGAAAATTGATCGGGCTTCATCGTATTCTCCGCTATATACGTAGGGACATTTTGGACAATTCACGATTAAACGTCACGGAGAGATGTTTCCGTCCAGTTTCCACTTTCCATATAACTACAGGGGGGTTATGTGGTCATATTGAAAGAATAGGGGAGTTATGTTGTCGAACGCAAAACCACAGGGGGGTATTTCGTAATTTACCCTAATTTATATCACCCACGTACAACCAAATTTGCCATCACGTGATCATGATTTTGTGGAGACAGGTGGCGTAACTAGGTTCCTGAGTCTGAAGATCAGACCTGCATATCAAAAAGAGGTTTCCAAGCAGTGATTAGATGGGGATGGTAATTTTTGACACAACATGACAACATGAGTCAAGCATAAGTAGAAATTAACAAGGTTCACATGACTCATAATTAACAGGTTTAACATGACTTGAATTTAAGTAGTCATTGTTTGGTCAATCTATAAATTGCACAAATGTAACAGGTTGGGTTGAATCAATCCGCAGGTTAATATGCTAAGCTTATAATAATTTAACATTACTAAATCATCCCAGTTTATGCTCTTTTTTTTTCTAATCTTTTTGCGGTAGTAAGTTCTTGGTTTTCTTTGACAATTTGAAAAAGAAAGAGAAAAATGAATGTATGTAAAATGAATGGTTGTACGGCTTACAAGTTTAATTAAAAATTTTCAATTGGAAAATTTAGAAACTCATAAAATTTTTGTTTTATTATTTGTGACAATATTAGACCTTTTTTTGAAATCTTTAAATATTGAAACTTTTTTTTTGGCTTTAAATATTGAAACTTGTTTCATACTTAGACGATTTTATTACGTATTATGCCTTTAAAACCTTGAAGACTCTTAAGTTTTTATTTATTATTACATATTATGCATTTAGAAACTTGATTTGTTAGCTATTATTTAACATGTCTTTTATGGTTTTCCTTGTGACCGAACCACAATCCAATCCCATGTAGCAAGTTAGTGGCTTAGTAGCTTAAACTTTGAACGTTCCATGTCTTTTTTCTTTTCCCTACCAAATTATCTGCAACAAGTAGCACTAAGACCAAAACAAACTCTTAGAGCAACAAGTAGCAACAAGATGGTCTAGTGAGATTCAAAACTCAAGATTTAGAGTTTTGGGTTCAAATTCCTCTTACTCCCTCTTTACTTCTTAAATTTAGAAAACTTTTTGGAAAAAAAAAAAAAAGTCTTGGATCCAAAGTTCCATATCAAGGGATGAAAATTACTTCTACACCAGTAATTTTCCTCACAACCTAGCCGCACGCATGGGAGTCCAATCAGTTTCCGCTAGGATAAGGACTAGTTCCTGGCAAAAACTCCCCATTCACTCTACTCAAAATTTGATCTCTGAAAAGCTCGCAAATGGCCCTTAGTAATCCCGTGCCGTCACATAAACTAACTTGTTACAGCTGAACGAAATAAAGGATGATAGTTTAGTTCTTTTATCGTTGAACACATCAGGGGCCAAAAACACTAAATTCTCCAAAAGTCGATGCATTTGAATGAAAGAAATTCAACAGACTATAATCAAATATGAAATGCCAGAAATCACTGGGTCAATTCAGTAGTCAGAAGAGTGATCTTAGAGTTTTCTCCTATTAAATTTAGGATTCAAATCCTAAGAGGGTTAAAAAAGTGCCGAAGTGCCAGAGGTTAATTCTTGAATCTCTGCTATTCCTAGAATCCCCATCCACAGAAAAAGCAAAACACATTCTTCAAATTTCTTTCAGTCCCCATCCAAAGAAAAGACACAACAAAAAACTATTTGATGTTTTTATAAACTAAATAGGAATCTCGCGGCAAAAATTAGACAGGAGCGTTTTATTCTCGCGTGGATTATTGTGCCAACGTGGGAGTCCCATTTAAAAAAGGGATGATCCCAAGGTGGAAGTTGAGGCTGGGTCGCCACCGAAGTTAAGGCGACTGAGGATCTGAAACTTATGATGTTCTGTATCTTCTGCTCTAGGTCACACACTGCCGAAACTTTGCTTCCAACGATGTTAAAGTCAGGGAATGACCAGTTTGATTTGGAAGTTGTTAAAGAGCGTAGGAGTATCGAATTCTTACAGGAGACCCTGAAGCTGATGGTAGGCCAAAGATCCACTGAATACTACGATTACTGCGGTGGTTGATCAACAGTTAGATAATATTTATTCTTTTACACACTATAATACTACAAAAAAAATGGCTTCCTTCATTTTTTTACCATCAGTTCTACAGTAGGGGCAGCCTTCCTTCTGTTGGCTTCGTTTCTCTGTCTATTCCCCGCTTTATTCACATACATATTTAGAATTTTGCTTCAGTATGGGATGGGCTTACTCCAACTTTCTAAAGAAGGGGCTGCCTTCCTTGAGATGGCGTCACCCGTTTTTGGGATGTATAATTATATATTTGCAGCAGAATTTTGAGACGGGCTTCCTCCAATATTCTTGGAAGATTCGTAAGTTGGTGAAGAAGATCAAGTCTGTGGAGCAAGAGGTTTTGGTTACTTTCAAAGGCAATGATGCCTCTGATGAAGGTGGAAAGCCTTCTATTGAAACTTCATTGATACAGAATCCCAGTTCAGTTATTACAGAAAAGATAGTGGTTGGACTTCATGAGGAGGCAAGGGAACTGCCACGCAAGCTTATTGGTGGGAGAAAACAACTGGAAGTGATTTGCATTACTGGGATGGTAGGAATCGGTAAGACAACTTTGGCATGTAGATTATATGATGATCCATCTGTTTTTAATCATTTTCACTTGCGTGCTTGGACATCAGTTTCTCAAATCTGTGAAAAGAGAAAGTTATTTACTAATATTTTAAGCTCCATCTTGAATGAATGTGATCCAGTAGTTGCCATGAGTGATGAGGACATGGGAGAGAAATTGTATAAGTGCTTAAAGGGAGACAGGTATTTGATTGTGGTTGATGATATTTGGGATATTGAAGCGTGGAATGATATAAAGGTACATTTTCCAAAGGGTGACAATTGGAGCAGAATTTTGATGACTACTCGAAATGAGGATGTGGCTGCAAAAGTAAGAATTAGTAGTAGTCCCTCTCACTGTTTGAGGTTTTTAAATCACGATGAAAGTTGGGATCTTTTCAAGCAGATATTATTTCCTGATAAGAACTTCCTGCAAATTTGATTGAAATCGGGGATCAAATTGTTGCAGATTGTAAGGACCTGCCTCTTGCAATAGTTGTTATAGCTGGATTTCTTGCGAAGGAAGTCAAGACAAAGGAATGGTGGAGACTGGTTGCTCAAAATATAGGATCTGGTATTTGTCATGGCTCAGAAAATTTCATGGATATACTAGCATTGAGTTATGAATTGAACACTTGCCGCCTTCATTGAAAGCTTGTTTTCTTTATGTTGGATCATTTTCTGATGAATATGAAATCCCTGTGAAAAGGTTGATAAGGTCCCGGATTGCTGAAGGATTTGTTCAGCACACTGTTGAAACGAAGTTGTAAGACACGTTACCCGAAGGAGAAAAAAAGAATAAGATGTTGGAAGATGTGGCAGAGGATCATCTGATAAATCTCGTCAACAGGAGCCTTCTGATAGCTGCAAAGAAGAGACCTGATGGCCGAATAAAATCTTGTTGTATGCATGATATGTTAAGAGATTTATGCCACAGGAAGGCTAAGGAAAAGAAGTTTCTGCAGCCCCCTTGCAGATATAGACAAATTGATGGTCACAATCTTGGTACTTTCTCTGATTGTCAGTATTTCCACTTCTATAATTTTCATTTCATCAATGAAAGCAAAGTGTTTAACAAATATACGCTACAAGTATATAAACATCTTAAAACACTGGATATGTGGCATATCAATCTAGATTCATTTCCTGGGATGGTAGCACAGTTATTTCATTTGAAGTACTTGGCACTTCGAGTTGACGGCATTGAGGAATTACCACAATCAATATCTGAACTCTGGAGGCTTGAGACTTTCATCCTGGATGGAGATAAAGGGGGAAGAGTTACCTTAACTATTGGCATTCTGAAGATGGTGAACTTGAGACAGTTTCAAATTTCACAAGAATTGGTACTTCAACGATTTTGGAGGGCATTATCACACGAGTTAAAAATAAGCTTTGAAAAGGGACCGGCCCTCTTTCCAACCATGCTGGGTAATTTGCAAACCATTTCTCAACCATGTCCTCTAAATTCTGCAGAAAACTTGCTTGCAAGCACTCCCAACCTCAGAAAATTGGGATTTCATCTCACTTTATCTGAGGGAAATGAGTCCTTTTCATTTCCCAATATTTCTGGTTTAAATCAGATTGAGGCACTGAAATTTGAAAATCAAACTTTAGGCATGAAGTCCATAAGCATTCCTCATCCAAAGATGCTCCCTCCAATTTTGAAGAAGATGACATTAATAGGTAGTCATTTGAACTGGAAAGAAATGTCAATTTTGGGGGAGCTACCTAACTTGGAGGTTCCCAAAATGAAAGACAATTTCTTCAGCGGATCATTGTGGGAAACAAGCAATGGTGGTTTTCACAGCCTCAAGTTCTTGAAACTCTCAAATTTCAATCTTCAAACCTGGATTTCCTCTAGTAGTCACTTCCCAAGACTTGGGTGGTTAGTGATAAATGATGTCTAGATTTGGAGGTTATTCCATCTGAGATGGGAGAGATCCTTACAATGCAGAAAATCGAGGTATATCGATCGTCTGAATCTGCAGGGAAATCAGCAAGGCAAATCCAAGAATCACAGAGGTGCTCCGGTAATGATGATTTTAAGGTCTTTATATACCAGCATTTTCAAGAGTTCTAGACTCTAGAGTCTAGAGTCTGTCTTAGATTTATTTACATGTATCATGTTGAACCTCTTCTGTATTGGCTGTACTTTTTGTGTCCTTTTTTTTTTTTTCCAGATGTGTAATAACCTGATTCATAGTGCTTTATACAATAAGAAACGCTTCAGATTCATCTGAATATTATTTGGCTAGAAATCATACTGCAGCATAGTAAAAAACTCATAGGAAACAGGGTGGTGCAATCTGGTTGTGGCAAAATAGGTTGACAGTTAAAAAGCATATCCAGGTGAATTAGATGTTTATTAACGGCAGGAAATTTTAACGGCCAGAAAAAAAAAAAAAAAGTATTCCCAGAACAGTGATATTCAAATTTGACATTGAGTGTGGCAATTTTTGTGGCAGGAATCGTCTTGAAGGACCAGATTCAGTTATCACCTACCATACTAGCCATGGACACTGCACACTTAGTCTGGGCCTGCATTGGAGATCCGACCACACAGGGAATTGTTTTTGATTTTTTATTCAAAAATAACAGAACATTAAAATTAGCTGATTCGATTATCTGCAACTCAAGTAATGAGTTAGAGACGTCAGTCTTCACCTTGTACCCAGAAATGTTACCTATAGGCCCTCTTCTAGCTAGCAACCGGCTTGCAAAATCAGTTGGTTCCTACTGGGCTGAAGACTCGGATTGCTTGGCGTGGCTTGATAAATAACCAGTCCAGTCAGTCATTTACGTTGCATTCGGGAGCTTCACAGTTTTTGGCCAGATACAGCTTCAAGAACTGGCTCTAGGCCTTGAACTCACCAATATGCCGTTCCTGTGGGTTGTGAGGCATAATTTAACAGCAGAAACAGAAAATGCGTATCCAAAAGGTTTCAAAGAGCGAATACAAGGACGAGGAAGATTAGCCAGTTGGGCACCTCAACAACAGGTCCTGAGATATCCTTCAGTTTCCTGCTTCCTCAGCCACTGTGTTTGGAACTCTACAATCGAAGGTGTAAGCAATGGTGTCCCTTTCCTCTGCTGGCCTTACTTTGCAGACCAGTTCATTAATAGAAGCTACATATGTGATGTTTGGAAGGTTGGATTAGGATTGGAAAAAAGATGAAAATGGAATCATCCTAAAAGGAGAAGTTAAGAACAAAATTGAGCAGCTAGTCACTGTTAAAGGCTACAGGGAGAGCCATGGATTTAAAAGCAAAGGTTATAAATTGTCTTAGAGAAGATGGATGTTCTGGAAAGAATTTCAACAACTTTGTGAAGTGGATTAAGGACGATCAGAACGACTATGTGCGCTCTGACCACGCATGACTGCCACTTGTCAATACAATTTAGGATTGATTTAGGAGAAAAGTGTATAATTTAGGACGCATGCACAAGGAGAGAGGCCGGAAGGCCAACCTAATGCGGCTTATTGTTGTATTTCATAACGCAGAAATAATCACAATCATTATTACTATCATTACTATTACTATTACTATTATTGTTATATATATATATATATATATATATATATTATCATTATCATTATCATTATCATTATCATCATTATCATTATCATTATCATTATCATTATCATTATCATTATCATTATCAGTATCATTATCATCATTATCATTATCATTATCATTATCATTACTATATTAAAAGTGTGATGAGTCTTGGTGTAAGTTGTAAGCAATTTTTTATCTTAGTTTTTGTTATGCCCATATTGCCCCCAATCTTTTAATGAGAATTATTGCATTTTAGTTGTGGTAGTCATTACTATTAACTTAACTATATTAAAAGTGTGATGAGTCTTGGTGTAAGTTGTAAGTAATTTTTTATCTTAGTTTTTTTTATGCCCATATTGCCCCCAATCTTTTAATGAGAATTATTGCATTTTAGTTGTGGTAGTCATTACTATTAACTTAACTATATTAAAAGTGTGATGAGTCTTGGTGTAAGTTGTAAGCAATTTTTTATCTTAGTTTTTGTTATGCCTATATTGCCCCCAATCTTTTAATGAGAATTATTGCATTTTAGTTGTGGTAGTAACTAAAAATATAAAACATTCCAAATTACTAAACTCAATAATAATGGTAATTAAAATGAAAAACTGTTTATCAAAATTATTTAGTGACTCTTACACTCTATTTCCAACTCTTATGTGTGTTAAATTTTCTTATTCAAAATAGTGTGACCAATTGCATTAACCATAATTTTAAAATCGTAAAAAATTATTAGCGTAAAAAAAGATGCTTTTAGAATAAAAAAGAAATATATAACGAAAAAGAGTCCACATTCATTTGGACAATTTTGAAACGCATATCATACGATAAATATATAATTATGTACTTTTTATCATTATGAAGAAATAATAAATGAAAATCAAAAATAAAAGAACCCAACTATTTCTGTCAATTGATAATGAAATAGTTAATCTAAGATAATTAAGTAGTATAAATCATTTATATTCTATATTAACCATAATATCACTTAGAAAAAAGGGATAATTTCAGAAACCTCCCATGAGGTTTCTGACAGTTTCACCTAACACCCTCAAACTTTTAAAATCTCACTTGCCTCCCTTACTTTATGTTTTTGGTGTCATTTATAACCCATTTTAAAATATAATATTAAAAAATTCATTTTGGAAAAGTAAATGCAATCTCATTCCAAAATTACCCTTTGTTGTCTTACTTTTGATTGTCCAAATATATTAATAACAAAATAAATGAAAGTTTATGTCGATTGGACAAAATATAATGCGTTTTTATATAGCAAACATTAATATTAAAATTTTACAAGTGAAACCCATTTCAAAATATAATGTTAAAAAACTTATTTTGGGTAAGAGAATATAGTTATATTCCAAGTTTGCCCTTTTCCTATGATTTCTTAATTAGTATAATACACCAAACGTATCTTTTTAATTTTTGTAAATAGATGGATGTAGTTTCTTAATGAACATTTAGGACTTGGTAACAATGTTAAAAAAACTTTTTAGTAGTTTTTATGTCATTGGTTTGGACAAGAAATGTTAAATTACTCAAAATTAATAATTTATAATACTCTTAGAATAACTTATAATAATTTATAACCATGATGATACATTTTTGCACTGATTTAAAAACAATACAAACAAATTTATATATAAGTTTTGGCATGTTATATCTTTTTAGTCTTCAAACCATCAATTTGGACAAAAAGTAGAAAATTCAAAAATATGTAAATGATTTGTAAAACTTCTTAAGTTAACTCAAAACACTTTGCAACAAAGAACATATTATCTTTGTAACTTGCAGAATTTAAATATTAACGTTTGCCATATAAAAGCATACTATATTTTTTCAATCGACATGAACTTTCATTTATTTTGTTATTAATATATTTAGACAATAAAATGTGAGACAACAAAGGGAAATTTTGGAATGAGATTGCATTTACTTTCCCAAAATGAATTTTTTAATATTATATTTTAAAATGGGTTATAAATGATACCAAAAACATAAAGTAAGTGAGGTAAGTGAAATTTTTAAAAGGTTGGGGGAGCCAGGTGAAATTGTCAGAAATCTCAGGGGAGGTTTCTGAAATTATCCCTAGAAAAAATGACAATGATTCAAAATAAAAATATCATTACCTTTACCCCAAAAAGAAGTATTCTCAAGTTATATAGGAGTTCTTACCTATGCTTTTCTAATGAAGTCTACTAAAAAAGTAAAATACAAATAAAGTAAAAACCAAAAAGAAAAAAGGATGCAAAACTATCCCTAAACAAAATTTTAATTTACAAGAATGAACAAGAATAAAGAATCAATTAAATATCTCAGGTTATTTATATTCCATCATTATAAAGGAATACAAAGAGTCATATATACAGACTTCACATCTATTCAATTATAAAAATATGTTTCTAATTTAATACTGAACTATTTCACTTATCATTAACAAATTCATTTCACATTACATAATGATAGAATGCAATCATATATGCAAGATTTACATTTTATTATGAATGTCCATTCCACTCACTCGAGTAAAAAGAAATAAATAAAAATTATTTATATATTTCATATAAATTGATTAAATCAGTCTCACTCTATAGTTCTACTATAAAAATTTATTTTAGCCAAAAAGGGGGGAAAAAAAGAAATCCATAAGGAAAGATATACAGATTGGCATATTGTTCAATACATTAATACTTATGTTAAAATATTTAGTAGTTTAGTCAAATTTTATCTTTTCAAAAGTTGTATGGTTCTAATTCATACTTTGATTAGAAAGTGTTTTGTTGGAGTGTATGAAGAATAGGGAATTGAAATAAATATATAATATTATACTTGAATTGAATTTACATAATTGATATAAATATATTCATTTACTTTAATGCCCTTTTAGAAATTGATATCACAATTTAACCTTTTACGTTGCTAATATATATATTTTTTGCGCTCACTCCCAACATCTAAATTCATTTTTTGTTACTCAACAATATTATTTTGTATGTAAAAAATCGTGATATCCTGATTTAAATATGATATTAAAAATGTTGAATAATTTTGGTAAGATATTCAAGTATCAATATTTTGTGACAATTAAAGAAAAACAAAAATGAAAAGTATTTTAGTGTGAAGTTGACAATCAAAATTATAAAAAATATTACTACATACTAAATGATAAGATCATGTGCAAAGCACGTGAAGTATTACTAGTTATATATAAAAGTATGATGAGTCTTGGTAATAAGGAGTATAAGTATGTAAGCATTTTTTTATCTTAGTTTTTATTATACCTAAATTACCCTCACATTTTTTAATTAGTGTTATTGCATTTCAATCATGTCACTATTAAGAAAAATGAAAAGTTTCAATAAATTAAATATCAAAAGTATAGGTAATTAAAATTAAAAACTGCCCATTTACAACTATATTTACCAATCATTTCCCTCGTCTCCAATTATTTTTATGTGTTAAAGCTATCTCCAATTATTATATTATTATGCGTGATAATTAAAATTAACTATAATTACATATTGGTTTAGAAGAAAATCACTATTACTAAGAAGACAAAAGGTTATAAACAGTTAATGATGAAACAAAAGGTTAAATTGATGATTAAACTCACTATATTTTGTCATATTGATTAAGAAAATTCTAACAAAAATTTATTGCTAATTATAAAAAAAACAGAAATGGTTTACAACTACAAAATTGATAAAAATTTGTTGTATTCAAATCAGAATGTTTTAGTATATAGTTTGCTAAAGTTTTGTTGTATGCACTGGTGAAAACAACATAGAAAATTTCTTCTTGTTGATGTCACAATCTAAGTAAATTATGCAACAACTTAACTTAGATATGAGAACTATATTCACCAATCATTTCCCTTCTCCAATTATTGTATGTGTTAAAATTATCTCTAATTATTTTATTGTTATGCATGATAATTAAAATTAACTATAGTTTATATACATATTTGTTTAGAAGAAAATCATGATTCATCAGAAGATAAAAGGTTATCAACAGTTAATGAGAAAACAAAAGGTTAAATTAATGATTAAATTCACTATGTTATGTCATATTGATTAAGAAAAAATTCCAAAAAATTTTATCAACAATTATAAAAAACCAAAAAAATTACAACTACTGAAACTGATAAAGATTTGTTGTTTCTAAATCAGAATATTTTAGTATATATTTTGCTCCAATTTTTTTGTATGTAATGGTTTGATACAACATAGAAAATTTTCTCTTCTTAAGGATCCAAGTAAAATCTGCAACAACTTGGTTTAGATATGAAAATCTTCCATCTCTAGAATTTTTGTAATTGTAATATGTACAATAAATTTTTAATGGCTTTGTGTATAATAAACGCATTCTACAACTAGCAATTGCATAATTTTGTATATTATATGATTTTTTTAGTAAATATTATTCCAACAACTTAGCTTAAATATGGTAACTTTCATCTTCAGAGTTTTATAACTGTTGAATGCACAATAAACTTTTAGTGGCTTTGTATACAATAAACATTTTGTACAACTACCATCATAGTTCCTTAGTTTATATGATGCCAAAAATGGGAGTTTTACACAGAAATTTAGTGCATCAAAAGTTTTATATTTTTGGAAAATATATTCACTTGCAAAAACATGAATTTTTACTAGTAGACTATGAGGCTGCTTTCAAGACTATGTCATCTTATTGGCATGTTAGCATGTTTTATGTGCGATTCTCCTTTAATCAACTCAGAATTTTTCTTAGCTAAGCCTATGTCTATGACCTGTTCACCGTTTTGTATTCTGTTCTTAGCAGGAATAATTACTATCACTAGAAAAAAAGCACGTGCTACGCACGTGTATTTGAACAATATGATTAGTCCAAGACAATTTTGACTTATATTTAGTTGCAAACCTAATACTGTGATTAGCAATCTCGAAAATTGATGATGCAATTGAAAAGATGAGTAGAAGATAGATCATATGTTCGGGTCAATCTGAGAGGCATATTTTCTTATTCTATATTTTTCTTATACTACTTTACTGTCAAGAAGTTGACATGGAACCTTTTCATATTTAAGAAGCCCTTTACTCCATGATTTTCTGTTTCTTATCATTTCTTTCTTTGTCATATAATCTGTGTATGTGTTTAATCCCTCCATTTTCTTCAAAAACTATGTAAACTGGAAACTTTCCTATTCTTTTGAGCTTTTGTAGCTTCGTGGCTATACTGACTCCACTCTAGTGTATTTTATTATTAATATTTTGACTTATGCTTTTGCATTTCGTATTATAACAGGTAATTCAGTAGTTGCATTTAAAAATCTTTCAGAACTTCAGGTTTACTTCTCTTGTTTGTTTAGGTGCTAACTAGCTCATTGTTTGTCACCCTTGAGGATATAAGCAACTATTTGTCAATATCTTTACAATTAACGTAATTAAGCATATTTACCTATGGTAATTTGTCACAATGAATTACTAATTTTTTGAAAATTTTGTACTAGTAAAAAGGAATTCCTACATTTAAGCATCTATTTGTGAATACATGATTAATTAGGCAAGTACAATAAGCTACTACATAGCATGAGGAGATGTATCAAACCAAAACTGTTCATAAATTTGCTAAATAATTTATATAAGGATCAATAGATATTTTTGCTTTTAGTTTTGCCAAGAAAAATGATATTTTATCATGTTCAAACTATAGAAGCATTTGTTAAATGACGTTAATTTGGTCCCTAACCATGAAGTCAAGTATAGCAATCACATAATGTTAAGTTAAATGTTCTGTCATCACAACCATACGAGTTAACTTTAATAGAATAATATCTATGTAAAATAAATTGGCGTGTGTAGTTGTGTTGAGTTGTGCCAGAAATTGGATTAACTATTGAAAATTTTAATTCCATCAAACTAAACCAAAATAAAATTAGGAATGGAATCTTGACGGCTACTAAATACTAATGTGCTTAAGACTCTTCCCTGAAGAAGGAAGTATATTGGCACAGTCGTGGACTTTCAAAATAGTAGATTATTTGAGATAATTTTTTGAACAAAATACTGTAGCACATTTTTGATGTGATATATATGAGAAAAAATGTGGTTGAAAAATGTGTTGATGATGTAAGCAAGTAAATTTTGGGAAATAATTTCCTATCCAAACAAACCAGATTGAGATTTTCATCTACCAAAAAAAAAAACTTATATTGAGATTTTCGAAGTTATAGACATAGATAAAAGTTTAGAGTATTACTTTTGAACACATGACATTCTTCATATCTATCCGAGTGGTTAAAAATGAGGTTTGAATAATGCCTAAACCTTACAGGATTGAACAGGTATTTTGTAATATAGTGTAAGGCCCTATTTCATAATTTAATTTAATATTTAAATTTAACAGATTGAAATCTTAATATATTCAAATGTGTTTGATAATCAAAAGTAAGACATCTGAATTAATTAAGTGACACTGAATTTTTTAAGCATAACATGCTCCAAAAAATAAGTGATAAGTTATTCACTCAGATTTAGTACTTAACAATTCAATAATTTAATGAATTCAGAATTCAATTTCAAATTTATCAAATGCAGCCTTACTTTTAGAATCTAAAGTATGCAACTTTGCTATTTTCTTTTAAAAGTTGTCAAGAATGCATTAATCATATCCACATTTATATAAAACTAGGCTGGTACGACGCGGGTGCCCCTATTGGAAGGCACAGTTTCTATATTTCTTGTAAATGCACATAGATTGTCTGCTGTTGATGTATTTATTGTAATGGAATTTATGTCTTAGAGTAAATATTAGCGCTTTCTATTTTCTGTGTGTATTACAGGTTTTTGATTTATTATTCAGGCCAAATGTTATGGTTTGTAGTTGTTTAGTTGGGCTTGTAGGTTTGTTCTGAAAATATTATGTGGGCTAAATGTTTGTATGAATGGGCGTTCTTTATTGTATGACCGGTTTTTTTTTTTTTTTGGGTGAGCTGTCTTTTATTCAATTGGAGAATTTTAAGTTCTTTTGGCTAGGATTTGATTTTTTAAATTTTAGATTTTTTTTATGAAAACAGACATCACACACATGTATTTTAAATTTTATCTTTTGGCGTCGGTGGGATTGTTTTTTTTAGCTTTAGAACTATCACTGTTTGTCCTGTGAATCACCATATCATGCCTTTTTTTCCTTTCTTGACAGGTTTTTCCGTGTTTGCTTTTCAGTCTTAAAGTAGTGATAGATGCAAAGTCGTATTTGTACTACTTAATAGATGTTGAATGAAATTATTTCCAGTATGCTTTTTAGTGGAGATAATTTCAGATACCTCCATAATTTCACCTTGTTTCTTTGAAATTTTAAAATTGCACATACCTCCCTTCAAGTTACAATTTTGATAGCAAAACCTATTCAATGGTCAAATTTTTGAATGAATAATAAAAAATGCCTTCATGAATTGTGAAATTCATTTGACTTTCATATAAAATTCTTACAAAAAATTTGGAACATATGCAATATCACAAACCCACTCTCAACCCTCATCTCTATTATTCTAAATCTTTCATATTCTCACATCCTAAATCAGTACCATTATCTCCATGATTGCCACTACTACCACCAGTTCCTAAATTCTAAAAGCTCAATTTGAATGAAGGGAAAAAAATCAGCATTATTATATTCAAAAAAAAAATTTCACCAACTATATTAATATTACACCCTATCCCTCAAATGTTAGAGTTCCAACACCAACTCCATCCTTCATAAACCTTTAATCCGCATCTTCTTCTATTAATCTCTAAATTCTCCAAGCAAAATTAAAATTAATTTGTGAAATGTTTAAAGTTGTGTTTATGAAATAATTGGTTATTCCTTGAGTGAACCTTGTTTTTGTTTCTGTTTAATGTAACTTTGCTATTTTCTTTTAAAAATTGGCAAGAATGCATTAATCATATCAATCCACGTTTATATAACTCTAGGCTGGTACAACGCGGGGTGACCCTATTGGACGGTGCGGTTTCTATATTTTTTGTAAATGCATATAGATTGTCTGCTGTTGATGTATTTATTGTAATGGAATTTATGTCTAAGCGTAAATATTAGCATTTTCTTTCTTCTTCTTTTTTTTTTTGTGTATTACAGGCTTTTGATTTATTATTCGTGCCAACAATCATATTCCACTGGGAATGATTGTATTAATGGGATAAGTGCTGTGACTGCTGTCACTTCAACATCAATTTAAGGTGGAATTTGTGGCCATGTTACGACATAGAGTTAGGCGGCTAAGGATTTGACGCCAACCGACTAATTGGTTATAATGTTTGGCGTCTAATTGGTTATAATGTACACTTGGAACCAACCATTTTTTCTCTATCCGCTGCACCAGTTCATACATTGCCAAAAGTTGGTTGCAACAATGTCAAAGTCAGGGAATGAACAGCTTTATTTTGAAGTTGTTAAAGCTCGTAGGATTGTCGAATCCCTACAGGAGGACCTGAATTGGCTGATGCTAGACAAAAGATCCATTGGACAACTTTCTGGTTTTAACAGGATGAAAGTTGGATCACTTTCTAAAGATCTTACACTGCTGATATCTTTCCTGGAAAGGGTTCAAGAAACTTCCGTTGGTGATCATCCAAGTGTTGTAAGTTTGCTCACTGAGATTACTCCTGCGGTTGATCAACTGTTAGACGATGTTCACTCTTATATACACTATAAAACCATAAAAATTGATGGCTTCTTCCAGTGTTTTAACATCAGATCTACAAATGAGGCCTCCTTCCTTCTGTTGGCTTCGCTCACCTTTTTAAAATGTATATCTAGAATTGTGCTTCAGTTTTCTGGGATCGGCTTCCTCCGGTGTCCTAGAAAAAGGGCCGCCTTCCTTCTGTTGGCTTCACTCTATCTACTCATCTCTTTTTTCAAATGTATATCTAGAAATTTGCTTCAGTATTTTGGGATAGGTTTCCTCCAACATTCTAGAAACTTGCTTCAGTATCCTGGGATGGTCTTCCTGCAAGATTCTAGTAACCTTCAGCTTGCTATTTTGGTTACTAAGCTTCAGCTTGTCTGGCTCCACCTCTTACTCCATCTATTACTCTATCTATTGCTCTTGTTTTTCCTTTTGCTTATGCAATCCGTGCTAGGCTTCAACCTATATCCTTGGAAGATTGGTAATTTGTTGAAGAAGATCAAGTCTGTGGAGCAAGAGGTTTTGGTTACTTTCAACAGCAATGATGCCTCTGATAAAGCTGGAAAGCCTTCTGTTAAAATTTCATTGATACACAATCCACGCTCTGTTACAAAGGAAAATATAGTGGTTGGACTTCATGAGGAGGCAAGAGAACTGCTGCACAAGCTTATTGGTGGGAGAAAGCAACTGGAAATGATTTGCATTACTGGGATGGGAGGAATCGGCAAGACAACTTTGGCGTGTAGACTGTATGATGATCCATCTGTTGTTTATCATTTCCATTTGCGTGCTTGGACATCAGTTTCTCAGTTCTGGGAAAAGAGAGAGTTATTATCTAATATTTTAAGTTCCATCTTGAATGAAAGTGATCCAATATTTTCCATGAGTGATGAGGACATGGGAGAGAAGTTGAACAAGTGCTTGAGGGGAAACAGATATTTGATTGTGGTTAGATGATATTTGGGATAGTGAAGCGTGGAATGAGATAAAGGTATATTTTCCAGACGATAGCAATTGTAGCAGAATTTTGATAACTACTCGAAATGGGGATGTGGCTTCAAAAGTTGGAAATAGCAGCAGTCCACCTCACTGTTTGAGGTTTTTAACTCATGATGAAAGTTGGAACCTTTTCAAGCATAAGGTATTTCCTGATAAGAGCTTTCCTGCTGAGTTGGTTGAAATAGGAAATCAAATTGTTGCAGATTGTAAGGGCCTGCCTCTTGCAATTGTTGTTATAGCTGGACTTCTTGCGAAGGAAGTCAAGACACAAGAATGGTGGAGACAGGTAGCTCAAAATATAGGATCTGCTATTAGTAATGGCTCAGAGAATTTCATGGATATACTAGCATTGAGTTACGAACATTTGCCGCCTTCACTGAAATCTTGTTTTCTTTATGTTGGGTCATTTCCTGAAGATTATGAAATCCCCGTGAAGAAGTTGATAAGATCATGGATTGCTGAAGGATTTATTCAGAACACTGTTGAACAGCAGTTGGAAGAACTGTTACCAGAAGAAGAAAAAAAGAATAAGATGTTGGAAGATGTGGCAGAGGATCATCTGAAAAATCTCGTCAACAGGAGCCTACTGATAGCTGTAAAGAAGAGACCTGATGGCCGAATAAAATCTTGTCATATGCATGATCTGTTAAGAGATTTATGCCACAGGAAGGCTAAGGAAAAGAAGTTTCTGCAGCCCCTTTGCAGATGTAAACAAATTGATCGTCACAATCTTGGCACTTTCTCTGATTGTCAGTATTTCCACTTCTATAATTTTCATTTCGTCAATGAAAGCAAAGTGTTTAACAAAGATACAGTGCAAGTATATAAACTTCTCAAAACACTGGATATGAGGCATATCAATCTAGATTCATTTCCTGGGATGGTAGCACATTTATTTCATTTGAAGTATTTAGCACTTCGGGTTGACCGCATTGAGGAATTACCACAATCAATATTTGAACTCTGGAGGCTTGAGACTTTCATCCTGGATGGAGATAAAGGGGGAAGAGTTACCTTAACTGTTGACATTCTGAAGATGGTGAACTTGAGACATTTTCAAATTTCACAAGAATTGGTTCTTCAACGATTTTGGAGGGCAGTATCACATGAATTAAACATAAGCTTTGAAAAGGGACTGGCCCTCTATCCAATCATACTGGGTAATTTGCAAACCATTTCTCAACTATGTCCTCTAAATTCCGTAGAAAACTTGCTTGCAAGCACTCCCAACCTCAGAAAATTGGGATTTCATCTCACCTTATCTGAGAGAAACGAGTCCATTTCATTCCCCAATCTTTCTGGTTTAAATCAGCTTGAGGCACTGAAATTTGAATATCAAACTTTAGGCATGATGCCTCTAAGCATTCCTCATCCAAAAATGTTCCCTCCAAGTTTGAAGGAGATGACATTAATAGGCAGTCATTTGAACTGGGAAGAAATGTCAATTTTAGGGGAGCTGCCAAACTTGGAGGTTCTCAAGATAGAAGACAATTTCTTCAGCGGACCATTGTGGGAAACAAGTGATGATGGTTTTCGCAGCCTCAAGTTCTTGAAACTCTCACATTTGAATCTTCAAACCTGGATTTCCTTTAGCAGTCACCTCCCTAGACTTGAGTGGTTAGTGATAAATGGATGTCTAGAGTTGGAGGTTATTCCATCTGAGATGGGAGAGATCCCTACATTGCAGAAAATTGAGGTGTATCGATCGTCTGACTCTGCAGTGGAATCAGCAAGGCAAATCCAAGAATCGCAGAGGTCCTTCGGCAATGATGATTTCATGGTCTTTATATACCAGCATTTTCAAGAGTTCTAGACTCTGGAGTCTAGAGTCTCTCTTAGATTTATTTACATGTATCATGCGGAACCTCTTCTGTATTGGCTATACTTTTTGTGCTTCTTTCATTTTTCCAGATGTGTAATAACCTTGTGCTTTTTACAATAAGAAATGCTTCTGATTCATCTGAATATTACTTGGCTTCTCATTATCAATCTATACTGCTGGCTGTAGCTGGTGCTTTTGCTTACAGTTTATGACAGGCAGTCTTTTACTCCATGATATGATTTCTCTATCCGGATAGTTATGGTGTAACTGAAGACAAAAGCTCTGCTGCAGGCATCAAGAATCGTGGTATTAAAATTTCTGAACTAATGTAAATGCAATTCAGATCAGATTAAAAAGATTGCAGTGTTGGATGATCAAGAAGTTCAAGCATGGATCATTTGTTTTTTGGATTGCTGATGCTTACTGTACCGACTTTACTATTTTAACAGTGAACCAGCTAGAGATGGTGATCACATCTTTCACTTCCAATTTTGTTATCTACTTGTATAATATATTGATTCTTTTTTATTTTTGTAAAATCTAGAAGTTAGTGTAATTCAGCAACTACATATAGATGCAATTGGCGGCTGGATGGGCTCCTGTTTCTCTGTCACTGCATATCAATGCTCTGTTTGGATTTCTATGTTTTCCAGAAACTACTTTCCATTTATAAAGGTACAGTGGTACACAACTTTAAGAACACTTAATCCAAACAACATTTAAAAAAAAACTCACTAATAAAAAATTAAAAAAAAATTTCTGTCATATTTTTCTTCTGCCATTACACACCACTACCCAGCACATAGTACCACCCACCACTGCCAACACCAACAGCCACTGGCCACCATTGCCCTCGACAGCTGCCGGCAGTCGGCATCATCTCTCTTTTATTTTTTAACCTTCCTCCCCTCCCTCCCTCCCCCTTCCCTCTTCCCTGCCCTCCCCCTCCCTCGTTCCTCCCCTCCTTTCCTTGCATCATTTGATCGTGACCTGCACGACCAAAAATGGAGAGAGGAGGATATGGTGAGATATGTGGAAGGGAGAAGAGAAAAGAGGGAGGGGGAGGGAGGAGGGGGGAGCAGAAGAGGGAAGAGGGAGGGAGGAGGGGAGAGAGGGAGGGTAGTGTGGGGCGGTGATAGGGTGGTAGGTGGTGCTGAATTCTTCAAAAAATTTTGTAACGATCCTACTAATTTTTTAAATTTTAAAGATACCCCAAAATATATTCACAAAAATATCAGAACAACACTCTCAAAAACACTTCTAAAAAGTAGTTTTCATTATTTATATTAAAAGTTTTTCATATATAATATTGTTACAGTTAAATTTTTTAAAAATATTCTCCAAAAACAACTAATCCAAACAGAGCATAGTATCACAAAATTACTTACGAAATTATTTTGCTTCCCAAATAACAAGAAGAAAGAAAAAGACAATAATGGGTAGGATTTTGCACCGTTCACAGAATTAGACTTGTATTATATTTGTACTCAAAACCAATAAAGTTAATGTACAGAATATAACAAGAATATTATGCCAAAAGATCATAGTAAATTTAGAAATATTAGATGCTGACAGGATCAAAGTACGTCAGAAAGAAGTATATTCTCCGACTTATGGATACTTATTAAGTATTAATTTTTCTTTGAGTCAAGTTTAGAGAAATTCACCTTTAGATTACCATGTATTTATTGCACTGTCTTTGAATATACTAAATATTGGAATACCTCATATAGTCGAAATTAGCCTGAATTTGAGATGTGCCAGCTTGCCATAACCTAATTCCTTAGGATCAAGAGTTTTCTCGTCATTAGGATTGATGTTTAAGTTCAACCTATAAGGCAAATGTCATCAGATGAAATAGTCTTAAGAGGAAATATTCAAGTTACATGTGCATGATTACCTCAAAAACCTATAAAAAATTTCAGTTGGCAGCCACAAGAAATGGACTAATTCATGATAGTTAGGTGCTATGTAATTATCCATGGCCCCATTGTGGACGAAAGTTCAACTAACCATTCAGCAGATTTTTTAGTACTTCCTTCAAAATGAAGAAGCAAATAAACACAGGAGGAAGAAAAGTCAATTTTTATTAGATTACAGCTGCAAATAAAACATGGCCTGAATGAGAATACAACTATTTCATCCCAACACTTGCTCAAAGAAGCTAGTCATCACATCTTCACCACCCAAATCAGATGGATGAAGCTAAGATTCTTGTGGACTTGCTTCTTGAGGACCTTGAATTGGCACTGAGCCATAACTCATATTCAGTCCTTGCTGGAGAGAGTCCAATGCTGATTTCGCTCTATGAAGATCTCAAAATCATAAGATCTTTTCTGGAAAGATTTCAACAAGCCCCCAGTGATCAAAAGCGACTCCAATCTTTCTTTGTCACAGAGATTAGAGATGTGCTCTTGAAGATGTTAGTGGATGTTGACTCCTATATCGTGAATACTTTCACAGAAAATGAAGGAAATTTTGGAATGGCGATTGGCAGCCTCTTTCTGCTTTCTCCCGAGCTTTCTTTTCGAGCAAAACAGATTGACTTGTACAAGAAAGAGATCTTGGAAGTTCACAATGATGCCTTAATTGGTCCCTGTGTGACAACAATGAAAGATGTTGGTGAAGTTTCATTGAAAACCAGGAGCAGAACTCTCAGATTTCTAATGGACGAAAAGATGGTAGGCTTTGAGGATGAGGCAACTGCACTGCTGGACAGGCTTACTGGCAGGGAACAGACGCAGCTTGAAGTTATTTCCGTTGTTGGGATGGCAGGAACTGGCAAGACAAAATTGGCAAAAAGATTGTACTATGATCCAGTTGTTGTTCATCACTTTCATGTACGTGGATGGGCAACTACTAGTGGTACTGGTCTATTTGAGGTAAACAATATATTGCAGGACATCTTAAGTTGCATTATTAATGCTAAAGAAAACGTAAATAAAATGACTTGCAAGCATATGGAAGAGAAGTTAATCAACTGTTTAAAGGGGAAGAGATATTTGATTGTGATTGATGGTTTAAGGAACTGGGATCCATTTTCTCTTGGGGGCTTTGATAGATTCTTCCCAAATGATTGTGCTGGTAGTAAAATTTTGTTGACTAGCAGGACCAAAGTAGTTTTGAGATTGAACCCAAGCAGCTCCTTTCATGTTTTGCCCTATTTAAGCCACAATGAGAGTTGGAGATTATTTGAGAGTAGAGTATTTACCAATACAAGATGCCCTTTCGAGTTGATGGAAGCAGGAAAGGAAATTATCTCAAAGTGCTGTGGACTCCCACTTGCAATTGTTGTTTTAGCTGGGGTTCTACAGAAAGATATCTCCCAAGAGTGGTGGATGCATATTGCTGAAGATATGACTTCCCCTGTTAGGGGTGAAGAAGAACAACTCCTTCATATTTTAGGCATTGGTTATGAGCACTTGCCTGACTGGCTGAAACCATGCTTTCTTCATCTAGGATCATTTCCTAAAGGCTGTGAAATCCCTGTCAAGAAATTAGTCCGGTCATGGATTGCTGGAAGGTTTATAAAGCATAATGGAGAAAAGAAACTGGAAGATGTGGCAGATAATTATCTGTCATATCTAGTTGACAGAAGTCTAGTTATAGTTTCCAAGAGAAGGTCCAATGGTGGGATAAAGACTTGCTATATCCACGATTTCGTCTGGGATTTATGTCTCAAGAAAGCTAAAGATAACATATTGCTGAAGCCAATTTGTAGGTATGAACAAACTTCTCTTTTCTCAACTGCTCAGTTAACTTTTCTTCACTACTATGATCAAGGTGTACCAAAGCTAGATCCACCTTATCGTTTCTTTGATTCTCTGAAAGACTTGAGGATAAGTTTTCCTAAGACGGAATCATTAGTGACAAAACTTCTCACGGTGTTGGATTTAGAAAACATCATACTACAAGTCTTTCCTTTGGAGATATTAGTGATAGTTCATTTGAAGTACCTGTCACTTAATATTCCTACCCTGAGGAAGCTACCACTCCTGTATAACCTTTGGAACCTGGAAACCTTCATTCTTGTCACAGAAAAGCAGGCAACTGTCACCTTACCACATGATATTTGGAAAATGGTAAATCTAAGGCATTTGCACGTTTCAGGGGAGCTGGAATTTGAAAGTGCCTGTTCAAGTTCTTCAAGTCCCTTTATGCTGGACAATCTGCAAACCATTTCTCAGCTATGTCCGTCAAGTTGTATCAAGGATATATTGGCAAAGATGCCCAATCTAGTAAACTTAGGATGCAATCTATCTTTGTCAAACACTGCTAAAGATCTTCTGTTCCCTGATCTTTCCATTTTAAAACTGCTGGAAACAATAAAATTTGATATTCGAACTTGGGGAACACAACAATTCTGTTACTGTATTCCTCAACCAAGTATATTTCCTCCAAGCTTGAAGAAGCTGACTGTGACAGGTAGTCTGGATTGGAAAGAGATGACAACCATTGGGAGGTTGCCAAACTTAGAAGCTCTAAAACTGAGAGACAATTTCTTCAATGGACAGCAATGGGAAACTAGTGATGAGGGGTTTCGTCATCTCAAATTCTTGAAACTTTCACATACAAATCTTCAACGCTGGATTGCCTCGAGTAGCAGCTTCCCTTGCCTGGAGCACTTGGTGCTACATAGATGTCTAGTATTGGAGGAAATACCACCAAGCATTGGAGATATCCAAACCCTGCAGATGATTGAGGTCAGTCATTCATCACCATCTGCAGCAGATTCAGCATGGCAAATTCAAGAATCACAGAAGTATATGGGTAATTTTGAACTCAAGGTCTTTACTCAACCCCTCTGTGAAGTGGAATAGAAGGATCTTTCTGTCTTTGATGTCTGAGCATTTATGGAAATAGAAAAGAATTTTCAGAAATTTTGAAATGGCTTCTCAGATTTCAATCAATTGCTGCATAAATTGTTATTAGGTGTGATAGGCTATTTTAAAGTTCAGCGATTCCAGTTTTAGTTTCATTTTAGTGACAGGAATTGAATCAAACAGTTGCCAACATTTTGCCTGGTTTATCAGCTCTGCAAGTTATGGTCTTACTTCAACCAATGCCATAGGCCAATAGCATGTAAATAAATAACTACAATTTTCAGCTGCTGCTAAAAATTTTTTTATATGTCATTCTCCATTTGTTCATTCCCTCATGATTCCGTTAAAAACAAAAAAATCATAATTGTTAAACCAAGTTTATTAGTTTAGAAGGTACCCTAAATTTAAACTCATATATTTTTTTAGTATTTTATTTTCAAATAAAGTTTTTAGTTGCTTTCTTGTTTTAATAGTTTGAATGTAATATATTGGGTATGTTTTTTTCCCCCCATGTGGTAACATCTACACTATGTCTAATCCATTCCAAATGAGAAGGAAGAACACAATTGGGTTGTATATGGGGCTAAAGGAAAATTTCATCGTAACTCATATGGATGCACTATTCTACCCTCTCCCGATTTTTTCATCTACTTGCGGGTTTCGAACATTCGACGTATGGGCCGAAAAGATAGATTAAATTGGTTTGTCAATAAGGGCATAATGGGAATAAATGAAAGTAAGATCAATAGAGATTACACTTTAAGGGTTTAATTTGTACCTTACTCACTTGATAAAATTTCAAATCATTCTTTTTGGACTTACTCCTCAAAAGGCGTAAGATAAATTTGAAAAAAAAACCCAATATTTTGATGACTTTGTGGAGTTTAAACCATTAAGAAGTGCATTCTTGGTATATTCAGTTTCAATATTTGATAAAGTTAGTTGGGAGTCAATATAAATGGGTTATGATTGACACCTCTAATAATGTAAGTAAGATACTTTTGTTGGTACTAGATACATACAGCTTTAGTTTCCAGGATTTTCTTTCCAAAATTTTTATTTCATAAAGTTTGGAGTCTTTTGACTAAAACTTACGTCTCAATTACTCAATATGAATAAATTACAATTTGTAGGCATATGGAAAAGAATTACTACATTATAGTTTTTTCTTTAATTACTACTTTATAGTTTTTTTTTTCTTTATTTTTGTTCATTACTCTTTCTATGTGTGGTGAAGTTTATATTATTAGAAATATGAAGTAAAGATACATTATTGCCTAATATCACTATTGCTCAAAAAAATTATTTGAAGTGATTTTGATTTTAACATGTAGGCAAACATTAGTATGCAGCACTAATTGATACACACACAGAGAGACGCAGGTACATACATTTTGAATAAGTTTTTGTTCATTTACAAAAGAAGAATGTACAGATGTTAACTAACAAGTGATATTTGTGCAAATATTTTAATTATTTTTAACAAAAATTAATGCATAGAGTAATGTGGAGCTAAAATTTTAGGACCAAATTAAAACTAGTCTTTAAATATTGTAATCAAAATGATGTACACCAAAAGAACACTCATCCTGATATTGTACATTATTAGTTGATTAATATACAATAAATTTCTCCAAAATTCGATATTTAGGTTTCCAAATTCTAGGATATGTTTGAATATTTAACTAAAATAACTTTGTACACTTTTGTTAAGTGCAAAAATATCATTGCTAATTATATACACAACACAAAGTACCATTAATTATAGAGTATTTCGTGTAAATAGAAGCAGTACTGTACCAAAATTTTCAACATACATAAAAATCCCATATTTTTATAGCCCAATATGTATATCTTTAAATTGTTATTCATCAAAATAAAATATGAATTATTATTTTACCATCTTTTTTGGGAAGTAGGAGAGATGGCATCAAGATGACTAAAAATAAATGCTAGGTGGGATAATTTGAAAATCTATACTTTTATTTAATCATTTATCGAGGTGAGAGATTTTGAAAATCTATACTTTAATTTAATTATTTGTCAAAGATGAAAGAGGGAAGAGTTTTAGTTGAGATTTTAAACTTTGAATGAGTAGAAGTGGAGCTGGTAGTTACAGTGAGCTATTGTTCTTTTCTTATGTCATTATAATTTATCAAGAAATTATGATGTCTAAAATGTAGAAAATTGTGTAGCCCAATCTTGTGTGTTGTTTGGCTCCTAATCGGAAATAGTATAATTGCACAATAACTCCAACCGCATTGAGTCCAGCTCTAATTTCCAAAAGTATGTCATATCATTTGAGAGTACATTAAATAATCTTTCCAACGACATATTATTTGTTTAATTTAAATGTATAATACGAAAGATAAAGTTTGAGAGTAAAAAAAATTAAAATTTGAAAAGGCATGCAAATTGTTCTAATTTAGCTAAAAAATTTTACTTCCATCATCGACATAAATTCCAATCACCTTTTTATCTCACATACATTATATTAAAAAAGTACTACAATATTCTTTTCAACAAATTATCCCAAATAATCTACTATCCAAACTCACAGGTTGATCCTTTCTCTCATTCATTTTCAGCGCACTAGTTGGATCAACAAAGGCTCACAGCTTCTAGAGAAGTAGACTTGCTCAAAGTCTAGCAATTCACTTCAACTTTCAACTACTCTGCATACTAGTCGTCTCCCCTCGCACCGCCACAGGATAATAGGATATCCCTTGCTGCAGACCTTCATTTCCAGCCTAGCTTAGAATAAAAATTATCATCACACCTTCACAAAATATCATAGTAAAGTTTCTTGTGTTAGTAGAAACGAGATGGATGATGCAGCCAATATCGTAGAGTTTCTTCTGGAGGATCTTGATTTGGTGTTGAGAAAGACCTCATACTCCATCCTCGCAAAAGATAGTCCCATTGTTATATCTCTGTATGAGGATCTCAAGGCCATTAAAGCCTGTCTAAAATGGTTGACAGAATCTCCTAGTGAGCGCAGGAAACTCCTGTCTTTCGTCCTTGGACAGATTAGAGATGTGGTCTTGAAGATATTAGATGCAACCGACTATTTTGTCATCAATGCTCTTGCAAACAACAATGGAATTTCTGGGGCAGATATTAATGGTCTCTTCCAGCATTCTTCAGACCTTTCTTTTCACATAAAACAGGTTAGTTTATACAGGAAAATGATTTCCGAATATTGCAATGGTGCTGTTAATGTTTCTGTCTCAACCAGGGAGGTTTCACCAAGAATGGAGAGCAGCAGCAGCCCCTTTCTAGGAGAAGAAGAAGTGGTCGGCTTTGATAAAGAGACAGAGGAACTGCTAGACAGGCTTACAGGGAAGAAAAAGCAGCTGGAAGTGATTTCAGTTGTGGGGATGGCAGGAATTGGCAAGACAACGTTGGCAAAAAGATTGTACAACGATCCACGAGTTCTTTATCACTTCCATGTTAGAGGATGGACTCGTGGGCCTAAAATACTTGAGACATGGAATGCATTGCATGACATCTTAAGTTGTATCACCAATGATAAGGTCTCTCTAGATAAAACGCCTGAAAACCAAATGGGAGAGAAGTTATACAAGTTACTGAAGGGGAAGAGGTATTTGATTGTCATTGATGATATATGGGATTCATTTGACTGGAAATTTTCCATGGAGGAGTACTTTCCGGATGATGCCAACGGTAGTAGAGTGTTGATGACAAGTAGGATCAAAGATGAGGTAATGAAAATAAACCCATCTAGTGACCCTATTGTTATGCAATTTCTAAGGCAAAATGAGTGTTGGGCTCTATTCGAAAGTAGAGTATTTGTTGATGAAAGCTGCCCTGAAGAGTTAATGGAATTAGGGAAGGAAATGGTTGCAAAATGCAAAGGACTACCACTTGCAATTGTTGTTCTAGCTGGAGTGGCAAAGAAGAATATATCACCAGAGTGGTGGAGACATATTGTTAAAGATATCAATTCATTTATTCGTGGTGAAGAGGAGTTCACGGACATTTTAGCATTGAGTTACAATCAATTGCCTAATTGGTTGAAACCATGCTTTCTTTATCTTGGATCATTTCCTCAGGGTTATGAAGTCCCTGTCAAGAAATTAGTCTGGTCATGGATTGCAGAGGGATTTGTAGAACATAGTGGAGAAAAGAAATTGGAAGATAAAGGAGAACAATATCTGATGGATTTAGTCGACAGAAGTCTAGTTATAGTTTCCAAGAGGCGGTCCAGTGGCAGAATAAAAACCTGCCATGTCCATGATCTGTTGAGAGATTTATGCTCCATCAAAGCCAAAGATAGCCTATTATTGCAGCCAATTTGCAGACATGAACAAATCTGCCTCTTCTCTGCTTCTTCTCCAACCTCATATCACTACAATTATGTAGGTGTTCGAGAGCCTAGAGTTGTACCAGCGTTTGTAAATCCGGAGCCGCCTGATATTCTTTGCTTTCATTCTTATGATTTTCACTACGTTCCTGCAAACCATGTCAAATTGACACACATAAACAAATATCTTGTGCAGGAGAAGTCACTTGTACACAAACATCTAAGAGTGTTGGATTTGGGGTACATCATCCTAGAACACTTCCCTTTAGAGATACTGCATCTTGTTCATTTGAAGTACTTGGCTCTTAAAATTTATATCCTTAGAGAGCTACCACTCTTGTCTATGCTTTGGAACCTTGAAACCTTCATATTGGCTACAGAAAAGGGACAAACTGTCACTTTACCAGAAGATATTTGGGACATGGTAAATTTGAGGCATTTGCATGTTTCAGGGGAACTAGCATTCAAAAATGCCAGTTCCAGTTCTTCAACTCCCTCTGTGCTGTACAATCTGCAAACCATTTCACAGCTTTGTCCTTCATGCTCTATCCAGGATGTATTGGCCAGAATACCAAATGTTGTAAACTTGGGATGCCATCTAACTATATCAGATGCCACAACATATTCTGTGTTCCCTGATCTTTCCAGTTTAAAAATGCTAGAAACACTTACATTTGAATATCAGACTTGGGGAATGGGACTATACTGTCTTTCTCAACCAAGTAAATTTCCTCCAAACCTGAAGAAGCTGACTCTGAAAGGTAGTCATGCAGCTTGGAAAGAGATGTCAGTCATTGGGATGCTCCCAAACTTGGAGATTCTCAAAATAAAGGACAATTTCTTCAATGCACCACACTGGGAAGTGATGGATGAGGAGTTCCGTAGTCTCAAATTCTTGAAACTTTCACACACCGATCTTCCACAATGGAATGCCTCAAGTGACAGCTTCCCTTGTCTCAAGCAATTGGTACTAAATGGATGCCTAGATTTGGAGGAAATTCCGTCTAGCTTTGAAGAAAGTTGTACACTGGAGAAAATTGAGGTATATCAATCATCACGGTCTGTTGCAGATTCAGCTAGGCGAATCCAAGAATCACAGAGGGACCTGGGATATGAAAAACTGGAAGTCCTGATTCACCACCAGTTCGAAGAGGAATAAAGGAGCTTTGTGGTAAATTATGTAAGACGTACAAAATTTATTTTGTATTCATAGTGTACTGTTTGAAGAAAAGGTGATATTGTAATAAACTCAGCCTTCCAAATACGATTTCTCTGTTACCATATGAACTGAATCAAAAGGTCGTCAAGGTCTTCTCTGGTTTCTCAATCTGTTAGTTTCGGTCCTACTTCAATTTTTAGCTAGTAGAGAAGTCATGCACTAATTACTTGTAAACTTAAATAAAGTGCTTGCTGTTATCCTGGTCGCATCTTTTTTTCTTTTTTTAATTTGTTCTGCATCTTAATTCCGTCAACCACTTATAATCCTTTAATCTATTACTACTACCATACACACAGTAAAACCAAAGCATAAGCAGTCAGAGTGTTAAGCAAAGCAGCCAAACCATCATGGCTTCTCCCTATTATGGTTTTAGAAGTTTAACAGTCTTGCATAATGCATATACTAAAGCATGATCAGCCAAAGAATGTTCAGAAAAAATGTGCATCACTTTGTCGTCAGTTTTCTGGCAAGTTAATACATTTGTAAACTGATCATTTACTCAACCTAGAAATCAACATAACTAAGTGAATGGGGACACTACACAAGCAGAAACTCTATCAGACAAGTGTTGGGAGAATAGGAATTGTAGATCTGAAAGAAAAAAAGGAACTGTATACTTGTGAAAATTGTAAGATAGCAACAATTTAGAGCTTCTGTTGACTGTTTCAATACTAAAATATCAGAATTGTGACTAGGAGCAAAAAGTTTATTGATGATCTTGAAAAAGGTTTCACCTAATTGGGACTAAATATATCAAGCGAAATTCTGTAATTGCTTTCTAGGAAGTAGAAGAGCAAATATCAACAAGAAAATGAAACTTCCAATCAATGAATGATAAGGACCTTCAGACCATCAGTTCCAAATTGAAGTTTCTCCTCCTCCTTAAGTTTCATGACTGATATTTCACCAGAGTCACTGCAGCGCTGCACTTCAATCATCTACAAGATAGATATCTCCACAAAATCAATGGGAAAACCATTGAGCTTCTCACACTTTTGTAACACCAGCTACTGAAGCTTAGGCATATG
The DNA here is from genome assembly GCA_013103745.1 of Gardenia jasminoides. NCBI lineage: Eukaryota > Viridiplantae > Streptophyta > Magnoliopsida > Gentianales > Rubiaceae > Gardenia > Gardenia jasminoides. The sequence continues at coordinate 29,088,195 of CM023105.1, forward strand.
ATCTTCACTGCAGTCAATTCGAAAGTGTTTAGAGCGTCTAATTTCAAGAATTTGAGTTCATGGAACTCATTATCTCTCATCTCCCATGTAGTATCCTCAAAATCTAGTGAAACTAATTTGAGAACCTCAAAATTTTCTAATCTGCCAATTGTCGAAATATGATCCCACTGCAAAGAGAAATGTGACAATGACAGTTTTTAAGACTTGAAGAAAAGCCAAATTCACCAGCATTAAGAGCTCTACCATGGTATAGTATTTTGAGTCGAGTTAGATGTTCAATTCAGAGCTATTCTAATCCCCCAATTTTGTAAAGGCACAACTCAGTTTTTCAAGATTTGGCATCCTCCTGATGATTTCCTCTGTATGTTCACACAAGAAAGATAGGGAGTTGATAAAGACTCCAAGTTGATTAATGGTGAGGAACTGCCAACCTCTTTATTTTGGAAGGTGAAGCTAGCATGACTATCTGCATGAATATGCCTCAACCTTGTCATGATCCAAAAGGTATCTGGGAGCAAAACTTTACCTTTAAATCCCTTTATAATGATAGTTTCCAAATTCTATAGGTAGGCTAATGATGGTGGAACACATTCCATATAACCAGCAACTACTAAGTACCTCAATTAAAGAAGCCATGGATTCCATCTACAAAGGAATTACCCATGCTGACACAGCTAAAATCAATATTTTCAGAAGTTTAAACTTCCTAAAAATGAATGAAATTCCATAAAGGCATCTTGGATCCATATCCGTGGTTACAGAAAACATAGGGAGCAGACATATGGGCTTGAAGGTCATGAAATGAATAACAATTTTCAGCTAACACAAAAGCAAAGTCGATGTTCCTCATGCTTCACAGAATTGAAGGATCAAAATCATCAAAATCAACAATATCTTCAAAAGAAGCATTAGGTTCATTATCACTGGTTAAGTGGTTATCGAGATGAAGTTTTCTTGTTTGGCTTTTACAAAGCACATGGAGCGTGCTGTGTCATGCACTCGACATGCTTTGACTCCACCATTTGATCTGCTTTTGGCAATGATGATTAAGCTCCTCTCAATCAGATCACTTAATTTAGTCCTCTGGAAAATCATTATCCTGTATAAACCCTTCAGCCATCCACAGCTACATCGATTTCTAAGCTGGGATCTCTTTGTTTCCTTGAAATGCACGAAAGTATAGGAGGCACGCTTTCAAATAATCAGGCAGATGCTTGTAACTAATTTCCAAGATGTCCAGGCACCTTTTCTGTGGATCATTAAATATGAGTGAGTTCAAGCTTTCAGAAATTTCTTTCCACAAGTCGCATATCATGTTTGCTGTTTTAAGGAGACCAGTATGGCAACGACTGAGAGGGGTAGTCCTTGACAATTTTTAGCAATTTCGTTCCCAACTTCAACTAATGCCTTTGGACAGCCTTCCTCATTGAATATCTTCCTTTTTAGTAACTCCTAGCTTTCACTGTCTCAGAGTGGAGGAAGATTTAAAAGGTCACTTTCTTCTGTGAATTGTGAAACAACATGATGGAGACGACTTGTTATAAGAATTCTGCTTCCTATTCTGTCATCTGGAAAAGAGTTCTGCAACTCATTCTGTGCTTCAATATTCCACATGTCATCCATAAAGAAAAGATAGCCATTTCTCCTGAAGTTCTGATACAATTAGCAATTCCAAATCTTCATTGGGCATCACAAGGATGTTATCAATGAGCTCAATAATGTGCCCTAGTACTTCAAACAGCAAGTCTCTTTTGATGTATACTTGTTGAAACATAGCAAGAAGCCCGAATATGGAAGTGAGACACAACTTCAGGATCATTGTACACTTTATTAGCCAAAGTAGTCTTACCAATTCCTGCCATTCCATCAAATGAGACAATATCTCTCTGGGATGACCCTCTTGTAAGGTGATTAACAATCATTCATTGCTGATCCTCTAGAACCAACACATCTTCATCAGCTCCAACTTTACTAGTCTGTGGAATTTCACGCTTCATAGTCTCGACAGCATTCAGGGCTCCAGCATCAGTGGTCTTTTCATCAACCTGCATCTTGATAAGTCTAATGTCTTCCGATTCATGATAAAGCCAAGAGAGATTGTGCCTTTAGAACCCTTCCCCACCATAATTGAGTCAATAAAAAATTCAGCCATGGATGCTGCATTCTATACATCTGCCAACATCTTTCCATTCTTGATGCTTGACGTATTGCTTTATGAAGAAAGATCTCAGAAATCCTAGATTATCTTGCATCTCTTCAATTTGTTGCTTAAAGAATGCAAATGATCCAGAGTCATATCCAAGCAATTCCTGTAGCTTCCTGGAGAGCAAGTCTCTTGGGACAATTGATTTTTTGAGTTGGGATATCAATTACCTTAATTACTTTCTCAGTACTCTCTATCAAACCACAAAGCCAAAAGCTCAATTTGTTCTTCACATCTTCAGTGACTTTGGCAGCAATGAAAGGAATGATACAAAGATATAACCCGCCTAGCAATGGATTCAATGTGTATCAACATTTGGTTATCATCCCCTGTGAACCTTTCAAGATTCATAAAGATGAGATTCTTTGGCATTTTTATGATTGATGCAACGGGGAACTTGAGAGTTCCAATATGATTCTTCATAGGCAGAAACAAAATTGCATCACTGGCCATTAGATCCATTAAGTATGCATCTGCCCAGATAACCAAATTCCTGACAATCAGCTTGAATAGCACATCTCTTGTTGCAACCTTTGATATCATCTGTTGGAGATGAGCACATGTGCCTTAGTCTGCAGAACGAGTCTTTAGGAATGCTTTATTTGTCGCTTGTTTTAGGAAATCAGTTGCATATGTTTAGGAGCTGTTATGATGTAGTGGGTTATGCTTAGGAGTCATGTGAACGTGGTTGTTATGTTTTATCCCTATATATATACTAGTAATACTTCACGTGCTTTTGCACGTAATCTTATCATCTCAGTATGTAGTATCGTAAGATACTAAAATATTTTTTATAATTTTGATTGTCAACTTCACACTAAAATACTTTTTATTTTTGTTTTTATTTTAATTGTCACAAAATATTGATACTTGCATATCTTACCAAAATTATTCAACATTTTTGATATAATATTTAAATTAGCATATCACAATTTTTTACATACAAAATAATATTGTTGAGTGAGAAAAAATGAATTTAGATGTTGAGCGTGAGCGCAAAATATATATATATATATATATATATATATATATATATATTAGCAACGTAAGAGGTTAATTTGTGATATCAATTTCTAAAAGGGCATTAAAGTAAATGAATATATTTATATCAATGGTGTAAATTCAACTCAAGTATCATATTATATATTTATTTCAATTCCCTATTCTTCCTACACTCTAACAAAACACTTTCTAATCAAAGTATGAATTAGAACCATCAAACTACAACTTTTGAAAAATAAGATTTGAATAAACTACTAAAGATTTTAACATAAGTATTAATGTATTGAATAATATGCCAATCTGTATATCTTTGCTTATGGATTTTTTTCCCCCCTTTTTGACTAAGTGAAATAGATTGTTATAGTAGAACTATTGAGTGGAACTGATCTAATCAATTTATATGAAGTGTATGAATAGTTTTTATTTATTTATTTTTACTCGAGTGAGTGGACTGAACATTCAAAAGAAAACGTAAAAATTGCATATATGTTCGCATTCTATTATTACGTAATGTGAAATGAATTTGTTAATAATATGTGAAATAGTTCAATATTAAATCAAAAACATGTTTTTACAATTGAATAGCTGTGAAGTCTGTATGTATGACTCTTTGTATTCCTTTATAATAATGGAATATAAATAACTTGACATATTTAATTGATTCTTTATTCCTGTTCATTCTTATAAATTGAAATTTTGTTTAGAGATAAATTTGCATCCTTTTTTCTTTTTGATTTTTACTTTATTTCTATTTTACTTTTTTAGTAGACTTCATTAGAAAAGCATAAGTAAGAACTCCTATATAACTTGAGAACACTTCTTTTTGGGGTAAAGGTAACGACATTTGTATTTTGAATCATTGTCATTTTTTCTAGATGATATTATGGTTAATATAGAATATAAATGATTTATACTACTTAATTATCTTAGATTAACTATTTCATTATCAATTGACATTCAATTGATAGAAATAGTTGGGTTCTTTTATTTTTTATTTTCTTTTATTATTTTTTCATAATGATAAAAAGTACAAAATTATATATTTATAGTATGATATGCATTTCAAGATTGTCCAAATGAATGTGGACTCTTTTTTTCTTATATATTTCTTTTTTATTCTAAAAGCATCTTTTTTTACACTAATAATTTTTTAGGATTTTAAAATTATGGTCAATACAATTGGTCACACTATTTTGAATGAGAAACTTTAACACACATAAGAGTTGGAGATAGAGTGTAAGAGTCACTAAATAGTTTTAATAAGGAGTTTTTCATTTTAATTACCATTATTATTGAGTTTAGTCACTTGGAATGCTTATATTTTTAGTTACTACCACAACTAAAATGCAATAACTCTAATTAACAGATTGGGGGCAATATAGGCATAAAAAAACTAAGATAAAAAGGTGCTTACAACTTACACCTCATCATACTTTTAATATAGTAATGATAATGATAATGATTTTTTGTTACTACCACAACTAAAATGCAATAACTCTTATTAAAAGATTGGGGGCAATATGGGTTAACAAAAACTAAAATAAAAAAGTACTTGCAACTTACACCAAAACTCATCATAGTTTTAACTTTTATATTCTAAAAGCATCTTTTTTTACACTAATAATTTTTTAGGATTTTAAAATTATGGTTAATACAATTGGACATACTATTTTGAATAAGAAACTTTAACACACATAAGAGTTGGAGATAGAGTGTAAGAGTCACTAAATAGTTTTAATAAGGAGTTTTTCATTTTAATTACTATTATTATTGAGTTTAATCATTTGGAATGCTTTATATTTTTAGTTACTACCACAACTAAACTGCAATAACTCTAATTAAAAGATTGAGGGCAATATGGGCATAACAAAAACTAAGATAAAAAAGTGCTTACAACTTACACCAAGACTCATCATACTTTTAATATAGTAATGATAATGATAATGATAATGATAATGATATATTCAGTACTTCATCTGTTCCTTATTACTTGTCCAAAACCCATGTTCGTTTTTACTTGTCAATTTATCATATCAAGAAGGTAGTTAGGAATTTCTTTCCAACTTTGCCCTTATTCATAGTGTCAACCTATGTTTTCAAAGCTCGAACCGGATCCCGTCCGAGTCATCCTTAAAAACCGGAAGTTTCAAAATCCGGTTAAAGCCGGTCAAAATCCGGGTTTGACCGGGTGAACCGGTTGACCCGATTGACCGAGTTTTGACTATTTGACATTTTTTTTTTATACCTTTAACCCATCATATCCTTTCAAACTCACTTTTTAAGTTTTAGTAAATATGGTTTAACCTCTCATTATTTTAATAAAGTGTAAAATTAATCCAATATATTTTTTAAGTTACATTTCTACCTATATATATATTTTTTATATTTTTTAAGTCAATTTTGTGATTAAATATAGGGTAAATTACATTTAATCCCCCTGTGGTTTTGCCTATTGCCACACAACCCCCCTAATATTTGAAAATATCCACTTAACCCCCCTATGGTTTTATGTAAAGTGGATTTACCGCTTTATATAAAAGTATAGGGGAATTACATGGATGATTGCAAAAATCACAGGGGGGTAAAGTGGATATTTATATGAATCATAAGGGGGTTGTATAGATATAAAATTTTATCACACGCGCTTTTTGGAGCGCGTTTGGTACAAAATTATACATTCCGTCCACTTTCCACTTTACATAAAACCATAGGGGGGTGAAGTGGATATTTTCAAACATTAGAGGCGTTGTGTGGCCATAGGCAAAACCACAGGGGGGTTAAATGTAATTTACCCTTAAATATAAAATTCTCAAATTTGTATATAAAGTCATAAATCACCAATTTGAGAAAATTTTTTACATATATAAAGTTGAAAACTATCAATTTGAGGAAATTTTTATATACTATTCTTTAAGGAAAATTTTTTATATATTATTTTGATTATATTTATTAATATATTTATGACATATTTATGATGTTATCTGATTCGACCCCCGGTCAAATCCGATCGGACCCATCGACCCCTGACCCCTGAGATCAGCCGATTAGCTTTCCGGTTCGAGTCTGAAAATATAGATGTCAACTCTCTCAAGTTGGGACTACGAAAAATTAAATGCAATGTTTGAATAGACATGCATTTAATCATAGAAAATGGGTGGGAGTAGATTACTAACATTAATTACAGAGAAATGGATAAAGGGCATTTTTGACAAGTTATCTAAAATTTTTGCTGAATTTTAGAATACAACTTTCTTAATCTAAGAATACAAAGAAGTAGTTGTAGACTTCCCAAATACATCATAATCAAAACTACATCATCCTTGCATCTAGGGATCTTTAGAGTGATTCCAGCTCCTTCATCTCTCCTTCAATTAGCGTGAAGATTTCTATCCCTTTTTCCATGGATCCTTCTGGTGGATCTGCAGAATTTTCTCTTACGTATTCCAAATGGTGATAAATGACTTTAACGTTATCTCTGATGGAGAACAAGCTATCAATGTTTTCCCCAGCAGAAAAGTTGATCCTATGGTTAGGTGAGAGCCTGTTGTGACTCAGTTGTTGTATGAAGAAAATCTCTGATCTAAGAAGACACACCTATGCAAAAAGCTTAAAATGATGAAATACAGTTCTATGTCATTCACTCAACAAGTCTTCCAAAGATGCAACCTCCTCAACAACTACAGCAATATCTAGCAAGAGCAGTTGTGCATTCTTTACCCCCCTGCCTTCTTATCCTGATAAAAGATTATCAGGTGGACCAACTTCCCGTACAGCTCAGGTGGCTCATGTTTTATATGAAGGAGATCATAAACAAATAATCTCACTGCCAGTTCAAAACCACCAATGAAGTCCTGCTCTTCTAGAAGGTGGATCATTGGTTGCAGGAACTCTGCATTAGAAGGATCAATCTTCTGTTGCAAATTTGAGAGAGCACTTCCAATTTCTCCTGCCATGTTTCATCCATTTCTTGAGCCGGCAGAAACAACAGAGGACTGATGCTGGCACGATGAAGTCTTCACCCTTTTGAGTAAGATCATGAAGCCGTATACAGTCAATGTAATCCCTGAGGTAGCCTTGCCTTTGCAAAAGCTTTGATTTGTCTCTGAGGAGGGTCAATCAGCTCAGCTTTCTCCAAAAGAGTCTGCAGATTACCTTGTATATACTTCAAGAATTTATTGCAGTAATCATAATTAGCTGACCAACTACCATGATGAACAGATCGCATCGACAACCTCAAGTAATCACAAATTCTGTGATTTCTGGCTTCAATATCTGAATCTTTTCCAGAGAGTTGGAAAGTAAGTCTGCGAGTTTGGAAATCTTTATGAATCCATGAGCTGTGGTAAAGTTCTTGCCAATCTCATGATATTCAACTTTGACAAACTCTGGCTTCCATTTCCTTGTCGTGTTGTTGTAGTTGAGCTCGCACAATGCATTGGTAAACGTTAGCAGGAAACCATATTCCAACTTGAAGGTCTTGATTCGATCCTGGACATTGCTGAACATGTTGCTGTTGGGTTGCTCCAGAAGGAAGGAAAGATTGAATTCCTTGCTCTCAAATTGCTTCTCAATCATGTTCAGCGCTGCACCACCTTTTCAATTGCAGAAGCATAGGGATCACAAACAGATGTTGAGCTAGTATTAGAGCAATAGGAACATAACAAAGATATGGCTATGGAACAAACAAGCAAAAAAATCTTTAAATCGTGATTATAAAACCACTTTCAGGCTTTATTCATCCATTATAATGTGCAAGAGATGAAGGATGGATATCCTCTAGGATAAGATGAAATTTAGTTACGTAAACTTTGCATTAAGTCTAAACAACCCACTACAACAAAGAGAAGAAAAGCCAAATTTTTCTGGACTTTGTATATCTTAAGTTTGCAGCCAAAAGACTACAATTGATCCACATATATGAGTTTTTATGTCCCTTAAACAATCTCTAACCATTAACAAATGCCTGGAGTTATATCGTTTTAAATAACGATTAAAACCTGAAAGATTGCAAATGAAATGCCAACAAACGCTTCAATTCCATGACTGGATTCACTATGAAATCAGTCAAATTGGTGCACTGGATTCTATTTAGAGAAATGTTTACATTCTGCCGTGAATTCATGGTAGGAATTCGGTCCACTACCTTCGCAATCCATGGTTGGATTCAAATCCGGTCTAAAATTTGGTCTCAATCCATGGATGTATGAATCTTCAATATCATATATATATATATATATATATTAAAAGTATCGATATAATTTGGTGATTTAGTGGTTTAGTTTTTGCTTTCCAATTTTAGACACCAAATTTTTATTGCTTTTCATTAATTTTCTAAAAATTTTTATCTAATTATTGTTCATTTATTTTCATGGATTTTAATGTGCATTTTTTTTATTTTGTAGGTTTTTTTAACAAAAAGAAAAAGGAGAAAAATCAGTCAAAATCATTGGTGAAAATAATTTGAAACTTTCATTAAAAATTCTAATATTTATCCCATTTATTTTATCTTTTTTTTTCTTTTATTTCTTTGTCTAATATTCTACCAACTCACAATCACCTTCCCCAATATTACACCCCACCTCCCATGCCTCTCATGACACACTTCAAATCACAAGGAATTTTTTTTGGGATAATTTCAGAAACATCCCTTGAGATTTCTTATAATATCACTTATCTCCCCCGAGATTTTAAAAATCTCACTTACCTCCCTTGTTAGCTTGACAAGACTAAATATTCCTTTTCAAGGTCACAAATTGACAGCATTACCCTTACTCTTAATAACTAAACTAAAAATTCAAACCAAAATAAAAATTTTAAACTAAAATATGTTAATTAAGAAAAATAAATTACTATCTAAAAATAGTTCATATTTCTCTGCATTGAGACTATGCTAAGATAGCAAAAGACATGGATAATTTAAATCTAGTTAAAGTCAATCATTTAGGAGGATTTTGGCGAGTAATTAACATTTTGAAAATTTTCATGGACAATTGTAATTAAGGAATTCAAGAAATTTTTTGAAAAATATGCTTTAATACATGATAGAGTTTTTATTGATAAAATGATCTCTTCATACATGTAAATTTTTGATGGTGTAATTTTTTCAAAGTGTAATTTTTTTTTGTCCCAATACAGCTAAAATAAATATTTTAAATCACGAAATTTACACCTTATAAAAATTTAACCTTAATTTATTTTTCATTGTTGCTGTAAATTTCATAAGTAGGATATTATAAGGGTAATATTGGAACAAAATTTTTATCTTTCTTGCATTTTCTTCGGAGGGATTAAAATGTAACAAGAAATGTCAATTCAAGAGAGGTAAGTGAGATTTTCAAAACCTCAGGGGAGCGGAGTGACATTATGAGAAACCTCAAGGGAGGTTTCTGAAATTATCCCTTTCTAACCCACCTCCGTGCCCCTGGGCCCCAAAAAAATTCCCTCTCTCGGTTCACTTTCCCTCTCCAAGCACACACACACAAAAATTCACACACATCCTCGCTTCTCTCCCGATTCCTACACACACACACATACCATCACACACTACACACAACACACAAAAAATACTGCCTCTCCCAAAAAACACATGCACACACCATCACAAGATACACACAAGACACAACACACAAGGATAAAGAGGAAGAAAACTAACCAAAAAAAAAAAAAAGGCAGGAAAGCTTCTGTTGCTGCCGGGAACTGCCAATGATGATCATCACCACCAAGCTCATAAAAAATTGCTGGGAAAAGGTGTGGTAAAATTTCTCAAACCTTTCTGTTTAAAATTCTGATGTGAACAGTAGACATTGTGGGGTTTTTCCATTCACTTGGTGCTTATACATCTTTTGCGAAAGTTCATGTCTTGATTGATGTTTTATCTAGGTTGCGTGGTTTATTTTTCTACATTGTGGCTCGTTTATGTTGGTTTAGCAAGCAAGAAGTAATTCATATCCTGCTTGTCATATGTTTGGAAAATTGCCTCAATAGAAGCCCAAAATTAGAAATATGAATTTTGTGTATATGATTTGTTAAGAGGGACAACTTCAGCTGGTTTAAGAACCGAAAATGGCTTTTTGATTGGAACTCTTGATGTGTTTTAAGCTAAAACAGATAAAATAGTTATTTTGAAGTGTGATGTTGTTTTACTTCAATAGGCTTATACATGCTTGTTCTCTTGATGAATTAGAACCGCACCTGTGCTACACATTTCACAAGGAGCGATTTGGTGGGTTTTTTTTTATATGTTTTGGTAAACACTTGAGTGGCTGTAAAATGGTTATTTGAGTATATTTTGAGTGTTTTTTTGTAAAATCTAAACTTGGGAATGGATTCTACATGAAAAATTGAGTGGGGAGGTATATTTATGTGAATTTTGGTGACCGGAAGAGTCGCTAGCGACCAGCGGCCTGTAGCAGCGACATCGCCGGAGCAGCTGTGGCCACTGGAGCTGCTGGTCTTGCTGGAGAAAGAGAAAAAGAAGAAGAAGAAAAAAAGGAGAAAAGAAAAAGAAAAGAAAGATAAAATAAAAGAGTTGAGCTAGTGTTTATTTTTGTTTTGGTTTGGCATTTATTTTAGACTTGGGCTTATTGTTAGAATTTTGATTATTTGTATTTGGGTTTGTGATTGAGATTTGGGTTTTATATTGGATGTAAATTGTAAATTTGAACTTGCGTGATTTTGATTGGGTTTGTTTCTTTTTTTATTTTTAACAAGAAATGGTTTGCAATTATTGTCTGGGTCAAAGTGCTATAGTCCAAACACAAAAATGACCCAGAAATGTTTTCTTGGCCTTGTCTTATTTATGGATTGACCCCTATATTTTCAAGTAATTTCACCCAGGCCCAAAATCTTTTGGTTTCTTAGTTCCTATTTTAATTATATTTTGACCCCTTAACTTTATTTTTATCTAATTTTGACCTCTAATCTTTTGAAAAATTACATTTGGACCTTAAAACTTTTAATTATTTTCATTTTAATCCCTAATAGAATGTTAACTTTGCAATTATGATTGTTTTCTCTCTTTAATTGCCACTAAAGCTTCTCTAAACTGCATTTTACTTGTCTTTGGAATTTCTTGATATCTTTTTCCATGTCTAACATGTTAATATGGCTTAATTTATTTCGTTAGTTAGTATTTGCTTTAAATTTAGTGAGCTTCATTAATAAATTATATTTTGATATTTTATGATTAATTGTCAAGTAAATTGGTGCCTTGACCTTTGGTTGACTTTGAGTATAGATAGTTCCCTATTATCTCATGTTAGTCACTATTTCAAAGGGAGGTAATTCTATTGCCCTTTAAATCCTAAATATCTGCTCCTATGTGCTATTATGTCTTCCTATGTATTTATATGCTTTTCGTGTTTCTCTTTTATTTCTTCTATTTACTTACTTTGAGCTTTTTATTCATTTTCTCATATTTATTTACTCCATTCAAGTTATGTAATTATTTAAAAGGTATTCAAATATCCGAGTTGTAATCGATAGGATATATTTGACAAGTAATATAATTAGATGGAAAATGTAATAGATGGGTTAGATAGATTTATTTTCCTATATTTCTCCCTTTTAGATTGTAACTAGGCTTCCTAGTGTAATAGATAGGATTTGTGTATTTATGTGTTTATGTCTTTACGTGCTTTACCTGCCTTTTTTAGAATTTTGTATCTAAATATTATGCTTATGTGCTATATGCTCCTGTGTGTTTACTTGCTTTAATCCATGTTCTAGGTGTTTCATTGTGAATGATGAATGCATGACGTCACCACACTAGTTCAATGCTAGTTGTGGCCTTTCCCGCCTCCTTGCTAGTCCAATGCTAGTGAGGATGTATAAAAGTGGGCTAATCCAATGTTAGACCTTTAGGCTTCCGACGCGCTAGATTCATGGTTGTGTACTATTCATGCCACTTCATGCATATTTTCCCATTTTATGACCTTTTTTCTCATTTGTGTTAATTCCCTTATTACATTCCCTAATCCCTTGTGTGTGCAAATCATTTTACTTAGCCTTGCATTTCATGTAGAAAATTAGAAAAGTAAATTAGTTCATTCGCTTATATAGGTTAGAAATAATCACCCTTTGAATATGGGACCGTAAGCGAGTATGGCTTTTTTAGCCTTAGCACCTTATCACCCCTCTACAAGAAGGAAAATTGAATCACGAGTTTTCGTCCTCCATACTTGTTATGTTGTATTCCCTTTGCGTGATCACTTATATCTTGTATGATATTTAATTTTCATCTCACTGAGTCTCATTTTTACATACTCGTGACTTCTTTGAGATCTCCTTTCGGGTTCGCAACTAATGCATTAGTACCAATCTAATCTCGAAGAAATATTTTGCCCCCTCCCGATGCTCTCTTTTAGGTTTAGTTTTTGCATCCATATAGAAACATCTAAATGTGATAAGTTTAAGGGTCATATTAGGAAAATTGTGACTAAATCTCACAACCAACCTAGACTAGGTTGAAATAGTGCCTTAGGATTTGAGTCGATCTAACCTTTGCCTTCCATTTTTTTAATTGTGGCTCTCGAACCTTTTTTCTCTCATTTTCAAAGATCTAGAGTTGTTTAAGAAAGGGTTTTCATCTTTTCTAAAACTTTTTTTTTTGTGACTTGGTACACTAAAACTTAATGTTGAGTGGCCACTCCTTTCACAAAAAACCCATTTTAGACTCTTTTTTTTTTTGGGCCCAAATAGTTGCATTTTTAAAGTCTCATTTTGGCCCTTTTCATTTGTTTTTCAAAAACAAAAAACCTATATTTTTTAAATGCCATTTCTTTTTATTTCCAAAAATGGGGCATGACACCAATAACACCCTGCATAATTAAAGAATGAAAGTATCTTAAACTCCAAATATGACTTGGGTGAGGGATATTTATGGATATTAGTGTTAATGTAATAACTGTCTACTAAAAGGAAAGGAATTCTAAACAAAGTTAAACTAAAAAAAAACGGAAATCATATTATAAAAGAACGTGAAAGTAAAAAAAGGAAAACCAAGGAAAGAAATGCAGTTCGAAAGCAATGGTTTATGGTCTTACTTCAACCAATGCTATATGCCAATAGCATGTAAATAAATAACTACAACTTTCAGCTGCTGTTAAAATTTTTTATATGTTCATTCCCTCATGATTCCTGTAAAAAAATTTCATAATTGTTAAACCAAGTTTATTAGTTTAGAAGGTACCATATGTGTTTTTAGCATTTTAGTCTCAAGTAAAGTTTTTAGTTGCTTTCTTGTTTTAATAGTTTGAATGTAATATATTGGGTATGTTTTTTGCCCCCCATGTGGTAACATCTACACTATGTCTAATCCATTCCAAATGAGAAGGAAGAACACAATTGGGTTGTATATGGGGCTAAAGGAAAATTTCATCGTAACCATATGGATGCACTATTCTACCCTCTCCCGATTTTTTCATCTACAGTTGCGGGTTTCGAACATTCGACGTATGGGCCGAAAAGAAGTTGGTTTGTCTCATCGTTAAGGGTTTAATTTGTACCTTACTCACCAAATCATGGGGCGTAAGTAGGATACTTTTTCTTGGTATATTCAGTTGATAAAGTTGAAGAGCATATTGCTCTAATTATATTATTACATTGCAAGTCTCCTTCATTTGGAAGAGGGAAAGGGGAGGTAAAACTTTTGGAAATAAAGGTACAAAAAAGGTTTTTTTTTTTTGTTTGGGATATAAATGCACTTTACTTTCCTGTGGTTTAGAAAATTTTTATATAATTTTTCCTCTAGTTTCAAAAACTGTACTTAACCTTCTAATAGTTTGGATTAAAGTGTCAGAATGATGGAAATGGTCCTCTGTAACAGAACTCATTGAACTGTCAAGATTATTCTTATTTAAAAACTAAAATAGTTAGAGTGATCAAAATATATAAATATAATATGCATGACACTCTAACTCTTATGGTTTCATGTCTTACCATATAAACCCCTTTTGATTTATACTTTATCCTATAACTCCCTTGTAATTTTTAAAATATATACATAACCCCCCTGTGGTTAATAAATAATTTTTAATTTTATATAGGGATACTTTTGACATTTTAGTTGTCCGTTATGGAATGCAAATTCCGTCATTTGATATTTTTAGTTCAAACTATGAGGGGTTATATATAACTTTTGAAACTATAGGAGATTATGTGAAAAAGATAAAGTGTAAGTTTTTTTTTGTTTTAAATTCTCTCATCTTGCTCCAAAATAACATTTAGGAAAGGAAAGCAAAACTTTTCAGGGGCTACTCTGCATTGTTCTAGGCCAAGGATATAGTACACAACAAACCTTAAAACGTTTAGAGTCCTAACTGTAGAATTAGACATCTGTCGTAATTACACTGCTATACCTTTATTAATTAAACCACAGAACATAAGACATTTACTGATCTAAGAGAGTTGTTTGGACGGCTGAACGCTTTGTCTATAGGTCCTCCAGCAGCTTCAATGTGAGAGGAGCGGCAATCAACCTCCTCTAATCCCAATCTCATAGCCATTTCAAACACACACAATAAATTCAAGTAAAAAACGCTATATAAACCAATTGCTGAAGACTATGACACAGGCCAATTCATCCCCTGCATTCTCAAATTCTTATAATCTCAATCACAAATCTAACTCGAATAAACTAAATGACATTAATTAGTTCATCTTACTAGTTATAATTTTGAGAGATAAGATTCCAAATTATATATCCTACATTGCTATTGAGTCCTTTACTCTCTGTCTAGTTATACAGAACACCCCAATAGATGCTAACGGAGTAACGTGCTTAATGGGCTCCAAATACATATTGACATTAAGAGATGAGGAAAAAGGGTACTTGGGTCAGGAATCAGAGAGTATTATACTAAATAGTAACACAGCAAATAGGAATTATCTGTTTTATCATCTTTGCCATTATTTTGCATCATATTATCCTATGCCATCCTAATGTTTCAACATATTCATCTGACTCCTTTGGAGTTTTATGTAAAAAGGTGGAAAATGCATAGAATACACCCCCCAATCACAATGACCGATCCAAATGTACTCGAAAAATGTAATTGATGAAATCATAACATCCACTTAATCCCCCTTTAATTTTGAATATCCGTATAATCCTCTAATAATATTATATAAAGTGGATAGATGTCCCCTCCTTTTGTTTAGTACTTAACTAAAGATAATATTGACATTTCAACTAAAGACGTTACAGAGTTGCTTTCAATCAATTTCTATCTTCCGTAAAATTACAAGAAGGTTATATGGATGAATCAAAATATTAGACGCCATGTGACAATATGCAATAACACAAGACTTTTCTTAGTAATGTACCCAAAATATAATTCACGAGATTATATTGCGAAAACCTTATTGTACAGTTATCAATATTAAATATTTGTAGTTTGAATTTTTTCTGAAATATTCATATTGTTTAGCCATACATGTTAGTCAAACTTGGACGCTGTTTAATAACACAATTTAACACTTATATTTAATGTATTTAGATGTTGATATATCTAGACGTGTTTGTGATGCAAGCCGTACGTGTGCGCCAAGTTCCATTGAGGATTAGATGGGTCCAATGAATAAAGTCAAGAATAAGATTCGTCTTGAACTTAGTGATGGAATTATAGTGTTTATTTAGTCCTTAATTAATCGTTTGTCATGTTTTAATTAATAAGCAATTCGGCCAATATTGTTAGTTCGAATTAACAATAGCATTTTAATAAGTTCCATTTGTGTTATTTCATTTATAGTTGGTTCGATTAGGATGTCCTAGTCCAAGGGAATTTCGGTCCAAAATGTCTTAGATAAGGCCGAATTTCTTCCTTAGTATTTCGCTAGTTCTAATAGGTTTTTTGAAGGCTATAAATAGCCCAAGTCGGCACGGTTCAAGACAAGAAGAATTATCGTGAGTTTCTTAATGAACATTTCCAGATTCACATCTTGTTCAAGAAGCAATTCTTTTGACTTGTGAAAGATACTTTTGAGCATCTTAATGCTGGTTCTTGTGCGATCTTTGACTTATGAATTAAGTAACTCCTTGATTGTGGCGTCATTGATAGGGTGCATTTTAGTTGTTTATTGTGTTAATTTTCCTAATTTTTTGGACTAAAAATTGCATTATTTGGTGGATTCTATTGAATTTGTGTATTTGGTGCGTAATTGCAGAAACTGGTGAAAAGATGCTGGAAATCTGATTTCTAGAAGACTTCCTGATGGTTAGGCGTGGGCGCGCTAAGTCAAATGTCCAAGTCTTGGTTGTCGGGATTTCAAGAGCTCGTGGACAGTTTCTAAAGGATTTTAGGATTCCAAATTTGAAGATATACTGTAGTTAATTATTATCTTTTCCCATTTAGTAGCTGATTACTATTAGGAAATTATCTTAATACCTTTTAGTAGGAAATCTTTTTAGATTAGGAAAGTAATAGGGTTTGATTTCTATTAGGAAATTATTATGAATATAGGTTATGATAGTTTTAGTTTCTTGTTTGGAAAAGGGGAGGCTTGGCCCCACGATGCATAAATACTCAAGTGACTAGTAGTATTAGGTATTAGTAGGAGACTTCGGAAGACGGAACGATAGCCTTGTTTTTCATCTTTTTCCTTCGCCATTGTTACTTCGAAAAACAAGCCAGCGATAGCTTGTGTTTTCTTTTCTTTTGCTAATTTCACTTGGAGAATTCACGGATGGTTTTAATATTCTCTATTGAAATTGAAATCTCTTGTGGATTTTCCTTTGTGATGCGTGGCTAATTTTTTCGTCTAGTCAAAGATCAACTTGACCATGCAGTCCAAAATATTTGTGAGATCTAACTATTTATCCTTTGTTCATCTAATTCTTTGGTATTTGTGCGTTCTTCATTTTATGCTATTATGATTATTTTATTAATTGGATGTTAAGAGCTCGACATTTGAATTGACTTAATAGTTTATAGCCAATTAATTTGCTAAATCCGTAATTGTTTAGTGGCAACTAATGTTTATACACGTTAGGGGAACGTGCGATCTAATCTAAATGAACCCTTATAGCATGTTTGTTGGTTAAGGTTTGGGCTTTTCTAGTTCTTAGTTCAATTGAGAAATTAAATCCTACTGGCATACCTAGGGTTATTTCTTGATTAAGGGTAATTAACGGGTGTACATTAACTATCAAAAATCTAAGGAAGAGTTGGTCGTTGGAGAGATTATCCGGTGGCTATAACCAGCCTATTAATGAATTGAATGAATTATCTTTTCATCGATAATCAGATATATGGACTGTGTCAGAGAAGTTGGATCTTTGGCTAGGGTTTGCTTATCATTAATCCCTACTATTTTAGTGAATTGTTTTATTATTTAGTTAATTAGTCATTTTTGCATTTGCCACAAATCCCCCATATTTCTTACTTGAAAAGAAACGAATTTTTTCCAATCCCTGTGGAGACGATCCTACTCATCACTGTACACAAAATTCATATTTTCTAGAGTAGGTATTTATTGTTGCACAGGCTTCGACACCAGTCAATTTTTGGAGCCGTTATCGGGGACTAGTGTCCTATTAATTTGTTTCTTTTTGAATTATTTTTTGGTATTTTTTAAACTATATTTTCTTTGATTTGTTGTTGATTTATAGCTTACAATACTCTACCATTTGGTTATGGATAAAATTTCAATTATGGAGGAGTTCATGAGGTAAATGTCTCATCCATTCAATAACAATTATCTGAATGAACGTCTCTTATTCGACAATGGGCAGTGAGACAACGACAGCAGGTTAAGGCATGTGGAATCTATGAAGATATAAACCATCCCACAAACTATTGCCCAATATTGCAAGATGAGAGAGGTGAACAAGTGAACATGACTGGTATCGTGCCCACGTCCCATAGGCAGCATGACCCATATGCCAACACATATAATTCAGGTTGGAGGGATCAGCCTAACATGAGTTATAGTGGAAATTGGCAACAAAATTTCTTTTCAAATCGTCAACAAGAATACCAGCCATCATACCTATTTAAGAATCAACCGTTCTCATCTGATTCAGGTACAAATCTTGAGAATATCATTAAAACATTAGCCTCTAACACTTTGCAATTTCAACAGAAAACTGAGGCGAGCATTCAAAATTTTCAACAGAAAATAGAGGCGAGCATTCGAAATTTGAAGAATTGAATAAATCTAATGGTATGTGCAATGAGTGAATTAGCACCTCAAATTCCTGAAAAATTGCCCTCACAGACCATTGTCAACTCCGACCCAAATATGAGTGCAATTACCTTGGAAAATGGTGAAGAATCGCAGATTCAAAAGGAAAGATCTAAACATGCAGTTGAAAAGGACGTTGAGAAAAATGTAAAGGGACCTCAACCTCAAATCTCTCTTCAAATCTCTTTAGTGGAAGAGTCCACTAACCAAAACCCAACTGTGGTGATATCTTCTCCATCCTCTAACCAATGTGTTCTTGAATTTCATTCTATATCTCCTATTAATGAAATTGACTTTATTATACCAGAAGAATTTGAGTTTCATAATAGGAAGAATTTAGGAGTTATGATGACAACTAAATTGTTAATTGGTCACGATGGAGGAGTGAGTAAAGACTTGAAGTTGTTATTTGATTGCTTAGCGCCACCCACTAATCAATGGAAGAAAAGAGCATGTGTGCATAAAGATTACTCTACTTATGAAGGGTATGAAGATTATGTAGAGAAGAAAACAATGAAATGAGTTACAAGATTTTATCCTCCTTGAGCAAAGACAGTTATGTCTAACCAAAGACATTAAAGAAAGGCGCTGCTTGGGAGGCAACCCAAGGATTTATGATTTTAGTTGTTTTATATTTTTTGTATTTTTGTTAAATAAGTAGGTGCATTTGAATAATGAAATTCCTCATGTGATAGGTAGCAGCCAGTTAGGCGTGTCCACGCCAATCAGGCATGCCTAAGGAACGCAATTTCAGTCTATGGGCAGAAAACTCCCTACTAGTTAGGCGTGCTCACTCCAACTGGTCACGCTTAAGGAATGAATTTTTGTCGCCAGGCAGAAGAATCAGTACTAGTTAGGCTTGCCCACGCCTAGTGGTCATGCCTAAGGGATTCAATTTTTGGCGGCTGGTCAGAATACTCGTGGGTAGTTAGACGTGCCTACGTCTAACAGAGCGGTTGCAAAAAAAAAAAAAATGAAACCCTATTCCTTTTCTTTTCTTATCTTTTTCCCGTTTCACTTTCTTTCATTTTCTCTTTCTTTTCTTTTTATTTTCTTTTCTTTTGTTTCCTTTTTCTTTCCCATCCAATTGCAGCTGCCTCGCTGTTGTTCATCCTTTCCCCTACGGAGTCGCTGCCACTGTCCGTCGTCTACTCATGCCACTGCTGAGTCACTGCCGCCTTTGTGCTTTGTCTACCATCAATGTGTTGTTATTGTTATCTCCCTCTACTGCCCCACCCCTCTGCTATTGTTAATCCACTGCGCCTTCTTTTCCTGATCAAGCTTAGCGTGATTACGCCCTCCTACTTGTTCAGGGAAGTGTCGTTGTTTCCTATTATTTCTTTTTCTGGTTCTTTATTTCTTATATTAGGGACAATATAAGATTTAGGTGTGGGGAAGGGTTAGCTATGCTTTTAGATGTTGTTTTGGATTTTCTTTTTCTTGTTAGTTCTTTGTTTTCAACAATGATGAATGCAATCAAGATGCGGGTATAAGTAGTGAGTTCATGCCAATTGGGTTTCCTATTTTTCTTGATGATGGATTTAATTGATGAATTTGGCATCAATTCTTGACCACTTTTGAGATTTTTGGACTTGATTGTGAGCAATTTTTCTAAATTTGCTCTATATTTCGTTTGTTGAGTGGTATTCCACATGGTTTGGTCATTCTAGAACTTGCTCTACTATGCATGTCAAGACCACGTTTTCATTGAATTTGGTGCATTAAGATGATAAGGGCATCTGGGATTAGCCACTTTTGACTTTCAAAAAAAAAAAAAAAATCATGCCTTTATTTTATTTTCCTTAGTAAACCAATTTGGGCCGTTAACCTCTTTCTTTGCTTGATAATCACATTTATTAGCCTAAGACCTCTTTCTTAGACTTTCTTTTCCATATGTTAAAAAAATGCTTGAATTTCATTGCATGAGAATTTGGTGTATTTTTTGCAAGGCAATAAATGAGAAAAGCAAGTTTAGCAAGTTAAGGTACCCTTTGAGTTGTTCGATTTAGTTCAAAAAAAAAAAAAAAGAAAAAAGAGAAAAAAATGTTGAAAAAAAAAGGAAGA
Source organism: Gardenia jasminoides (assembly GCA_013103745.1). Lineage (NCBI taxonomy): Eukaryota > Viridiplantae > Streptophyta > Magnoliopsida > Gentianales > Rubiaceae > Gardenia > Gardenia jasminoides. Next base: position 29,108,647 of record CM023105.1, read on the forward strand.
AAAGGAAAAAAAAGTGAAGGAAAAAAGAAAAAAAATGGTTCCTACGTGTTTTTATGTAAAGTTCTTGTGTTGTGATTGTGGCGAGCATCGGTAATTGTTGTCACTTGTGGGGTTGATAGGAGTGCTATTTTGTCTTGGAAATGCAAAATTTGTAAGAAACTCATGCATTGAACTTTTGGCATCTTCTTTGGCATATTTACACCTAAACTGACCTTTTTATCCTATCTTTACGTGAGCCCCATTACAACCTTATGAAAGTCCCTTTGATTTTTGCATTTAATTCATGGTTAAGTGGTGGAAAAGTGATATATGAGCAAGTTTATGGTAATATCATTTCGTTGTATCGATTTGAGTGTTATTTTATATCCCATACACTTTGGAGTGATTGAGTGCATCTACTAAATCTTCTGTGAGGTTTGTCAATTTGATATATTCTGATTTTGATGAAGTTAGTGGGGAATGTGGGATGCCTTCATTGGTGTGACTTGCTATGTTTACTCTATATCTTGATTGCATTATGATTTGGAATATGCTTGAGGACAAGCATCGTTTAGGTGTGGCGGAGATTGATAGGGTGCATTTTAGTTGTTTATTCTGTTAATATTTTCTATTTGAACTAAAAATTGCACTATTTGGTGGATTCTGTTGAATTTGTGTATTTGGTGCATAATTGCAGAAACTGGTGAAAAGAAACTGGAAATCTGTTTTCCAGAAGACTTCCTGATGGTTAGGCGTGGACGCGCTTAAGTCAAATGTCCAAGTCCTGGTTGTCGGATTTCAAGAGCTCGTGGGCAGTTTCTAAAGGATTTTAGGATTCCAAATATGAAGATACGCTGGAGTTAATTATATGTTTTCCTATTTAGTAGTTGATTACCATTAGAATATTATCTTAATGTCTTTTTAGTAGGAAATCTTTTTAGATTAGGAAAGTAACAGTGTTTGATTTCTATTAGGAAATTATTAGGAATATAGGTTATGATAGTTTTAGTTTCTCGTTTGGAAAAGGGGAGGCTTGGCCCCACGATGCATAAATACTCAAGTGACTAGTAGTATTAGGTATTAGTAGGAGACTTCGGAAGACGGAACGATAGCCTTGTTTTTCATCTTTTTCCTTCGCTATTGTTACTTCGAAAAACAAGCTAGCAATAGCTTGTGTTTTCTTTTCTTTTGCTAATTTCACTTGGAGAATTCACGGATGGCTTTGATATTCTCTATTGAAATTGAAATCTCTTGTGGATTTTCCTCTGTGATGCGTGGCTAATTTCTTCATCTAGTCAAAGATCAACTTGATGATGCAGTCTAAAATATTTGTGAGATCTAATTGATTTATCCTTTGCTCATCTAATTCTTTGGTATTTGTGCGGTCTTCGTTTTATGCTATTATGATTATTTTGTTAATTGGATGTTAAGAGCTCGACATTCGAATTGACTTAATAGTTTATGGCCAATTAATTTGCTAAATCCGAAATTGTTTAGTAGATTAATATTAGTGGCAACAAACTTCTATACACGTTAGGGGAACGTGCGATCTAATCTAAAAGAACCCTGGTAGTGTATTTGTTGGTTAGGGTTTGGGCTTTCCTAATTCTTAGTGCAATTGAGGAATTAAATCCTACGGGCGTACCTAGGGTTATTTCTTGATTAAAGGTAATTAACGGGCGTACATTAACTATAAAAAATCTAAGGAAGAGTTGGTCGTTGGAGAGATTATCCGGCTTCTATAACCAGCCTATTAATGAATTGAATGAATTATCTTTTCATCGATGATCAGATCTATGGACTGTGTCTGAGAAGTTGGATCTTTGGCTAGAGTTTGCTTATCATTAATCCCTGCTATTTTGGTGAATTGTTTTATTATTTAGTTATTTAGTCATTTTTGCATTTGCCACAAATCCCCCCATATTTCTTACTTGAAAAGAAATAAATTTTCCTCAGTCCCTGTGGAGATGATCCTACTCACCATTGTACACAAAATTTATATTTTCTAGGGTAGGTATTTATTATTGCATAGGCTCGATACAACACCTGTCAGTCATCTACCTTTGTTTCATGCTTGTGTTGTCCAAATTCAAAGTCGAATCCGCAACCAATGTTGATACCTCAAATTCTTGGGCTTGTGGGACATTCGTGCATTCTTTTTGGGTGTAAGAATTATATCAAATTTTGCTAATCTTATGTTTTCATCTAGACAAATACCTAATTTGTAAAATCAGTTTCCATACTTTACAAGTTTATTTGAACATATCAAAGCTAGTTTTCTAGCACATATTTTCATTAGTATGACGATCCTTATCTAATGGATGCTAATTGTAAACGTTCAAATGGTCTAATGTTCCACTTTACTCTTTCTTTGTTTTGTCATGCAGGGTTTCATTTGTTGCACCAAATTCATGGGATCAAATGTACTAATCTGCATTATCATAGCAAGTATGTTTCATAGATGAAGTCCTGGATGCTGTCTAAACCTTTCTACATCCTATGATTGAGTGAGTATCATGCAACATGTCTAGCATTCATAAGAATGTTCCCTATGAAGTTACTTTTCAAACAAACCATTGATTTGAGAACAAATCACCTATAAGAGGAGGGGAATGATAAAGAATCAATCAACACTTGAGAATTCTATGCTCTACATTCTTATTCAAGGGCTTCAAAATGAAGATACAATGCTTTATACTCTTATTCAAGTTATTGATTCAAGCCTTGAAGCAAATCCTAGCAAACCAAGCTCATAAACATTAGTGTGATCAAGTCGGGTTTTAGGGTTTTGCTTGTGTCATTTGTTTAAAGTTATTTCCAGCTTTGTTGTTGCTTATTATGGTTAGTTAAGTGTTGGTTTCATGTTGTTTTAGTAAGTAAATAAATGGCTAAACATATGGTCTTTAAAGCTGAATTAAGTATCCTAATTGAATTAGATCTTAAGTCACTTATTTTCTTATCCAAGTAGTTTAGGGTTTTGAATCTTGTAAAGACTATAAATAGCATTCAAAAACCTCACACGTTGTTTTCAACAATAATATCTCACGAAATTCTAGCAATTTACTTGTGTGATTCACAAATTCTCTTGTCTAAGAGATCCCTCTTGAATACTTCAAAGAGTTCTTGAGTGTTCATCGACTTATTAACCAAGAAACACACTTGGTTGTGACATCATCTACTAACAATCTTTGGTTCACTAATCTATTAAATTGTGAGTCAAGAAATCGTTCTATTCATAATTTCATGATTAGAAGGGTTAAGGGTTTTCTGCATCTCTAACTTGATTTTTCGTCTAGATCCGGGGCTCGTATTCGTTGACTAATCAACTAAGAAACACACTTGATTGTGGTGTCTTTTACTAACAATCTTTGGTTCACTAATCTATTAAATTGTGGGTCAAGAAATCGTTCTTGGTTCATAGTTTCGTGGATTAGAAAGGTCAAGGGTTTTCTGCACCTCTAACTTGATTCTTCATCTAGATCCGGAGCTCGTGTGGGATATTAGTTCAGGCCTTTGTGGTGGGTTCATATCAGTTTGATAACAAAAAAATTAGAACATCTGAATTGATTAATTAACACTCAATCTCCAACATCAAAACTTGCTCTAAAAATAAGTAATAAATTATTCACTTATCACTTAATATAATGCACACTCAAATGTATCAAATTTAGTAGTTAATCATTTAGTAACTTAATTGATTCACAATTTAGATTTTAAATTTCAGATTTCAGTTTTATCAAACGCATTCTTAGGCTGTGTTTGATAACCAAAAAGAAATAGTATATCTGAATTATTTAAATGACACTGAATTTTCTAGGTAAACTTGCTCTAAAACATTAGTGATAAGCTATTTACTTATCACTTATTTAATATGATATATGCTCAAATATATCATGTTTAGTACGTAACAATTTAATAATTTAATGGATTTAGATTTTAGATTTCTAGTTTTCAAACTTAAGCTTTTATCAAACGCACCCTCAATCTTGTTTGATTATTCCCCGTTAATATTCAACTGAAAATTACAAAACTGTAGTCATAGTCAACTCAACTGCTTGTGATAACTTGGTCTTATGTAATTACGCTGATATATAACTCTAATTAGGTGGTTCAACCGATCTTGATTGCTTCTAGGAGTACATTTCGTCAATGCTTACCCAGTCCCGAAAGCCTTCAACCACTCAGTAGACTAGTTCTCTTCTGTACATTTGAATTAAGGAAAAAAAAGTCATGAGTAAATAATAATTTCTCCGGCAACTAACTATATTATGGATCGGGTTCACTTGTAGACTATCTTAGAATCAATAGAGAACTAGAGATGGTCTACTAGAAAACCCGGTCTAACCCCTATGAAAGGCCTTCTCAAATTGTGCAAGTCAAGAAGTACCTCAGTGATCAACACAATCAAAGAATCGTTACAACGTTTGAGGAGACAGAGATGGATGAAGCTCACACTGTTGTAGAGTTTCTACTGGAGGATCTTGAATTGATGCTGGAAAACGCTGGTTCCCTGTACTCAATGCCTGTTAAAGAGAACCAAGTTATGATTTCTCTCTTCGAGAACCTCAAAATCATAAAATCCTTCCTGGAAAGAACAAGAGAAGCGCCATTTGACCAAAGGCAACTCCACTTTTTCTTGCTTACGGAGATTAGAGATGTGGTCTTGAAGACACTAGATTCCATGGACTCTTATGTAATCAATGCTTTCACGAAGAATGACGGAATCTCTGGAATGGAGACTGGTAGTATGTTCGAGTGTTATCCAGAGCTTGCTCTTCGAGCAAAACAGATTGAATTATTGAAGAAAGTGATCTTGGAAATTCCTCATGATGCCTTGACGTCTTCCATGGAATCCAAAGAAGTGGCAGAAGTTTCAGGTGAAGTTTCGTCAAGAAACAAGAGCAGCAGTTTCATTCAGTTGGAGGAAGAAAAAATGGTCGGTTTTGATGATGAGGCAATCTCACTGCTGGACAGGCTTACAGGGGATCAGAAGCAACTAGAAGTGATTTCTCTTGTTGGGATGGCAGGAATTGGCAAGACGACTTTGGCCAAAAGATTGTACAATGAACCACGAATCATTTATCACTTCGATGTTCTTGGATGGACTTGTCTGGCAGAAGGACAGAAGGTAAAGAATGCACTTTATGGCCTATGAAGTTCGGTTATCCCTGGTAAAGACTCTCTGCATAAAGTGACTAATGATGAAATGGGAGATAAGTTATATGAGTATTTAAATGGGAAAAGATACTTGATTGTCCTTGATGGTATATGGGGTTCATTCATTTGGAATTCATGGTTGAAACAGTATCTTCCAGATGATAATACTGGCAGTAGAATTCTTATTACTTATCGTATGCAAAATGTGGTTTTAGAAATGAACGCTCCCATTTCCATCCATAATTTGAGGTTTCTAGGTTAGAATGAAAGTTGGAATTTATTTGTTTGTAAAATTTTTGCTCCCAGTGAAAGCTGTCCTAGAGAGCTGATAGAATTAGGCAGTGAAATTGTTGCACGAAGCAGGGGACTGCCCCTTGCGATTGTAGTTTTGGCTGGAATAGCAAAGAAAGATAAGACGCCAGAGTGGTGGACTTATATTGTCAAGAATATAGGTTCGTGTATTCAGGGTGGAGAGGAACAGTTCATAGATATTTTAGCATTGGGTTATGACTTGCCTAGTCACCTGAAATCATGCTTTCTTCATATTGCATCATTTCCACAAAACTATGAAATCCCACTGAAGAAGTTAGTGTGGTCATGGATTGCAGAGGGATTTATAAAAGATACTGGAGAAATGAAACTAGAAGACGTGGCAGAGGATTATCTCAAAGATCTTGTTGATAGAAGTTTGGTTGTTGTATCCAAGAGAAGGTCCAATGGTGGCATAAAGACTTGCTATATCCATGATCTATTGAGATACTTATGTTCCAAGAAAGGCAAAGAAAGCAAATTATTATGGCCACTATGCAGATATCAACAAATTTCTCTTTTCTCACCTTCCGTCCTACGTTGCATAACTACTTTTTTGCATCTGCTGCAGAAAATAAAGTGATCCATCGCCGCAAGATGCAAGAGTCAACTTCTGAATGCTTCCATTCTTACAGTTTCCACCATGTCCAGTCAAATCATGTCAATATCACCCACATAAGTATATATCTTGATGACAAAAGGTCCTTTGTATACAAGCTTCTCAGGGTGTTGGATTTAGAGTACATCATCCTAGAAAACTTCCCCGTGGAGATACTGCAGCTAGTTCATCTAAAGTACTTGGCACTCTGGATTTTCGCCTCAGATATCTGTCCCTGCTGTCAAACCTTTGGAACTTAGAAACTTTTATTCTCTGTGTTGAAGAGGGAAGTGTGACTTTGCAACAAGATATCTGGAAACTGGTAAAGCTAAGGCATTTGCATATCTCAAGTGAGCTAGAATTAGAAGATGCTACTTCGAGCTCCTCAAGTCCCTTGATGTTGCATGATCTGCAAACGATTTCCCAGGTTGTCCTTCGGGTGGTTCTTTCAGGAACATTTTGGCAAGAATGCCGAACCTTACAGGGCTGGGATTGCATCTAACTTTGTCAAAGTCAAACAATGCCAAAGATTTTGAGTTCCCGGATCTTTCTAGCCTGAATTTGCTAGAAAGTTTAAAATTTGAGTATCAAACTTGGGTAGGGCTAAATTCTGCCTTCCTCAACCAAGTAAATTTCCTCCTAACCTGAAGAAGCTGACTCTGGTAGGTAGTCACTTAGATTGGAAAGAAATGTCAATCATTGCAATGCTACCAAACTTGGAGATGCTGAAAATAAAGGACAATTTCTTTAGCGGACCACTGTGGGAAGCAAGCGACAAGGAATTTTGTCGTCTCAAATTCATAAATCTTCAACAGTGGATTGCGTCAGGTAGTAGCTTCCCTTGCCTCGAGCAATTGGTGCTTAATGGATGTCTACATCTTGAGGAAATTCCATCCAGCTTTAGAGAGAACTGTACACTGGCGAGAATTGAGTTGTATCGCTCATCACAGTCTGCAGTTGATTCAACAAGGCAAACTAGAGAGTCACAGAAATACATGGGGAATGACAAATTGAATGTCATTATTCACCCCTGTTTCGAAGAAACTAGAGATTTTCTCGTTAATTATGTTCCCATCCAAGCATCATAAGGTAGCAATGCATTGCATTTCATTTTGAGATCCATCTTTCTTTTGATGTATGACATTTAAAAGTTCAGCTTCCAGCTATGATTTTCATTTAATGACAGGAACGGAATGCAAGAGTCATCAACTTCTTATCTGGCTTCTCAATCAGCTCTACTGGATCCTCCTCAATGCTTCAAGATCTAGTAATGTCATGAGCCAACTACATTTAGCATTCAGCAGTTGTTGCCAGAGTTTCTTGCTCAATACATAGCATGTTAATCACCTCATGATCATTTCCCAATTTGTAGTTCAGAAAACTGTATCCAAAACCTTGGTAGATTCACTTCTTTCTTATTATGCTTTGTTTATCTTCGGTCTTTGCCTATGCCATATTTTGATTTGCTTCACTTGATTCTTTATCTTATTTCAATTTACTCGTCTAACGAGCCAAGGGAGTAAAACTGTATCAATTTAACCACAAGGACCTAAATAACTTTCTTAATCGAAGTTTGAAGGCTAAATAAACACGTATCTGTATCTCTCTTCATCTATACTCCTAAAGAAATGCATGCTATGTCTACTGTCTAGTAGTGTTAAGTCCTTAATTGTGCACATAATTTATGGAGATTTCCCTTTTATTGTGCCAAGATATTGTGTTAATAGCTTGATTCTACTCATATTTGATTCTTGGCATTTATTTAGGTCATTGTAATTATTTGGAGCTTAAAAAGTGCAAATTTGGTGGAAATTTCAGAACTCCCAAGGAAAAGGCGTGGACGAGCTGTATTTGGATGTGAAGAAGGATTTCTGGAAAAAAATCCTGCACCTAAGAGTGATTGAAGACTTTATTTTATTTTATTTTTAGGAATTGGTAAAAGACAATTTTATTTTAGGGAAGTTGTAATTGGTTTCCCTATTTTACTTTATTATTGCTTTTAGTAAGTTAGACTCCAATTGGGACTGAAATTCCCTAGTTAAATAGGGAATCTTAGGTTTTCTTATATTATGGGCAAGCCACGCTTGGGAAGGGGAGGAACTCCAATATCTAGAAAACAAAACTCCTTGGTAGGTTACTTCCTCTTGTTTCTTCCTTTGGTTAATCGGTTGAAAGTTCTCAAACAATTCTTGGATGCGATTCTCCATGAGGAGGCTAAATCTCTTATCTACTCAAAGGCAACTCAAAGGCCGGTCCAATACATTTGTGAGATCTAATCGAATCTCTAACCTTTCTTTTAATTTGTTACTATTCGTACGTTTTCTGGATTAATTGATTGAGGGTTATTTTGTTAATTGAGTATCAACGGCGGGTATTTAAATTAATCTAATAGCCTCTTGTCAAATTAACTAATTGAATAATGTCGTTCATTTAGTTAATAATTAGTGGCGACCACCATAATTGGTTTTATGTTGGGGAAACGTATGATCTAGCTTAAATGAACCCTCTTAGCGTGTTCATTGGTTAGGGTTGGGTTTTTCTAACTTTTAATGCAACTGGATAATTAAATTCCTATGGTCGTACCTAGGGTTGTTATCAGTTGGGAAACAGTTAACGGTCGCATTACTTGGTAAAAAAAGTAAGGAAAAGTTGGTTGTCAGAGCTTGTTGGCAACTATAACTAGCCTAGTGACAAATGAATGAAATATTTATGCATCAGTGATCAATTGATTGGACTGTGCCTGAGAAGTTGTTCCTTTGGGTAGAATTTCATTACTTGCATTTTTATTAAATTATTCTCTATTCGTTCTCTGGTGATTTATTTAGTTGGTATTTTCATTTTTTCACTTCCTTATTTTATTTATTTTATTTCTAGTTCTATCCCATCCAAACCCCCCCATTTTCCTGTGATTTAAAAAGAAACAATTTCCTACCGTTCCCTGAGGAGACGACCCTGCTTACCGCTACTACAAGTTAATATTTTCTTAGAAATAGTTCTGGTATATCGGGTTCAGCATACTCCTTGGAATCAGGGTGAAGCAAGTAACCCATTGCACATCCGGAGTCCCTGCTCCAATACTCAGAATTATTCTGTAATTAATTGTGGTGGTAATTAGGATTTTAATATTTATTATTGCACAGGTTCGGCACCTGTCAAGTAGCTTGGTCATAGTTTGCTATCCTGAATTTTACCTTTAATGCAACATCTTTCCTGGCTTCTCCAGTTCTGATCATTCATATGATGTCTTTCTCTACTACTTAGAAGTTAGAAGAAGAAATGTGCCTCCATCTAGTGCAAGTGGAAGAGTAGTGAATCTAATCAAATCTGAAGTTATTCCAGGCTTTAACACAAGTCAATGAATTATGTTACATATGTTATCTTATTCATGCCTACATCTTTTAGTTTTGTAAACTGCAAGCCTTAGCCAGACAATGGGTGCTACACTAGCTCTTGTAGTGGAAACTAGAAACTACTATTATCAGCTGCGAGTTGCACGAGTTTAGCCCAATTTCTGCGTCCACAAACAAAAAACAAAAGAATCAGAATATTCACCAGCAGGATTTTAAGGAAATATAAGCACTATAGAACTGAGCATATAGATTCTCGATGGAGAAGAAAATGTCACCATAAGAATCATTTTAAATGGACAAGAAAGGTTGGTGTAATTTGTAAAATCTCAAGTGTGTTGAGTGAAATTATCTCAGAAATTGTAACGGAGATTTTTGAAGTTATCCCTAAAAAAAAGAAAAAAAAAATTAAGCCATGTGAGTACCGCCTGTACTTGTCAGAACCTTTTTGTTTGGGGGGGGGGGGGGTTTCTGAAATTTTCCCTATTTGTTTTTCATCTCTTCCTTGTCAAAATTGATCCAATTTCTCTATCTGATTATTGATTGTAGTCACTGGCTTTTGTCCTATATTTTTAAGTTAAAACGGACAATTTTGATTGTGAGAATACCACCCAAATGATTTCTCCAAGCTCAATACTGTACCTGTTCAGTGGTCATCTCTCACTAAAAAATTGCTCTAATTGCAATTTTTGTTGTTATCCGGATACTTATTGTCAAATTGAATACAAAAGCTTCCCTACAGGCATCAAGTAGCTTGGCAGTAAAAAATTCTGAACAAAGTTAAATAGCATTTTGTTTAGACTAAAAACATTGCAGTGCTTCATCATTCAATTGTAATTGATTCTATTTGGGTGATCAAGAAGTTTCAACAGGGACATTCACTTGTATTGATTGATTGCTGATGCTTAGAGCAAAAAATGGCCTTTTAGTGCTAAAAGCTTTACCATTTTTTTTAATGGTGAAAAAGATACAAAAAGGGAATTAGATGTTTCAGTTTTCAGTATGGTTATCTGGTTATATCATTTTTCTTCTTTTAATTTTCAATAAAATCTCGTAGTTAGTGTAATTCAAGAATTGCATAAAGGTGCAACAGGCAGCTAGATTGGCTCCTGTTACGGAATCATTTTGCTTCACAAATAGGGAAAAGAAAAAACAAGAAAATGGGAAGGATTTTTGCATCATCGCACAGAATTAGACTTGTGTTCTATTTATACTTGAGAGGACATCATTATCATTATCATTATCATCATTACTATATAAAAAGTATGATGAGTTTTGGCACTGAAGAGTATAAGCGTGTAAGCATGTTTTGATTTTAATTTTTATTATGCCTAAATCACTCTCACACCTATTAATTAGTTATTGTATGCCTTTTAATTAAAGTTGTTGCATTTCAATCATGACACTAATAAGAAAAATAAAAATTTTCAATAGATTAAATGTCAAGAATATTGGTAATTAAAATTAAAAACTACCCATTTACAACTATATTCACCAATCATTTTCCTCATCTCCAATTATTTGTATGTATTCATATTATCTCCAGTTATTATATTATTATGCGTGACAATTGATGTTGACTATAATTTATATACCTATTGGTTTAGAGTAAAATCACAATTAATAAGAAGACAAAATGTTACAAACAGTTAATGAGAAAATAAAAGGTTAAATTGATGATTAAATTCTCTATATTATGTTATATTGATTAAGAAAACTCCAAAAAAAAATTATCGATAATTTTAAAAAAATTAACAGAAAAGGTTTACAACTACTGAAATTGATAAAAATTTGATATATCCAAATCAGAATGTTTTAGTGAATATTTTGCTCAAGTTTTGTTATATGCACCGGTTTGACACAACATAGCAAAATTTCTTCTTCTTGATGTCACAATCCAAGTAAAATATGCAACAACTTAATTTAGATATGACAAATATATTCACTAATCATTTTCCTCATCTCCAATTATTGTATTGGTTTGATACAACATAGAAAATTTTCTTTCCTACTATCAAAATCCAAGTATAATCTGCAACAACTTATATGATAATCTTCTAACTTTAAGGTTTTTGTAATTATAATATGCAAATAAACTTTTAATGGCTTTGTGTATAATAAACATTTTGTGCAACTAGTAATTGCATAATTCTGTTTATTATATGGTTTCGTAGTAAATATTATTCCAACAATTTAGTTTAAATATGATAATCTTCCATCTTCAGAATTTTCATTATTGTAAAATGCACAATAAACTTTTAGTTGTTGTGTATACAATAAAAGTTTTGTACAACTACCAACTACTTAATTTTGTTCATTATATAGTTTTTTAGTTTATATTATGTGAACAATAAGAGTTTTATACAGAAATTTAGTATATTAAAAGTTTTATATTTTGGAAAAATATATTCACATGCAAAGTACGTGAATTATTACTAATGTAAACTAAATGTACAGAATATAACAAGAACATTTTGCCAAAAGCTCAGGAGAAGATCTGAAAAGCATACTAGATAGATAGGATCAAAGTGCATCATTCGCCAACTTATGGGATTATGGGTACTTAATTTTTTTTTTATTTTTTTAAGTCAAGTTTAGAGAAATTCACCTTCAGATTACTACGTAGGTCAGTTCCCATCTGTATATCCTTATCTATAACATAGTATCTATAAAAGCGTCCATGCATGAATAATAAACATTAGATTTTAGTCCATTCCAGTCACTTTAAAACGTTTCCCCAGAACAATCAGGTTTTCATTTACCCCACAGCTCCTTGCCCGACAGCGTTGACTCGTAGATTGATCCATTTCTCTGTAGAAACGGCAAAGCAATCTCATGGCTTGTTCAAATAGCAATTTCTCCTCCTCCTCTTCATCCTCCTCCAGAGAGACCGAAACCACATCTCTGTGCAACGGTCTCATCTTCCCATGACTTGTTCAAAAAACAAGAAACTGGACGCCTTCATCAACACCTCTTCTCCTTCCTCAATGAGAGGTAAAAATGATTTCTTTAACTTTGTTTTCAATTTTTTCTTTGGTATGCCTTGTTCTAACGAGTATCTTTTTTGTTTTTTGGTTCATATAATTCACCTCTAACTATTTTTTTTTTGTTTTCTATCACCATTTTTGCAGTTAAATTATTACTTCTTGATCAGTGTTATTTGCTTACTTGTAATTGAAAATTGGACTCTGCTGGTTTTGCTGCTCAGAAATGAACAATAAAAAAAAGAAAAAGCAAAAATTGCCCTGATATACGTGAGATTATTTATAGAGTAAGATTAACTCGACATAGCTTGGATGTTTTGGCCTTGATAAAGTAATCAAACTATATGCAATTCAAATGCCTTCTATGTCCTTAGGGCAAATAATGTCAAAATCTATTTTGTTAAGTGCCAATCATTGGGAATCCCTGTAAGTTCACTGTGTATAATTACTACTCATTGATATTTGATATTTAAGTTTTACATTCTTTTGAAATTCAGGTCCATATATGAACTTTTTAAATAAAACTGACATTATATTTTCAAATTTTGTACTCAAAAAAGTATACAAATAATATGAGTATGTCAAATAAGGTTTTGCTTATTATTTGGGTGATACTAATTGTGCTAAATGAATAAAAAAAATTATACAGCTGTGAACATTGTGTCCTTCTATGGAGAAGGAAGTAGTCTGCTTCAGGCCTTGACCTCTATTTTTGGAAGTTACACAAACCACCTTAAGAATCGGTGGTGTATTGAGCATGCACCCCTACATGAAAATTTGCAAGATCATATGCATTTCTTGTTCCTAAATGAAGTTTTTGCTTTATTGTCATACCATCAATTTGGATGTGTGACTAAGCTGCATTAAATGATCAAACTAGATGTCTTCTTCATCTACATTGTATTACTGAGTTTTTCTATATGTGTTTAGATGATACGACTTTGTAGTACTCATACTGTTGATTAACTTCTCCATGAGTAAACAATTTGCACTTCCAAGTGCCATAAGAATTCAGAATTTGTACACCTGCCAGAGATGATCCTCCGCAACTTAAAGATCATATTAGCAGTAGATACTTGAATCTTTGTATTCTATAAATAAGAAAGAGGTATAAGTGTGAAATTAAGCCTTAATTATATCCAAAAGCTCAGTTGGAAAGGTCATGCTCGTTTTGTTGTAGTTACTGAATGCTAAATCACATGGTGAGATGATCTTTAGTTAATCCATCTGAACTAGTTTTCTTTCAGGTACTAATTACAGCACAGTTTGTACAGACACTAATAACTGCTAAAGTTTGCCAAAAAAAAAAAAAATCTGCTAAAGTTTAAAAGCTATTGTGACGTTTATACTTCAACTGGAAGGTATTGCCCGACAAAACCGCCTTTGACATTTGTTTTGTTGCCAATCTCTTACAAAATGCATAATTTCACACACTCTGGATTGAGATATAATCGGTTATTCATGTTTATTACTATAAAGAGGCTTTTGTGGGACATCCATGCTTTAATTTCTCTCTTGTTAGATGTTCTAGCTATATGGTTCTACATATTTCTAACTAGGAAGAAGTATGATTGTAAGTTAAATAATTTAAAGCCTAGTAACTTGTTAGTGTTTATCAGAATATGTCTACCCGCCTATAGACAGAAGTTTTGTTATCAAAACTTCAGGAGTACATATTGCCATGTCTTACCTTATCAATATCTTTTATAATGTATCTATCAGGCAATGAAAAGTTTTTCAAGTGTTATTCTAAAACCTTGTACTTATTCTTTCAATGGATTGCCACCATTCAAGTCATGAATACTGAGTTATCGAAAGTTCATATGTGATCATTTAGAGAATTTAATTAATTCATTCATGATAGCAAGATATGAAGGTACTTAGCCCTTGATTGATGATATCCTAATGCAAGAACTCTCCAAATTATTAACAAATGATGTGCATATGCTGAAGTTTGTTGCTAAGTAGTGGCACAATCTTATCTCAGACCACTCTTTCATATGTTTTCAATTGAAGAAGACAGAAGCAATATCAGGTTTTCTCTTTCAGGCAAGGATCTAGTAGTGTGATGAGGTATTAAAAGTATCATCTAGGGCTAGAAATGGACTGAGTCGAGTCAAGCTTTACCTTAAACCAGTACAACTTCGATTCAATTTTGACTAGGTTCAAGTTCTACCTTGAGCTTGACAAACTTTCAATGTAAAGATTGAGTTCGAACTCGAGTTTGAATTGAAGCCTAGTTGACTTCAAGTAAAATAAAAATTTATTTTATTTTCTTAATAAATAATAAAAATATTAGGAATATATATGTAATTTCACTACTAATATATATATGTGTGTGTGTGTGTGTGTGTATATATATATATATATATATGAGCCAACGAGCTGAGATCTTTCAGCTTGACTCAAGTTCAATGTTGATTGAGGTCGAGTCGAATTCTCTAGTATCATTTACATTCCCCTTGAAACTAGAAAAATTCAGGTGCACACCACTGTCCTCAATTTACTTACTGAGGAGGTTGTAATTCTGGTTTCATCCATTGGATTGTTATGTTGTCGATGTAGCTACCCTTCTTACCGACCACCAATGTATGTTTGCAATCCATCAAACAAGCAATGGATAAGTGTCAATTCAATTCATAATTTCAAGCATAGTTGTTAAACCCGATCCGGAGCTCAACTCAGAGGTGACCAGGTCATCAATTCGACAGGCAGTTTTTTGCTAATTTCACTGGTTGAACCCCAGGTCCTTGACTGGTCAATGGGTTTCTGCTTATCTGGTTTAATTAGTAAACTAGTCTAGTCTTATGGGGGTTCACCAGATTGACCAGTTCAACTATTGGATTGGGTCGGGTCTTATAACTATGATTCTAAGAGTGCCAAGTGTGGTCTTGGTTTTTGATACTTTCAAGTTACTTGAAAATGATGTTTCAATAAATTTTAAAATTGTTGCCGTCTCTCAAACTGAATCTAACCATGAGCAATTTGAGTTTGTGTTTGAAATATATTCATCATTTGAGTTTGTGTCTGAAGTATATTCATCAAAAAAACTAAAAAGTGTCAAGAGATATCTCACTGCAATAAGAAATTGTTCAAAAAGAATGGTATCTTTGTAGATGGTTCATTATACTGGCTTAAGGATGGGGATAAAATTCTCATGTTCAACCTTGAAGTTGAACTGTCTTGATTACTTAATGTAACTCTTCCCATCACAGAATTCTATAGCATGGCTGTTATGTGTATCTGGCAATCAAAAGGAAAGCTTCAAGCATGTTATATAATTCTGTGATGGGAAGAAGTACATATGCAACCGAGATAGCTCAATTTTAGGGTTGAAGATGAGAACTTTATCACCATTCGTAAGCCAACACAATGAACCATCTCTACTGATGCCATTTTTCTTTTGAACGATTTCTCGTTATAGTGAAATATGAAATGTCCCAAGTCAAGTCCCCCATTGACTTGAAAAGAGAAAAGGAATAGTACATAACGCCTGCCTATTCGGATTATTGATAACCTTAGGTTAACCATTTGAACCCATGATTTCATCTTGAAAAGTTATTAGACCAGTCCAGCAAGTTTGGCACATTACAAACTGGTATTAGAGCAAATCTCGCTTAATCTCTGTGTGCGGTGAAACTAGGGTCAAGTGGTGTTATAGTTTTGACTATACAGGGGTGTGCAAGGAGTTAAGTGCTATGTAAGGTTAAGTCCACATTCAACGGAGGCTACCTCTAAAACTTATAGGACTAAGTATCACGTTGGATGGAGGTCACATCTAGAACTTGTATGACTCACCTTTAGAATTCTCACACAACTAATTGGATAGTTTGAAATGTAACGGACGAGGGCCACTTCTAGAATCCGCACACGATTAAGTGGATAGTTTGAAGTGTAAAGGATTGCGAAGGCGGAAAGAGTGAAATGCCCCAATTCAAGTCCCATATTAGACTTAAAAATAGGAAAGAAATAGTATATAACGCCAGTCCATTTTGATTATTGATAACTTTGGGTTGGCCATTTGAGCCTGTGGTTTTGACTTGAAAAGTTATTGAGTCAGTCCAGTAGGTTTGGGGCGTTACAACATATCTCTCTCAATTGCCTCCACTTTCCAGTTTCTAATGGATATATTTGAAATATAAATTTAGATTGTACAGCATCAAATTTGAATATATTTGGAACATAAGCTTAGATTGTTTAGTGTCAAATTCAATTTGAGAGAAGGTAACAATTTTGAAATTTGTTGAAGCATCATCTTTAGGTACTTTGAAAGCATCAAAATCCAAGACTACATTTGCACTCTTGGAATGCTGAACTGAATTGACACTCACCCACTGCTTGTTCAACAGATTGCAAACATACATTAGTGGTGATCATGAGTTGCTAGTTTCTCATGGCCTAAATCCTTAGAATCATGTGTTCTCCCACAATTAGGATCGATGTGTAAGTTCAACCTATGAAAATGAATATGATGATCAGATGAAGTAGTCTTACAAGGAAATTTTATGATGATCAGATGAAGTAGTCTTACAAGAAAATTTTCGAGTCACATGTGCATGATAATTTCAAAAAGACAAAAACCTGTAATTTCATTTAGCAGTCATGGAAAATGGACCCATTTATGACAGCTAGATATACGTAGTTTCCACGACCCCATTGTTGGAAGAAATTTCAACCATCCAGCAGATTATTAGTACTTCCTACCCAAATGCAAAATAAAGAAGTACATGAACAAAGGAAGAAGAAAGTTAAATTTTGATCAGACTTCCAATGTCCACCACTGCAAGTAAATTATGGCCTGAATGAGTATATATACAATTTCTTCATTCCATCACTTGCCCAAAGAAACTGGTCATCTCATCTCCAGCACCCAAATCAGATGGATGAAGCTTAAGATTCTTGTGGAATTGCCACTTGAGGACCTTGAGTTGGCACTGAGGATACCTCATATTCTATCCTTACTGAAGAGAGTCCAATTCCGATTTCTCTCTATGTAGCTTTCCTGAAAAGAATACAACAGGCATCCACTGATCAAAAGCAATTCCAATCTGTCTTTCACAGAGATTAGAGATCTGGTCTCAAAGATGTTAGTGTATGTTGACTCTTATATGGTCAATGCTTCCGCAAAGAATGAAGGAAATCTTGGAACTCCGATTGATAATCTCTTCCAGCATTCTCATGAGCTTTCTTTTTGAGCAAAACAGATCGATTTATCAAGAAAGAGATTTTGGAATTTCATAGCGATGCCTTAATTGGTCCTTCTATGACAACAACCAAAGATGTTGGAGAAGTTTCCTTAAGAACCAGGAGCAAAGCTTTCAGCTTTTGATGGAAGCAAAGATGGTAGGTTTTGAGGATGAGGCAACTGCACTCCTGGATATGCTAATTGGGGGAAACAGAAGCAGCTCGAAGTGATTTCCATTGCCAGGATGGCAGGAATTGGCAAGCAACATTGGCGAAAATATTGTACAATGATGCAGTTGCTCTTCATAACTTCCATGAATGTGGATGGGCGACTGCTCATGAGAGTGGTCCGTTTGAGGTAGGCAATGTATTGCGGGACATCTTTAGTTGTATTATCCTTGATAAAGAAACTGTACATAAAATGACTTGAAACTGAAGTGAAGAAAAATTTTTAAACTGTTTAAAGGGAAAGATATTCGATTGTGACTGATGGTTTAGGGGAACGAGATTCATTTTTGAGGGGCTTGGATGGATTGTTTCCAAATGATTGTGCTCGTATGAAAATTTTGTTGGTTAAGGGGACCAAAAATGAGGTCTTAAAAGTAAACCCATGTAGCTTTATTCATGCTTTGTGATATTTTATTTAAGACAATGAAAGTTGGAGTTGATTTGAAAGTAAATTATTTACTGATGAAAGATGCCCTCTTGAGTTGATGAAAATAGGAAAGGAGATTGGTTCAGAGTGCAGTGAACTCCCGCTTGCAACTGTTGTTTTAGCTGGAGTTCTGAAGAAAGATATCTCGCGAGAGGTGGTTGTGTGTTGCAGAAGACATAAGTTCATGTGTTATGGATGAAGAAGAAAAATTCATGGTTGTTTTAGCAATGGGTGAGGACTTGCCTGATTTGTTGAAACCATGCTTTCTTCATCTAGGATCATTTCCTAAAAGCTATGAAATCCCTGTCAAGAAATTAGTCCGGTCATGGCTTGCTGGGAGATTTGTAGAGCATAACAGAGAAAACAGATTGGAAGATGTTGCAGAGGATTATCTGTCACATCTTCTTGATAGAAGTCTAGTTATAGTTTCCAAGAGAGAGTCCAATTTGCAGGGTGTTGGAGCCAATTTGCACATACGAACAAACTTCTCTCTTCTCAACTGCTGATTTTAACCTTTTTCCACTGCTATGATCAAGGTCTACCAGATCTAGATTCACCTGATCGTTTCTTCAATTCTCTCAAAGATTTGAGGATAACTTTTACAGACAGAAAAACTGAGACAGAATCATTAGTGACCTAACTTCTCACAGTGTTCAATTTAGAAAACATCATCCTACAAGTCTTTCCACTGGAGATATTAATGATACTTCATTTGAAGTACTCGTTACTTAACATTCCTACACTCAGGAAGCTACCACTCTTTTCCAACTTGTGGAACCTAGAAGCCTTCATTCTTCTTACAGAGAAACAGGCAACGGTCACCTTACCACAGGATATCTGGAAAATGGTAAATACAAGGCATTTGCACATTTCAGTGGAGCTAAAATTCGAAAATACCTGTTCAAGTTCTTCAATTCCCTCTATTTGTACAATCTACAAACCATTTCTCAGCTATGTCCTTCAAGCTCTATCCAGGATATATTGTTCAAGATGCCCAACCTCGTAAAATTAGGACGCCATCTAACTTTGTCAGACACTGCCAAAGATTTTCAGTTCCCTGATCTTTCTGGTTTGAAACGGCTGGAAACAGTAAGATTTGATTGTCAACACGACTACTAAATATTGTCCTCTACAAGGGGCAGGAAATTTTATGTCGGTGCCTAGTAGTTGTTCTCAAACCAATGAAAGAGTTCCACGTGAATATATAGGAGGCTGCAAGTTGAAGTCTGAACAGGAATAATTAACATCATCTTATACACTATTAACAACCCACCAATCATATAAACAATTAATTCACTACCTTGATAATGTGTAAATTAAATGGTCTCAACCTTGTAGTTCCAAATGAGTAATTAAATTACAAGTTGTTTACCGAGGCAACACAAGTCAGCTATTATGAAAGGCATTAATTAAGCATAAATAGTTTCATGACCTCAACTCAACTTTGCCATCTATTCCAAATCAAATTCAAATCTTGGGGTCGTTTCTAATTGCTTCGCTAATGAACATTCATTCTTTAGGTATTTAACACCACTTAAACAGCTAACTCCCCCAGAGAAATTGGTGCATAAAACCCTTGAGCCCTTCCAATGCATTTGGAGCTCTGCTCCAGTTCTGATCATTCATATGATATCTTTCTCGACCACTTAGAAGGAGAATTGTGGCTCCATCTAGTGCAAGTGGAAGAGTAGTGAATCTTAATCAAATCTGAAGCTCTTGCAGGCTTTATAAGAATTCTTAAGTCAATGACTTATTTTACATATGTTATCTACTTACACGTGCTCATGTAATGGAAAGGAGAAACAACTATTATCAGCTGTGAGTTGCCCAAGTTTAGCCCAATTTCTGCATCCAGAGACAAACCAGGAGAATCAGAATGTACAACAGCAGAATTTTTAGGAAATATATGCATTAAAGAACTGATAAATGAAATCAAGAAAAAAAAATTTTTTGCACAAAAATTTTTTTTATTGATCATAAGAAATGCAGATTGTACACTTGGAGATGACTCCCAGATCATATTTCTATATACAAGTATATCCTACACTACAACCCCAAACATTTCCATTCTAGCCCCCATTCCATCAATAGTTCACAGTTTTCTCTAGTTCTAGGAAATCCTAACCAACAATTAGCCTCGTAGTAAACTGCTTCACCAATGGACTTGAGAAGCCCCAAGGATGATACAGTTTTGGACCGATAGATTACATCATTTCTGAGTTTCCAAATGTGGTACACAGTAGCTAATAAGACTAGCCTCGGAAGTTGACCTGCAAAAGAATTGGATTTCCAGTGGTGTGCAAGCCATGAAAGCTCTTCATTCCAAGAGTAGGTTGCTCTATACACCAAACACATCTGCTGCACTTTATCTCATACTGTCTTGGTTATACTACAGTTGAAAAACAAATGTTCCATACTCTCCATTTCCTTACTGCATAATACACATAAGTTTGATGGCAGGGAAATGCCCCACTGTTGTAGTCTATCCATTGTAGCTAGTTTCTTCCTACACAACAGCCACAATATAAATGCATATCGTGGTACATATCCTTTCCCCCAAAACAATTTGGCCCATTCCACTTTTTCCCTTGGCCTAGAAAGAGTTTTCATGGCAGTCTTTGTGCTAAAAACTCCAAAAGAATTGCCTTCCTATACCACCTGATCCTCCAAATCGACCAAGGGAGCAAAATAATCCGTTGTAGCTTCTTTAAGACTCCTTACTTCCGCTGTCACTTTCCTCCCTGTAGGCCAGCCCCATTTTCCATCCACTATGATTTCAGATACCATGGATGAAGGCTTGCAACAAAAGCTGGATAGCAAGCTCTCTGAGAAATTTTTATATAAAGGACCAATAGGGTGCCATGTGTCGTACCAAAAATTAGTGCTAGACCCATTTCCCACAATATTTTTGATGTATGGTTGAGCTCTTTCTCTGATTTTCAGAATCTTTCTCCATACCCAAGTCGCATCATTTGGTATTTTTGCTGCCCAAAAAGACTTGCATAAGTTTTCTTAATAAATTAGTTGATTTGCTTTCAGTTTGTTTACATTATTTGCAGTGGTTTAGAACTGCATTAATCACACTCACCATTGAGAGAAATTTGTGATTTTATCTTATTACTAGTTGTGATCCGTGCTGGACAACGTGAACCGATGTCTATAATATTTCTCTTAATTGACATCGTTTTGCATATGCAATCAGGATTATTTTTCCAACAGGTCTTACTTATGGCTTCTATGATGCTTGCAGTTCAACTGCAAACACAGGAAGCATCATTTTTCTGTTGTTTTTAATGTATTTCGAATTACCTAGCAGATTAGGAATGATCAATTCCTGACATCTTATTTTGTAAGTACAACCTGAAAGATTAATATGATCAGATGAACTAGTCTTACAAGGAAAATTACCAAAGTCAAACATGTACCATAATTCACCAAAATTAAGTTGAGCATTTATCAAGAATTCGTCTGAGAGTATAAATTGATAGTTCCGTCACTTAAATACAATGATTAGATTGTGATAATTTGCCATGATCTGATGGCTGTCCAATCAGTCATTTTAGAAAGCTTGTGGCATTTCAGCATCAGAAAGCAGGCCTTTTTTTTTCCTCTCTTGGCTAATAGCAGAATTTGTACAAGTACCCAAATTAGAGTAACAAATTGCACTTGCCTAATTCAGTAAAACTATGGTTCCTTTTGTCTTGGATCATGTCCTCAAAACCACGAAATCCCCGTGAAGAAATTAATCTGGTCATGGATGGCAAAGGGGATTTATCGTTTCCAACGAAGAAATGAAAGTGGAAGATGCAGCAGAGGATTTTTTGAAAGATCTTCTTGACAGAAGTCTAGTCTAGTGAAGTGATGGTTTGTAAGAGGAGGTCCAGGAATTTAGTACATGGATCATTTGATTCTTTATGGTTTCTCGATCTGCTTGCCACAATCCTACTTCAAATTTGACATAATGCAGCTTTTGTGCGACACCTATTGTGGTCGAATATTTTGATGCTCGTTATCTGTTCTTTTTTTCCTCTAACATTTCGTGCATACTTAGAAAGCTACATTGCATTTGCATGCCTAAAACTTGTAGAGTGGGTATAGATGCATCCCACCCACGCAATTCAATTTTAAATTTAAATTCATTTTGCATAGGTGATATATATTTACATCTGTTAGTGTGAAAAATCTAGTGGATAAAACATTAATTCTAGATTTATTAGGTATAACTTTTAAAACTTCAAGGAAACCTCAAGGCAAGTTTCTAAATTATCCCTAAAAAAATAAAAAATAGAACCATGAGGGTATTTGCTGTCATTGTCCAAAACCTAGGGGATTTTTCTGAAACTGTCCCTTTATTTTTGTTTGTTTTCAATCTCTTCCTTGTCAAATATTGATCCAGTTTCTCTGTTCGGCAACTGATGGCAGTCACTGGCTTCTATCCTATGCTTTAAGTTAAAAAAGACACAGTTTAAAGCATAGGATAGAAGCCAGTGACTGCCATCAGTGGTCATTCCAAATAATTTCTCCAAGCTCAATACGGTACCCGGTCGGTGGTCATCTCTTACCAGAAAATTGCTCTAATGGCATTTTTTGTTGCCATTCGGCTAGTTATAATTAAATTGAAAACAAAAGCTTGCTACAAGCATCAAGTGTCTTGACAAGTTGACAGTAAAATATCTGAAAAAATTTAAATGGCATTCTGATCAGAATAAAAACATTGAAGCAGTTCATCATTCAATTAATTGATTCCATTTGGGTGATTAAGAAATTTAAACATGGATCACTTGCTTTTGATCACTAAGAGGACAAATGGTCTTTTAGTGCTAAAAGCTTTACTATTTTTGTAGTGAAAAAGCTACAAAAAAGGGGATTTGATGTTTCAGTTTCCAGTGTGGTTATCTGGTTATATCATCATCTTTTAGTTCTTTTTAATTTTCATAAAATCTCATAGCTAGTGTAATTTAACAATAGAATAAAGGTGCACTAGGCACCTGTTACAGAATCGTTTTGCTTCACAAGTAGCAAAAAAGAAAGAATTAGACAATGGGAAGGATTTTGTATCATTGCACAGCATTAGAATTGTGGCCTATTTATATTCGGAACGTGTAAACTAAATGCACAGTATATAACAAGAATGTTGCCAGAAGGTCAGGAGTAAATTTGGAAAACATAACATGCAGACATCATCAAAGTGCATCAGGAGTAAATTTGCCAACTCATGGGCACTTATTATTATTATTATTATTATTATTATTATTGAGTCAAGTTTAGAGAAATGCACCTTTAGATTTTCATGTAGTTCGGTTCCACTATCTTTAGATATGCTAAACGTTGGAGCAACTCATATAGGCTAAACATTAAACTGAGATATTTTCCTGGCCTAAATCCTTAGAATCACGCGTTCTTTCATAATTAGGGCTCTATTTGAAATGAAGTTTTTTGAGTGTTTGTATAAAACTCTATTGTAACTTAATGTAGAAGTTGCAAAAAAAACTTTCAAGAGTAAAATTTTTTGCGTGTTGTAGAGGTAGTATATTAAAAATTTTGAAAGTTTTTAGAAAATTCTTATAACTAATGACGATCAGATGAAGTAGTGTTACAAAGAAATTTTCAGTCACATGTGCATGATAATTTCAAAAGGACAAGACCCTGTAACAGTTCCATTTTAGCAGCCATAGAAAATGGACTAATTTATGATAGTTGTTTATGTGTAGTTGTCCACGGCCCCATCGTGGAAGAGAGTTCAACCACTCAGCAGATTGTCAGTACTTCCTTCTCAGACCAAATAAAGAAGTTAATAAACAATGGAAGAAGAAAAGTCAATTTTGATCAGACCTTCAATCTCCCTATCTGCAAGAAAAATATGGCCTGAATGAGAATACAACTATTCCATTCCATCACTTGCTCAAAAAAACTAACCATCTCATATCCACCACCCAAGTCAGATGGATGAAGCTGAGATTCTTGTAGACTTGCTACTTGAGGATCTTGAGTTGGCACTGAGGGATACCTCACATTCAGTTCTTTCTGAAGAAAGTCCAATTCTGATTTCTCTCTATGAAGATCTCAAAATCATACTCTTTCCTGAAAATAATTCAACACGTGCCCATTGATCAAAAGCGACTACAGAATTTCTTTCTTACAGAGATTAGAGATGTGGTGTTGAAGATGTTAGTGGATGTTGACTCTTATATCGTCAATGCTTCTGCAAAGAACGAAGGAAATTTTGGAACTCTGATTGGCAATCTATTCCAGCATTCTCCTGAGCTTTCTTTCCGAGTAAAACAGATCGCTTTATTCAAGAAAGAGATTCTGGAAGTTCATAGTGATGCCATAGTTGGTACTTCTATGACAACAAGCAAAGATATTGGACAAGTTTCATTAAGAGCCAGGAGCAGAACTCTCAGCTTTCCAATGGAAGAAAAGATGGTAGGTTTTGAGGATGAGGCAAGTGCCCTCCTGGACAGGCTTACTGGAGGGGAACAGATGCAGCTCGAAGTGATTTCTATTGTTGGAATGGCAGGAATTGGGAAGACAACATTGGCTAAAAGATTGTACAATGATCCAGTTATTGTCCATCACTTCCATGTACGTGGATGGGCAAATTCAACTGAGGTACGCAATATATTGCAAGACATCTTAAATTGCATTATGAATGATAAAGAAAATGTAAACAAAATGACTTACAAGGATATAAAAGAGAAGTTAATCAACTGTTTAAAGGGGAAGAGATATTTGATTGTGATTGATGGTTTACGGAACTGGGATCCATTTTCTGAGGAAGACTTTGGTAGATTCTTCCCAAATGATTGTGCTGGTAGTAAAATTTTGATGACTACTAGGACCAAAGATGTGGCTTTGAGAATGAACCCTAGCAGTAACCTTCATGTTTTGGATTATTTAAGTCATAGCGAGAGTTGGAGATTATTTGAAAGTAAAGTATTTGAGAATACAAGATGCCCTCTCGAATTGATGGAAGTAGGAAACCAAATTGTATCAAAGTGCGGTGGACTCCCCCTTGCAATTGTTGTTTTAGCTGGAGTTGTAAAGAAGGATATCTTGCGAGAGTGGTGGGTGCACATTGCTGAAGATATAAGCTCACATGTTAGGGATGAAGAAGAAAAATTCATGGATGTTTTAGCAATGGGTTATGAGCACTTGCCAGATTGCTTGAAACCATGCTTTCTTCATCTAGTATCATTTCCTAAAGGCTATGAAATCCCTGTCAAGAAATTAGTCCGGTCATGGATTGCCAGGAGAGTTATGGATCATAATGGAGAAAAGAAATTGGAAGATGTAGCAGAGGATTATCTGTCATATCTTGTTGACAGAAGCCTAGTTGTAGTTTCCAAGACAAGGTCTGATGGTGGGATAAAGACCTGCTATATCCATGATCTGTTGTGGGATTTATGTGCTCAGAAAGCCAAGGATAACATAGTGTTGGAGCCAATTTGCATGTATCAACAAACTTCGCTCTTCTCATCTGCTCATTTAACTTTTCTTCACTACTATGATCAAGGTCTACCAGATCTAGACCCACCTTATCATTTCTTCGATTCTCTCAAAGACTTGAGGATAATTTTTACAGACAGAAAAACTGAGACAGAATCATTAGTGACCAAACTTCTCACAGTGTTGAATTTGGAAAACATCATCCTGCAAGACTTTCCCCTGGAGATATTAATGATGGTTCATTTGAAGTACTTGTCACTTAACATTCCAACGCTCAGGAAGCTACCACTCTTGTCTAAACTGTGGAACCTAGAAACCTTCAGTCTTGTTACAGAAAAGCAGGCAACAGTCACCTTACCACAGGATATTTGGAAATTGGTAAGTCTAAGGCATTTGCACATTTCAGGGGAGCTGGAATTCGAAAATACGTGCTCAAGTTCTTCAACTCCCTCTATGCTGTACAATCTGCAAACCATTTCTCAGCTATGTCCTTCAAGCTCTATCCAGGATATATTGTGCAAGATGCCCAACCTAGTAAAATTAGGATGCCATCTAACTTTTTCGGACACTGCCAAAGAGCTTCAGTTCCCCGATGTTTCTAGCCTAAAACTGCTGGAAACAATAAGATTTGATTATCGAACTTGGGGAACACTACAGTTCTGTTACTCTATTCCTCAACCAAGTAAATTTCCTGCAACCTTGAAGAAGCTGACTCTAATAGGAAGTTTAGATTGGAAAGAGATGTCAACCATTGGGAGGTTACCAAACTTAGAGATTCTAAAAGTAAAAGACAATTTCTTCACTGGATCACACTGGGAAACAAATGATGAGGGCTTTCGTTGCCTCAAATTCTTGAAACTTTCCCACACAAATCTTCAACTCTGGATTGCCTCGAGTAGCAGCTTTCCTTGCCTCGAGCACTTGGTGCTACATAGATGTCTAGCATTGGCGGAAATACCATCTAGCATTGGAGATATCAAAACCCTGCAGATGATCGAGGTCTGTCATTCATCACCATCTGCAGCAGATTCAGCTAAGCAAATTCAGGAATCACAGAAGTATATGGCTGATTTGGAACTTCAGGTCTTCATTCAACCCCTCTGTGAAGTGGAACAAAATGATCTTTCAGTCTATGATGTCATTAAAAGGAAATTCAGACATGTGAAATGGCTTTTTCGTTTTCATGGCAAGAAATGAACCAAGCAGTCATGAACATTTTGCCTGGTTTCTCAGCTCCACAATTGATGGTCTCACTTCAACCAATGCCATATTCCAATAGCATGTAAATAAATAACTACATTTTCTGCTACTGTTGTTAAAATTTTATATATGTATTTGAACATATGTTCATTCCCTCATGATTTCTGTAACAATTCATATTTGTTAAACAAAGGGTATCAGTTTAGAAGTTACAATATATTTCGTGTCAGTTCCTTATCAAGTAATGTTTTTAGTAGTTTTCTTGTTTTGATAGATTGAATGTCATTTATTGTGTTTTTTCGCCTTGCGGTAATATATTTACAGTATCTAATCTATCCCAAAGGGGAAGGGGAACAACAATTTAGTAGTGTAAGATACTAAAGGAAAAAAAATTCATCTAGAGTGTATGGCTTTACTACTTTGCATTAAGGGTAGGCATGGGTCGGGTACCCACCCCATGAGGCATTTGACTAACCCAACCCTCATCTTGTGAGTCAGGTGGTAGGTACCCACCCCGCCCCTCTCATCATTTAATTTCTTTTTGAAAAGTAATTGATACTTGTTTATTTTTATATTTTACATATTCATCTAAAATTCAATATAAATTTTACACAGAAGAAAAAGTCTTATCTTGAGAAATAAACATGCAAAGAGAACTCAAAAAAAAAAAGAAAAATAAATGCCTTCAAAAGTAAAAAAAATTTGTTATAAACAATGCCCCTTTTTTATACATATTCTATATTAATTAAACTTTTTTCTAAAAGAAATAACATTATGATCTTTACAAATGAATCTTGTAAACAAATAATAGGTGCTCATACTTCGCGTATAATTTGTTTAATAAAATTACTTAATTAGCTCTAAAAAATAATATTTTGTATATGTATGTAAAAATATAAATATAAAAATAAATATATACAAGTGGGTCGAGTACTTGCGGGTTTTTAATCTTGTGACTCTAACTCGCAAGTGGATATCTGACTCTCTTTTTGACCTAGACAAAGAATGCGGACGGGTACCTTATTTTTTGGGGCGGATTAGATCGAATATCATTATTTTAAAGTTACTTATACTTTAGAATTCTGGCAGTTGAGAGTGGAAAAGATATAGAGATGGGTGGGAAATAAAGAAAATTTTATAAATATTTTTTGGTGAAAATATAATTCACAAGATTAATGATAGAGAGAAGCCAATGTAATTGGACGGTTACTAAAATCAAATAGGATAAATTACTCATAAATCCCATGATAAAATTTTAATATCCACTTAACTCTCTTATAGTTTGCATAATTATCCGCTTAAATTCCTGTGATTTTGCATCTATCCAAAAAATCGCCTTATGATTTTGCGCAAAATGGTTAGGCCTTATTCAATTTAGTGATAAGTAAGGGTAATACTACTATTTTAATTTATGATGTTACACGGACTTATTTTCTTTAAATTTTTTACTTTATATAAAATTATAGAGATGTTATGTGAATATTAAAAAAAATTAGGGGGGTCATGTAGTACCATTCCAAAGTACGTAGGAGAGAGGGGTTATGAGTATTTTATTCAATCAAAATTTTTAGTGCAAAAAATTATCAAGCAATGCATGTTTGTCAAACTTAAACATAATCATATTTTTTCCACTAGCATTGTTTCAGTGATCAGAAGAAGGCTCTCAGGGTTCTCTCTGTCTTAACCGAATAGTTGGGGGGTTGGAAGTCTTGGAACGGTATGCGGAGGTGTGGGAAGTTAAAATAAAAGTTTGATTATTCATGTGATATTATATCATCTCGGACTACAAAATCGTAGTCAACTCATCTGCTCATGATAACCAAATCTCAAGTAATAGTCCTATACATGACTAGTTATTGATATTATTTGTCCAAAAATTTTTATTTACACCATCGATACAATTTTCAACTATATTTTTATTTCACATACATCGTATCAAAAAAGTGTTACAGTATTTTTTCACAAAATTATCTCAAATAATCTACTATTCAAACACAAGCTTGCCAATGACAAAACCTTGAACCACAGTAGTCCTGATACATGACTAGTTAGGTGGTTCAACCGAGCTTGATAGCTTCTAGGAATGCATTTCATCAAAAACTTGCCAATGACGAAACGTTGAACCACTTATACATAGATACATACATACATATGTATATACATACATACATACATATATACATATACATATATATATATATATATATTTATAGAGTAGAGTAGTTATTTTCTGTCACAAAAAAAAAAAAGAGCAAACCATGAATTTTGGGTAAAATACTAATTACCCTATGTGAAAAAGGCATTCAAACATATAATTCACTTAACTTTTATAATATCTAATTAATCCCCTATTATTTCATGCAGACGAAAATTTTATGGAACCTTACTGATTAATTAGAAAAATATTAGTTGAACCACGTACACCAAAATGGTGGTATACTAACACCAATCAAAAGTTACCATATAATGTGGTGGACCGTTCCTTGTCTCATATTTGCTCGACAAGAAATAATCCACCACTATTATGTGGTGATGAATAATTGGTATTAGCATACCACGTGGCATGCCATGTGACGTACGTGGTGTATACAATATCTTCTTGTGATAATTCCACTTATGTATTCTTTTTTTTTTTTTTATGCCAATACCCTAATCCCGCGGTAGGCCCAACCCGGCCGGCGTGTGCGCGGAGATGAATAATTCCACTTATGTATTCTCATCTCGCACTGTTATACGGGGATGAATAATTAGTATTAGTACATCATCACGTGGCTACACAATACAAAACAACGAAGTCAAGTGCTAAACCATAAGCGGAGATGGTGATCGATTAAAAGATAATAGACGACTTAAGTGAATAATAATTCCATATTTCAGTATTATTCTCTGCATCATGCTTCAATACGCATTCTTTTGGAGCAGGTATGGGTCAATTGCTGTACTTGAAAGCGTTTCTCTAGACTCCCTGTTTGGTAGGCTAAGTTTTTAGCAAATTTGTATAAAACTTGTTTGTTTCCTACTTAACTACAGGAATCCTTTAAAAACTCTCAAAATTTTTAGCAAATTTGTATAAAATTTGTTTGTTTCTTACTTTAATTACAAGAATTCTTTAAAAACTCTTAAGGTTTTTAATATACCATCCCTAAAACATTCAAAAAACTTCACTCCCAAATAGGAGATAAAACTAAGTGGCGTATTTGTCAATTTTCTTTTTAAATACATTATGAGTGTTTTGTGGACGCGGGGTATTACACTATTACTATTAAATTACGGGGAATTATTGGTCGAAAGTGAAACTAGGAGGAAAATGATTCAACCTTTGAATTTTCCGGCGCCGTACTGTAGAAAGAGCATAAATGAAGCAAGAGAAGAAACAACCTCATAGCTCATATGGTATCCAAAACAGAACCAAAGAATTACTACAACGTCTGATAACAGAGATGGATGAAGCTCACACTGCTGTAGAGTTTCTACTGGAAGATCTTGAATTGATGTTGGAAAATACTAGTTCCTCATGTTCAAGCCTAGTTAAAGAGAATCCTGTTATGGTTTCTCTCTATGAGAATCTGAAAATCATTAGATCCTTCCTGGAAAGAACAAGAGAAGCCCCCTCTGACAAAAGGCAGATCCACTTTTTTTTGCTCACAGAGATTAGAGATGTGGTCTTGAAGATATTAGATTCCATTGACTTGTATGTTATCAATGCTGTGGTGAAGAATAATGGAATCTTTGGAATGGAGACTGGTGGTTTGTTGAAGTGTTATCCAGAGCTTGCTTTTCGGGCAAAACAGATTAATTTATTCAAGAAAGCGATATCGGAAATTCCTGATGATGCTTTAAGTTCGTTGATGGAAACTGATGAAGTGGGCGAAGTTTCAGTTGAAG
The DNA here is from genome assembly GCA_013103745.1 of Gardenia jasminoides. Classification (NCBI taxonomy): domain Eukaryota; kingdom Viridiplantae; phylum Streptophyta; class Magnoliopsida; order Gentianales; family Rubiaceae; genus Gardenia; species Gardenia jasminoides. The sequence goes on from CM023105.1 coordinate 29,139,394, forward strand.
TTTCGCCAAGAACCAAGAGCAGAAGTCCCATTCAGTTCGAGGAAGAAAAAATGGTTGGTTTCGATTATGAGGCAATCGCACTGCTGGACAGGCTTACAGGGGATCAGAAGCAACTAGAAGTAACTTCCCTTGTTGGAATGGCAGGAATTGGCAAGACAACTTTGGCTAAAAGATTGTACAGTGATCCACGAGTTGTTCATCACTTCCATCTTCGTGGATGGACTTGCCTAGCAGAAGGACAAGAGGTAAAGAGCGCATTGTATAACTTATTAACTTCAGTTATCGATGATAAAGCCTCTCTGCATAAATTGACTAATGATGAAATGGGAGATAAGTTATGCAAATATTTAAAAGGGAAGAGATACTTGATTGTCCTTGATGGTATATGGAATCCATACACTGCTGCTTCTTGGTTCAAGCAGTATCTTCCAAATGATAGCACTGGTAGTAGGATACTTATTACTAGTCGAAGTGTGGTTTTAAAAACTAGCCCACACATTTCCAATCATTTTTTGCGGTTTCTAAGTCAGAATGAAAGTTGGAATTTATTTGTTAAAAATGTTTTCACTCCCAATGGAAGCTGTCCTGGAGCTCTAATGGAACTAGGGAATCAAATTGTTGAAAAATGCAAGGGACTACCTCTAGCAATTGTAGTTTTGGCTGGAATAGCAAAGAAAGATAAGACGCCAGAGTGTTGGACTTATATTGTGAAGAATATAGGTTCATGTATTCAAGGTGAAGAGGAACAATTCATAGATATTTTAGCATTGGGATATGAGCACTTGCCTAATCACCTGAAATCATGCTTTCTTCATATTGCATCATTTCCACAAAACTATGAAATCCGTGTGAAGAAGTTAGTGTGGTCATGGATTGCAGAGGGATTTATAAAGCACAGTGCAGAAATGAAACTAGAAGATGTGGCGGAGGATTATCTGAAAGATCTTGTTGATAGAAGTTTGGTTGTTGTATCCAAGAGAAGGTCCAATGGTGGCATAAAGACTTGCTATATCCACGATCTATTGAGATATTTATGCTTCAAGAAAGGCACAGATAGCAAATCGCTGTGGCCAATTTGCAGATATTCACAAATTTCTCTCTTCTCACCTTCCCGTCCTACCTTGTATAACTACTTTTTTGTCTGTGCTGCAGAAGTTAAGAGGACCTTTTCCTTCAGGAAGCAAGAGCCACCTTCTCAATGCTTCCATTCATACAATTTCCACCGTGTTGAGTCTGACCATGTGTACTTCACCCACCTAAGTATATATTTTGATGACAAAATGTCATTGGTATATAAGCTTCTCAGAGTGTTGGATTTAGAGTACATCATCCTAGAAAAATTCCCCATAGAAATTTTGCAGCTAGTTCATCTAAAGTACTTGGCGCTTAGAATATTTACCCTCAGATATCTACCCCTCCTTTCTACCCTTTGGAACTTAGAAACTTTCATTCTTCATACTGAAAAGGGAGAAAATGTAACATTGTGCCAGGATATCTGGAAATTGTCAAAGCTAAGGCATTTGCATATCTCGAGGGAGCTAAATTTCGAGTATGTTGGCTTGATCTGCCCAAGTTTCTGGTTGTATACTCTGCAAACAATTTCCCATATCTGTCCTTCAGCTAATTCTTTCCAGGACACAGTCACAAGAATGCCAAATCTTGTAAAGATGGGATTACATATGACTTCATCAAGCACTGCCAAAAATTTTAAGTTCCCTGATCTTTCTAGTCTAAATTTGATAGAGAGGTTAAAATTTGAGTATCAGACTTTGGGTATGATACAATTTTGCCTTCCTCAACCAAGTAAATTTCCTCCTCACCTGAAGAAGCTGACTCTGATAGGCAGTCATTTAGATTGGAAAGAAATGTCAATCATTGGGAAGCTACCAAACTTGGAGATTCTGAAAATAATGGACAATTTCTTTAGTGGACCAGTGTGGGAAGCAAGAGAGGAGGGATTTTGTAATCTCAAATTCTTGAAACTTTCACACATGAATCTTCAAAAGTGGATTGCCTCAAGTAACAGCTTCCCTTGCCTCGAGCAATTGGTGCTAAATGGACGTCTAGATCTGGAGGAAATTCCATCTAGCTTTGAAGAGAACTATACACTGGAGAAAATTGAGGTATATCGTTCATCAGAATCTGCTGCCAATTCGGCTAGACAAATTCAAGAATCACAGAAATACATAGGGAATGAGGAATTGCAGGTCATTATTCACCCATACTTCGAAGAAAACTAGAGGAGTTTTCTATTTGGTGATGGCTGCATCCAAGCATCACAAGGCATCTCTGATAGAGTACATTGTCTTGCTTTTTAATTTTCGTCTGTTGGTTGTTGTATGCCGCTTAAATTTCATCCTTCCAGTTATAATTTATTTTTGATGGCAGGAATCGGATCAAAGACTCGTCAACTACTTCCCTGGCTTCTCAATCAATGCTCTGGATCCTGCTTCAATGTGTCAACATCTGGTGATGTCATGTCCCACATATATTTAGCCATTCAACAATTGTTGCCGAAAGTTTCTTTCTTGATACATGGTTATTTCATTATTTCATGATTATTTACCAATATGTAATTCAGAAAACGTACTTCAAAGACCTTGATAGATTTACTACATAGTTATCTCTTCCCATCTCCTGTTTTGTACTCATGTAATAAAACCTCAGCTAGACATGTGAGGCACCTTAGCTTACGTAATGGAAAGTAAAAACTACTATTTTGATTACCAGCTGGATTAAAGATGTGGTTTTTGAAAATAAGTCCACACAACTCTGTTATGATTTCTGAATCAGGCTGAAAGTTTCAACTTTTCACCAAGAAAACATGTAGTTGCTCACATTAATGTACATCCAACCACTCTTGCATCTAATCTGTCTTTACAAGTCCAGCTAAAACAATAATTGCGAATGATTGTCCTTTACATTTTGCCAAAAATTTCATTGCCTAATTCCTTTTCATTTTAATGTGAGCAACTACATGTAATGGAATTAGGCAACTACATGTTTTCTTGGTGAAGAAGAGCAGTTAATGGACATATTGGCATTGAGTTAGAAAAATTTTCGTTCTACATTAAGACCTGGCTTCCTTTAGGCTTTATCTTGGATCATTTCATCACAACTGTGAAATCCCAGTACAGAAATTAGTATTGTCATGGATTGCATAGGGATTTATAGTGTCTAATCAAGAAAGGAAGTGGAAAATGCAGCAGAGGATTATTCAGAAGATTTTGTTGACAGATGTCTAGTGATAGTTCTAAGAGAAGATTCAACGGTGGCATTAAGACTTTCCATACCCATGATCTATTAAGAGATATTTGTGTCCAGAAAGGACGAGAACTTGCAGCCAAATTGTGGATATACACAAGTTTCTACTTCACCACGTGCACAACAAATCTTCTATAACTACTTCAGTGCTGGCAAAAAGAACAATGTCCACTCTTGCGTAGAATTTGACATTGGCCTTATTGTCAATGCTTTCATTTTCACAAATTTCATTATTTTGTGAGAAATGATGTCAAACTCCTGCACACAAGGTTTTTTAACTGACAGGACAAGGTCGATTGTAGAGAAACTTCTCAGGGAATTGGATCTAGGATATATCATGCTAGAACTTCCCAATGGAGATACTAAAGCTAATTCATTTGAAGCACTAAGCACCTTGAAATTATAGCATGGGAAAGCTGCCACTCCTGTCCACCCTTTGGAACCTGAAAACATTCATCCTCGAGACAGAACAGGGATAAAGAGTGACCTTACCTCAAGACATTTGGAGAATGTCAAAGTTGAGGGATTTGCATATTTCAGGGGAACTGGAGCTTGAAAATGCCTGCTGAAGTTCTTCTGCTGTTTCTCTGCTATACAATTAATCTGCCAACTATTTCAATTCTGTGTCCTTCAGGGCCTATTCAGGATGTACTGGCAGGAATTCCAAATCTCACAAACTTAGTGTGCCAACTCACCTTGTCAAACACTATTGAGCTATTTGGATTCCCTGATCTTTCTGGTTTAGAACTACTAGAAACACTAAAAATTCAATTATCAGACTTGGTATGATATCATTCTGTGTTCCTGTACTAGATATATTTCCTCAAACATCAAGAAGCCAACTCTAACATGCTGTGATGCCTGCTGGGAAAAAAAATGTCAATCATTTAGATGCTACCAAACTTGATGATTCTCAGAATGAAGGACAATTTCTTTAATGGATCACAGTAGGAAACAAGCAATGATGGGTCTTGCTGACTCAAGATCTTGAAACTTTCACATAAGGATCTTCAGCAATGGATTGCCTCAAGTGGCAGCTTCCCTTGCCCCTAGAAATTGGTGCTAAGTGGATGTCTAGATTTGGAGGAAATTCCATCCAGCTTTGAAGAGATCTATACATTAGATATACGTGAGGTACATCATTCATAGCAGTCTGTCGCTGATTCGCGAATTCAAGGATCATAGAGGTACATGGTAACGATGAACTGCAGGTCTCAATTCACCTCCAGTTTGAAGAGGAATAGAGGAAAGGATTAAAAGGCAGCTTACTTATTGTGGATAACTTTTTAATCTGCACCACTTGATTGCTTAACATGCGATCTGCAGCTTTCTAAAGTATTCCTGTTTCATGACAGGAATTGATTTAAAGAATCAAATAAATCATTTGATTCTTGTGTTGTCTCACCATCCCAACTTAAAATTCGACTTGTGGCACAATTTCATTTGCCAAAACATGTAAATTAAATAATTATGCAGATTTCGTGCATAACTTTCTTGGTTAAATGCATCTAATGTTCATTTTCTGATAATTCGTACGTATTTGGGAAGCTACATGCATGCTTAAGATCTTGTAGAGTTCCAATGGATAGCATTCTTAACATTGTCACTCTTCTCTAACTTGGGACCCCTCACTTATACACCCACTTCACCGCACCCCATGCCAACCCACTCTCCGCTGGGTCAAGGTTGTTATGTGTTACTCATTAACCCAAAATCATTTCAAATTTCCAGAAATTGACATGAAAATACGTATTTCTTGAACTATTGGTCCTCCTTGTTGTTTCAATATTTTTATGACATGACCCTTTTAACGTTTAAAAATATCACATAACCTTCAATGCTTGTATATGAAATGAAAATTTGACCCTCAAACTAAATGGATGTATCTTTGCTAGCCTTTGTTGAGTGCTGACTTTATGGGTGTATCTCATGGTGGTAGTGCGGACCCATGATTTTAGTTTAAGGGGATGAAAATGGTATAACAGCCAAAGAAAATTCTATAACAAATAAAACATACTACTTGTAAAATGAAAATTCAACAAACTATAATTAAAAATAAGAAATTTTAAAAAAAATAAAGACAAAGCATAAAGAAAATTTTAAAATTTGGACTCTATACTATTCTAATTATTATCAATGTGAAAAACTGTGGTTGAAGTTTCTTCAATTTGTGTGATAATTAGAATTTTTTAAATTTTCTTTATCTTTGATTTATCTTAGATGCTATTTTATAGTAATCAAAGAAACTAAAATTTTTATAGTAACTTTTTTTTTTTTGATAAATGGGAGGCCTTGAATCTAGAACCTCCTTCTTACAATACCATCCACCTAACCTTTCAATCCAACCCTCCCAATGAAACTAAGATTTGGTTTGTTATTAGAAATTTTATTAAAAGAAAACTTAATGTTGTCCAAAAATAGTACTAACCATATGGTAATGTAAATACTAATGGTATTCTTTTATAAGGAAATTAATTGCTGATTTGATATAGTACACTTCATCAAAAGAAATTAAATAAAATAATAAAAGAGTTACTGATAATTATGTTTAGGTGTCAAAGTAATATAATTTTATTTAGCAACTAAAATTACAAAGAGAATTGTAAAAATTTTTTAATCTTTTAAGGAGGCGGCTGCCCCTGCCGGTCATCCCCCGTTTTTCCCCTATATGGTAGGGTAGTATCTTTGTGACCACCATTTTGGCCTCCGCCCAACCAAAAACATAAAAATAAAAATAAAATAAAATAATGAAAATTTGTCGGAAGGCATCCATTGCAAGGTGACTAGTTGAAATGCCAGGTTTTTTCTTTAATACTAAATAAAACGAGTGTGACCTTTTTGTACAATACATGGTGAAATTATGCGGATATTTGCAAAACTACAAAGGAATTAAGTAAATATTATAATTTTATACACATTTTTGGGATACTACTGGGTCAATAGCCACAAGGCACACAACCGGAGGTATTTTTTTTTTTTATTTCTCATTTTATGTAAGACCATATGTGATTTATGTGTATATTCTGAAATATTAGATGAGCAGCCACAATAAAATGTCAAGGAATTTAGCAAATATTCTAGTCTACAAAATTTTGTTTAAGAGCCAAAATGCCATAAATTAAAACTCCCCATGGAGAGAGGTCTGATTCGAAGCTTTCCAACACCTTGACTATCTTCAGTGCATCACCTTCAAATGAAGAAGAAGAAGATCTATAGTGGATAGGGATGCTAATATTTATTTCTAATAGAGAATAAGGCCACGTTTGATAACTCAATTCAGCATTTAAATTTAATGGATTCAGATATTAACCGTTTAGATGCATTTTATAACAAAAAATAGAATATCTGAACTAATTAAGTGGCACTGAATCTTTTAGACAAAACTTGCTCCCAAAAATAAGTGATAAAGCTTTTCACTTACCCCTGATTGTGATATATATTTAAATATAATAGATCTAATATTTAACAATTCAATCACTTAATGAATTCAGATTTCAGATTTCAGATTTCAAACTTCAGTTTTCAGATTTCAGTTTTATCAAAGGCACCCTAATTGAGTTTATCTAGCCAACTTGTACCCTCGCTACGCCACTTAATATGTCTTTCTGTATAAGGGTGTTCAAGTTGAAATTTGGACAGGAATAATTAACATCTAATAATTTTCAAAAAGAAAAATCCAATACGCTATCTATAGCCCACAAATCATTCTAGCAATTAATTCGCTACCTCATGGGTAGGAGGTTAGGGGTTCAACCCCTGCTTCCATATTTGGGAAAAAAAAAAAATGCGCTGCCACGAGGAGCAAGAGTAGCAGCAAGAGACATAGTATAGGAGCTGCAAGAGGTATCTCCCCAATTATAGAACTATTTTCTTTCCCAAAATCCCTCCTTGTAATAGAATAGAATTTCAAAAAAAATTCGCTACCTAGATTAATGTATAAATTAAATAATCTCAACCTTGTCTTTTATAATAATGATCATCATCATCCGAGCCTTGTGGTCCCAAATTGAGTAAATTTTACAAACATGATTAGACGGGGATATTGCCAAAGTAGAAAATTTTCTGCCAGAACAGTTTCCTTCGTAAGGACTAAAGTACCCTTGTTATGTTTTGACCGGTCTTTCTTTTTTATTCCTCTTTCCTGCGTTATTCTCCACGTCACGTCTCTCCTATGGCCACCTGATTATCCTGAAAGCCACTAAAAATCCCATGGCCATTGTTGTATTTCACGCTTTGAGTGTACCATTGGAATCAAGATGCTAGGTTTTGTAAGCATAATCATAAAATAAAAAATCTGGGGAAAATTGAATTTATTTTTGGCTAAGAATAACTATGAATTTCTAGATTAAGTCAGAAAAAGAAAGTCATATACAATGACAAGACCACGAAGGCCTTCCATTAAAGCTGATTAAGTTGATTAGGCTCTTTTTATTTTTTTCAATTTCATTAATTTCCAACAAATCTGTCATTAAAAATGGCATGATAAAGTCTGAACGATGCATCCTCCAAAAGACACAATCATATATAAATTTTGCATTCACCACTGGCACATGAACAACTTTATTATGATTTTTATTCACTTATGAGATATTAGACGCTTCCTATTTTGTTTTATAACATTTTACGCATCTCCTTCAAGATCGAAAGCATTTGACTTCCAGCTGATAGCCCACCTGAAGTCTAGATCTAGAATAGCATTCTTTCACAACTAGCGTCTAGCGACAACTGAGCCACGCTGATCACAATTCATTACTCCTATTCCAATAGATCTAATTTCCTTGAACACCATTCTGTCAAATTTAAACTTTAAATTTTCGTAACCTGGAGGCTGCCACGAGTGAGACTGCTCTAATACATGTAGAAGTCTCTGGATAACATTAGTTTCTTGGAACTGTTGGAGAAAACCAGAAGCAAAGCCAACTAGAATCAAAGGTTTTGTTTGGATTCACTGTTTTTACCCCTGTTTTTGAAAAACTGTTTTTCACACCCCAAATGCTACAGTAATACACCAACAAAAAACAATCCCAAAAACACCAATCCAAACAAGTATTTCAAAACAACTTATACATACAAAATAAAAAAATTATCCCTTTCTTCTTCCACCCCTAACCAGCATAAATCCACTCCACCACCACTCCACCTCACCACCACCTCCTCCCCTCTCTCTCCTCTCCCCTCTCCACCTTCCTCTCCTCTCCTCCCCTCCTCCTCTCCTCCTCCTCCTCCTCCCAACAGCCCCCCTCCCCTCCTCCCTCCTCAGATCAAAATTAAAATTTATTTGCAAGATTTTTGGTATTTTAAAATTAAAATGATTTAAGGTAAATTTTAGGGTAATTTTGAGGTATTTTAAAATTAAAATTTTATTTGGGATAATTTTTTGTAGATTTTAAAATTAAAATTTATTTGTTTTGGAACATTTCTAAAAATAAAATTTATTTGGGGTAATATTTAGCATTTTCAAAATAAAAATTTATTTAGGGGTATTTTAAGTTTTAAAATTAGAAATTTATTTATGTATTTTAAAGCATTTTAAAATTTAAAATTTATTTGGGGTAATTTTAGGGTATTTTCAAAATTAAAATTTATTTTGGGTATTTTGGGGCATTTTAAAATTAAAAATTCATTTCAGTAATTTTAAAGGCATTTTAAAGTCAAAATTTTATTTGGGGTAATTCTTGGGGCATTTCAAAATTAAAAATTTATTTGGGTATTTTGGGGTATTTTCAAAATTAAAATTTATTTATGTATTTTGGGTATTTTCAAAATTAAAATTTATTTGGGGTAAGTTTTAAGACATTTTAAAATTAAAATTTTATTATGGTAATTTTTGTTGCTTTTAAAATTAAAAATTTATTTGGGTAATTTTTTGGGGCATAAAATTAAAATTTTATTTTGGCCAATTTTTTGGATATTTTTAAAATTCCAAATATATTTGAGGTATTTTTTGGGGCATTTTAAAATTAAAAATTTATTTGAGTAACTTTTTGGGGCATAAAATTAAAATTTTATTTTGGGCATTTTTAAAATTCCAAATTTATTTGAGGTATTTTTTGGGACATTTTAAAATTAAAAATTTATTTGAAGCAATTTTTTGGGGCATTTTTAAAATAAAAAATTTATTTGGGGTATTTTTAGAATAATTTATTTGGGGTTTTTTTTTTTCAAATTAACCCACCAGCACCACCACCCATCAAATAAATTTTAATTTTAAAAATATCCCAAAAATTACTTCAAATAAATTTTAATTTTAAAAATACCCTAAAAAATTACCCCAAATAAATTTTTAATTTTGAAAATCCCCAAAAATACCTAAAATTAATTTTTAATTTTAAAAATGCCCTAAAAAATTATCTCAAATAAATTTTTAATTTTAAAAATGCTTCCTAAAACAGACCCAAATAATTTTTTACTTTTAAAAATACCACAAAACAAACACATGCTAAAAAGTTTTTGAAAGACAACTACAGTAGTTTTTGAAAGATAGCTACAGTAATTGTTTTTCGCTACAGTAATGCTACAGTACTGTTTTTGAAATACAACTCCAAAAACAGCTAATCCAAACGGAGCCAAAGAATCTACTAATCTGTTTTCATGCAACTTCTGATTCCTTCCAAGCCAAATAGCCCAAGATGACATTGCAAACAATTCTACCCCGTGATTTTTCAGCCCACATAACAGCTCCAGTGCCCGTTCTTTGGGAACTGTTTGCTGCCACTTATGTACTTGACCTTTACGGTAGCTTAAAGCCCAAACTTGAACCGCATCAAGGCAGAAAAAGCTTGAATGAGCAAGGTCATCAGTTTCAAAACCGCAAGAAGGATGTTGAAGCTCCACTAATGCTCTTCCCCGGTGCAAATTTAATTTACTGTAGTAGGTAAATAATTGTAGCAAATCGTCCAAAAATGATGCTTTACTTTACAAGGGATATTCAAAATTCCATAGCTTCTTCCACAGTAAATCTAAATTGCTACTAGGAATTTGACGTTTTAATATGCACATTGTAGAGTGGGCAAGCCTAGAGCTGCAATCAAAGTGGACTCAGTGAGGCCTATGACACTGTTGATTGGTATTTCCTTTTTAGTGCATGAAGGTTATGGGATTTCCTGATGTTTTTATGCAGTGGATTGTGAATTGTGTGACTATTACTCAGTTTTGTATCAACCTTAATAGTTTTCTTACTGGCTACTTTCATATTGAAAGAGATTTAAGGCAAAGGGATCCTCTTACCCTGTAACTATTTCTCTTAGCCGTGGAAGTGTTTTCTGGTTTGCCCAATTGGAGTGTTGCTGATAAAGGCTTTGATTTTCACCCATCCTATTTGGACTTACAGATTTCTCACATGATGCTTCCTGATAATCTTTTCCTTTTTACGGCTGCTATTAAGCATTCTTTTAACATTTTTGTGGAAGTTATTGCTGAAGTTGGATTGTTGTTAGGCTTAAGGCCTAATTTGTAGAAATGCTGTGTTTTTCTCTCTTGTGTCTTCGAGTACTTTGCTAGGAAGCTGTAAGGGCCTCAAAAATTTGAATTTATTTCTAAAATGCCTAATAATATTTATATTGAGTTTATTTATTGAAATATTAGTGAAAATATGTTTAAAGTGATTATTTCTCAATTTAGAGAATTTTATACCTAATTGTTTGCAAGGTGTGGTTTTGGCCAAATTTTAGTTAAAATTGTTCGACGCTGAATAGTGACTTGGACTTGAAATCAGTATGTAGTGATATTTTGGAGATATTATTATGGTGAGACAAATGTCAGATGAAAGAAAACCGGTGTAAGTTAGGAGCGCTGTACATAAAGTGGACATAAAGCACCTTTTTCCTTAAAATAGGGAAAAGCACTTCGTGCATTTAAAAGCCTTGACTCTTGGTCTCCAAGCTTCATTTCAGCTGCAAAATCTGGAGTAGAGAGAGGAGGAGAGCCAGAGAGAGCTTGAGAGAAAGAGAGAAAATTGTCTTCAACTTTTCCTTCCATTCTTGATCCAATCTTCTTGAAACTTCAAACACCAACAACCACCATCATCTTCATCATCCCAGCAGCCAAGAGGAGAGAGAGAGAAGGAGGTTGGGGCTGGAATTTTGGAAGAAAACAAGAGGTAAGTGGGTTTGATCTTCCATTTCCTTTTTCTTCCTACAAATAACATGAGTTTGTGAAGAGTTGATGATGATTTTGTGGTTTGATTTATCTTCTCACTTCAGTCAACTAAGGAAAGGAGAGAGAGAGTGAGGTCCCAATTTTGGAAAGGAAAAAGGAAGGAAGAAAAGTTTGGGTGATCATCTTGGTCTCGATCTTGACTTGGTGACGGATATCTTCGACAGATCTTGAAGATCTTGAGTTGGGTTCGAGGATCTTGGAAGTCATCAAGCTTGGGAGTAACTTTCTTGGAGAAAGCTTGAGGGATCTTGTTGGATCTTGCCGGATCTCGTTGGATCTTGACAGATCCGGAGGTATAAACCTCAATCTTGTAGATCTAACTTTATTAGTGTTGATTAGTGTAGATCTGTGGTTAATATTGATAAAATGAAATCATCTAAAAGATGAAGTTTTGAAATCCCAACCTAGGTAGGACTTGAGGTGGCTCTAGGTAGCGGACTTGAGGACTTGATTGGGAATTGATTGTTATTTGTGAATTTGTTTTGATATGGTTAGAAATTAGGGTTTTCATTGATTGAGAAATTGAAGAAAATGTATGCTATGGCCAAACCCATGTCCGGTGATTTCAATGTTTGATTTTGGAATGTCGTGAACGTTTCGGGGTTTTACTTTTGAGAAAAAATGTGTATATTGTTCAAATTGTGGGTGTATATGTGTGAGTGAGTGTTTGATTTTAAAAGGGTAAAAAAGTGTAGTTTTCATGAAACTGAAAGTGAAAAGTGCTATTTGACTGAATTTGAAGGTTTTACTATATTTTGACTAAAATCTGGGATTTTGAATACAATGACTTGGTATAAAATGTTTTGTGCTAATATGGAAGTTTTGATTAAAAGTGAACGCCGATCGGGTGTAAAATGAATGTTGAGGTGTGAGACCCTCACTTAAATGTTTTGTGATAGTGAACGGTTTGTAGTGCCAATGAGTATATCGGTGAGATGTTTTCTTTTAAAATGGTAAAGTGATTCTCCAAGGGAATTTATTTGAAATTGAGCTATGTGAAATGAATACTTTTCCCTCGAGAAAGTTTTGGAAAAATTATCATTGGAAACTAAAAGTGAAAGTGAACTATTAGTAAATGGAAAAGATTGAAGTGAATCTTATTGTTTGTTTTAAATTATTTTGAAGTGTGCAAGGACTTTAAACCCCACGTGGAAGTCGAACCACTCGTGAGTTTCCATGCTTGTTTCAGGTTTACGGCAAATGTTGTAAATGAATGTAATGAAGTGATTGTTATGTGAAAATTGACTTTTGAACCCCTCTAATGGGGTGTGTACTTTATCGCACCTACCCATTTGAGTGAAAGTGATTGTGAAAGTGACTTGAAGTGATTGATTCTAAAGTGTTTTAAAGTGTATTATAGTGATTGCATGTGTTTGGAAAGGTCGAAATCGAGACCTATAGGTGAACCCACAACTCAACCGAGGCTAGGCCTAGGTCGAGAGAAAGGGAAGAGCCATAGGTTACCTAAACGGCCACAAAGCACAAGCTGACTCGAGGATACATGCTCTGGAACTTGGTTTTAAACCAGCCCAAAAGAGCAACAACCCTGAAGTGAATTGAAAATGTACCTGACTGCATGGACTGGTCCCTAATGGAGAGTACTCAAATAAAGTGAAGTGTTTTAAAGTGAAGTGTACTCAAGACTTGTCTCAAAAGTGAAAGTGCAATGTACACCATCAAAGTGAAGTGAAAAGTGTTTATGCATGGGTCTGGGTGGGGTTTGAGGAGTAAGGAGAAAGAGTAGTTCTACATGGTAATAGTGACAGCTTGATGGAGTGTCAACTACCCTGTTCATGGTTCGGGCAAGTTTCATGGAATTTGGCCCCTGAGGGCCCCTGTGATCCCTACATTGTATTGTTAATTGCTTTTCTATCCGCTTATATTTCAAGTATTCTTGCAAAGTGAAATTGTTTATGTGTTAAGTGGTTTGCATGTTTTTGGGAACTCACGGGTTTTAACTCACCCTTCCATTTGTTTTCCAGAAATGAGCAACCAAGTGGTGGTGCCAACCCTGAGATTAGGGCTTTCATATGTTTTGATATGTATTTGGGAGAATTATGGATATTGCCCCTTTTGTGGACTCTTGTATAATGGAATCATGTATTATCGAATTGTAATTGGGATGTTATGTATTTGTAAGACATTGTACCTTTCCTCAGATTGTATCCATGGTTTTAGTCGTTAAGTATTATTGAACAAGTGAGTGAGTGAGTCCCTGGCAGAGTATGCAGGGCGGTCCATGCACCCTTTGGTCCGCCTTAGGGGAAGGTGGGATCGTCATAGAAGCTGTGCAGCATTATTGGTATGCCTCAAGGATCTTTACCTGTGGAGTATTTGGGACTTTCACTAGTCTCAAACAAATTCAGTTATAGCCATAGAGATTGTCAAACAATCTTTTCAGCAAAAAATTGGGAGTTGGGATAAACTTAGTTATGGGGGTAGGATTTAGCTGATCCAATCGGTACTTAGGGGTATTTATCTTTACTGGTGACAAAATAATTGACGGGTTGCATGTTTGTTGCGAAATTCGAATCCCAACTTCAGCCAAAGGCCAAGGCATTTGCTAAGCAAAATAGGGAAGTCTGAACCCTAAAAAAGAAAAAAGAAGAAAAAGGACTAGGGTCCAAAAATTCCGCCTATCACATGATGCAGCATCTACAGCACTACTTGATTCATCCCTCGCCCTCCTGACTAGCCATGCTATTTCTGGGAACTTGAATGTTGAGGGGTCAAGTACGAACCTCTTTATTGCTTGGAGTGGAAGGTCCTCTATGTTGCTAGAGACCTTTGTACCATTGCTTCATTAACCTTCTCACTTTGACATCCAACTTCCCTAACTCGAGGTACAACTACCTCTACATCTACCCCTACCTCTTCATCAAACAAACCGAGCAACCCCTAGATCTTCAGCTACCTCCTCAACCACTTTTAGGGTGCTCAACCTCATCCTCAACAATGAACTTAGGGATATTCACATCCATCAAACTCCCTCTGGGAACCTCCCTTCATTTAGACTGCACTCTTCTCTAGTAGCCTCTATAGAGTATGAACTTTTTTTTTATTGTAGGAAGGTTGTTTACATTGCTAGAGCCTCCTTTTTGTACCATTGCTTCATTAGCCTCCTCAATCTAACCCCCAACTTCCGTAGCTCGAGGTACAGCCACCTCCAAAACCATCCCTATCCCTTCATCGAACAACCAAGCAAGTCCTAGATCCTTGGCCACCTCCCCAACCACTTCAAGGAGCTCTACTTCATCCTGTGCAACTCTCTTAGAGACATCCACATCCACCAAACTCCCTTTAGGAACCTCCCCTCATTCAGACCACCCCTTCCTCTAGTAGCCTATATAACTAACAAACTCAAACCACTTCTTTTGTGACTTCACATCAAGGTATCTCCACAACCCTAATCCTGTTTTTTGGTTGATTAATAATTAGATTAGGAGGTCCATGGTGTACAACCCCATTCTCTAAAACATTAGCTACATTCTGAGGCCCAACCCTAAGTTCCACGTGCCACTCTGCCATCTCTTCTATATAATGATTATGATCCCAAACCGACTCAATGACGAATCATCCATATTAATAATAGATTACTGTATAGGTGGTGGGTATCAAAACCATTAAAAATAAAATAGCTACTCTAAAAATATGAATTCAAGTATAATAGCGAGTAGGGTCGTATCCTCAGAGATTGGGTGATTTATTTCCTACAGAGAATTTGAGGGGTTTTGGAGAAGGAAACAAATAATTAAAGATATAAAGAGACTGAATTTCTAATGCAAAAAGAATGCAATAATTAAAGAACACAAGAAATAATTAATTGACACAACCTAATCAAGAAAATTAATTTCAACACCGGTGCACACAACTGATCATAGATACCGAAAATTATTCATACGTTCACAGATAAATTGGTTATAGCAGCCTAGCGACGCGCCAAACCACCAATCTCTCCTTAATTATACAGTAATCCAGAAACGCTCATAAACTACCCTCTTGTAAACTAGACAACCCTAGAAACGCTCGTAAGATTTAATGTAGTCATAGTTTTAAGAATTAGAGAGACCCAATTCTAGTTAACAAACACACATACGGGTTCATTCAAACTAGATTAATTATTTCCACAACACAGATTAGACCACTTGCGAGGTGATGAAATTGTGTCGTTTGCCACTAATCAAGATGCTTAAAGGCGACACACCAACATCTTAATTGGCTATATATTATTCAGACAATTGAACAACAGGCCTTATTTATCCAATAAATCCAAACAATAATAACCCACTAAAAACAGAGAATAATTAAATACCCATGAATGCAGAAATTAAAATAGAACAATTGGAAAGATCTCATAATTATTGTGCAACTGAGTCTTGATTATTCCTCAACTAGGAAATTGCTTTAGCCTTGCCTCATGACAATGACGCAATCCAAAGTCTTCATGTAATTCAGGTGAAGGAATGAGCAATTAATCTAGTGATGGAAATCTTCAACTAATGTCAACAATTGCTGGAATTGGAAGAAAAGCAAATGTACTAGTCTAGGCTATTGGTGACGGTGGAAGACGAAACTGCTACTACTAATTGCCTAACAAACGATGTCTCTAGGAAAAGTAAAAGATCCTTTTTATATGTCTGCGTCTTTGGGTCTAGGGAAAGAGAAGATACTAATCCCATGTGATTCGAGAATTCCACAAAACAAGGAAACAAATTTGGACTTTTCCCAATAATAAAACTCTTCCTTCCCACCAATCGCGCCTTCCATATCTTTAAAAGATATCTTCCATTTTTCTTCTCCTAATTTGTTGCCAAAATCTTCTCTGAGAAATTTCGTATTTAGACGCAACTTCCACGCATCCCAGAAAATAGCGAAAAGGCTCCAAGATATAGTTTTGGGAATCATCTCTTCAAGCCTCGCTCTACACTCACTGGCATGGGCATGCTCTGGTAGCAAGAGTCTTCTGGAAATCGCCCTAAAATACCACTTTTAACACCAATGCTTGAAATTGACACAAAACTAATTATGAGCAGAAATCCATTACTTGGCACAATAAATGGCCGAAATTAAGACCAAATACTCACAAATAAAGTGCACAACTATCTCACTATCAAATTCCCCCACACCAAAACAATGATTTTCCTCAAGCATTCACTATCACAATCAAGATGACAAGTACTTCATAGCACAATAAACTAACACAAGTATCAGATCTTCTCAACAATTTCATCAAAATCAGGATGCAGAAAATTCAACTTTCACATAGATATTAGTGTATCTTTCAGTCCTCAAAAGTGTTTAAAGGGACATATGTACTCAAATCAACAACATGGAATTACCATAGGGTTGCTAATATATCACATCTCTACCACTAAATACGAATTCAATACAAAAATCAAAGGGTCTTTAACAAGGGATGTAATGAGGCTTAGATAAAGGGTTGGATAAAAAGGAAAATTTAGGCTAAACACATCAAAAGAAATACCCATTGCATGGATTCGATTGCTTTCTTCATTTTTAGGAAGTCTCCATGACCTACTAATAAATTCTTTAAAACTTAACAAGTGCAAATATAATTTGGACTTTGCTCAACTACCACAATACAACATACATATACAAGAGTACTTCACAACTACTTTTCTTTTCTTTTCTTTTTTTCTTTTTTTTTTTCTTTTTTTATTTTTTTTTTATTTTTTTTATTTTTTTATTTTCTTTTTTTCTATTTTTTTGTTTTGAATTTTTTTTTTCAACAAGATATAACTAATATTGAAACATAAGCACACTTGCTAGCTTCAATCATACCCTTGCACCATTAATTGAAATCATCATACAATGAAATCAAGGCTTTCCTTTGACGTGGGGTTCAAGACAAGAAGGTACAAACACAAAGGTTTAAGGTAACTAGTATGGCTATTAAACAAAGAAAAGGTTTAAGGTTCAAACTTGGTCAACTACGGGAAAATATAATTAGGGTAGGTTTTTAGAAAGTCAAAAGGGTTAAACCTAATTCCCCTTGTTATTTTCATGCATCAAAACAATATGGTCTCGACATGCATAACAAAACAAGTTCTAGAATAATTTAACCATGTGCGAAATCACTCAACAAAAGAATTTAGAGAAATTATGAATAGTGTACTCCTTAGGCTCAAAAGCTTATCAATTGTTAAAAATATGTCAAATCTTGCACATCCATCATTTGAATCAATTGCAAGAAAAATATAATACTCATGCTAGCAAAAATTTCACTAATTATACTTGCATCTTTCTTGCTTTTTACAACAAAACAAAATCCAAAGAAATTGCAAAAAGTTGTGGAAGACTAAAATTTTTTGAAAACATTACATGTGAGAAAATATCCTCTCCCTCACACCTAAATCAGACATTATTCTCAATGGATAAAAATAAAGAGCAAAAGGAAAATAAGAGGACTCCCTTAAGAATTAAGCACCGGAAGAGGTTGAAGGATGAAAATGCTTAAATTGATGTCCAATCATCAATGAAATTTGGAGCACAAGAGACCCGAGAGTTACAGTAGGCAATGAATACGGACACTAGATGCTGCAAGGAATAAGATAAAAAGAATTAGAATAAAAGAGAAAAAAATATTTTTGATTTTTTTTTTGTATACACCCTATCTGTTGTAAGGCGTGGGCACATTGTGAAAGCAAAAGTCTTCTACCCATCTCTTTTCGATAGTGTCTTAAAAAAAATTGTAAAGCGTGGGCACGCCTTGCAACTTGAAGTCTTCTGTTCACCAGGTTTTAATGACCTGCCTGGAACCTCCATGTAAAGCGTGGACATGCCTTACAGGCTAGAGTCCTCTGCCCAAGATATTGCAACTCATTCTAAACAAAAATTTAACAGAACGCGTCCACGGCCTACAACAAAAAGTCTTCTGCCAAACAAAATGAAATAAACTTAACTTCACAACAAAACATGAAATAAAAACACAAAATTACTAAAAACTAAAATTCTTGGGTTGCCTCTCAAGTAGTGCCTTTCTTTAATGTCTTTGGCTAGACATTTCGATGCTTGGCCAAGGAGGATAAAATCGTATAGCTCTTTTCATTACTTCACTCTCATACTCATGATATTCATCATGAATAGAGTGATCTTTAAGTACATGAGCTCCTTTCTTCTTTTGACTAGCAGATGGCTTCAAGCATGCAAGTAATGATTTTAATTCTTTATCGATTCCTTCATCACAATCAATTAATAACCTAATAGTCTTTGCAACTTCTAACTTATCTCTATTATGAAACTCAAAAATTTCTGGGATAACAAAGTCAATCTCACTAACAGAAAATATAGAATGAGAGATAGGAGTTAGGGATAAAGGAGATGTCACCACAGTTGGGATTTCTTCATTGGACTTTTCCACTGGAGAGGCTATAGGTTGGGGTGCCCTTGTTTCTTTCTCAACTTTCTCTTCAACCACAGAATTAGATTCTTCCCTTTCAATCTCTTGCCATTTGTCACCATTTTTCAAGGTAATTGCACTCATATCTAATTCAGAATTGATAATGGTCTCTGAGTGCAATGTTTCACAATTCTGAGACGTCAATTGACTCACAATAGATGCTAGTAGACATATTTGATTCTTCAAATTACGAATGCTTGTCTTTGTCTCTAGTTAAAATTGAGCAGTGCTTTGTTGGAGTTAAGCAATGCATGTGGCCAACCTCTTAACAAGATCTTCCAAGGAACTCCTCCTACTAGAGGATGAGGGTTGAGATGTTGGTCTCACTGCATAACTATAGTTGGGGTAATCCTACCATCCTTGACCATACACATTTGAATAAGTATTAAACATTGGTGGAGATGGATTTTGGAATACTCCAAAATCACAAATTTGGTCATTCATATCATCTTAAAGTAGTGGGCACCTGTCAGTTAGATGATCCAACTGACATATTCCACAAGTGTTGACTTGTGGTTTCTAACCATCACTCAATTGTTGCACAAGAGAAGCCAAATCATCTAAACAAAGATCACTAACAGAAGAGCTCTCATTAACCCAATTAGGAACAAAGTCCAGTCTATAATTTGTAGCCATAAACTAGCCAATAGACTGAGGGGAAATAAAAATAAAAAATCCAAAGAAAATAAATCAAGAATGCACCGGTCCCCGGCAACGGCGCCAAAATTTGGTAGGTGTCGAAACCACCAAAAATAAAATACTTACTCTAAAAATATGAATTCAAGTATAATGGCGAGTAGGGTCGTATCCTCAGAGGTTGGGTGATTTATTTCCTACAGAGAATTTGGGGGGTTTTGGAGAAGGAAACAAATAATTAAAGATGTAAAGAGACTGAATTTCTAATGCAGAAAGAATGCAATAATTAAAGAACACAAGAAATAATTAATTGACACAACCTAGTCAAGAAATTAATCTCAACACCGGTGCACACAACTGATCATAGATACCGAAAATTATTCATACGTTTACAAATAAATTAGTTATAGCAGCCTAGCGAAGTGCCAAACCACCAATCTCTCCTTAATTATACAATAATCCAGAGACGCTCATAAACTACCCTCTTGTAAACTAGACAACTCTAGAGACGCTCATAAGATTTAATGTAGTCACAACTTTAGGAATTAGAGAGACCCAATTCTAGTTAACAAACACACATGCGGGTTCATTCAAACTAGATTAATTATTTTCACGACACAGATTAGACTGCTTGCAAGGCGATGAAATTGTGTCGTTTAGCACTATCAAGATACTTAAAGGTGACGCCCGTCGTCAACATCTTAATTGGTTATATATCATTCAGACAATTGAACAATAGGTCTTATTTATCCAATAAATCCAAACAATAATAACCCACTAAAAATAGAGAATAATTAAATACCTATGAATGCAGAAATTAAAATAGAACAATCGGAAAGATCTCACAATTGTTGTGCAACCGAGTTTTGATTAATTTCAACTAGGAAATTGCTTTAACCTTGCCTCATGACAATGACGCAATCCAAAGTTTTCATGTAATTCGGGTGAAGGAATGAACAATTAATCTAGTGATGGAAATCTTCAACTAATGTCAACAATTGCTGGAATTGAAAGAAAAGCAAATGTACTAGTCTAGGCTATTGATGACGGTGGAAGACGAAACTAGTACTACTAATTGCCTAACAAACGATGTCACTAGGAAAAGTAAAAGATCCTTTTTATATGTCTGCATCTTTGGGCCTAGGGAAATAGAAGATACTAATCCCGTGTGATTCGGGAATCCCACAAAACAAGGAAACAGATTTGGACTTTTCCCAAAAAATAAAACTCTTCTTTCCCACCAATCGCGTCTTCCATATCTTTAAAAGATATCTTCCCTTTTTCTTCTCCTAATTTGTTGTCAAAATCTTCTCTGATAAATTTCGTATTTCGACGCAACTTCCACGCATCCTAGAAAATAGCGAAAAGGCTCCAAGATTTAGCTTCAGGAATCGTCTCTTCAAGCCTCGCTCTGCACTCACTAGCGTGGGCACGCTCTGGTAGCAAGAGTCTTCTGCAAGTCACTCTAAAATACCACTTTTAACACCAAATGCCTGAAATTGACACAAAAACTAATTATGAGCAAAAATCCATTACTTTGCACAATAAATGGCCGAAACTAAGACCAAATACTCACAAATAAAGTGCACAATTATCTCAATATCAATAAGTATGACTAATCCATTTTCACCATAAAAATCAAAAAATTTTCATCATAGAACAATTAGTCAATCTTTTTCTTCTTTGGTTCATAATTCCAGTGATTCTCTAATAACATTTTTATTCTCAATTGTTCAAGATATTATGTAAATGAACCTATAATTACCAGATCTAATGAGTTGAACTTAAAGAAAAGTGAAAATGTTTAGTTTATGTGCTTAGTCTTTGCTCTAAAATCAACAATAGATTGGATAAATTTAAAAATAGAAGAAATGATCAAAATAAAAATAATTTTCAAATTTTATTCCATAAATATTTAAAGAGGGTTTCATTTTTGAATGAAGTTGCATAAGCGGTTCTTTTTATTGGTTTACTTAAGAGTACTTAATGAGTGGATTGGTTGAAATCTCCTCTATTTTCTACACTGTGATCATTATCATTATTTGGTGGATCATCATTTCCTCTTACTTTGCCTCAAATCTGTTTTGCAGTTTTGCTAATTGTATACCAGTTTTCTCTTGCATACTCTGTGATGAGATTGCCGGAATCCCTCCATCTGACATGATAGGTAAATTTTGTCTGCAACGTGTCAACAACAACGTGGACGTGACTATCATCAAGATGGAAAACCAAGATAAGAAAATGAAATTGATAATGTAGTAGAAGGGGCATTGAAGAGTGAAACGGTAGGACGTTTTATGAGAGATATGTTAACAGTGATGGTTTGCAGTAGGGTACTGTATATACCAACTTGGGCCCAAAATTTGAACTATTTAGTAGTAAGCCCAGCCATGTTTAGTAGATACAGCTGTACCAAACCATAAACATCAGTTACGGTCACGGGAACATTTCAATCCACCCTCTTCTCCTTAGAGTATGTGGAGCAGCTCCATTTTAGACTACGTGAAGATAGACCAAACTTTTTTGGACTTTTATCAAGGACATTTTGCTAAATATCTATAAAAATTCTCTTTAGATACCCAAGATGCTTTTTTCACAATCGTTGCACAAGTTTTGCCTAAACAAAGATGCAACTTCTGGGAGATTAGTATTCCATCAGGGTGTTCATGGGTTTAGAGAAAAATGTTACAGCGTCCACAGATTGAGTAGTTCTAATGTATAATGATATAGATTGAGGAGATTTCAAGCCAAATCGGATGGATTGAAAGCAATTGAGATTTTGAGTTGGTAGCGTCATAGCGAGTCATACCCATAACTTGATTTATTGCGAGAAGGACAATATAAGTAATAATATATTGATAGAAATATCAAAATTTGATCCCAACATTACGGGTTCATTCAGTGGCGGAGCTGCAACCCTAAGGTTAAAAAGACCATATATTATTCTAGACTTATTCATTATATTTCACAATGTTTTCCCTTATTGTCTCCAGTTTGATAAGGGGAGAATTGTATGTGTTAATTGAGAATATTTGGACTAAATTTCTCCTATTTATTGTGCAAAGAATTGGGTTACTGCTGATAATTTGTTTTTGTGTCACTTGCAAGCCATGGGTATTGAAAGCGGTGTTTATTGGCAGAATTCTAGAAGACTTTGTATTCCTAGGCGTGCCTGTGCCAGAGAAAGGGGAGCAAGGCTGAGGTGGCAACACATGGAACTAAATTTATGGGCATTTGCCGTTATTCCTGGGATATATTGGAAGTCAATTTTGGGGAAGGAAACGTGTTAAAGGAATTGGTTGCGGATAAAGAAGGAAAGTCCCGTGCAAGTAGGAGGATCATGCAAGGACCGGCATGTGTTTCCTTATTTTGCTAGACTACCGAATCAATTTGGAAAGATCAAGGGCGGTGGAACAATTTGATGAGAAGTCAGAGTTGTTTCCTTGTCTTGGGAGGAGTCCAGAAGCACATTGGAATAGGAACTCTTGTGTTCCTTGCGGGCCCGACAATTAGAAGACTAATATATAGGATTCCTTTTCTTGGGTAGTGATCATCTTTAGCCTAGCATTATTTAATTGCTAGTTGGTTTTGCTTTTGCTTTTCCGCCGCCAAATTCAAAGAATATAGGCTAGTACTGGCCAACAGCTTTGGCTTTATTTTCCTTCGCTTTGGTGTTGTTCCCGTTTTCCGTTTTCCATTATCAGACTCATTAGACTAGTACGTGGTTTATTTTCCAATGATTGCTCGTAGTCAACAACTGAAGACTGTTCCCTTGCTAATTCAATTGCTTTGACTTCCGTAAGAATTGCATGAAATTCATGGATTGCAAGGCAGTGATGAGGCGTGGCTAAATTTCATTCCTAGTTGGGGAATAATCAAGGCTTGGTGCACAACAATTGTGAGATCGTTCTAATTGTCTATTTTTAATTTCTACATTCATGGGTATTTAATTACTCTCTATTTTTCCATGAGTTATTATTATTTGGATTTATTGATTAATGTGTCCAGTTGTTCAATTGTCTAAATAATTGATAGCCAATTAAGGTGTTGGCGCGTCGCCTTTAAGCAACTTAATTAGTGGCAAACGAGACAATTTCACCGCCTCGCAAGCGGTCTAATCTGGATCGTGGGAGTAATTAATTTAGTCTAAATAAACCCGCATGTGTGTTTGTCACCTAGAATTGGGTCTTTTTAATTTCTAATGCTGTGACTACATTAAATCCTATGAGCGTCTCTAGGGTTGTCTAGTTACAAGAGGGTAGTTTATGAGCGTCTCTGGACTACTGTATAATTAAGGAAAGATTGGTAGTTAGGTGCGTCGCTTGACCACTATAACCAATCTAATCATGAACGTATGAATATTTCCATGTATCTATGATCAGTTGTGTGCACTGGTGCCAAGATTCATTCCTTGACTAGGTTGTGTTAATTAATTGTTTCTTGTATTATTTAATTCCTGCATTCTTGTTTAATTAGAATTTCAGCATCTCTATCTTTTTAAATATTTGCTATCTTCTCCAAAACCCCTCTAATTTTCCTGTGTGATTGATCTACCAGTTTCCTGAGGAGACGACCCTACTTGCCCTGTTTACAAATTAATTTAATTTTCTTGAATAAATTCTGGTATATCGAGTTCAGTATACTCCTTGGAATCAGGGTGAAACTAGTAACCCATTGCACATCCGGAGTCCCTGCTCCAGTACTGGAATTAATTTAAAATTGTTTTTGTTGGCAATTAGGCTTTCTATTTGACTTTATTTTTGGAGGTTTGACACCCACCACAGCTATTTTGGAACCACTAGAAACATTAAAATTTGATGTGGTAATATCATTCCTTATCCCTAGACCGAGTAAGTTTCCTCCAAATTTGAATAAGCTGCCTATGATATGTGGATATGTAGGGTGGAAAACGTGTCAATATATCACTAGAACGCTCCTAAACTTGAAGAATCTCAAAATAGTGGGCCGCTTCGGAAATAAGCATCGAGGGTTTTGTCATCTCAAAGCAAAGCAACCAGTCAAGGGGGAAAAAAACTACTTTCATGAAATATTTGACAAATTACTCATATTTGTCTTAGGACAATCGCCAAATTAAGCAGAGAAACTTGTGCAAGATATATAACTTGTTGCAGTGCTCTATATGCTTATTTGATTACCTTTCTTATTGTGCAAATAATAGGGATGCTATGAGAGAAATATTAGCTTGTTGCTGCAAAGGTGAATTGCTCTTCCGCAATTGAGTAGGGTTTTCCCCAACCCATTTTTGGTTAGAGTGTACAAGGTAGCTGAGTTTCTTGTATTTCTGCCTACGAACTTACACTGAGCTTCAATGCTCTCTTTGGATTCTACATACTGTTTTTTGCTACAGCCTAATAAAAGTTTGACTATTGCCTAAAAGAGCGTCATTTGGCAACATGATCCCCCTTCCTTTAATTGCAAAATAAACACTTCATAATGAGTTAGAAAACTCATACACGAACCACTTCACTACATTTCTTTTTTTTTTTTTTCGGTGAACAATTCATCATTAACTACAATCCATCAAAGATAAACTTGAGGAAGTAAAGCTACATCCACTAGAAATTTCAAATGCTGACTATTTCAGTATTTTAACAACCATGGTTCATCACTATTAAGCTTGAACATTATTGAAATCTCAAACAAAATATACCCTTAATGTCCATAAAGCTCACTAGGCAAGCGGCGTGCAATAAGTGCCCCCCACTGGATTACCTTTGGCATGGTGAATCCAGGGCCTTCAGTCATGTCCACAGGCACGTTTGAAGGTGTAGTAAGATTCAAACCCTGAAGCAACCGAGCTAGTGTTAAAAGTGTTACTTGCACTGCAAATGTTGTTCCTGGATAGGATCACATGCCAGCGCCTAAAGGAATGAATTCAAATTGTCGACCATAGACATCCACCTCTGCATGACCTGTCATAATTCTCTCTGGGTAAAACTTTTCTGGATCTGACCAAATTCTTGGGTCACGATGCAACATCCACACATCAATGAACAGATGGGTGCCTTTAGGTATGTGGTAACCACAACAGTCTTCCCTAGCGCCGTGGGGCACTGCTAGAGGTCGTGGAGGATACAAAAGCAGTTCTTCTTTAGCAATTGCTTGGAGGTACACTAAATTCTGTATATCAGATTCTTCTACTTACCCATCTATCGCTATCAACATATAGCTCTATTTCTTCTTCTGTTTGCTTGATTACATGCCTATTATTTAGGATGAGTAATTCCTTCCCTAAGTACATTTCCTCCTTTAAATTCGAACTCTATAAATTTTGCTCGGCAATTTACAATGCCTAGTTATAACGTATAAACCTCTCTACTTTATATGGCGATTTTGTGATAAGTATCTCTAACAAAAGTATTGGAGAATGTATAAACTTTACAAATTTTACAAAACATCCAGTACAACAATTGAGCTCATCTGAAACGAATATATGAATATTGAACTTGAGCTCAAGTATGAGGTCTAGCTGAAGGCCCCAGTGCTTTGTTCGATTTGATTCGAGCTCTTTCATCGTTACCTCCAATTTTTTATCTCGAGCACATGGTATTTTATCAAGCTCAATTAAACTAGAGTTCAAGTTTTTATTTCAAGTAAAACTAATCAGCTCAAACACAATATATTAAGGCTCTACTCGAATTGTTTGCACGTACCACAATGCTCTAGTTTCAAAAGACCTGCAAATGTCATATTACAATCAATGAAAGTGATGGGAGAGCAATTTCCGTAAGACCCTCTTTTTTGGCCTAAAATTTCTCTTACGGAGTAGAAGTTGACGAGGAGGACGTTTGTCTCTGTCTGATAAAGAAAATTATCCTAACCGCTTATTCATATGCTCGCTTGCTTCCAAATTCATGTCAACTACCCAGAATCACCATCGTTTTCTTTTAGGCGCAATCGCTATGGCTGGCTGAATCAGACAATAAAAACGGTAATAGAGAAATAAAATAAGATGGAGATCTGAAAACACAAAAGTTTCCATGGAAATGTGAATAAACATTTTCCAGGCATTACATGATATAACCGTTGCAATATGCACCACATAATATAGAACTTATGATTAGGTTCTGTTTGGACTAGGGTTTTTTCCGAAAAACTAGTATATCAAATACAGATAGGGCTCAATACAATTGATTTTATTCAATTTTGTCCAATTGTTATACATGTTTTTGATGTACAAATACATCATAATACTATACTGAATATATGTTAAATATTTTATTCATATACATCACTTTTCCCCAAATACAATAATATAATACAATTGTACACTAAATAGTGTAAAAAGTATAATAAATGGACCGAAACCGTACTAGACCCGTATTACACTAGCTCCTCTCCCATCAAATGCAATGCTTCTTTTTTTTTTTTTCCCATCAAATATAATGCTCTTCTGAAAAGACTCTAAAAATACTTCCAATACATCTCAAATGTACCTATCAAAAATATATCAAAAACACATCTAAAATTCAATCATCACCATTAAATCGCGATGCAGACAACATAGCACATTTTTCAATATCTAGCATACGTTATAAACCACCAACTACTGTGTCCTTAATTGCCATTTTTGATGTAAATTACTGAGACAAGCTAAGCTTATTCCTCTTCCTTTCCTTTTTGATCCATTATTCTGGATTGTACGTTTGATCTACCACTCAACTTTCACGTAAAATAAACGTAAAGGTATAATCAAGTGACCCTAAACCTACAGTTGCGTCATTTTCCCATCGTTGTATGATGAGATTGGCTGCTAAAACGGTAACAAATATTACTTGCTCCATGGGGAAGGTCATAGCAGTTCTGTTTTCCTATGGTTGGTTTGGAGATATAACCACTACCACTACAAGAAAATTATCAGTTAATGATACTCAAAAATGCCACTTTACGTGTGTTTTAGTTGTATTTTCTGATTTAATGGCATTCTCCCTTGAGTGTCAATGATAATGGTGCCACTACAGTATAGTAAAACTTAACTATTACAAAACAATTGTTACAGTGATATTTTAGCATGCATTGTGTCATAATCCATGTCACAAGAAGGTGGCCACTAAATTAATCATTTTTTAATGGAACTTGCAAATGTCATTGATTTGAGCTCCATAACATTTTAACTATCATTACTTGATACTTGTATGGCACTTTAAATGACACAAAAAGATTAGCGAAAATTAAAAAACTAATTCAAAAATTAACAATCAAATTAGTCATATTGATACCTGTAGCTGGTTACAACTTAAAAAAATTTATTTGTAAAAGAAATTCACAACTAACTAATGTATCAAGTAAGAAATTATTCATCAATTACAGCATTACTGTATACAATTTCATATACTTTTGTACATGAACCATGTCTAAAAGCATTAACCTTTTAAGGTGATAATTTGAATAAGATCATGTCTTCTTCGCTTTATTAACTCTCTAAAATGATTTGCAATCTATATTTTAGCAATAAAGTAAATGTATTATTTTTTTTTTAAGGATCAGTGTGTAAAAGTAGTAACTAAAGATACATCCAACAATATTTGAAAGTTTAACAACAGCTCAAGTAGGAAGCATAAGGGATTACCTTGAACCTCCCATATAGCAATTGAAGGCATTCTAGCAAAGAAACCTTAGCATTCTCCAATTTTTCTAAAATGAAAAGAAAAATGTATCCATAGGTTAAAATTTGATCCTAAACTCAAGTAAAACAATAAATAACCCAATAATTCTCAATGCCTGATTATATCTTTTGAATTTACAACTATATTTTTAGATTTGCCCATAGAAGTAAAGCATCTCAAAATCAGGCCTTTCGAAAGTCAGGGAGATGTTGGCACATTTGACCAAACAATTCAGTAATTAAATGAAGACAACAGACATTGTACCCTTTTAACTTTTTGGGTATTGCGCTCATAATGGTTAGGTATAGATAGTGATTAGGAAGTGTGAAATTTATTTCAGTTGGAGCCCCTTCCCCAAAAAAAAAAATCAGGTATAGATAGTGATTATGAAATCTGAAATCTATTTCAGTTGGAGATCCCACCCCCGAGGCGTTGATTTTTTTGAGGCTTGTCCCTCCCCTACTTGGATAACTTTTATTCACAAAAAATAGTTTTTTCTTTTTGTAAATAAAAGTTTGAGTGGATTTGAATTCAGTTGTCACCATGGGTCAGGACATGTCATTGGAATCACTTACAGAAATTATTACAAATCATCCATCAATACAATCCAACTTTTGTTGAAAAAGTAATTTTTGTTTATTAATTAAACTAACTTGTGTTGGGAAAAAAAAAAAAGGTTGCGTGTATGTCTGTAATAGTGCACATCTATATATAGGGCATGAGTCATTAGCTGTAATCTGTCCTTTCCTAAAAACCCGTGTTAACGAAGAGGAGACCAGAACACAAAATGATGGGGCTGATCAAAGAGGAGTTTGAAGTGACCATCAGGAAGAATGAGGTGGTGCCACCAGCGATGCCAATGGAAGAGTATAGATTGCCGCAGTCCAACCTCGACTTGCTCTTGCCTCCCCTCAACCCAAGTTCGATCTTTTTCTTCAAGAAGCCATTGGATGAAAAGTTTACATTTGACTGCATGGCTGGAATTCTTAAAACAGCCTTGGCTCAAACTTTAGTGCATTACTATCCACTTGCTGGAGAAATGGTGCAAAATGAAGCCGGAGAGCCTGATGTTCTATGCAACAACTGCGGCGCGCAATTCATTGAAGCATTTGCTGGTGTTCAACTTAAAGACCTCAACTTCCATAAGCCTGATGAGAGCATGGGTGGTAAGCTCGTTCCAGCAAGGACTCGCGGCATGATGGCTGTTCAGGTGAATCTATTTGAATACCTTTGCTAATTAGGCAGTTTCTGGTTTTCTATTATTATTTGTTTTTGTACATTTCATTATCTTGGTTTTCTACTGGGTGCTCCGACTAGTCTTAATTTAAAAATTTTCCTTCTTTTTACTGGATAATTAGTTAACACATGAATTAGTTAATTCATGGGGCTAGTGGTTAGGGAGTTAAATTCCCACCCTATAGACTACGATTCAAATTCAGCCTAGTACGTTTGGGATTTGGGGTGGAATAGGAGAGTGAGTGAAGCTAAAAGAAAAAAAAACATGATTTATAGTTTCTTAATTTTGTTTTTCAAAGTTAACAATTATTTTGCTTCTTGAAAGTTAATTTAACAAAGGCATTACTATACGTAATTAATTTCTAATAGCAATTGGGAAAAATTCTTTAGATATCCTAAATTTGCTTCCAGCTAGTTACATCCAAGATCAGAATTAGTTTTGTCAAAAGTTTGAGGAATAAAACTACACATTTGCCAAATATTGAGGATCAAATTTACTGTTGCCAAAATTTTAAGGATTAAAACTAAAACTACACAGAAACTAAAAATTGGAGACTAATGCTGCACTTTTCTCAATATTTTCCTTAGGTTATCCCACAAGTCTAATTACGTAGTTATGAATAAGTTATAATTCTACCCTTCATATTTTCAAACTATGTGTGGTACAAGTACAATCGCTTTCAGCTTAAAGGACTTGCATCCAAATTGTCATATACAATAAAGTTGTACTACTTAGTACTAAAAAATTGCCAAGCAATCCGGGAGGAAGCAAAACTTTTCGGTGATAGAGTTACTATTAATATCCTGGAAAATACTCAAGTGACGATAGTTATGATAACGAAACAAAGTTCACCTGATATTACAGGTAAAAACACTTTTAGTAACCATTTAGTTACCTGTTAGACCGGTCACTTAGATAAGATAATGAATAAAAATTAGTCTAAAAGTTTGGAAGTAACTTTTGCATAAAAAAGAGTAAGTTAATTTAATAAATTAGTAACTTTCATGTCTTAAAAGGTAAATTGAAAATAAGATGAAACTTACTTTTTCTTAAAAATAAATTACTATTTTATATCTTAAACTTACTTTTGATGAGAAGTAAGTTTTGCATCTAAAAGAGTAAGTTAGCTGAATAAATTAGTAACTTTTATGTCTGAAAAGGTAAATTGGAAGAAACTTACCTTTTCTTGAAAAAAATTACTATTTTATATCTCAAACTTACTTTTAAAGATAAGTAAGTTATACATCTAAAATAGTAAATTAAATCAATAAATTAGTAACTTTATGTCTCAAAAGGTAAATCGTAAAGATTATATGTAACTTACTTTTTTTTTTAATGAATTATTATTTTATATCTCAAACTTACTTTTTTTAAAAGTAAGTTTTGCATCTAAAATAGTAAGTTAACTTAATAAATTAGTAATTTTTATGTCTGAAAAGGTTAAATTGGAAATAATATGAATCTTACCTTTTTTGAAAATAAATTACCATTTTATATCTCAAAATTACGTTTAAAGATAAGTAAGTTTTGTATCTAAAATAGTGAGTTAAATTAATAAATTAATAACTTTATGTCCGAAAAGGCAAATCGGACCTTACTGGCACAATCCAAGTCAGGGACCTTACTGGCATGCAATCTCTGGTACCAACACAGTACTGCTTCATTTAAAAACATCTGCACATTTGGCTGCAAAGACAAAACTTGCAAAATGCCAGAACTCAACATGCACCAAACCCAGAACTTGTGAAAATCTGATCGCAACATGCCCAATCTACCTACCAATTCCTCAGTATATCTGTTCCTGCCATTTGAATGAAGCCCTTTGATTCCATCAGATTTCTCGCAGACAAGGAGTTCAGTAAATGGCCCAATCCAAAGCGTGCAAGTGAATACAACTAACAAGTAATTACCATAAAGAAGCATTCTTCCAAACCATCCACAGGAAATTATGGACAAATTTGAACGAATCCGATCAGGTCCAAGCCGAAAGACACGAGCACTCCTCGTAGCTGGGATATAAAAGAGACCCACAACGCAGCCCATAAGGAAAGCAATAAAGAACTTCCCAAATCCATCCAATGGTTCAAAATCAAAATCAAGACCCCAAGGGGGAACCATCTCCAAAACAATCGCCAGGCCCCAGAAAAACCCAAGAACCCCAAGTACAACACTCAACAGCCTGATCGCTCAAATGAAAGCTTGCCAATCAAAATTAACGATCTACGTACCCCAAAGATTCCTAACAAGTAAGTTGATGACTATAACTTACTGTTTTAAGAGAAGTAAACTTACTAGTAAGTTGAATTCAAAAAAAGGTAAATTTTATTAAAAAGTAAGTAAATTTATTTGTTGAAAAAGTAAATTTTCATTGATGACTATAACTGTTTTAAGAAATATACTTATTAAATTTCTTATTAAACTTACTAGTAAGTTGAATTCACAAAAAGGTAAATTTTATTAAAAAGTAAGTAAGTTTGTTTATTGAAAACGTAAATTTTCATTGATGACTATAACTTACTGTTTTAAGAGATATACTTGCTAAATTTCTTAGTAAACTTACCATTGCAATATTAGAAAAGTTACTAAAAATTGAATTTGTCACTAAAGACGGTAAAAACTTACTATTGCAGGTTATCTCCCTAGTGTTACCATAACTCGCGTTACTATAGCATAGTCCGGTAAAGAAAAGTGACAGAGAATTTTGTACGTAAACATTAATTTAAGTGCTTGTGTACGTGTACATGTTTTACGTTCAAAAGAATTCTTTTACATGCATGTAGGTATATTCTATATACATTTAAATACTAGACGTATGATGTGTATATGGATGCATTAACTTCTATTGTTGAATTTTTCTTCCTTTCTTTTCTTGGGAAGTTGATTTTTTAAGGGAACCATTCTAACCCTAGATGACACCCATAATACGATTTAAAAAAAGAAAGAACAGATAAAACTACTTTTAAAACATAAAGATCCTTAAATATTAGTGCCATCTTGATTTTGCCAAACACAAAGACAAGTAGAAAAATACAGCACCAAACCATCCAAAAGATCAAGATTGTAAACAATTAAAGAAGATTAAAAAGAATTCAAGTTAGAAAGTTGAACAAACTTATTATAAACCTGCTGCAAAACTTGTAAATTAACACAAAATATTAGCTCCGTAAATTTGCATGCATGCACAGGTAAACGAACAAACAGTCACAAGAATAAATAAACAACACAACCTAGATATCCAAACACATCTGCAAAAATCAGGAGCAACCAAGAAACTAAAAGAATGCAAGAAAGATTAACTGATAAATAAGTTCGAATGATAAAAACCAAGAACAACCAAGAAAATAAACAAGAAAGAGCCAAGTAAACAATACATACCTCTGCGTTGTTAACAAACCTTCGATCCAAAGTAAACTCTTTCATGTTACATCCAACCTTCTCCTGGTTCCTTTCGAAGCTGAAATTCTTGACCCATCCCACACATATTCCCCCTTCTTTGACACCTTCACCTTTATCGCTACCCTTCCAAGTACAGCTAGTCCCGGAGATTTGGCGCTCATACCTGGAGCCATTCTGCGTGACTTTTCTCAGCTTCGTGAAAACGTAAACCACGTCTTCATCAGTGTCCTCGAATAATGACCCAGGATCTTCTATGTCGTAGAGTTCAACATATTTCAATGGTACCTTGTCTTCATGAGCTGTTCTTACACCATTTACTTTGCATCGAAGGTAGTACAGAAGCTCATGTTCTGAGGGTACAAATTTAAACCCAGGTGGGAATTGTTGTAATGGCTTCATTGATGGAGTTTTTGGCTTTCTCATTGGAGAATTTCTTGAAGAAGAAAGAATACTACTGGGCTTATTGAGACCGAAGTACCAGTATGGTGTAACAAATATATATATATATATATTTTGTAAGGTTAACCTATCAATCTATGTATTTATAATAAATATTGTTGGTTGGGTTAATTAATTCTAAATCCTTTTCGGCAACAGTATTAGCTGGTCAACTGGCCCGAAAATATTTCAGTTCAAAGGAAGATAAAACGTATTAAGTGACAAAATCTCTCGTAATTGCATGTCCGGGGACTATTAAGGCACGACCAGAAAATGGTTTCTTTGAACATTAAAATGGGCTTTTTTATTTGGTACACTTAGGGCCCAAAGCAACATCAATTTGTCATGCCAAAAGCCCATACAGAATGTGTAAAATAATTAGCACAAAATTTTTTTCAAACAATATGGAAGAGAGAATATTATTTACTACTGCTATAAATATAGGATTTCTAATTTAAACTATTTTTTATTA
The DNA here is from genome assembly GCA_013103745.1 of Gardenia jasminoides. Classification (NCBI taxonomy): domain Eukaryota; kingdom Viridiplantae; phylum Streptophyta; class Magnoliopsida; order Gentianales; family Rubiaceae; genus Gardenia; species Gardenia jasminoides. Next base: position 29,173,041 of record CM023105.1, read on the forward strand.
AAAGGCAATTTTGCATTAGTGAACTGAATAAAGAAAATTGCTATTGGGCTTTATTTCATGAACTTCTTTTAAGCCATTAGTAAAAAATTTGCCCATCCTATGAAACCCAAGGAAATCAACCATCCATAGATCGGGAAAAATTATAATATTCTACGCCAACAGGCGATAATCAATAAATGGTACCCTGAACTTAGATCTTTTATTAATTTATTTTATTTCCCAGTGGAACATAAAAATTTATTAAACCAAATAAATTGATTAGTTTATTTAACGGTGCCCTGTGAGCAGTGGTAAAAGTAGGAAAAATTCTCAATGAGAGTAAAAACAAAACTAGAATTTCTTATGTGTTCTTTTTTAATAATAAAAAAAGGACACATCAATACCATGTAACCAGTAGAAATATTGCATTTATTTTATGCGTAACATAAAAAGACATCCTCAAAATTATCATTTTACTTGAAAAACTATAGAAAATCATTTAAAATTGCTTACGATGGGTCTTCATGTTGATAATGATTTACACCCTTTTCGTTTTTAACTCTATAAATCTACTTCTCTTAATGTAATTAACTAAACTGATTTTTTGTTCATGATTAATAGAACAAATGACTCACATTTTACAACAACTTCCGAGGAACTAAATATCTAGACACTGGAGTTACAAAATTTTGGGTTATTTAGTATCCATTTTCATTAAAATTACAAAATAGTCTTATGTATATTTCACTTCTTAACATTTTAATGGAGGCAAACATAAATTTTGTTTTTCTAAATTGCAAAGCTAATGGGGAAAATCTTAGGGAATAGTGGGGCCCCATGCTCCTACACCCCACCTCTGCATCCCCGCCACTGCATAAGAGGAATCAGTAACATAGATTTTAGATGTTAAATTTTTTGGAAGAATGAATCAAAGGTAATAAATCCGTGTCTCTGTGTGTGTTCAAATAGTGAGCTAAATATAACATAGATGATATTAATGAGCACTTGGTTCTAGTTTAAAAAACAAAAAACAGAAATGACATTTCAAGAGAATGATTTCTTTGTCTTCAGTTTTCAAGTAAGCGACAAGGAGTGTCAACACTCCTAAGATGTATGAATAAGTGGGTATACAGTATACTATCCTTGCGAATCAATTACCAGTAGACTATGGTACCAATAATGAAGCAGAATTGAAACTAATACTTTGAAACATTTTTTCCAAATTTAAGTACATTCCCATGTGATTGCAGAATTGTTTTATCGCTTACATCTTCTTCTCTATTTCTCTTCATTCACCAAATGCAAGACTCAAAAAGCCTTACAAGTTATTCTCATACAAGTTTTCTTCTGTACTCGTCCTAAGGGCCCAAACTCATAACCTAAACTCAAATAAAACTAATCCAAGAGGATGGAACTTTTTGTAGTCGTCATGTTGAAGATGAAGCAGATTCCCTCTTGACAGTATATCTTGTTAACAATGTCTTAGCTGCTCATGCTTATCATAATTTTATATGAAAGACAGATACAAAGATTGCTAAATCACGGTTAGGAATGTATATTCTTTTCCTTTTTGGATTCATGCGTGGATATTTGGGCAAATTCCACAACCTTCTTAATTGATCCTCCGACCAACTTTGTGTGAAGACCTTCTAGATAGAACACATGACCAAAAGGAAGAAAAGCAAAAGGAAAATTTTTTGTTGGTCTGGCCTATTTTCTATTCAAGACCTATTGTCTCCCATTTTCTATTTAATATCTATTAACTTGCAAACTCGTGGCACAACTTTTGCAATGTCCATTATGGATTTTTTTCCTTTGTTCTTTTTTTGTCAAGGTGCATTGTAGAAGTTTATAGTACCAACTTATGTAACATTGATATCCGAATATTATTAAATTAAAAAGAGTTTCAAGCAAAAAGAATTGAACTAATGAACGCAAGGATTTGAATAACTTATTTAATCAAAACAAAAAGAAGATAAAAGCTACACTGCCTCTACGAATTAATACTAAAAAGTCATTGCAAGTAACTAACATAGGTTTTTATTCTTAATAGAGCAAATTGAACTAAATATCACTAAACTATTCAACTATGTTACTATTAGTCACTAAAGTATTTCCTTAACTGAAAATATCACTGAACTATTCAAATTGCATGTTTTGTATCATTCCGTGTATTTTGACTGTTGAGGCAAACGGAATTGATGTCAAGTGATGTGCACGTGTAAGATTTGATGGGCAAAATCATCTAAAAATTTTGAGCATAATGCGCCAAATATCACTAAACTATTCAATTGTACTAATGTAGGTTACTAAACTATTTTCTTAACTGATAATATCACTGAACTAATCAAATTGTATGTTTTGTGTCATTCCGTGTATTTTGACTATTAAGGCAAAAGAAATTGAGATCATGTGATGTGCATGCGTAAGATTTGAAGGGCAAAATCATTTAAAAATTTTATATGCACTAAAAAAGCCACAATGGTTGAAATTTTCTATTCAGAACTAAAATTCATTGTAAACTTTACTAGATATCACGTTTCTTCACCTAAATAGCTAGATCCAAGAAATTTTTTGAACCATTAATTTGGAAATGCAATAGCGAGACTAATGAATCTAATCCATGTCAATTTCTGAGCATCAATTTAGAAGAGAAACAGTATTTCCTTACTAAGTTTGTAGAAGAAATCACCACCAAAATAACACTGACAATAGGCATTTCTGTAGCTATGTTTACAACAAAATGGAAAAATGGAGGGAAAAAACAATGAGTCAGCCCAGTAAATAAAAAAGAATAAAAGAAATGACTGAAACATTAATCACCAAATGATTTATGTTTCATTCATTTCTTTTATTCTTTTGTAATTACTGGGCTGACTTATTGTTTCTCATTTTGTTGTAAACTTGACTACGGAAATACATATTGTCAGTGTTATTTGGCGGTGATTTCTTCTATAAACTCAGTAAAGGAATAATTTTTCTCCACTAAATTGATGCTCAAAAATTGACATGGATTAGATTCATTAGTCTCGCTATTACATTTCCAAATTAATGGTTCACAAAAATTCTTGGATCTAGCTATTTGGGTGAAAGAAACGTGATATCTAGTGAGGTTTATGATGAATTTTCAGTTTTGAATAGAAGATTTCTACCATTGTAGCTTTTTTAGGGTATATAAAATTTTTAGATGATTTTGCCCTTCAAATCTTACACGTGCACATCATGTGACATCAATTTCATTTGCCTTAATGCTCAAATACAAAACATGCAATGTGACTAGTTTAGTGATATTTCAGTTAAGAAAATAGTTTAGTGACCTAGAGTAGTTCAACTGAATAGTTTAGTGATATTTGGTACAATTGCTCAAAATTTTTAGATGATTTTGCCCTTCAAATCTTACGCATGCACATCATGTGATGTCAATTTCGTTTGTCTTAACGGTCAAAATACATTGAATGACACAAAATATGCAATCTGAATAGTTCAATAATATTTTCAATTAAGAAAATAGTTTAGTGACCTACAATAGCACAACTAAACAGTTTAGTGATATTTGGCGCAATTTAGTCTTAATAAAATAAATGCAACGAGCTTTTTAAAAAGTCAGATGAAGGTAAATCTTTGTGCCAAATAGTAAAATAAGGAAACTTCTCGCAATGTTTTAATTAGAATCCGTATGAAACATCAAATTGAACATTTCTCCCGAATGAAAAAAATGAAAACAATGAATACAACGGATCCATTAAAACGAGCCAAAAGTCAGGAGTCAAGGATAAATTTTACTTATTACTCCTTAGTAACAATCCTCAAAAGTCCTAACTCTAAACACTAAATCATAAGCGGCTTGAATTACATCTGTCTTGACCATTTTTTTTCTTTTTCTTCAACAAGAACATAAGAAAACTATCTTTGACAGTGAAATCTTAGGATCAATTTTGTCTTTAAATGATTGCTAAAAACTTTTTCCGTGAATGGTATTTCTTGATTACGAATGATATATTAATTTGAATAACTTTAGAAGGTTCATAACAAATCAGCACTCTATAATTTCTCAGGTCATTATTGCAAATCCAAGAAGTTCCTTAAATTTGCAATTATAGAACCTTAAACTCTATTTTAAGATGAAATTTGAGAAGCAAAATCATCAGATAACAAACCCAAAGAATTCCTTAAAAGTTTGCAATTACAGAACTCTAAATTCTGTTTTAAACTTAAAACATATCAAATAGCAGGATCAATTTGCAAATTCAAGAACAAAACTCAAGAATTTCTGTGCAACTCAAATAACAGATCACTTACAGCAGTTAAACAAACAAAGTTCATAACTTTCCCAACTTATGTCACAAATCTAGACTAAATAAAGAATAATACAAAAAGAATCCAGAAAATCAGAGGAAAGCCTCCCAGATTCTTGGAAACAGAATAGTCCTAACTTATCAATTAGCTTTTCTCTTGAACCACTTCACGTCTGCAAAGAAGGCAAACGTTCTTCTCCGTTAACCACCTCTTGATGCAACCGGCATGGCACCCATGCCCACACGCTATAGTGACAATTTTCTCCCCATTCTTGTACTTGCACTGGCAAAATATGCAGATTTCAGGTTCTTGATCAGGTAGCATGTCGTAAATTCTGGTTTTCAGATGGTCTAAGATGGTTGCTTCTGGCACACCATTATTTTCACTAATCCTGTCTTCTTGGACCGATTGTTGTAGGAGCTCAACCATAGGGTCATCAGCGGGAATTGCAGTGCGGAATTTGATAAGATTTCCTTCCTCATCGACGAACTCCTCACCCAATAGAAGTAGGGAAGTGTAATCTTCTGCAGAGCACAAGTGCCAGTTGATTTCTCGTATCTGATCAGATTCTTGAAGCTGGTTCCGTGGCAGAAAGTTCTCCGCTGCGTCCAAATCAAGCATGAGGACTCCATCTTCTGGTGTAAAGATCAACCAGGGGAGCATATTTAGTTCCCCATCTTGGAACAGGTTCTCAAGTGGGTAGTTCTCCTCTGCGTCCAAATCAAGTATGGCAGTCTTATCTTTTGGTGAAGAGCTAAAACGGGACAGGATACCCAGGCCCAGATCGGATTCTTGAAGATGGTTTGGGGGCCATCGGAAGTTCTGTTCTTGATTAAGATAGCAATTGTCATACTGATGATGGTACATCGCCTCAGTAGGATAACTGTAGTAGTACTGCTGAGGGCTGGTTCATTGAATTCAGGATAAACTGGGAAGCCATAAGCGGACGGAACAGCGTAAAAAGGAGGCTGATGATCAGGCGGGGGGAAGAAAACATAATTTACATCGTAAATCCTCATGTTTTCAGGTTGGTAGTGGTGATGGTGATCAAGACCCGATGGATAGAGCAGCTGCTGTTGCAGTTTTCTTGGAGGGATTTCTTCAAGAAAGTTGTTGGCAGAATAAACCAAGCTGTGTAGTATTTGTTTATTTATTTATTAATCATATTAGAATTAGATTTTTAATAGTTGTGTGATTTTGAAATTTGTGTTTTATTTGGTAATTACTTATTCAAGTGGTTTCTTACCCAACAAGTTTGGTAGACTATAAATAAACCATTAGATGGGGTATTTTCTTAAGAGAGTCCAAGAAGAGTCTGTAAGGTTTATTTGTGAGACTTTCTTCCATTGTTTTGAGATATCAATAATAGTGTGTTTATTATTTTCTTCTTTTCCTCCTACATATATATTTGAGTGTTTTTTTTTCATCCTTCAATCTATAGCCTTGCATGCATAATTATTATTAGAACCCTAAAATTTGGGTTCTACAATTGGTATCAAGAGCCAGACTACGAGGTTAGTCCTGGGTGCTTCCGCTGTCAGAGTTAAGGCACAAGGTTTGCCAAAAAGTATTCTGTTGTTTGAATTAGACCACGAGATTGGTCCTAAAGTGTGCAATTGGTGAAGATTTTGACTACAAGATTAGTCCAGAAGTTGTCAGATTGTTGCAAGTATTATGACAGAGATCAGAGAAGAATCCTGTCAGATTTGTTGATTACTGCAGGTTGTCAAATTGAAGGATTTAATTGGCTAATTAGTCAGGGTGGCCAAGAAACTTCATAAAGGGGGAAGAATTTGCTGATTATGTGAGTTATTAATGATGGATATATCTTGGGATCTACGTAGTGGTCAAAGGTATCGTATACTAACTCCCAAAAATAAAAGTATAGAATCACATTATTTTTGGCTTTTAAGAGTAGAAAAATATCTTGAGCAATGCAATTTTGATGATATTCTCTATATTGATTCAAGTGAACTGCTGCCAAAACATATTTTTAAGAAGAAGGTCAGATTATTTTTTCAAATCATGCGTAAAACCATGTCTAATTGTCTTTTCAAAGCATCTATTCATCGGACTAAAGCACCTTGGAGATTTTGGGTGGATACTCATTATGTTTTGCGGACTCTTGAGTTGAATGAAAATTTTAAACCAAAAAATGGTTGTTGGACATGGTTAGTTGATTTTGAGAGTGATAGATTTATTGATAACATGGGTGATTTGGAAGATTTTGAATTGGCTGATAATTTTGATTTGCATACTATATTTGGAGAAATTGGAAGTGATGATTTTGTTGAAAAAAGAGAAGGTGTTAATTTGACAGAGAAAAAAAAGGAAAATTTTGATATAGCAAGTCAAGGAAAAGAAATTGTTGTTGAAGAATTTATTGGTTTGGATTGTCTTCAAAGTAATGTGGAAAAGTTTGATTTGATTGATATGGATTTCATTGGAGTTGAAAAATATTTTGCTCCTGAAGAGTTAATTGACAAGGTGAAATTTTTTGGTAATTCTAGTAGTGGAGTTTTTGAATTATGTAGTGGTGATCATTTTGGTAAAAGAGATTATTATGATTTCATATTTTTGGGCACTTATGTTGGTGAAGCATATGGTGAATATGGTGACGAATAGGTATGCATCAATGACTATTTTGATCAAGAAGAAATTGTTGAAAAATTGTTTGCAAAGTATAAAGTGCGTCCACTGCCGCGTGTAAATATAAAACTGATAACTGGTAACAAGATGGAATTACATATCGTCTATTCAGCAACAGAATTTTCAATGGAGATTGTTGCTCGAGATGAAATTGGATCTCATTTGATGGAGAGCTTGGTTTAAGGGAGGCAATGTTGGCAGAATAAACCAAGCTGTGTAGTATTTGTTTATTTATTTATTAATCGTATTAGAATTAGATTTTTAGTAGTTGTGTGATTTAGGAATTTGTGTTTTATTTGGTAATTACTTATTCAAGTGGTTTCTTACCCAACAAGTTTGGTAGACTATAAATAAACCATTAGATGGGGTATTTTCTTAAGAGAGTCCAAGAAGAGTCTGTAAGGTTTATTTGTGAGACTTTCTTCTATTGTTTTGAGATATCAATAATAGTGTGTTTATTATTTTCTTCTTTTCCTCCTACATATATATTTGAGTGTTTTTTTTTCATCCTTCAATCTATAGCCTTGCATGCATAATTATTATTAGAACCCTAAAATTTAGGTTCTACAAAAGTAAGAATAATGTAAGTGTAACGTTGTAAACTCTGATTCTTATATAGGAATTGCAGAATCCTGAGCCGGTTAGGACATGGATTTGATTTGAATTTTAGCGGAGAGCTGGAAATCAATTCGCTTAGAAACAGGAAAAACCGACTTTGGAAACTTTCCTTCTTCTGTTTGCCGTTGAAGAAGAAAGCGTGTGATCAGTTCACTAACGCCATTTTCTGTTTGCTTGAGGAACTATGACCGTGGTTGCAATTACTCCTCTAAAGAATTTTATAGGTAGTTTACCCCAATTACCTTAATTATTTTTGTTTTATTTTTCCTCTCCTCCTCCTCCTCCTCCTCCCATCTCTCCCTCTCTTGTTTTTTATTTTCCCAATTTGTTTTGTCACTTCTAAGCTTTTATGTTGCTATTATTGATTAATCAGAAGCTCTAAGTGCATCTGAACATTTATAATTTATAGATTACGTATGCTTTTAAGTACAACCACCAAACTAACTACAACTTACAATAAAATTAACATCAACATGTATGACTAATTACTAATACCAAGCAATAATAATAAAATAACCTCAAAAAATAAATTACTTTGATGCAAAATGAAAAATAAATGAAAATTGTAGTATAATAAAATTTACATTTTGGTTGCTAAAAGGCATGTTTAATTTTGAAATTAATTATTTTCACATGTATAAAAGCTTTAGTTCTCCATTAGTTATTAGCAATAATATAACTTAGTATTTGAAAGAGAGAATGGGAGAAAAATAAAGGGAATACTAAGGAAAAAAGAAACAAAAACCAGAAAGTAAAAAAGAGAATAAGTAAAGGGAAACTTTCCAAGTAGACCCTCAAACTATTCACCTTGCATGATTTTACTCCCTCAACTATAAATTATCGCAATTAAGCTCTCAGACAAAAAAAAATGCTTGGTTTAAGGACTTCCATCAATTTTGGACGTTAAGCGTAATGGGTCAGCATATTTTTTTGGAAGGAGGAGGGAGGAATGCCCTCGTCGTTTTGGGTTTTTAGTTGAAAAAGATTTTTTAGTTAAAAATTGATTTTTGAAAAAGAAATGGGTCATGGGACTACAAAAATGCTACGATTTGGACCCAAAAACAAAAGTCTAGAGAAAGGTTTTTAGAAAAGTTTGGAGTCGCCACTTGGTATGGAGTTTAGGTGTACCAAGTCACCCAAAAATTTTAATTAATGAAAATAAACTAAGAAAACCCTTTCTTAGACGACTCCAGGTCTTTGAAAAACTAGAGAAAAAGGTTCGGGGGTCACAGTTGAAAGAAGGGAAGGCAAAGATTCGATGTTACTCATCTTTAAGGCACCCTTCTAACCTAGCCAAAGCTAGTTGCAAGATTTAGTTAAAAATTTCCTAATTCTAACTTTAAAATTTATCACCTTTGGATGTTATCTATATGGATGCAAAACCTAAACCTAATATTGGATCGAAAGGGGCAAAAATGTCTCCTTGAGGTTTGATTGGAATTGATCACATTAGTTGTGTCATCCAAATTTGATCCCTCGAGGAGGTCACGAAAAATGCAAATGATGAGACTTCGGAAAAACAAGAAACTAGGGTTTTCAAAAGAAATGCAATTTTATAAAATCTCAAGGGAAAGAAATTGGATTTTGAAAAGATCAATTTTAAGTGCAAGAGGAACTTGAATTTTCAAAAGATGCAATTTTAAGAAAAATGGATTTTTGACTTTGAATTGCTAAACATGAAGAAGAAAGTTGTTTTTTAAAGAATGATTTTGATAGAATTTAAAATAATGCACATGTATGTCCTAAAGAGAGATAATGCAACATAATGGGTACGGGGGACTAAATTCGTGACTTCAATTTTCCTTTTCATAGAAGGAAATAAAAGCGTGCTAAGGCTAGGAAGCCATACTAACTCTTTTCCCTAATTCAAGGGTAATGCCTTAAATGCACTAATCTATTTTAGGCGAAAAAAAAACTAAATGAGATGTTTACATGGGATGGGAGAAAAATAACATGCAAAATGGAAAAGAAACTCTAAAAGTGAAAAGTGTGTGAAATTTGTAGCTAATGCATGGACGGCATTAAGGATCTAGCATTGGACTAGCCCTCGTTTAAAGTTCTCACTAACATTGGATTAGTGAGAAATCGAAGAAAGCCACAACTAGCGTTGAACTAGTGTGGTGACGTCAATACATTTACACAATAAACATGTAGACATGATAATAAAGCAAGTAAACACATAAAACACATAAACACATAACACATAGGCATAATATCTAGATGCAAGACCCTAGGAAGCAAGTAAACACATAAACATACAAGCATGCAAAATAAGCATATAAAACCTAATTATTACATTGGGAACCTAAATACATTCTAAGGAAAAAAATTAGAATAATAATCTACCTATTACATTTTCTAGAATAAATACACTTTTGCAAAATTAAATCTATCTATTACAACTTGGCATCCAAGGCCTCAAATGATTTACCCAAAATTAAATGACATAAATAAAGAGTAGACATGAATAAAAGCAAAGGAAAACTTAATTTAAAACATGCAAGATCATGCAAAAACACATAAGAGCACATAATGGGGAAAGAAGTTACCATCCCTTGATGTGAGTGAATTCTTAAATGAGGGAATGGTTATCTAAGACTCAATGTCAACAAAGGGATCAAGGTACCAATTTAAAGGAAAAATCAATCAAAATTCAAAGAAAAGGTATCAAAACAGATCTGCAAAGCAACATGGACAAGACTAGGAAATCTGAATAATAGAGTGCGGAACAAAAGAGCGGGAAATATGAGAACAGAGGTTAGCGGAGAGAAAGCGGACATAGTCAGCGCAACTACGTCGCATTACATGCAAAATGTAAAGTTCGGGGGAAAGCGGACTCAGCGTAGCGATCAGCGATCTCTTCCTTCAAAATATCGGGAAGATTGCTTCTAGTTTTTGAACAATTACACAAACAAAATCTTCAGAGGCAAGGGGATCTATTTAAAGCATTAAACATCATCATTCAGATCATGTAAAACAAGCTAAAACAAAAAAGGCCAAATCTTAAGCATCAACATCATCAAATAGACAAAAGGAATGGAAGAGCTGTCGGGCTAAGCGGGAAGTTATCGCGGGGTGCTTCGTAACAATCCACGTTCTTCACATCTTCAAATATTCAAGTAGAAGCGCGGGCTGAACAAATCGCCTAAGAACTCCGTTTCATCACATCTTCAAACATTCAAGAGGAAGCGGGCGTTCTTGAAGTAAGCAGCGCATAGTGGCAGCGTTTTTCACATCTTCAAAGCGTGAAGAACATTTTTCAGAAATTTTCAGAAATCACAACAAAATCAACACGAAGCATCAAGCGTCTGATTTTAAACGTCAGAACATGACTATGAGCCTTACCAAGGCTTTATAAACCTAACATGCTCATATAACAACCAATAATCATCATCAAATGTCATAAAACTTAAAACACATTTAAGACCTTGGTTCCAACCAAAGGTCTTATTTTCAACAATTTTCGACCGGAAAAATAATAGATAGAGTAAGGAAGACTACGATTGAGCTTGAAAAGAACGAAAGGAATCATCAAAATTCAAGAAATCTTCACTAAAAAAAGGAAACCCTAGTTTTTATCTTTTCTCTCTTTTCTTTTCTCTCTTTGATTCTCAATCGTTTTCTTTTCTTCCTAATTTCTTTTTCTCTTTTCTTTCACTCTCGACCTCTCTCTTCTCTCTTTTTTTCTCTTCTCCTCAAAAAACCCTAACATGGGTGATTTATAGGCATTAAAACCTACAACCAAAGGCTTGGATGCATTTAGGGTTTGTTGGGTTAATTTTGATCATTGGATGCGTTGTTAGGGATTAAGGGTGAGTTAGGGATTAACTAAATAGGTTTCTTGATGCTTAAGTCGCAGAAAATACAGCTGGAAATGAGGAGAAAATGGCTGGAAAAAATCGCGCGCGTAATTTTTTTAGCCTCTGATCAGGTTACGTGGACTGTTACGCGGATCACTCCGCGTAACAGGTTAGCGTTTCAGTTCTAAGCCCTTTTTTTTCTTCATTTAAACCTACAAAAAATAAGAAAAATATGTTAGAATATTCAAAAATAAATAACTAAATATTAATAGATAAAAACATAAGAAAAAAATTAAAATAGTCAAAATTTGGTGTCTACAACTTGCCCCTCTTTGTCTGAGTTTCGAAGAAACTCTAGATAAAGACGTGGACACCAAATGCTTACCTGGTTTCGCTGGTTGTATCTGAACCATTGTAAACAAGAGGAATGTTAGATTGCCAATTTTCAAACTAAAAAAGTATAATGTGACTGAACTGGTATAGAGCTGCCTACGTATGTCGCCATGAGAATCAGGTCAAACGTAGTTCAAATGCAAATGAACTGTGATAAAATGGGTACTAGATTTTTTTTGAAAATTTCAACAAGAATGTAAAAATTTGAAAATGGGAGATAGAAGGGTCTTGTGGGCCTTGAGACTCCTAGAAATTTAAAATATCAAGAAGGGAGGTAGAAGGGTGTCCGGCGGAGACTCTGTGAGGAATTTAAAATATCAAGAAGGAGATAGAAGGAGCCGTGAGGCTGAGACTCTGTGAGGAATTTAAAATATCAAGAGGGACCTCTGTAGGAATTTAAAATATCAAGAAGGGGAGATAGAAGGGTGCCGGAGTGAACTCACCAACAATTTAGAATATCAAGAAGGAGGTAGAATGGTGCAGTGAACTCAACAGGAATTTAAAATATCAAGAAGAGGGGAGATAAGAAGCTAGAGACTATCACCCCATGAGGAATTTAAAATTGAAGAATGGGAGATAGAAGGGTGCAGGTGGAGAACTTCCACCATGCAGAATTTAAAATATCAAGAAGGAGATAGAAAGGTGCAGGCAGAACCATGAGAATTTAAAATGTCAAAGGGGATAGAAGTGCCTGAGGTTGAGACCAACAAAATTTAAAATATCAAGAAGGAGATAGAAAGGTGCCAGGGAACTCACCCGAATTTAAAATATCAAGAAAGGGATAGAAGAAGTGGAGGTTAGAGACTCTGCAGAATTTAAAATATCAAAGAGGTAGAAGGGTGCCGTGAGGTGCTGTGAATTTAAAATATGGGATAGAAGGTACCGGAGGTTGAGACTCATGAATTTAAAATATCAAGAAGAGGGATAGAATGGCCGGAGGTCGAACCTATGAATTTAAATATCAAGAAGGGATAGAAGGGAATTACCATGGGCAGTGAACCCAGAATCTAAAATATCAAAAGGAGATAGAAGGGTCTGGCTGAACTCCAAGAATTTAAAATATCAAGAAGAGAATAGGGCAAGGTGAGACAAGCAACAACGTAAATTAAAAAGCAAGAGGATAGAAGGGTGCAATGGAGCTGAGACAACCAACAGATTTAAATTGAAGAGAGGATAGAAGGGTGCCAGTGACCAGACAGCAATAAAGAAATGAGTGAAAGTCAAAGTAGGGTAGATAGAAGAGTGGAGGCTGAGACAACCAATAAATTTAAAAGCGAGGGGAGGTAGAAAGGTGCAGGTGAGAGCAACCAAGAAATTTAAATTGAACAGGGGGATAGAAGGGTGCAAGACGAAGGTTGAGACGACAACCAACAAAATTTAAATTCTTTTCAAATTTAGACTATTGATTGGGATTGGACCCAAGCACGAATGACTAGATGGGCAAATGCAAATATGCCCTAGGTCTAAAGTGCTGGTGGGATTGGACCCAAATCTAGGCACTAGTGGGAGAGATTGAAACATAAATTCTGGATTGCCAGACTTTAAAAAAATAAAACACAAGCTGTTCAAACATGGTAAATGTAAAATTCAAGTAATGATGCACTCAGTGAAATGTTGCATTTCTGATTTTTGATTTTCTTGTCTTGAAAAGTAAGTGATTGATAGGAACAATGACTTCTCTCTCTCTCTCTTTTTTTTTTCAAAAAATTGATGGATTTGGAAAATTTGAAGAGTATAACTGAAACCTTTCCTCTCCAGGATCGAAACAAATACACATATATTGCCATCCTCTTGATTTGCAAACCTTTTCCGGTAAAAATTAATTTTGAATGCATTATCCAAAATTGGAGATCACTTCTCTCAAAACAAAATTGCCCTAGTGTCAAATGAATCGTTAATCCTGCAGAAGTCATGAAAACCAATTAGTCTATGAAAATTCAATTTCTCTTTTTTTTTTAAAATCATAAAGTGCAAATTCTCTTGGGATCACAATTGTTAGCCACTAAAATGACTAAAACGTATGAGAATCATGCGATAAAACACATTCATCAGATAATCGTGCTCATGAAACATTGCTTGTTCTCAAATGATAGGAAGTATTCATCAAAAACAAACTATGGGATTGAAATAAATCATGAGATCTTGGAAATCCAAATCCTCATAAACTAGGCAAAACATTATTATGCAATTATTCAATTTGAATCAAGTACTCATAATATCAAGTAAAAGAGAGACAATTATACCTCAATTTTAACAATTCAAGCTTGATTTCTCACTTTCACCAAATTTTGCAATCAAACGACTCATATAGTCAATTCAAGCTTGCATTTTCCATAGTTTTCTCAGATTTTACTACTAAAAAGGATTTGCTGAAACACATCTTCTTACTCAAATTGCAATAATGCCTTTTGACACGAAAATCAACACTTTTAGGTGAAAACTCCCGGTTACTCGACATATGCCTTCTTGCTCAAATAGTAAAATATCTTTTTTGAAAATCAACACTTTTAGGTGAAGATTCCCGGTTACTCAACATTTTACTTGTTCGAACTGCTTTGCATACTCGTAATTCAAATACCGTTTTACGCGAAAGTTAACATTTGTAGATGCTAAACCTCCGGTTACTTAGTACTAGAACCATTGGAGTAGAACTTTAGTTCTCACTTTGCTGCTTTTTCTTTTTCTCTCTTTTTTTTTCTTTCTTTTTTTTTTTTTTTTTTTAGCATATCAATTGAAAAAGGATCATTTGCCAACTATATCAATCATTTTCTTGCAAAATCCAATCAAAGAAGAAATCTCATTCAATAGGGAAAAAAAAACTAAGGCATAATTTTCCCTATTTTACAAAACATACTTTCTAAAACGCCAATGTCTTAATCACATAACAATTATTTCCGAATAAGATGGAAAAAGGATTTTTCACATCGTGCGGCCTTTATTTCAAAAAGATGAAGGCAATTGCGACCTAATGATTTGGACATTTGCACCCTTTTTTAATCAAATTTCGAAAAATAAATCAATTTGTGGGGCAAATGTGCAATTTAGATAAAGGTTTTTTTTTCAAACACATATAAGCATATAAGAGCCAAATTTAAACAAATATATACATCCTGATGCAACAATTTGACCAAAATATTTCTAGATTAAACCTATGTCTAAAATCGAACACAAGATCAAACATAAAAGAGAAATAAAGCAAGAATGGAATAAGCGCAAATCGAGGATCTATGCGTCCCCGCCTCCCCATCGCCTCGGTGGCCTCAGGATAGGCTACTCGGTGAATGCCGAAGATGTGCCTCTATACGGCCCTAGTTGAGTGCTCAAAGCCCGATCTGCGTCTTCATACACCCTATCGGCGTCAAGCTGTGTCTCCATATGATCCCATCTCGAGCACGGTGCGAAATCCGCCAGTGTCCATGGCGACTGCCATCCGGACGTGGTGGCGGTGGTGATGATGCGGTGACGATGAGCCACCTCTTCCGTTATGTCTCGTAGCTCTACGGGCGGCTCGTCGAGGTGGCGATGTCGATACATCTATGTGTAGATTCTTCAATGCGATGCTAAGCTCGGCCCGGCCTCGGGGAATAGGTGGGATACAGGCGGAATCACCCATACATGGAGGAGAAGTGAAATAAGTGGGAAACCGAGTGGAATGATGTGGAAGTCCCTCGCCGTCGTCCCTAATGTGACTAATAATAATGTTGGCAGAGGAATCTTGGCGAATGGTGACTCGACCGTGGAACATCGATCTAAAAGTATAGATCGGCGTTCCTCACTCCTCAGCCACTCTTCTTGAATGGCGTTATGGGCGGGGTGTGCTGAGAATAGCAGCGGTGGCGTGCGGAAAGATCGAGCCACGTGCGGCTCAGGACTCTTAGAATTCCTCATATGCGACTCAGAACAGCGCCATGGCATGTGGGGATCCCACTCCGGTCGGTGGCGAAGTCCTTCTTCAAGTCAATCGCTGGACCCTCGTCATTGCATCCCAGAGTCTGAGCTATCGTGCTCCAGGTGATCACTAATCGAACCCCCCTAACAGAGGACTTGATCCTCTCTCCAGCATGCCCTTCTTGTCCTCGATGTTTGCATAGAACTTCGAGAACCAAGTTAGAAGATCGGTAGGGCAATGTCGGGGCCCACCCAATCTGTGGATGTCGGTGGACAGCGTCCACCTCTAGAGCTATGTGGAGCTTCATTATACAAAATCGATGCTCTCTCGGGCCTGATACCACTCCTGGTTCTCTTTAGAGGAGAACCGGGTGGTGTCAAAATCTGGCGGCAGAGGCTGTCTCGGTCGTCATCTCTTCCTCAACAATGATGTCTCCGGTTCACTATCCTCACTCTGCGGATGCGGCTCAACCACTGCTTTACCTCGTGCTCACGACATAGTACCTGAGACGATCAATTCAAGAATAATTTCAAACAAATCTGACAAAGCGATGAATAAATATATAAACAAATTGGAAATTCCTGGAAAATACCTAAAACAAAATTCTAAAATCTGAAATTCAAACAACTACAAAGTCCTAAATCCAAAATTCTAAAACTTCAATCAATTTTACAAATGTATAGGAATTTCAAAATTTCTTCGAAATTCAACAAAAATGCAAAGAACAAAAAGTTCAATAATTCAACAACTTTCCAAAATCCCAAGAAATTTAACAAGCCCTATGAAAAATCCATGAATTTTACACACACAAAAAAAAAAACCAAAAATCCAAGGTTTCTAAAAAACTTTAATAAATTTCACAAAATTATTTAAATTCTAAGAATTCAACAAAATTCCACAAAAAATTCAAAACTTCTACAATTCAACCATTTCTATAAAACTATAAATACTCCAACAATTCGATTAATTTCTGCAAAAAGCCCAACAATTCCAGAATTTTCCAAAATTCAACAAAATTGTGACGAATTTCAAAACTCCCAAGCTTTCAACAAATTTCCACAAAATTAACAATTCACAAATTTTATCAAAATTTCTATAAGAGGTACAAAATCAAAGAATTCAGTGATTTTGGTTTCACATTAATTCTACAACGATTAAAAGTTTCAATTACTCCCACAAAATTCCAAAAGGACTAAAAAATTCAACAAGTTCCAAACTTTTCTAAAAAACAAAAAATTCTACAATTTCTACATTTGACCACTCAAATGTGTTCAATTCTAATCCAACAATCATATCAAAACACATTAACAACAAGAAATTAAATTAGAAATTGACAAAATTACACAATTCAAATAAATAATAAATAAACAAATAAAATAAAATAAATAAGCGGCACATCGCATCTTTTAATCACATAAACAAGTCTAATAAACATAAGAAACAACAACAATGATCATTATAATTCAAAATCAGAAAATTCAGGAAAAAGGAAAAATTCAAATTCTGGAATCTTAAAAGAAGTAATTTAGTTAGGATTTCTTACCGTAATCACGTAGTGGAGTGTCGAGGAGTGAAATGATGCAAAAGCCTTAAAAAACAAGCTCGAATCGACCCCAATCGACCGGTTTTAGTTTTAAAAACCTCAATCCAGAGCTTTTGATGCATTTTCGTGATGTTTTGTTGGGATAAAAGGTTCTAAGAGGCCTAGGGAGTGTTTTGGTGGAGTATGGTAGAAAAATGGGTTTCGAGGATTTGGGATGAGTTCTGGGAGGAAATGAAAAGCAGTGTGAAGAAGACTTGTGCTTTGAGCTCGAAAATGGAAGCATGGTGAGCCGGACCACTTCAGCGTTACCATATGAAAATTTGTCGGATAAACGCTTGGGATGAAGCGGAGTGACTCAGCGTTTCTTTCAAACATGAAAATGCAAAGAAGTGAGGGAAAACGTCCATAAGACTCAGCGTTACACTCGAAGATATGAATTTGTAAAGAAACGTGAGTGAAACGCGGACTAGTCCATGCAACCTCCCGCGTCACTTGTCAAAAAATTTTTTTTTTTTAAAATTATTATTTTAAATGCGGGCTATAACGCCTGGTAATGTGCGTAAGAAACCTTGCTTCCAAAATTTTCCCAAAAGAATTTATCCTTCCTTGATTTTTCAAAACATCTATCTTTATTTATTTTTTATATGCACGCTTCAAAATGGTCTAGTCATGCATTCTAACATTTACTCAAAATAAAGCTGGCTTCCTCGACTGGACCGATTGGTCACTTGTCCCCGCTTCTGCAAAAGAAAAGAAATGGTGAAAAAAATAATGATAACGCCGCCACCGTTCTACCCTTTATCTCAAGCAGCCCAGTAAACATGAGTTCTTGGGCGTCGATGGCGGTGTCGGCTGAGTTCCTTTTGTTTTGCCAGTGTAGATCCGTTCTGTTACTCCGTTTGCTTCTGAACCTATATCACCCGTACCTTCACGATAATCTAAGAGGATTGTCCTTTGATGAAAGTGTCCTTTTGACGAAAATATGTGCAAGGATTTGTGCAAAGAAAAATTTTATTTTAAAATGACATCATAACCATCGAATGAATGCTAAACATGATATTTTAAATGAATAATAGTAGAATGCAAGAAAGTTATTTAAAACGAATGCGTTGCACTTGACCCCTTTGGATGTCGCCTCCTTGGAATTTACTAACGGCAAGGAAGTGCTTGATATAAGGTACACCCTGATAAACATAATCACCGGCTTCCTTTGTCCTATGAACTTTTCCTTTTTGCTTGCACTGTTGCTTTTCAAAACTTGCCTTAGTACCCTTTTCAGTTGCAAGTTGCGATAAGGTAGCATAATGAAATAGACAGACTTAATCCCCAATTTTGTCAATTTAAACATGTTTATTAAAATGGTGGCATCAGTGAGACAATCCCTTCTGACAAAATTCAGAGGGAATGTATTTGCATCATTTACCTTTTGATTGAGAAAGCTCCTTCAGAAATTTTGCAAAAAGGGTGGAGATCTGTAATACTAGAATTTTGCAAGGGGATTAAATGGGGTGTAGGGGCAAGTTTTAAACTTCGAGCATAATTTTTTTTGAAAATCTGCCTTTGGTCATTTTCTTCTTTTCCTTTTTTTTTCAAAATACAAAAATTGATTGTGGGGTTTGTGATTCTCAAGGGGTTTGCTAAATAATTAAGTTCTTTTATAGGCTCAAAGCGGAGGGGGGGGTTGAAGTGTTTAAAGCGAAAGGAAGAAGGTCGAACTTTGACCACCTTTTGTGACAATTTCTAAAGAAACCTTGCTCAATCATTTGAAAAATCTTTTACACATGTCTCGAATTGATTGGTTGAGGAAAAATCTGTCCGATCCATCTCCGCGAGAACCAATGCTCCTCCGTAGCACCTTTTGAATAATGAGCGGCCCTTGCCAATTCGGAGCGAATTTCCCCTTAACCTCTTCTTGTATCGGAAGGATTCGCTTCAAAACCTTGTCCCTCACTTTGAATATGCGAGGTCTGACTTTCTTGTTATAAACCCTAGCCATCCTCTGCTGATAACATTGCCCATGACAAATGGCATTCAACCTCCTTTCATCGATCAAAGACAGTTGCTCATGACGTTGCTTGGTCCATTCAACTTCTTCCAACTGAGCTTCCATTAGAATGCGCAAAGATGGGATTTCAACTTCAGCAGGTAATACCGCTTCCATACCATACATGAGTTAATAGGGAAATGCTCCAGTAGAAATCCTGATTGCAATTCTACATGCCAAAAAGGTAGTTTCTCATGCCAATCTCGGTGTGTTTCGATTTTCTTACAAACGGTGACATCCAAGTTCATGAGATATCAGAATTTTCGTCCATCAAATTCCAAAATGGTGATATCCAAGAGTCAAAGGTTTTTATTTGTGGTCATCTAAGAGCCAATAAAATAAATGTGCGAAAGTAAAATGAGTAGAACATAACTGAAGGACAAAAGAGAAATTTCATTTCATTTGGCAAAGAGCAAGATGACAGATGGTACCATGGAAGCATAATTAAAGGCATAATTTTAAACAAGCAAAAAGTGAAATAACACGTGCATTGTTTTTGAAGAAATGATTGATATTAAAGCATGATTCATTTTTTAAGGATAATCCCCTCAGATTTACCAAAACCTCCTCCGAACAGGCAGACAATCGGTAGCCCAATTTTGCATGGCCTCTTGAGGAATTAAAGGAAACTCCGTATTCTTCGTAGGATCGGTGTCAAGGGTGGTCTCGACAAACAGCTGAGATAACCCGGTCTCTATATCATCATCAGACCTTTCCTTAAATGGTCCACCACCATCACCTCATCTTCTTTCTTAATGAACTGAGCATGGTCAACAAATTTCTCCTCCACACTGATCATTCCAACGACATTTTTATGTTCCGGGAGAGGGTTTCTATTGACGCTCGGCCCTTGCTCATTCTTTCTTCTTAGAACTATATCTCTGGCATCCACCATGTCTTGAATTTTATGCTTCAAGACCCAACAATTAATCGTCGAATGTCCCGGGTTTCCAGAATGGTAAGTGCAGATAGCATGGGGATCATACCCAATAGGGAGTCCTCGAGATACTGATTTGGGAGGGACCGATTTTTCCAATGACCTTCAACCGCTCATACTGGTTAATGGGCTGACCCAAATTGGTGAAAGTCCGAAAGGTTTTCTGATTTTGCATTTCATTATGCTGAAAAGAATTTTGGACAAGATTTTGTGGAGCAGGTCTAGGAGCATAGTTTTGATGGGGGTGGGAGATAGGTTGGGAAGTTGAAAGCAAAGATGGGGGGTCCAAATGAATAGATCGGGGATGAGGTATTTGGGTGACAGTGTGATAAACAAGCTGATGGTAGGGATAAGGTAAGTATGAGCTTGAATTGGTGGGGTGACTCCGAGCTCTGGGCCTGAAAGGTGGGCTCTGATCCCACACAAAAGCAGCTTCTCCTTCATTCTTTTCAAACGGGAGTTTCCTCCCACTGCCATTTTGCCCTTGCAATGTTTCCAATTGCTGTTTCAGGGCGGTCACATTGACAATTTTCTCGATTTTAATAAACTCATCATACTCCTCCAACTTATTGACAATTGCAGCAAAAGAACTCCCAGTTATGCGAAAAATTTCTTCAAAATAAGGTGGGTCATGTGCCTTGATGAAAGTACGAACAATCTCTTCATCAGTCATAGGAGGCTCCACCATTGCAGCTAATTTTCTCCAACGCTTGGCATATGTTTTGTGATCTTCTGAAGGTCTCCTTTTGATTCCTTTCAATGTTGTTCGTGTCGGTGCCAACTCACAATTGAATTCATATTGCTTCACAAAAGCTATTGATAAATCCAACCAAGTTTTGATCTCTTTAGATTTCAGGTTCGAGTACCAATCCAAAACATCCCCTTCTAGGCTCTCAGAGCAGAGCGCATAGGCAAGTTCTCATCACTGGTTTACCAAGTTTGTTGGCAAACATTTTAAGGTCGTCTTAGGGTTCCGGTACCATCATATTTGCTGAACTTGGGGTTTGAAACCCATAGGTAGCTGGGACGTCGGAAATAGGCAGATCATCGTAATCCAATCCATCATGCCGGTTCAGACCTTGGTTCTTCTTTATAAACTCCTCAAACCTGTCCAATCTCTTCATCGATCTTTGTCGGCATGACAGGCTCATCCATCTCAGCTTTCCTTGGGAGGCAATGTCCCACAAAGAGTTCCGTGGTATGAAGATGAGGCTTGGTATGGCGGGAGGTATGTTTAAGGTGAAGGCGGGGTTGAGTATAATGGTTTACCTTTTGGTTGGGCTCGACAAGATATAGTCGGGGTGAGTGTATGGAAAACCGGTATTGTGGTGAGAAAAAAGCAATCTCATGAAGGTTAGGAATAGGTGGAACAAGAGTGGTTTGAATATTGGTCGAGAAAGAGGTGGATTACTTGTCGGGGAATGCTAACAACATGTTCATGATCATTTGAGGTACCACCTCTACTCATTGGCCAACTGATCAATTACGCCTGCTGACGGCCATCTGGTGCTCATCTTATTAAACCTTCCCAGATTACTTCCTTAACTGAGCTCCCAAGGCAGCAAAGTCGGTGAAATAACCAAAGTATTCCTATCGCCTTACAGTGCGAACTCATGTTTACGGGTTGCTTCAAGCTCTTGCTTTTGGATTGGGTAACGATGAGACTTCTGCGTGGAGCTATTTTTAAAAGTACCTGAGTGGGAAGAGAAGCACACTTTAGAAGCTTATTTCCAAAGGGAGTTGTGGAGATTTATTTGGAAGAAAAAAAGAAAAAGAGTGAAATTAGTGATTGTTTATATAATTGGATGCATGTCCTAGGGGGCCCTTTTATGCCAAGGGTAAGCCTAGCATGATGAATGTAATCCTCTGGGGTATGCACCATATAATACCTGATGGGTCCGATCACTCCGTTGATATGCGATTAGTAATCGATCCACAGGGTTGACCAAAAGAATATGCGCTGTTTGGCGCATTATGAGGACGAAGTTCGAATGGATTCATTAATTTAATTGATATATGAAGAGAGGTTAAAGGTTAATTTGGCATGAAAAGGATTATTCTTGAAGGAATTGTAGTGCCTTGACTAGTCTTGAGTGAAACATTGATCTAATTCAATGGATTGGACGGGATTGATGGTTTACTCAAAAATCAGCTGGGTTTATTGCTTACCTGTAACTCCACATCCCAATTTTATTTGCAACATACTAGCTCATAAGCCTTCTAAAATCAGGATTTGGCCTTGATAAAATTATTATTTCAACAATGAGAAATTATTTGTGAATTTTTTCCGATTTAGTGTCCTTATGCATGGGATTTTACCAACTTTGATAAAATGGCCAAAAAATGATTATTAGAGGTTTATATTCTAGCATGCGAAGGTCACTCCATATCTTTGGATGCCATCATAGAAGGGATCGGACCCTACCTTACCTTGTGCACTACCCCTTTGGACGTTACTGAAAACATAAACATGCAAGTCTCATTGGATTATATATCCGAGACACAATGGATGGTTTATTCCTAACATGGGATTCCTTATGCGGCATTTCCTCTATGGCTTATGCATGATGCCAGTTTATTAACGCAAGTAAGGGTGCAAAATGAAACATGGCCTATAGGAGCCCCATTTGAATGCCGGGGTAAGCCTAAAAGTGATATGCAATTACAACTTAAATGCAATAGATATAAATTCAAACGTGCAATAGCCTATATAGAAGGATGGCTTGTCTTAAAAGAGTGTCAGGACTCTTATTTTCTAGAGTTTGTGAAATGCAAGAAAAGGGAAGACAACAAAAGGTTAGTTTAATCAACAGATATCACATAACACATTGGAGCAACAAATTGCACAAGAATAAAGAGGGGTGGAATCCCTCTTCTCGTGTCTAGTGATCCTTAATAGGGTAAGGTGGACTCTACCCTAGGCAATTCTAACATGGATGCATGAAGTTGAGCTCACTAATGCATCTAGACTCGACAAAGGTTACAGGCTCCCAAACCTTCAGACCAAAAGGCAAAAGGTCATCAATCCGAATGCCTCAAGTCGGTTGTTCGAGTGATCCCCTAGATATTGCTACGTGCACATCGTGCCACGGCCACATGTCCAAGTGGATCAATCCTAATCCTAATAGGGAAGAGTGGCGTGACAAGCCACTAAAGTAAAAAAGTAGGGTCAAAGTAAAATACATATGCACGTATGAAAGTGATTCCCTTTGAAAGGAGGGATTCAAATACCAAATATTCTCGAGACTCTAGGGTAGATGCACACCCACCCCAAATGCAAGGGGCGATACAGATAAATACCAATACAAACGAATAATTCATTCATTATGTACGCGATGTGTAAGGAGTGATTGCGCGGGAAAAAATCCTAAAAAGAAAAGAAAAAGAAAAAAGGAAGTGCAACCTAAAACATCCAAATGTGATACATAAGAAAGATAGAAAAACGAAATAGTCAACTAAATCAAGTACTCGGACCCTCTTAGGAAAATCAGTGGAGTTGCCAAGCTGTCGCGCCCCATTTTTTGGAAAGGAGAGGGAGGGAATGCCCCTCGTCGTTTTGGGTTTTTAGTTGAAAAAGGTTTTTTAGTTAAAAATTGATTTTTGAAAAAGAAATGGGTCATGGACTACAAAAATGCGACAATTTGGACCCAAAACAAAAGTCTAGAAAAGGGTTTTAGAAAAGTTTGAGTCCACTTGGTATGGAGTTTAGGTGTACCAAGTCACCCAAAATTTTAATTAATGAAAATAAACTAAGAAAACCCTTTCTTAGGCGACTCAGTCTTTGAAAACTAGAGAAAGGTTCGGGGTCCAGGTTGAAAGAAGGGAAGGCAAAGATTCGATGTTACTCGTCTCTAAGGCACTCTTCTAACCTAGCCAAAGTTAGTTGCAAGATTTAGTTAAAAATTTCCTAATTCTAATTTTAAAATTTATCACCTTTGGATGTTATCTATATGGATGCAAAACCTAAACCTAATACTGGATCGAGAGGGGCAAAAATGTCTCCTTGAGGTTTGATTGGAATTGATCACATTAGTTGTGTCATCCAAATTTGATCCCTCGAGGAGGTCACGAAAAATGCAAATGATGAAACTCGAAAAAAAACAAGAAACTAGGGTTTTCAAAAGAAATGCAATTTTTATAAAATCTCAAGGGAAAAGAAATTGGATTTCTGAAAAGATCAATTTTAAGTGCAAAGAGGAACTTGAATTTCCAAAAGATGCAATTTTAAGAAAAATGGATTTTTGACTTTGAATTGCTAAACATGAAGAAGAAAGTTGTTTTTTAAAGAATGATTTTGATAGAATTTAAAATAATGCACATGTATGTCCTAAAGAGTGATAATGCAACATAATGGGTGCGGGGGACTAAATTCGTGACTTCAATTTTCTTTTTTATAGAAGGAAATAAAAGCGTGCTAAGGCTAGGAAGCCATACTTACTCTTTTCCCTAATTCAAAGGGTAATGCCTTAAATGCACTAATCTATTTTTTGACGAAAAAGAAAACTAAATGAGATGTTTCGCATACGGGATGGGAGAAAAATAACATGCAAAAATGGAAAAGAAACTCTAAAAGTGAAAAGTGTGTGAAATTTGTATCTAATGCATGGACGGCATTAATGATCTAGCATTGGACTAGCCCTCGTTTAAAAGTTCTCACTAACATTGGATTAGTGAGAAATCGAAAGGAAAGGCCACAACTAGCGTTGAACTAGTGTGGTGACGTCAATACATTTACACAATAAACATGTAGACATGATAATAAAACAAGTAAACACATAAAACACATAAACACATAACACATAGGCATAATATCTAGATGCAAGACCCTAGGAAAGCAAGTAAACACATAAACATGCAAGCATGCAAAATAAGCATATAAAAACCTAATTATTACATTGGGGGAACCTAAATACATTCTAAGGGGAAAAAATTCGGAATAATAATCTAACTATTACATTTTCTAGAATAAATACACTTTTTTGCAAAATTAAACCTATCTATTACAATTTGGCATCCAAGGTCTCCAAATGATTTACCCAAAAATTAAATGACATAAATAAAGAGTAGACATGAATAAAAGCAAAGGAAAACTTAATTTAAAACATGCAATATCATGCAAAAACACATAAGAGCACATAATAGGGGAAAGAAGTTACCATCCCTTGATGTGACGCCTTAATTGAATCCTTAAATGAGGGGAATGGTTATCTAAGACTCAATGTCAACAAAAGGGATCAAGGTACCAATTTAAAGGAAAAATCAATCAAAAATTCAAAGAAAAGGTATCAAAACAGATTCTACAAGCAACATGGACAAGACTAGGAAATACGAATAATAGAGTAAGATTTTGGAACAAAAGAGCAGGAAATAGCAACAAAACTGAGGAATAGAGAGGTTACGGAGAAGAAAGCTGTGAGCAGCAACTTCGTCACGTTACATGCAAAATGTAAAGTTTAGAGGGGAAACGCGGACTCAGCCGCGTAACGATCCACGTCTCTTCCCATCTTCAAAATATCAGGAAGATTGCTTCCAGTTTTTCAAACAATAACACAAACAAAATCTTCAGAGGCAAGGGGATCTATTTAAAGCATTAAACATCATCATTCAGATCATGTAAAAACAAGCTAAAACCGAAAAAGGCCAAATCTTAAGCATCAACATCATCAAATAGACAAAAAAAGGGGAAGGGAAGAAGCGTCTAGAAGGCGGAAGTTACGGTGGCCTGCGTAATAATCGTTTCTTCACATCTTCAATATTCAAAAGCGGGCGTTCTGAACCAAGTCGCGTAAGAACTCCGCGTTTCTTCATATTTTCAAACATTCAAGAGGAAAGCTGATTCTGCAAGTAAGCAGCATAAGTAGCCGCTTTCTTCACATCTTTAAAGCGTGAAGAACATTTTTCCAGAAATTTTTCAGAAATCACAACAAAATCAACACAGAAGCATCAAACGTCTGATTTTAAACGTCAGAACACGACTATGAGCCTTACCAAGGCTTTATAAACACAACATGCTCATATAACCACCAATAATCATCATCAAATGTCATAAAACTTAAAAAAAACACATTTAAGACCTTGGTTCAACCAAAAGGTCTGATTTTCAACAATTTCCGAACAGAAAAATAATAGATAGAGTAAAGAAAGACTACCTGATTCGGAAGCTTGAAAAGAACGAAAAGGAATCATCAAAATTCAAGAAATCTTCACTAAAAAAAGGAAACCCTAGTTTTTATCTTTTCTCTCTTTTTCTTTCTCTCTTTGATTCTCAATCGTTTTTCTTTTTCTTCCTAATTTCTTTCTTCTCTCTTTCTGCTCACTCTCAGCCTCCCTCTTCTCTCTTTTTTTCTCTTCTCCTCAGAAAACCCTAACATGGGTGATTTATAGGCATTAAAGCCTACAACCAAAGGCTTGGATGCATTTAGGGTTTGTTGGGTTAATTTTGATCATTGGATGTGTTGTTAGGGATTAAGGGTGAGTCAGGGATTAACTAAATAGGTTTCTTGATGCTCCAGTCGCAGAAAATACAGCTGGAAATGAGGAGAAAATGGCTGGAAAAAATCATGCGTGTAATTTTTTTAGCCTCTGATCAGGTTATGCGGACTGTTACGCGGATCACTCCGCGTAACAGGTCCGCGTTTCAGTTCTAAGCCCTTTTTCTTTTTTTTTTAATTTAAACCTACAAAAAATAAGAAAAATGTGTTAGAATATTCAAAAATAAATAACTAAATATTAATAGATAAAAACATAAGAAAATAATTGAAATAGTCAAAATTTGGTGTCTACAAGAACTATGGGCAAAACTGATCAAACAGAAAAACCAACCCATGATTTGATGAAAAAATTAACTATATTAAATCAATTAATAATCAATAAATAAGACCTTTTAGACTGTTTTCATGGGTTAATTTTTTTTTCTTTGGTCAGTTTTGTCCCTAATTCATCACTTTTAATGACCAAAATTGACGAAAATCATTAAACTAAGTTTTTTTCTAATTCAAGGACTTATTTACAACAATTTATAGTTGAGGAGGTAAAACCATGCACAGGTAATAGTTTAGGAACTTTCCAAACAGTTTTCTATGAGTAAAATATTAACGGTAATATAATATTGCACATGAAGAACATAAATTGGATATAAAATTCTTTATTGCACATGAAGAACATAAATTGGAGATCAAATTCTTTCTTTTTTTGGGGGATCGTGGGGGAGTGGTGGAGAAAGGGAATAAAGTACATGTACAACTAGAGCCATAGTTCATAGCTAGGCTTCGTTGATTAACTTAGCTGTATTTATGTTCTTCCAACCACCAGGTTGCCTTTAAAGCTTAATCTAGCGGGCAAATCGATTAAGAAATAACACCGGCGGTTTTTTTGGGGTGGGTGGGTTGGGGGAAGGGGATGCAAATTACCCCAAACGTTAAGGACTTACTCTAATCAACCTTATTTATTCTTTACGTATGTTTTCTTATACATAACTCTCGTATCGAAAAGAAAAGTCATTCCATGTTAGTGGTTTTAACTTGTATGTAAACTTTTTCTCTACCAAAAAAAAAATATATATGTAAATTTCAAAAACTTAGCTTTGGCTGAAGATTTGCCATGTACAAAAGGTAAAATCAACAATAACTCAGGCTACCATTCTACGTTAATAAAAGAGCAAATTGCGCCAAATATCACTAAACTATTCAGTTGTGTTACTGTAAGGCACTAAACTATTTTCTTAATCGAAATTATCACTAAACTACTCAAATTTCATATTTTGTGTCATTCCATATATTTTGACCATTAAGGCAAATGGAATTGACATCACATGATGTGCACGCATAAGATTTGAAGGGCAAAATCATATAAAATTTTTTAGTATATCGTGCCAAATATCACTGAACTATTCAGTTGCATTAATGTATATCGTTAAACTATTTTCTTAACCAAAAATATCACTGAACTAATCAAATTGCACGTTTTGTGTCATTCCGTGTATTTTGACTGTTAAGACAAATGAAATTGAGGTCACATGATGTGCACGCATAAGATTTGAAGGGCAAAATCATCTAAAAATTTTATACGCACTAAAAAAGCAACAATGGTAGAAATCTTCTATTCAAAACTGAAAATTCATCGTAAACCTTACTCGATATCACGTATCTTACCTAGATAGCTAGATCCAAGAATTTTGTTTGAACCACTAATTTGGAAGGAGACTAATGAATCTAATCCATGTCAATTTTTGAGCATCAATTTAGTGGAGAAATATTATTCCCTTACTGAGTTTTATAGAAAAAATCACCACCAGTAAATAAAAATGATATATGTTTCAGTCATTTCTTTTATTCTTTTTTATTTACTGGGCTGACCATTAATCACCAAATGATATATGTTTTAGTCATTTCTTTTATTTTTTTTATTTACTGGGCTAACTCATTTTTTCCCATTTTGTTGTAAACTTGGCCACGGAAATGCATATTGTTAGTGTTAGTTGGTGGTGATTTCTTCTATAAACTCAGTAAAGGAATAATTTTTTTCCACTAAATTGATGCTTAGAAATTGACATGGATTAGATTCATTAGTCACGCTGTTGCATTTCCAAATTAATGGTTCAAAAAAAATTCTTGGATCCAGTTATTTGGGTGAAGATACGTGATATCTAGTAAGGTTTATAATGAATTTTCAGTTCTAAATAAAAGATTTGTACTATTGTGGCTTTTTAGTGCGTATAAAATTTTTAGACAATTTTGCCCTTCAAATCTTACGCGTGCACATCATGTGATTTCAATTTCATTTGCCTTAAAGCTCAAAATACATGGAATGACACAAAACATGCAATTCGATTAGTTCAGTGATATTTTCAATTAAGAAAATAGTTTAATGACCTACAGTAGCACAACTGAACAGTTTACTGATATTTGGCGCAATTGCTCAAAATTTTTAGATGCTTTTGCCCTTCAAACTTTACGCCTGCACATCACATGACGTCAATTTCGTTTGTCTTATGTCTTAACGGTCAAAATACACGGAATGACACAAAGTATGACGTCAATTTCGTTTGTTTTAACAGTCAAAATACATGGAATGACACATAGTATGCAATCTGAATAGTTCAGTAATATTTTCGATTAAGAAAATAGTTTAACGACCTACAATAGCACAACTGAATAGTTTAGTGATATTTAGTGAACACTCTGCAGAGATCCCTCGAGCCAAATCCAAATCCCTATTCTGCAATGTTGGATTACTCCAGTGAAGGGGCATACCCCTCAACAAATACATCAGACACTGTCAACAATGGATCTATAAAAGTATCAGAAACTATGATTCTATGCAGCCAAGATTGAGAAAGAAACACCCAGTTGTGGGATAAGATAAATTTCATTTTCCCACCCAGCTCTAAATTACTTTTTTGGGAATCATTGATACACAACTACATGTCATCGAACCAAACTTTTCAAACAGGAAATTTCGAAAGGACAACATCCAATTTCACAGCCGTCAATAAAGAATCTCATTGCATAGAAATTGTACTTAAGTCTGCAGCAGATCGATCCTTCAGGATTCTAGGTCCCCATGTCCAGTATGCAAGAGAAAGAAGTCATCAGTGGCCAAATAGGATTTCACGTCATTTAGTAAGCAGAACACAAATAAGTTGCTTTGGCTATGCCATACATTAGAAACTGAAAAAAATTGCAAATTTTCACCTGTCCTCTGGTAATATAGTAACTGGTTGGTTATCTAATTTTGATAAGTTGGTCAAGAATTCTTCAAGGCTCAAGCCAAGCTTGGTAACCCAATGGTATAAGCCAAGCTTGGTACACGTATTATCCATCTCGTCACCAAAGCTAATAATAACGATCAGAGATCCAAGTCATGATATAACTCCCAAGTCATCTGCAATTCCAACTGAGCCACATCCCTTTGGGGGGGATGAAATCAAATAACGCGTTTTTCTTTTGCAGAAAATAGTATCATACTGAAGTTCAAAGTCCTCTTACAATCTGCACTTCCAACAAAGCCATACAGCGATTCAAAGTCCTTTACGTGTAATAACCAAAAAATGATCTCTAGACATTGAAACGTAGCTGCTGCAGGAATATGCAGAACTGCAGCCATCAGGTGAAAAAGGAGTACACTATGTGCATATAACTACATAGATGACAAAATTAATATATATCTATAACCTTTTCTACAAAAGTCTACTGCAGACGAAATCTTCTGATACAACAGAAATAGAGTTAGGTGAACCTCTGGACAAAAGTATGATCTTGCTATAGCAAATACATTGTTCTAATCCAAAGAAAAAGCTCCATCGCAGTACCTGCAAGATTACATACCGAGACAGCTTTGAATATTCTTCATTGTAAACTTATTCCTACAAGCAACATGTACTTGGTACATTACAGATTGTTGCCTCGCAGATGTCAAGATGGAGGAATGGGACCAAAACAAAATGACTGATGACAAATGAACATGAACTTTATACATAACACAAACAAGGAAACAAACTAGAGACATTAATGTGAAACAATGAACAGATCATCTTACAACTACTGACAATTTTAGACTGAAATCTGCTGCACAAATAAGAAAATAACTGCATTTAATTTTTCTAACGTTCTTTTATAATTTAAAACTCACATCTCATGCGACGAGCAGAATTATACAGCAAATGTGATGCAAAACAGTTAAGATATGTCTTTAAGGGTACAAAATACCACCTTTTTCCTTGCTAGCCCACACATGTTATCTCCAATTCATGAATTGAAAACCCTTCAACTGAAACATGCTTTCCTTCTTTATAATTGGTAAACAATAAAAAACAGAAGGGAAACTTTGCCATATTGTATCATGTAAATTCCATAATCAGATAAGCAGGTTTTATTTTTCAGCTTCAACTAAACTACATCTTGCATGCTCTTAAGTACTCGAAACCCGCCTGGTGAATGTCTAGAAACATGAAATTTGGTAGGTATAAACATTATCAATTCTCTCAAAGATGACACTGCAGAGTTCAAATCTTTGTGCCAAATAGTAAAATAAGGAAACTTCTCGCAATGTTTTAATTAGAATCCGTATGAAACATCAAATTGAACATTTCTCCCGAATGAAAAAAATGAAAACAATGAATACAACGGATCCATTAAAACGAGCCAAAAGTCAGGAGTCAAGGATAAATTTTACTTATTACTCCTTAGTAACAATCCTCAAAAGTCCTAACTCTAAACACTAAATCATAAGCGGCTTGAATTACATCTGTCTTGACCATTTTTTTTCTTTTTCTTCAACAAGAACATAAGAAAACTATCTTTGACAGTGAAATCTTAGGATCAATTTTGTCTTTAAATGATTGCTAAAAACTTTTTCCGTGAATGGTATTTCTTGATTACGAATGATATATTAATTTGAATAACTTTAGAAGGTTCATAACAAATCAGCACTCTATAATTTCTCAGGTCATTATTGCAAATCCAAGAAGTTCCTTAAATTTGCAATTATAGAACCTTAAACTCTATTTTAAGATGAAATTTGAGAAGCAAAATCATCAGATAACAAACCCAAAGAATTCCTTAAAAGTTTGCAATTACAGAACTCTAAATTCTGTTTTAAACTTAAAACATATCAAATAGCAGGATCAATTTGCAAATTCAAGAACAAAACTCAAGGAATTTCTGTGCAACTCAAATAACAGATCACTTACAGCAGTTAAACAAACAAAGTTCATAACTTTCCCAACTTATGTCACAAATCTAGACTAAATAAAGAATAATACAAAAAGAATCCAGAAAATCAGAGGAAAGCCTCCCAGATTCTTGGAAACAGAATAGTCCTAACTTATCAATTAGCTTTTCTCTTGAACCACTTCACGTCTGCAAAGAAGGCAAACGTTCTTCTCCGTTAACCACCTCTTGATGCAACCGGCATGGCACCCATGCCCACACGCTGTAGTGACAATTTTCTCCCCATTCTCGTACTTGCACTGGCAAAATATGCAGATTTCAGGTTCTTGATCAGGTAGCATGTCGTAAATTCTGGTTTTCAGATGGTCTAAGATGGTTGCTTCTGGCACACCATTATTTTCACTAATCCTGTCTTCTTGGACCGATTGTTGTAGGAGCTCAACCATCGGGTCATCAGCGGGAATTGCAGTGCGGAATTTGATAAGATTTCCTTCCTCATCGACGAACTCCTCACCCAATAGAAGTAGGGAAGTGTAATCTTCTGCAGAGCACAAGTGCCAGTTGATTTCTCGTATCTGATCAGATTCTTGAAGCTGGTTCCGTGGCAGAAAGTTCTCCGCTGCGTCCAAATCAAGCATGAGGGCCCCATCTTCTGGTGTAAAGATCAACCAGGGGAGCATATTTAGTTCCCCATCTTGGAACAGGTTCTCAAGTGGGTAGTTCTCCTCTGCGTCCAAATCAAGTATGGCAGTCTTATCTTTTGGTGAAGAGCTAAAACGGGACAGGATACCCAGGCCCAGATCGGATTCTTGAAGATGGTTTGGGGGCCATCGGAAGTTCTGTTCTTGATTAAGATAGCAATTGTCATACTGATGATGGTACATCGCCTCAGTGGGATAACTGTAGTAGTACTGCTGAGGGCTAGAAAGAAAAAAATGCTGAGAATCGTAACCTGGTTCATTGAGTTCAGGATAAACTGGGAAGCCATAAGCGGACGGAACAGGGTAAAAAGGAGGCTGATGATCGGGCGGGGGGAAGAAAACATAATTTACATCGTAAATTCTCATGTTTTCAGGTTGGTAGTGGTGATGGTGATCAAGAACCGATGGATAGAGCGGCTGCTGTTTTATTTTTCTTGGAGGGATTTCTTCAAGAAAGTAAGAATAATGTAAGTGTAACGTTGTAAACTGTGATTCTTATATAGGAATTGCAGAATCCTGAGCCGGTTAGGACATGGATTTGATTTGAATTTTAGCGGAGAGGTGGAAATCAATTCGCTTAGAAACAGGAAAAACCGACTTTGGAAACTTTCCTTTTTCTGTTTGCCGTTGAAGAAGAAAGCGTATTGATCGAGTTCACACCCAACGCCATTTTCTGTTTGCCCCAGGAACTATGACCGTAGTTGCAATTACCCCTCTAAAGAATTTTATAGGTAGTTTACCCCCAATTATCTTAATTATTTTTGTTTTTATTTTTCCTCTCCTCCTCCTCCTCCTCCCCACTCTCTCCCTCTCTTGTTTTTATTTTTTCCCAATCTGTTTTGTCACTTCTAAGCTTTTATGTTGCTATTATTGATTAATCAGAAGCTCTAAGTGCATCTGAACATTTATAATTTATAGATTACGTATGCTTTTAAGTACAACCACCAAACTAACTACAACTTACAATAAAATTAACATCAACATGTATGACTAATTACTAATACCAAGCAATAATAATAAAATAACCTCCAACAAAATAAATTACTTTGATGCAAAATGAAAAATAACTGAAAATTGTAGTATAATAAAAATTTACATTTTTGGTGCTAAAAGGCATGTTTAATTTTGAAATTAATTATTTTCACGCACGTATAAAAGCTTTAGTTTCTCCATTAGTTATTAGCAATAATATAATATTTAGTATTTGAAAGAGAGAATGGGAGAAAAATAAGGGAAATACTAAGGAAAAAAAGAAACAAAAACACTGAGAAAAGTAAAAAAGAGAATAAGTAAAAGAGGAAACTTTCCAGTAGACCCTCAAACTATTCACTTTGCATGATTTTGCTCCCTCAACTATAAATTATCGCAATTAAGCTCTCAGACAAAAAAAAAAAAAAAAACTTAGTTTAAGGACTTCCATCAATTTTGGACATTAAACGTAAAGGAATTAGGGGCAAAACCGATCAAACAGAAAAACCAACCCATGATTTGATGAAAAAATTAACTATATTAAATAAATTAATAATCAATAAATAAGACCTTTTAGACTGTTTTCATGGGTTAATTTTTTTTTCTTTGGTCAGTTTTGTCCCTAATTCATCACTTTTAATGACCAAAATTGACGAAAATCATTAAACTAAGTTTTTTTTTAATTCAAGGACTTATTTACAACAATTTATAGTTAAGGAGGTAAAACCGTGCACAGGTAATAGTTTAGGAACTGTCCAAACAGTTTTCTATGAGTAAAATATTAAAGGTAATATAATATTGCACATGAAGAACATAAATTGGATATAAAATTCTTTATTGCACATGAAGAACATAAATTGGAGATAAAATTCTTTCTTTTTTTGGGGGATCGTGGGGGAGTGGTGGAGAAAGGGGATAAAGTACATGTACAACTAGAGCCATAGTTCATAGCTGGGCTTCGTTGATTAACTTAGCTGTACTTATGTTCTTCCAACCACCAGGTTGCCTTTAAAGCTTAATCTAGCGGGCAAATCGATTAAGAAATAACACCGGCGGTTTTTTTGGGGTGGGTGGGTTGGGGGATGGGGATGCAAATTACCCCAAACGTTAAGGACTTACTCTAATCAACCTTATTTATTCTTTACGTATGTTTTCTTATACATAACTCTCGTACCGAAAAGAAAAGTCATTCCGTGTTAGTGGTTTTAACTTGTATGTAAACTTTTTCTCTACCAAAAAAAAAATTATGTAAATTTCAAAAACTTAGCTTTGGCTGAAGATCTGCCATGTACAAAAGGTAAAATCACCAATAACTCAGGCTACCATTCTACGTTAATAAAAGAGCAAATTGCGCCAAATATCACTAAACTATTCAGTTGTGTTATTGTAAGGGACTAAACTATTTTCTTAATCGAAATTATCACTAAACTACTCAAATTTCATATTTTGTGTCATTCCATATATTTTGACCATTAAGGAAAACGGAATTGACATCACATGATGTGCACGCATAAGATTTGAAGGGCAAAATCATCTAAAATTTTTTAGTATATTGTGCCAAATATCACTGAACTATTCAGTTGTATTAATGTATGTCATTAAACTATTTTCTTAACCAAAAATATCACTGAACTAATCAAATTGCATGTTTTGTGTCATTTCGTGTATTTTGATTGTTAAGTGAGGTCACATGATGTGCACGCATAAGATTTGAAGGGCAAAATCGTCTAAAAATTTTATACGCACTAAAAAAGCAACAATGGTAGAAATCTTCAATTCAAAACTGAAAATTCATCGTAAACCTTACTCGATATCACGTACCTTACCCAGATAGCTAGATCCAACAATTTTTTTTGAACCACTAATTTGGAAGGAGACTAATGAATCTAATCCATGTCAATTTTTGAGCATCAATTTAGTGGAGAAATATTATTCCCTTACTGAGTTTTATAGAAAAAACCACCACCAGTAAATAAAAATGATATATGTTTCAGTCATTTCTTTTATTCTTTTTTATTTACTGGGCTGGCCATTAATCACCAAATGATATATGTTTTAGTCATTTCTTTTATTTTTTTTATTTACTGGGCTAACTCATTTTTTCCCATTTTGTTGTAAACTTGGCCACGGAAATGCATATTTTTAGTGTTAGTTGGTGGTGATTTCTTCTATAAACTCAGTAAAGGAATAATTTTTTTCCACTAAATTGATGCCTAGAAATTGACATGGATTCATTATTGCATTTCCAAATTAATGGTTCAAAAAAATTCTTGATCCAGTTATTGGGTGAAGATACGTGATATCTAGTAAGGTTTATAATGAATTTTCAGTTCTAAATAAAAGATTTGTACTATTGTGGTTTTTTAGTGATAAAATTTTAGACAATTGCCCTTCAAATCTACATGCATCATGTGATTTCAATTTCGTTTGCCTTAAAGCTCAAAATACATGGAATGACACAAAACATGCAATTCGATTAGTTCAGTGATATTTTCAATTAAGAAAATTGTTTAATGACCTCTGATGCTGGCGAGCAGTTCTTGATATTTGGCGCCAATTGCTCAAAATTTTTAGATGCTTTTGCCCTTCAAACTTTACGCCTGCACATCACATGGCGTCAATTTCGTTTGTCTTATGTCTTAACGGTCAAAATACGCGAATGACACAAAGTATGCGTAAATTTCGTTTGTCTTGCGGTCAAAATACATGAAATGACACATAGTATACAATCTGAATAGTTCAGTAATATTTTCGATTAAGAAAATAATTTAACGACCTACAATAGCACAACTGAATAGTTTAGTGATATTTAGTGAACACTCGAGAGATCCTCGAGCCAAATCCAAATCCCTATTCTGCAATGTTGGATTACTCGGTGAAGGGCATACCCTCAACAAATACATGGAACACGTCAACAATGGATCTATAAAAGTATCAGAAACTATGATTCTATGTAGCCAAGATTGAGAAAGAAACACCCAGTTGTGGGATAAGATAAATTTTATTTTCCCACCCTATGACGACCCACCTCTCCCTAGAGTGCCACTAGAGTATCGGTGGCCGCTTCTAACTCGCCGGACTCATTCACTCAACCATCATATAACTTATCAAACTAAAACTCTGAACACAATATAAAAGGTACAATACTTAACAATTTCATAACTCCCAAATTACAAACCCATAGTACATAAATCATTCATCCATACAATCAAGTTTCGTTGTACGAAAGTTCTCAATACTCCTAATTCATAGTTCTCCAATAACATCAAAAACAAGAGTAAACCCTAATCTTAAGGGTTGGCACCTTCACTGGGGATCTCATATCTTGTTAAGGAAAACAAATAGGCAAGGGTGAGCTAAAAGCCCGTGAGTTCCCAAAAACATGCAAACCACATAACACATTTGAATTTTCACTTAATAAATTGCACTTGAAATAAAACCATATAAGAAAACATTTAACAACACAAGTTTGGATACGGGGGCTCTCAGGAGTCAGGGTCCACAACGCTTGCCCACGATCCGAGTAGTTGACACTCTGTCAACTTTCATAATTGAACCATGTAGCACTTCACTTATCCCTTACTCCTCCAAACCCTCACCGGGCCCGAAATCCAAACACTGTACACTTTAAAGCACTTCATTTCACTTCACTTTGTTTGTGTACTCTCCATTAGGGACGAGTCCATACACCAAGTCCAGAGTACATTTCATTTCATTGGGCATCACTGGTTTGTTGCTCTTTTTGGAGACAGGTTCACGAACCAAATCTCGAGCATATATCATTGGTCTATAACACTGGTTTAATGCTCTTTTCTGAGACAAGTCCATAAGCCGAGTCTCGAGCATATATCACTGGTTTATATCACTGGGCTTTGTGACATTTAATTGACCCTATGGCTCGCCCCTTCCTTCTCGACCTAGGCCTAGCCCCCGGTTCGAGTCGAAGAGCTCACTGATAGGTCTCAGGAAATTCCTGACCTTGTACACATACATGCAAATCACTATATAACACTTTTACAATCAATCATTACACTACACTTTCACTATAATTCATTTCAAAGCACTTCCACAATTGTTTTCACTCAGATGAGGGTGAGTGAAATAAAGTACACACTACCCCATCAGAGGATTCAAAAACTATGTTTCACTATACAATCACTTCACTAATGACATTTGCAATCATTTCACTTAAACACATAACAAGCATGGAAACTCACAAAAATAGTAAGGTTCGGCTTCCACGTAAGGGTCAAATTCACTTTCGTCCACACCCCCTAAACAAATGAAAATAATAGTTGAGATTCACTCCTTCACTCATTAACCAAAACAATTCACTTTCACTTCCTAGTTTTAAATCAATATTTTTTCCAAAATTCCCTCAAGAAAAAGCTTTCATTCCACATGATACAGTATTCCGATTACCTCTAAAAAAAAATCATTTAATCATTCCAAATATAACACTCCATCGATGTACTCACTAAGCACTACTTTCACATTTTCTTTAATATGACATTTAAGTGAGGTTTATCACCTCAAATCACTCTTATCACAAAAACTCAACACTTACTCTTTGTCAATACTTTAACATAACTTTAGAACACTTCAAACCATATCTTTATTTTCAAAATTCATAAGATTTGGTCACAATATTGTAAAATTCTCAAATTCATTTAAATGACATTTTTCATTCAAAAGTTCACGAGAAACTTCACTTTTCATCTTTTAAAATTCATACACTCATAAATGAACATAAAATGCATTTTCTTAGGCAAAAATTCTTCAAGAATAATCACAGAGTTTCGAAATCAAACATGGAAATTACCAAACATGGGTTCGGCCACCTCATGCATTTTTCCTCTAAAATTCTCAACAACCAAAACCCTACTTTCTAACCATATCATGACAAATTTCAGAAATATCATTCAAATCCACAATCAGGTCCTCAAGTCCACTACTTAGAGGCCACCTCAAGTCCGCTACCTAGGTTGGGATTTCAAGAGCCCAACTTCATCTTTTCAGATGTAATCATTTCCACCGATATAAGCCATAGATCTATGATATTTTATGCTAATAATGCTACATCTGAGAGTTTTGAAACTTATACCTTCGGATCTAACACGATCCAACAAGATCAAAGAAGATCTTCTGAGTTCCTCTTCCAAAGGATGCTTCCAAGCTTAGCAAACCCCGAAAGCTTCAACCTTTGCTCTCGATCCTCTAGTTTTGTTAGTGATTTCCAACAAAAACTCCAAGAAGAGGAACAAGGTTCACCACAAGCTTTCTTTCTCTTCTTTTTCTTTCTTCAAATTTTCGGATTTCACCTCTCCTTCTCTCACCTTCACTCGGCTGCCAAGGAGGGAGAAATACAACCCAAAATCCTTCACCAAAGTTTCAAAATTTCAAGTTGCTAGATGAAGAAGAAATTGGAAGATCAACCCCCAAGTTTTTCCTCTCTTTTCTCCCTCAAGAATCGGACCAGCTCCCTCCCTCTCTTCCCTCTTTCTCGGCTGCAAAGATGAAGAAGATGATGGTCTTCAATGGTGTTTAGAGCTTCAAGGATGAAAGGTAGAAGAAAGGAAGAACAAAGATGACAGCTCTCTTTCTCTTTCTTGCTCTTGCTCTCGGCCTCCCTCTCTCTCTTCACTCCAAAATGTGCAGCTGAAAATGAAGCCTCAAGGATGCAAGAAATCAACACTTAAGGAACAAAAAGATGCAATTTCCCTGATTTAAGGAAAAGTGCCTTTTTGGGCACTTTATGTCACGTCGAGCGCGACAATCTATCTTACACTGTTTTATTTCATCCTAACACTGTCCAACCTTAATAATATTTCCATAATATCACTACATATGTTCGATTTCAATATCAAGTCACTAATCACACTTTGGAACAAAAATTTGACACTTAATTCGGCCGAAACCACACATCGGTAAAAATTCATATAAAATTCTCTAAATTAGAAAATATTCACTTTAAACATAAATTCACTCATATTTCAATAAATAAATATAATATGAACAATATTATGCATTTTTAGAATAAAAATCAAATTTTAAGGCCCTCACATCCTTCCCTCCTTAAAAGAATTTTGTCTTCAGAATTTCTTACCTTTCTGGATAAACAGCTCTGTATATTTCTTCTCCATCTCTTCCTCTAATTCCCAAGTCGCTTCCTCAATAGCATGATTTCTCCAAAGGACTTTAACCAAAGGGATCTTCTTGTTCCTCAAATCTTTCACTTCCTTATCAAGAATTCTCTCGGGGCGCTCTTCATATGTTAACGACTCGTCCACTTCAATCTCCCCTAATTGTAACACATGGCTTGGCTCTGGATGATACTTCTTGAGCATGGAAACATGAAAGACGTTGTGAATCATAGACATGCTAGGGGGTAAATCCAACTGGTAAGCCACTTTGCCAACTCGCTTGAGAATTTCAAATGGACCGACATATCTTGGTTTCAACTTCTTCCCTTTCTTGGACACCACTCCTCCTTTCAAGGGTTTAACTCTTAGAAACACTTTATCCCCTATTTAAAACTCCAAATCCTTTCTTCGGTTATCGGCATAGCTCTTTTGCTGACTTTGAGCTGTCTGAAGTTTCTCCCGAACTAATTTTACCTTTTCAAATGCGTCCTCGACCCAGAGAATAGTGGTTGGATCCATAATTTTCTTTTCCCCTACTTCGTCCCAGTGAATCGGTGATCTACACCTTCTCCCATAAAGTGCTTCATAAGGGGCCATCTGAATTGAAACATGATAACTATTGTTGTAGGCAAATTCAACTGAAACCATGTGTTGACTCCAACTTCCTCCAAAATCCAATATACATGACCTCAACATATCTTCCAAAGTCCGAATTGTCCTCTCAGACTGTCCATCCGTTTGAGGATGATAAGTGGTACTCAAATTAACCTTAGTCCCCAAATTTTCTTGAAACTTCTGCCAGAACCGAGAGACGAATCTCGGATCTCTATCGGAGACAATGCTCACCGGTACACCATGTAATCTAACAATTTCATCCAAGTACAATCGAGCTAACTTCTCCAAAGGACATTTCATACCTACTGGTAGAAAATGTGCAGTCTTTGTAAGTCAATCCACTACTACCCAAACTGCATCATCTCCTTTTTAGCTTCTTGGCAACCCAGTCACGAAATCCATAGTGATGTGATCCCATTTCCATACAGGTATCTCTAAGGGTTGTAAAAGTCCAGAAGGTTTTTGATGTTCAGCCTTAACTTGCAGGCACACGAGACAAGTTTGTACAAATCTTGCTACATCTCTTTTCAAACCATCCCACCAATACATCCCTTTCAAGTCTTGGTACATCTTATTGCTTCCAGGGTGAATTGTGTACTTAATTCGGTGTGCTTCTTCCAAAATTTCTTTTCTCAATCCTTCATTGTCTGGAACAACTAGACGATCTTGAAATTTCAGGACTCCCTCAGGCCCTAGTTTAAAGTCTAGAATTTCTCCTTTATTCACCTTTCCAATCCACTTCTGCACCGTGGGATCTCTTTTTTGTGCCTCTTTGATACATTCTAATATGGAAGATTTCAACACTATATTCCCAAATATGACCTTCTGTTTCTCCAAATGAGGATTCCATTCACCAACCCTTGCTAACATTTTCCACTCCTTAACCATCAAGCTCGCCACTTGAGCCTTTCAATTTAGTGCATCTGCTACCTTATTAGCCTTTTCAGGGTGATAATTTATGGTACAGTCATAATTCTCAAGAAATTCTACCAATCG
Source organism: Gardenia jasminoides (assembly GCA_013103745.1). Classification (NCBI taxonomy): domain Eukaryota; kingdom Viridiplantae; phylum Streptophyta; class Magnoliopsida; order Gentianales; family Rubiaceae; genus Gardenia; species Gardenia jasminoides. The sequence continues at coordinate 29,214,282 of CM023105.1, forward strand.
CTTCTGTCTCAAATTTAGTTCCTTTTGAGAGAACAAATACTTAAGGCTCTTGTGATCAGTGAAAACCTACCCCATATATGTAGTGTCTCCACTTTTTCAGTGCAAAAATGACTGCGACCAACTCCAAATCATGTGTTGGATAATTTTGCTCATGAGGTTTTAATTTCTTAGAGGCATAGGCAATAACTCTCCCATTCTGCATCAGGACGCACCCTAATCCTTCCTTTGAGACATCTGAATAAACTACAAACCCATCCTTTCCATTTGGCAAGGTCATTGCAGGGGCCGTCGTCAAATGCTTCTTTAGCTCTTGAAAACTAGCCTCACACTTTGGACTCCAAGCAAACTTTCCATGCTTCTTGGTCAAATCAGTTAGTGGCCCCGCAATCTTTGAAAAATCCTGAATAAATCGATGGTAATACCCCGCTAAACCCAGGAAACTTCTAACCTCGGTAGGATTTCTCAGTTGTCTCCATTAAATCACAGTCTCTACTTTTGAGGGATCCACAGAAATTCCGTCCTTAGAGATTTTATGCCTTAGAAAGGACACTTCTTCTAACCAAAACTCACACTTGTTGAACTAGCATACAATTGATGTTCTCTGAGAATCTGAAGCACTATTTTCAAGTGTTGAGCATGATCTTCTTGAGTCTTTGAGTATACCAAGATGTCATCTATGAATACAACTACAAATTGATCTAGGTAGGGTTTAAAGACCCGTTGCATCAAATCCATAAATGCCGCAGGGGCATTAGTCAACCCAAAAGGCATTATCACAAATTCAAAATGCCCGTACCTCGAATTAAAAGCAGTTCTCGGCACGTTTTCCTTCCTAATCCTCAACTGCTAGTACCCTTGCCTAAGGTCTAATTTAGAAAAGACCACTGATCCTTGTAATTGATCAAACAATTCATCAATAAGCGGCAAAGGATACTTGTTCTTTATTGTCACATCATTAAGCCCTTGGTAATCTATGCACAATCTCAAACTCCCATCCTTTTTCTTGACAAATAACACAGGTGTTTCCCATGATGAATCACTTTCTCTAATGAAACCCCGCTCTAGCAAATCTTGTAATTGAATCTTCAATTCCTTAAGTTCAGCTGGAGCCATTCGATACGGAGTTTTAGAAATTGGGGCTATTCCTGGCAACAGGTCGATCTTAAATTCCACCATCCGTTCAGGTGTGTGATTTTCTAATTCTTCAGGAAAAACATCAGGAAAGTCCTTTACAATCGGTATTTCTTTTAATTTCACCTTATCCCTTGGAGGGTTTATAAGGAAAGCTAGGTAGCCTTGAGCTCCCTTATTTAGCAATTTCATAGCTTTAATCCCCGAAATAAGAGCAAATGATATTATCCTCCCGTTTACATCTAATCTCAAGGTAGCCTCCCCAGGAATAGAAAATTCCACAATCTAAGCCCCACAATCCAATTTAACATGGTAACGAGTTAGGCAATCCATTCCTATAATAACATCATACCCCTTAATATCCAAATTTATTAAATCCACTACCAACTTCCTTTTTCCTATCCAAACATCACAGTTCTTGTATACCCAACTAGTAATTAAACTTTGTTCCCCCGTGAGTGTTCTAACCTCAAGGTTTGGGCAACCTTACAGGTTTTATATCTACTCCATTCAAGAAAGTAGGATTTACAAATGAATGTGATGCACCAGGATCAACTAAAATCTTAGCTAAGCGATGAAAAACGGGGATGGTACCTTCAACCACTTCAGTGGGGTCAGGAACTTGCCGTTGATCAATTGCATAGACCCTAGCTGGCACCCTTGGCCGATTCCCTGCCACACTAACTTGACTGGAATTGGGTTTGTTTGCTGGCCTGGTCACACCTTCTCCTTGGAGTGCTGGACAAGTAGATAATTGATGTTCGGTACTGCCACACTTAAGACATGCTCCGATTTTTTTTCCAACAATTATTCTCTGTGTGGTTTGGTTTTCCACAGAATCCACATGATACACTGGGAGCAGAGACCTGACTTCCCTGAGAAACTCCCCTTGACTGCCCTCTTCCACTCACACTTCCTCTTGCTACCGCCCCTCTAGTGTACGTCCCCCTTGAATTTGATCCCCTTGATGATCCAGATGGGGTTGTCCTACCCATTCCCCTTCCAAACTTAGGAGCTGGGGCACCCATGTCCGTTGGGCCACGATTACTACTAGGTGCATTCCTTTTCCTTGCATTAAAGGTTCTCACTTGTGCCTTGGCCCTTTCAACCCTCTGGGCCTTTTCTACGGCCTCACTAAAGCTATTAACTTGGGTTGCCGCAAGACTTTCTTGTAACTCCACGTTCAATCCTTGCACAAACCTCCTTATCCTTCTTTATTCTGTGGCCACTAGCTCAGGGGCAAACTTTGACAACTTAGAAAATTGAGCCTCGTATTCCGTGACACTCCAAGATTCTTGCCTACACTTAATGAAGTCCTCCTCCCTTTTCTCTTAGACTAACGGAGGGAGAAACTTAGCATTGAATTTCCTAGTAAGATTCACCCAAGTTCTAGGGGTTTGTTTTCTCACCCACTTGGCCCTTATCATAATCCACTATGAACGGGCAGCTCCCTCAAATTTGGAATGTAGCAAATGTTATCTGCCTTTCCTCAGTATAGTTCAAAGCAGTAAAGATATCGAAAATCCTTTCTATCCAACCCTCAACCACTTCAGGGTCATGTCCCCCATGAAATTTAGGTGGGTTAAACCGTTAAAATCGCTCAAGGGCTCTATCCTCGCCAACTCCAAGGTTACCAGGATCTTGTTCAGGTCCAGGGCCTTGTTGCCTAGCCATACGATCTAAGATTTCAGTCATACGATTCATGGTTGTAGCCATTTGCTCCACAAAGTTAACCCCAGTCCCTTAATTCTGATCAACGGTTGACTCCCGATCACCGCAGATATTTTGGAGCAGCCTAGTCCCACGCCCTCTTCTTCGGCCTCTTCTACCCTCCATAATTCTATAGAGGGCAGACAATTTAACATAATAAATAAGTTTAATACACTATTGAGAGTCAATTCAAATTTAAAACAACACACTTTATATACACACTTCATATTAATAAGAGTGCCAGGAGTACATTAGATGTGCATGCTTTGAGTCAAAAAAATACACATAGGTACATCAAGTTCACAAGTACATTTAAACAAAAATACGGTACTTGAAAAGTTCGCAAGCATGCAATTTACAAGAGTTGGGAACCCACTCTATTGGTTTTCTCCCACAAAAGATTACATAAACCCTAATATCAAGTCAGGCTAATCTATCAAGCCCAGTAAGAGGAAGTCTCCGTAGAACCACTCTCTGACGGATTAGACTCCAAGTACTGAGGGTCTCCCTCAGCCATAGCAGCATCTCCAACTGACTCACTCCTAGGCTCTCCTCCCATGTCAGCATCGCTAAGAGGCTGGTTAACCGAATCCTCCTCATGTCGGTTAGCCTCAACCACTCCTCCAACCAAGGCCTCACACTCAGCCACAATGCCCTTGGCTCTCTCTCGAGCCACCCTCACAACCCAGCAGCTCACTCATTAGCCAAGCGAACCTCAGCCTCAAACTCTCCAATCCTCACAAGTCGAGTCTGAGCCACAGTCGTGAGCCTCTCTATCTCCTCTTGACACTCTCGGTTGATCCTAGTCAACCCCTTCCTCTCTCTGTAGACAGCTAGGACCACATGATCTAGGTAGGCATAAGTCTTCCAACACTCGCAGGAGGCACGCCTAGTGTGAATCTTAGGGTTATAGGCCACGCGGGCACCCCTAGAACTCAGTCGGAAGGAGACTATAAGCTGTCGGTGTCGAGGTCCATCACCACCACCAAACTCCATGACCTACAAAAAGGAACTCTATTAGAATGGGTTCTAAATTAAAGATCATTAGCACTTATCTATAAACAATAACCCTCATTTAACATCTCTTCCTAAGCTAGTAAACTCTCAAGTAACTCACTAATTCTCACTATGCCCAGACTATTCAAACCTAAGCTCTGATACCACCTGTGACGACCCACCTCTCCCTAGGGCGTACCCTAGAGTATCAATGGCCGCCTGCCTAGCTCTCGCTAGGACTCATTCACTCAACCATCATATAACTTATCAAACTAAAACTCTAAACACAATATAAAAGGTACAATACTTAACAATTTCATAACTCCCAAATTACAAACCCATAGTACATAAATCATTCATCCATACAATCAAGTTTCTTTATACAAAAGTTCTCAATACTCCTAATACATAGTTCTCCAATAACATCAAAAACAATTTTCGGGGATCCCGTTTTTTTCCCAATTTTTGGGAAATATTAAATAATGTTAACTATAGTGATTATTGTTTGCCAAGGTGTTTATATTGTTTGTTTTACTTCTTAAAGTGTTTGGTTTTAACTATTTTGTTTTACAAGTTTGAAACCCTAATTATATGTAAAAATCAAACGTTTGTTATTTCATGAATTTTCGGTGTGAACTTGCATGCTCACGAGAGTTAATTACGGTAATTGGGTGATTAGTGACCTAGCTAGGTGTAATTAATTATTATTGGACTAAGTTGGATTTACAGCTTATGGACTTAATTGCTAGGAAATGAAATCACTTGGGGCCAAGGTGAAAGATCATTGAAGTTGCTAGGGTTGGCTTGATATTTTTGACCAACTCTTTGACCAATCCCTTAAATATCTCTTAGGCTTTATCTTATAACCAAATTGAGACAAGTTAAGAGATCAAAGAGAGGGGAGAGTTGGGTGAGCTGTGGCTGAGAGGAAGAGGAGAGAAACAAGGAAAATTCCAACTTGTTGCCTTGCTTCAAGTAGCTGAAACCAAGAGAGGGGAAAAGATGACTGCTGGCTGCTCTTCTACTTCCATTTTCAGCTTTGTTTCTTGAAGGTTTTAGAGGTAACCTAGCTTGCACAACCCTTGAATCTTGTAGTATAGCTTGTGGTTGATGTTTAGAATGGGTTAGGATAGCTGAGGACAGATTTTGGATGGTTAGAATTACTTGGTAAATTCATTTAGAAAGAGGACTTGAAGTGCACACCAACTGTTTGAACTTAAGCTCCAGATTTTTGTGTCCAGTTCCTCTACGAATTTGACCATGTTAGAGTCCAAACCATGTGATGACCCCACCTCTCCCTAAGGCGTACCCTAAGGTATCCGTGGGGCCCTAACTCGCCGAGGGTTCACTCTGAGTTCCTCAATTCAATTACGAGCATTTACTTCCCATAACAAAATAACTTTAATATTCTCCAGTCAAATGTAACATTTAACCCCAAATCTTCCTTAGTGAGCCACAACTGTCCCAAACTATAATTACAGATACAAAAGTTTATCCATTCAGAATTTCATAAGTACAAACCACATATTACAGCGATTACATCAAAATACAGCTTAAAGTCTCCAAACCAAACATCCTAGAGCAAACTTTGGAGGCTCTCGTTCTCAAACCCTGCTAAGGAAAACAAAATTGGAAGGAATGAGCTAAAAACCCAGTGAGCGATCCCAAAACATGCAAACTCATAGTAGCAGTGAAACAGTCTATATATTAGTTAAGCACTCAATAAATCAATATAACTCAGTTTGAAAAATTAAAATTTATAGAACACATAAACTGAGAAAACACTTTCGATGAAAGGGATATCCACTGGTGGCGATTGATCCGTACGGTCCATCACTCAACCCCTACTCCTTAAAACTCCCGGTAGTAATACTTTCGAGTATACCGTGGTGCCTAAGTTATCAACCTACCCGACTGAATCTGCTTTTGGCTCGAATAGGTCGATAGCGAAGGGGGAAAGGCCTTGTTCAGCCTATGTGTTAGTACACATGGCCTACAGTCATGCACAAATAACATACAAGCGTGGAGCGAACACAGGTTGAGCAAAATGAAAAGTAGGTCGAGTGCGATAAAGTACACACTCGCCTTTCACATAATCATTGAAAAGCATTGAAAGGCATCTAACATGTCAAATGAGCAATTCATTCACAAACATACAAGGAACACTCACCAAATAAAGCTAAGTAACTCAAACGTTCGTTCCTTGATCACCCTCGATACCACCTTCAAGCCCTATGTACAACCAATGTATATAACCATCAATTCAACCAAAACAAGTAAATGTAACTTAACAAGTGCAAATAAATGCTACTAGCTAATGCATCTAAACTAGAAAGTTCTAGGGTGATTCATGGTCGCCAAATGATGAAACATTGAAGGTTTGAATATGGTTTAAACCAAGCCACAAAATTACCCAAACAATCACTAAGACACCAAAATAACACTTTAAAACACTTAAAACAGAAAAGAGAGCACACGCACGGGCGCTCAAACCAAAACGGACGACCTTAGATTCAAAATGGAAAACACACACTACAAGGTGTAAAAGGCAGATTTGACACCTTTTTCCATTTTGATCATAACTCATGGTACGAGTGTCGGATTGAAGTGCACGAGGTGCTGTTTCGAAGCTAAGAGAACAAGCTATAACTTTCATGAAGACCATTTCTGCCCAGATTCACTCCTTTTGGGTCAAAAGTATGAAAACAGTTCCAAAAATTTCAGTTTCAGAATTTCTGACAGGCTTGATTCAAACGATCATAACTCAGCGCTCACAGATCCAAATCAAGAAATTCCAAATGCATTGGAAAGATAGAACGAAGGGCTATAACTTTTGCGTTTTGGCCAAAAGCCAAATCACAAAGGATCAATACGAAAAATGGCACCAAAGTTGCTGTCCAGCCTCCCCTGTTTTCTATTTTTGCGCCCAAACAAATGCAACTCACGCACATGCAATTCAAATGACTCGAGAGCAATATTAAACATGCAAATGCAGCTTTTCAAACACCCCAACCTCATATTCGAAAGGCATATACCTCCTATCTATCTACCATATGCTCAGAACTAAAACAAATTGCTTCCAATTTAACCAAATCTCATGCATTTCTCATCAATGTGCACCAATGCACTACTAATGGATTAGCAATCATTCAATGAAGTGATCAAAGAAACTCATTAGGTCCAAGATCATCAACCCCTCACTAGGGTTTCAACCATCTCATTAACAATCTATCAACGAAACTATCAAACACACTTTAAATAACAATCAATGCATACCTTAAACACTCATTTACACACTAATGGAAGCAATTATGGAACATTAAGCCAAGAACCCTAAATTGATCAAGCTGGCCGAAATTCACAAGGCTGGAAAATGGAAAATTGACACCATTAATTCACAATTTCAAGCAAGAACAAGCTCTAATTTATTCAAAACAATCACATAGACATCAATTCCCAACAATGAATCTTGAAAAAAATAAGAAACCCTAACCTAGCTTCTTGGTCAAGAGTATACACACTAAAATCAACCAAACCAAACCGTAGAATCATCTCAAAAGCTAAACATAAGCATGAATCAAGCCAAAAGAACCACAAAATCCAACAATTCATCACCTCCATCAAAATTCCAGCTAGTAAAAATAGAAAAAAAGATACCTTTCTAGCTTATGTTCTTGGTGCAACTCCAAGTTCCCAAGTGCAATCTTCTCCTCCTAGCTCCAAATCAAGATTGGATGATTGAAGTTGGATGAAATCTCAAGTTTTTCTCTCTTTTGTTTTCCTCTATTTTCTTTCCTTTCTTTCTTCCTCTTTGGCTCACGGTTCCTTCTTTTTTTTTTTTTTTTTCCAGCCTTGCAGCCGACTTCCATTGAGTTCCTCAAGTGACTAATAGTTTAAACTAATTAGATATTTTATGCCTCTAGTCAAAGGTTGGTCAAGGGTCAAAGTTATCATGCCAATTAAACCTAACAACTTAGGTCATCTTTCACTCTTGCCCAAGTAATTTCCTTTCCTATCAAATTAGTCCATAGATGCTCAATTCAACTTTAGCCTATCAAAGTTTAATTACACCTACTTAAGCTACTAATCACCCAAGGATCTTAATCATGCATTAACACACATAAAATCAAAGAGATAACAAACTTGTAGTTGATCATAAAACTTAAATTCATTTTCAAAACTATGGCTTTATGAACCAAACTAGGGTTTTTCATATACAAATTAGGGTTTTATCCAAATTTAGGGTTTTCGAAGCAAATTGGGGATTTAATTTCAAATTAGGGTTTTCAAACTTGTAAAAAAAATAGTTAAAACCAAACACTTTAAGAAGTAAAACAAACCATATAAACACATTGGCAAACAATACTTACTATAATTAACATTATTTAATATTTTCCAAAAATTGGGAAAAATCGGGATCTCACAAACCAGCTCTTTCTCAAAACATAAACATTGTAGGGAATTGAGTTAACTATCCACTGATAAAATTTCAGATCAATTGGAGCACTGTAGCCTGATAAATGTCCAAAATACCCCTGACTGCTCTGCTCCCCTGTTTTACCCGACAGTCTCCAGTTTCAGCCAACTTGTCGGATTTTCTGGTATCAATTGGCAACGAACTAGAGTCTGATTTTTATACCATTGAAATCCCTATAAATCTAGTTTTAAACTCCACTGATGGCACTTGATTTCGATATTTCTACATTGAGTTATGGATTTTCTCCCGAAACTGCTCCTGCTTTCCTGACGTAACCCGACAGTTTTCTTAAGTCTTTGTAATTGCCATTTTTGACTACGAAAATGCATGAAGTGAATTTTGATGGCTCATGAAAATTGTAGAGTTATGTCTTAGCTTCGAAACGGTGTAAAATTCAACTCAATCCGATAAGCGTAGCTCTGGTTTTGATCAAAATACCGAGAGGCGTCAAAGCTGCCAAAGTTGATGTTTCTCTTTTATACTCATTCATTCATTTTGGTTTGGTTCAAATACGTTTCTTGGTTCAAGATAACATTTTTACTCCACATGACACCTGAACCATGCCCTAGTATGCTTGTGGTCGTTTCCCTTAATTTGAGCCAAGGTCTTGTAGATTTGGAACTATGGTTTAGAGGTTAAAGTTGGACATGCTAATTGAGGATTTTAATCTAAAGTTTCTCGTTTCTTATGGATTGGAATTTGTGAAAGTCTTGTTATTTTACTTGATCCCAGGACTTGAATGTGCCATGAAGATTAAATGGTGATTGGTGATTTATGTGGACGAGTGTGAAACTTGGTGAGTGTTCCAACTTGTTTTAACTAAATATTTATCGTTGGTTTAAGGAAATAAATTGTGAAATATTTTAACTTCTATACTATTTTGGATTTATTATTGTTTTACAAAAGAAATGTTTATCATTAAAATGATTTCTAAAGGCATTGAACTGTTTTATCATTGATATCCTCTATTGTGGTTTATTGTGGATTATGCGAGAAACAATTTAATTTCTTAAATTGCTAATATTGAGGTGATGGTTCTAATTTGTTTCGTCTTGTTTTGAATTTGTTTAACTTATTTTCAAACTGGTTCCAATTAATCTTCAAATGAAATATTTGACTATTACTCTTTACAAATAATATGATTTTCTACTAAATTAAAAGTGTTTTAAGCTATTTACAAATGCTATGATTTACTACTGTTTTCAAATTAAATGATTTATTAAATGAGTATCAAATGATCTACTACAATTTATATATGAATTCTAAGTTTCAAAGATGCTTTACCATTTACACATAAAATGACTCGTGAGGGTTCTTTGAACTTTTTCCTACATATTTTAATCTTTTCTTTCAACTTATTTTCACATGTACTATTTTGCTACTACTCTTTATAAATGTAAATGTTTTCAATTAATTGTGAGTATTTTAAACCGTATTTCAAAATACTTATAAACCGATTCACTTGTTTATAAATTTATTTGTGATCTGCTTTTTTTACATATTGATTTATTAATATGCACAAGTGAAATAATTACTGTGGAATTAACTTCCATTTAACTTGCTATTACATGTGAGTATATTTGAATATTAATTGCATGTTTGGGTGTTAAGTGTTATTTGTTTAAGTGTTATCATTTATTAGTTGAAATAATTACTTGTCTCCTTGATTGTTTGATAATGGTGTACTAAGGAGCATTTTATCACTTATACTCCAATGTACTTTATCACATCGACTGAACTGGGTCTTAAGACCCTTTGCTAGAAAGCCTATCTAAGACCTCCTTCTTGAGCGATTAGTGGGTCAAAAGCCTACTTGAGTACGCCATTAGTGAGGTCGACTAGGTTGGAAAGCTTTATCTTAAAACCAAAATTCCTTGGTCTTGACTGATGATTATTTGCGCGTGTTGTACGCCTTTGGCAGAATTGGGCCCTACCCTTAGTTGCTACCCTATTCGAGCCAGAAGCGGATTCGGTCGGGTAGGTTGGAACCTTGGGCACTGATTCGGTATACTCGAGTATTACCACTGGAGGGATAAGGTGATGGCCAGATGAAGTGAGGGGATTGTTTAGGAGTTATAAGGTGAAGTGGACTAGTGAAATAGCTCCAAGTGAGCCTTTGTATCCTTTATAAATGATTTAATGTTTATTAAACCTTTGTTCTCCTAGTTGTGACAATCCGAGCAAGTCTCCGAGTGATCTCAGTCGGCGGCCAGTATTGTTCTCTCCTAGTTGAAAAGTGTCCTGTGAGCGTGTTTGATTATTTGTCAAAGTGCTCGTGTGATGAATTAAATTATTTAGGTGAATTGTTTTAGTCTTGCAAATTTTTAGTGAAAAGTACTTTCTCCGTGATTTCAAAGATTTGAATATTCCAATATTTTCGTACTCGATAAAACAGTTAAATTCTATAATACTTGTTTTTGAACCTCACTGAGTTTGAGCTCACCCAAAATATTTATTTTCCCTCCACAGGGGAATCGAGGTGATGGAAGCATGTGTAGTGGCCTTATTAGTAATTTTGGAGTATTTCTTGTACAATTATAATTTTGGTTGAGTTGTAATTTATATTTTGGAGAACTTGGGTTGTATTTACTACTGAGATGTACTTGTGGATTTTAGCATTTTTGTACTTTTGGAGTTTTAGAATTGTAATTATTATTTAATGGAGTTTTTAATTTGTAATTAATTGAGGACTGTAGTGAGTCCCGGCGAGAGCTGGGCAGGCAGTCCGCCGAACCCTTTGGTTCGCCTTAGGGGGAGGTGGGGTCGTCACACATATCCTGTTAAGGAAAACAAATAGGCAAGGGTGAGCTAAAAGCTCGTGAGTTCCCAAAAACATGCAAACCACATAACACATAAGGATTTTCACTTAATAAATTGCACTTGAAATAAAACCATATAAGAAAGCATTTAACAACACAAGTTTGGATACGGGGGCTCTCAGGAGTCAGGATCCACGACGCTTGTCCACGATTCGAATAGTTGACACTCTGTCAACTTTCATAATTGAACCATGTAGCACTTCACTTATCCCTTACTCCTCCAAACCCTCACCGGGCCCGAAATCCAAACACTGTACACTTTAAAGCACTTCACTTCACTTTGTTTGTGTACTCTCCATTAGGGACGAGTCCATATGCCAAATCCATAGTACATTTCATTTCATTGGGCATCACTGGTTTGTTGCTCTTTTTGGAGACAGGTTCATGAACCAAATCTCGAGCATATATCACTTGTCTATAACACTGGTTTAATGCTCTTTTCGGAGACAAGTCCATAAGCCAAGTCTCGAGCATATATCACTGGCTTATATCACTGGGCTTTGTGACATTTAATTGACCCTATGGCTCGCCCCTTCCTTCTCGACCTAGGCCTAGCCCCCGGTTCGAGTCGAAGAGGTCACCGATAGGTCTCAGGAAATTCTTGACCTTGTACACACACATGTGACGACCCACCTCTCCCTAGGGCGTACCCTAAGGTATCAGCGGCCGCCTGCCCATGTCTCGGCAGGACTCACTCACTCAAACAATCATGTGCTTATCAAACTAAAATTTCGAATACAATATAAAAGAACAATGCCTTACAAATTTATAACTTCAAATTACAAATCCCAAAGTACATAAACCATTCATCCATATGATTGAGTTTCATAATACAAAAGCTCTCACTACTTGCAATTCAAAGATCTCAAAACATCATTACAAAAGTAAACCGCAAGCCTAAGGGTTGGCACCATCGCTGGGTATCTCATTTCCTGTTAAAAAAAACAAAGGAAAAGGTGAGTTTAAAAGCCCGTGGGTTCCCAGAAAAAAAAACATGCAAGTCACTTAGCACATATTTAAATTCACTTCACAAGTACACTTGGAATTTAAACAAATAGGAAAGCGATTAACAATACAATGTTGGATATGGGGGCCCTCAGGGGCCAAGTTCCACGAAACTTGTCGTTGAACCAACTAGTTGACACTCCGTCAACTTTCACAATTGACCATGTAGACCATCACTTAACCTTTACTCCTCCATAACCCCCACCGGGCTCGCACTACAAGCACTTATCACTTCACTTTGGATGTGTACATTGTATTCATTTTCGAGACAAGTCGATGCCAAGTCTCGAGTACACCTGATTTCACTTCACTTCACTTATATATATATATATATATATATATATATATATATATATATCACTGGTTTGATACTCTTATCAGAGACAAATCCATAAGCCAAGTCTCGAGCGCACTTCATTTCATTGGGCATCACTGGTTTATTGCTCTTTTTGGAAACAGGTTCAAGAACCAAATCTCGAGCATATATCACTGGTCTAAATCACTGGGCTTTGTGACATTCAATTGACCCTATGGCTCGACCCTTTCTTCTCGACCTAGGCCTAGCCCCCGGTTCGAGTCGAAGAGCTCACCGATAGGTTTCAGGGATTTCCTGACCTTTCATATACACATACAAGTCACCGTATAGCACTTTTATAATCATTCATTACACTTCAATTTCATGATCATTTTCACTCTAATGGGTAGGTGCGATAAAGTACACACCACCCCATCGGAGGGTACAAAAACCATTTTTCACTTACAATCATTTGACTTTACACACTTGCAAGTACTTTCACGTAAACATGTAACAAGCATGGAAACTCACCGAAATAGTAGGGTTCGACTTCCACGTAAGGATCAAAGTCACTGCCTTGTACACTCCCTAAAACAATTTAAAACAACAGTTGAGATTCACTTCATCTCTCATTCACTAAAAGAATTCACTTTCACTTTTTAGTTTCAATCAACATTTTTCCCAAAATTCCCTCAAGGAAAAGCTTTCATTTCACATGATACAATATTCCAAATAAATCCTTTTGGAAATCACGTTATCATTTCAAAATAACACTCCACCGATCTGCTCACTGGGCACTACAATCACATTCTCTTTAACAAGACATTTGAGTGAGGTCTCACACCTCAAAATCAGTCTTTGCACAACAATTTGGCATTCACTCTTAGTTAAAACTTTAATATTAATATAGAACACTTCATACCAAGCCGTTATATTCAAAATCCCAAGAATTTGACCAAAATATAGTAAAACCCTCATATTCAATCAAATGGCACTTTTCATTCGAATTTCATAAAAAACTTCACTTTTCACCTTTTAAATTTCAAACATTCCCTCACACACACACATACACACACGAATGAACAATACACATGTTTGTCTCAGAAGAAAACTCTTCAAGAACAATCACAACATTTCAAAATCAAACATTAAAATTACTAAGCATGGTTTTTGGCCATCACATACATTTTTCCTTCAAACTTTTCAACAACCAAAACCCTAATTTCTAACCATATCATGACAAATTCACAAATATCATTCAAAGCCACAATCAGGTCCTCAAGTCCGCTACCTAGAGGCCACTTCAAGTCCGCTACCTAGGTTGGGATTTCAAAAACCCAACTTCATCTTTTCAGATGAGATCATTATACCAATATCAACCATAGATCTAAGCTATTTAACACTAATAAAGCTATATCTAGTAGATTTAGAGCTTATACCTCCGGATCTAACGCGATCCAACAAGATCAGGGAAGATCTTGTGAGTTCCACTTCCCAAAGTTGCTTCCAAGCCTAGCAACCTTCATAAGCTTCGATCTTAGCCCTTGATCTACAAGCTTTGTTGGTGTTTTCCCATAAAATTCCAAGATCAAGTTCAAGGTTCACCACAAGCTCACTTTTTCTTCTTTTCCTCTCTCAAATTTTTAGATATCTCTCCTCCTTCTCTCACTCACTCACGGTTGCCAAGGAAGAGATGATCAAGCCCAAAATTCTTCAATCAAATCTCGCACTTCAAGTTGATGGATGATCAAGAAGATGAAAGCTCAAACCTCAAGCTTTTTTCTCCCTTTTTCCCCAAGAAAAATCGGACCAGCTCCTCTTTCTCTTCCTCTCACTCGGCTGCAAGAAATGATGGAGAAGATGATGATGTTTAATGGTGCTTGAAGCTTCAAGAAGAATTGGTGGAAGAAAGGAAGAAAAATGAAGACAATTCCTCTCTCTCTCTTCCTTGTTGTTCTCGGCCACCCTCTCTCTCTTCACTCCAAAATGCAGCTGAAAAATGAAGCTCAAGGTTGCAAGAAAGTCAAAGCTTCAAGGGACAAAAAGTGCTCTTTTCCATGTTTTAAGGAAAAAAACTTTTTAGGCGCTTTATGTCGCGTCGCACGCGACAGTCTAACTTACACTGTCTTACTCCATTTCAACACTGTCCAACCTTAATAATATTTCCATAATATCACTACATATGCTCGATTTCAATTTCAAATCACTATTCACGTGTTGGAACAATTTTTAACGCTAATTTTGGCCAAAACCACATACCGGCAAACAATTCGTATAAAATTCTCTAAATTGGAAATAATTACTTTAAACATATATTCACTCATATTTCAATGTTTAAACACAATATAAATAATATTATGCATTTTTAGAATAAAATTCAAATTTTTGAGACCCTCATATCCTCCCCCTCTTAAGAGAATTTTGTCCTCAAAATTTCCTTACCTTGCTGGATAAACAGCTGTGGATATTTCTTCTTCATCTCTTCCTCTGATTCCCAAGTTGCTTCCTCAACATCATGATTCCTTCAAAGAATTTTAACCAAGGAAATCTTCTTGTTCCTCAAATCCTTCACTTCCTTATCAAGAATTCTCATAGGCCGCTCTTCATACGTTAGTGTCTCGTTCATTTCAATCTCCCCTATTTGTAGCACGTGACTTGGGTCTGGATAATACTTTTTGAGCATGGACACATGAAAGACGTTGTGAATCTTAGACATGCTAGGGGGTAAATCCAACTGGTAAGCCACTTTGCCAATTCTCTTGAGAATTTCAAATGGTCCCACATATCTTGGTTTCAATTTCTTCCCTTACTTGGACACCACTCCTCCTTTCATGGGCTTAACTCTCAAGAAGACCTTATCCCCCACTTCAAACTCCAAATCTTTCCTTCGGTTATCAGCATAGCTCTTTTGTCGACTTTGAGCTGTTTGAAGTCTCTCTCGAACTAACTTGACCTTCTCAAAAGCCTCTTCGACCCAAGGTCTAGTGGTTGGATCTAGAATTTTCTTTTCCCCTACTTCGTTCCAGTGGGTTGGTGACCTACATCTCCTCCTATATAGTGCTTCATATGGAGCCATCTGAATTGAAGCATGATAACTATTGTTGTAGGCAAACTCAACTAAAGGCATATGTTGACTCCAATTTCCTCCAAAATCCAAGATACATGACCTCAACATATCCTCCAAAGTCTGAATTGTCCTCTCAGACTGTCCTTCCGTTTGAGGATGATATGCTGTACTCAAATTCACCTTAGACCCTAAAGTCTCTTGCACCTTCTGCCAGAATCGAGAGACAAATCTCGGATCCCTATTAGAAACAATGCTCACAGGTACCCCATGTAATCTCACGATTTCATTCAAGTACAATCGAGCTAATTTCTCCAAGGGGCATTTCATGCTCACCTGTAGAAAATGTGCAGTCTTAGTAGGTCGGTCCACTACCACCCAAATTGCATCATCTCCTTTTTGGCTTCTAGGCAACCCAGTCACAAAATTCATAGTGATGTGATCCCATTTCCATTCAGGTATCTCTAAAGGCTGCAAAAGTCCAGAAGCCTTCTGCTGCTTAGCCTTTACTTGCTGGCACACGAGACAAGTCTGAACAAATCTTGCTACGTCTCTTTTCAAACCATCCCACCAATACATCCTTTTCAAGTCTTGATACATCTTATTGCTTCCAGGATGAATTGTGTACTTAGTTCGATGTGCTTCTTCCAAAATTTCTTTTCTCAATCCTTCATTGTCCGGGATGACCAGATGGTTTCAAAATTTCAAAACTTCCTTAGGCCCTAGTTTAAAGTCCAGGGTTTCTCCTTTATTCACCTTTTCAATCCACTTCTGCACCATAAGATCTCCTTTTTGTGCTTCTTTGATACGTTCTAATATTGGAGATTTTAACATTAAATTCCCAAATATAACCTTCTGTTTCTCCAAATAAGGATTCCATTCGCTAACCCTTTCTAGTATTTCCCATTCCCTAACCATCAAGCCTGCCACTTGAGCCTTTCGACTTAGTGCATCTGTTACCTTATTGGCCTTCTCAGGGTGATAATTTATGGTACAGTCATAATCCTCAAGAAATTCTACCCATCGCCTCTGTCTTAGATTTAACTCCTTTTGAGAAAATAAAAACTTAAGACTCTTGTGGTCAGTGAAAACCTCGAATGTCACCCCATACAAATAATGTCTCCACTTTTTCAGTGCAAAGATAACTGCGGCCAACTCCAAATCATGTGTTGGATAGTTTTGCTCATGGGGTTTTAATTTCCTAGAGGCATAGGCAATAACTTTCCTATTTTGCATTAGGATACACCCTAATCCTTCTTTCGAGGCATCTGAATAAACTACAAACCCATCCTTTCCATTTGGCAAGGTCAATATAGGGGCCGTCGTCAGACGCTTCTTTAACTCTTAAAAACTAGCCTCACACTGTGGACTCCAAGCAAACTTTTCATGCTTCCTAGTCAAATTAGTTAGTGGCCCCGCAATTCTTGAAAAATATTGAATAAATCACTGGTAATACCCTGCTAACCCCAAGAAACTTCTAACCTCAGTAGGGTTTCTCGACTGTTTCCATTGAGTCACAATCTCTACTTTTGAGGGATCCACAGAGATTCCATCCTTAGAGATCTTATGCCCTAGAAAGGACACTTCTTCTAACCAAAACTCACACTTGTTGAACTTGGCATACAATTGATGTTCTCTTAGAGTTTGAAGCACTATCTTCAAGTGTTGAGCATGATCCTCTCGAGTCTTTGAATACACCAAAATATCATCTATAAATACAACCACAAATTGATCCAAATAGGGTTTAAAGACCCGTTGCATTAAATCCATAAATGCTGCTGGAGTATTAGTCAACCCAAAGGGCATTACCACAAATTCAAAATGCCCGTACCTCGAATTAAAAGCAGTTCTTGGTACGTCTTCCTTTCTAATCCTCAACTGGTAGTACCCCTGCCTATGGTCCAATTTAGAAAAGACCACTGATCCTTATAATTGATCAAATAATTCATCAATAAGTGGCAAAGGATACTTATTCTTTATTGTCACATCATTAAACCCTCGATAATCTATGCACAACCTCAAACTCCCATCTTTCTTCTTAACAAATGGCACAGGTGCTCCCCAAGGTGAGTCACTCTCTCTAATGAAACCCCGCTCTAATAAATCTTGCAATTGGACCTTCAATTCCTTAAGTTCAGCTAGAGCCATTCGATACGGAGTCTTAGAAATTGGAGTTGTCCCCGGTAACAAATCAATCTTAAATTCCACCATCCGCTCAGGAGGTAGACTTTCTAGTTCCACAGGAAAAACATCAGGAAAGTCCTTCACAATCGGTACTTCTTCTAATTTCAGCTTATCACTTGAAGGGTTTATCAAAAAGGCCAAATATCCTTGAGCCCCTTTACTTAACAATTTCCTAGCCTTAAGTCCCGAAATGAGAGCAGATGATGCTAACCTCCCTTTTACATCTAATCTTAAAGTAGCCTCCCCCAGAATAGCAAATTCCACAGTTTTTGCTGTACAATCTAATTTGGCATGGTAATGGGTTAGACAATCCATTCCTATAATAACATCATACCCCTTTATATCCAAGCTTATTAAATCCACCACTAACTTTCTCTCTCCTACCCAAACATCACAATTCTTGTATACCCAACTCGTGATTAAACTTTGCTTCCCTGTAGGTGTCCTAACTTCAAGGTCATAAGGTAATTTAACAGGTTTTATGTCTACTCCATTCAAAAAGGCAGGATTAACAAAGGAATGTGATGCACCAAGATCAATCAGAATCTTAGCTAAACAATGGAAAATGGGTATGGTACCTTCAACCACTTCAGTGGGGTCGGGAACTTGCTGTTGATCAATGGCGTAGACCCTAGCTGGTACCCTTGGCTGATTCCCCGCTGCACTAGCTTGACTGGAAGTGGGTTTGTTTGCAGGCTTGGCTACACCTTCTCCTCCTTGAACCACTGGACATGCAGACAACTGATGTTCGGTACTTCCACACTTAAGACACGCTCTGCTTTTCCTCCAACAATCGTTCTCTGTATGGTTTGGCTTTCCACAGAAGCCACATGATATGCTAGGAACAGAGGCTGGACTTCCCTGAGACATTCCCCGTGATTGCCCTCTTCCTCTCATACTCCTTCTTGATCCTGCCCCTCTAACGCGTATGTCCCCCTAGAATTTGATCCCCTAGATGATCCAGAGGGGGTTGTCCTTCCCATTCCCCTTCCAAACTTAGGAGTTGGGGCACCCATGTCCGTTGGGCCACGACTACTACTAGGTGCATTTCTTTTCCTTGCATTAAAGTTTCTTACTTGTGTCTTGGCCCCTTCAACCCTTTGGGCCTTTTCCACATCCTCACTAAAACTATTAACTTGGGCAGCCGCCAAGATTTCTTGCAACTCTACATTTAATCCTTGAACGAATCTTCTTATTCTCCTCTGCTCGGTTGCCACTAGTTCAGGGGCAAACCTTGACAGTTTAGTGAACTGTGCTTCATATTCAGCAACACTCAACAACCCTTGCTTACACCTAATAAAGTCGTCCTCCCTTTTCTCTTGCACTATTGGAGGAAGAAATTTAGCATTAAACTCTCGAGTGAAGTTTACCCAAGTCCTAGGAGTATTCTCCCTTTCCCACTTAGTCCTTACCATGATCCACCAAGATCCGGCAGCTCCCTCAAATAAGAAGGTAGCAAAGGTTATTTTCCTTTCCTCAGTGTAGTCCAAAGCAGTGAAAATATCAGAAATCCTTTCTAACCAACCCTCAGCAGCTTCAGGGTTGGGTTCACCACAGAATTTAGGGGGGTTGAACCTTTGGAATCTCTCAAGAGCCCTATCCTCACCAATTCCTAGGTTACCAGGGTGTTGTTCAGGTCCAGGGCCTTGTTGTCCAGCCATACGATCTAGAATATCAGTCATACGGTTCATGGCCGTAGCTATTTGCTCTACAAAGTTAACTCCAGTCCCTTGATTCTTGATCGGCGGTCGACTCGACTCTCGGTCACCTCCAATACTTTGGAGTAGCCTAGTCCCTCGCCCCCGACCTCGGCCTCTCCTACCCTCCATAGCTCTCTAGAGGGCCATCAAATTATCATATACACAAAAAAAAGAGTAAATACACTATTAGAACAATTACTTTGAAAGATAGGCAAAACACTTCATAATCACATTTCATAATAAAAGAGTGCCAGGAGTACATCAGAGGTGCATGCTTTTAGTCAAAAGGTACACGTAGGTACATCAAGTTCACAAGTACACTTAACAAAAATACAGTACTTGAAAAGTCAACAAGCATGCAATTTACAAAGTTGGGAACCCACTCTACTGGTTTACTCCCACAAAAGTCTATATAGAATCCTAGTCCTAAACTAGGCTAATCCATCAAGTCTCGTAAGAAGAAGTCTCCGTGGAACCATCCTCCGACGGATCAGACTCCAAGTACTGAGAATCTCCCTCAGCCATGGCAACGTCTCTAACAGACTCACTCGGAGGCTCTCCTCCCATATCAACATCAGTACGAGGCTGTTTAACCGAATCCTCCTCATCTCGGTTAGCCTCGATCATTCCTCCAATCAGGGCCTCACATCCAGCCACAATGCCCTCGGCCCTCTCTTGGGCCACCCTCACAATCCTAGCGGCTCGCTCATTAGCCAAGCGAACCTCAGCCTCAAGCTCTCTAATACTAGCAAGTCGAGCCTGAGCCATAGTCGTGAGCCTCTCGATCTCCCTCTGACGCTCTTGACTGATCCTAGTCAGTCTCTTCCTCTCTCGGTAGACTGCTAGGACCACATGATCGGGGTAGGCATGGGTCTTCCAACACTCACAGGGGCCATGGCTAGTGCGAATCCTAGGGTTGTAGGCCGCGCGGGCACCCCTAGAACTCAGTCTGTAAGACACTGTAGGCTGTCGGTGTCGAGGTCCATCACTACCTCTAGCCTCCATGACCTACAAGGAAGAATTCTATTAGTACTGGTTCTAGCTTAAAGATCATTAGCACTTAAACATAAACAATAATTCTCGCTTAACATCTTTTCCTAACCTATAAAACTCTCAAATAACTCACTATTTCTCACTATGCCCAGACTATTCAAACCTAGGCTCTGATACCACCGGTGACGACCCACCTCTCCCTAGAGTACCACTAAGATATGACCCCCCCAACTCGCCAGGACTTACTCACTCAAACAATCATGTGCTTATCAAACTAAAACTTTGAATACAATATAAAAGAACAATGCCTTACAAATTTATAACTTCAAATTACAAATCCCAAAGTACATAAACCATTCATCCATACGATTGAGTTTCATAATACAAAAGCTCTCACTACTTGCAATTCAAAGATCTCAAAACATCATTACAAAGTAAACCCCAAGCCTAAGGGTTGGCACCATCTTGGGTATCTCATTTCTGTTAAGGAAAACAAAGGAAAAGGGTGAGCTAAAAAACCCGTGAGTTCCCAGAAAAAAAAACATGCAAGTCACTTAGCACATATATAAATTCACTTCACAAGTACACTTGGAATTTAAAGCAGATAGGAAAGCGATTAACAATACAATGTTGGATCTGGAGGCCCTCGGGGCCAAGTTCCGAGCTTGTCCTCAACCAAGTAGTTGACACTCACGACTTTCACCATTGACCATGTAGACCATCACTTAACCCTTACTCCTCCATAAGCCCCGCGTGCCCACTACAAGCACTTATCACTTCACTTTGGTTGTGTACATTGTATTCATTTCCGAGACAAGTCTGATGCCAAGTCTCGAGTATACTTCATTTCATTTCACTTCACATATATATATATATATATATATATATATATATATATATCACTGTTTTGATGCTCTTATCAGAGACAAGTCCATAAGCCAAGTCTCGAGCGCACTTCATTTCATTGGGCATCACTAGTTTATTGCTCTTTTTGGAGACAGGTTCAAGAACCAAATCTCGAGCATATATCACTGGTCTATATCACTGGGTTTTGTGACATTCAATTGACCCTATGACTCGACCCTTTCTTCTCGACCTAGGCCTAGCCCCCGGTTCGAGTCGAAGAGCTCACCGATAGGTCTCACACATACACATACAAGTCACTGTATCGCACTTTTATAATCATTCATTACACTTCAATTTCATGATCATTTTCACTCTAATAGGTAGGTGCGATAAAGTACACACCACCCTATCGGAGGGTACAAAAACCATTTTTCACTTACAATCATTTCACTTTACACACTTGCAAGTACTTTCACGTAAACACGTAACAAGCATCGAAAGTCACCGAAATAGTAGGGTTCGGCTTCCACGTAAGGATCAAAGTCACTACCTTGTACACTCCCTAAAACAATTTAAAACAATAGTTGAGATTCACTTCATCTCTCATTCACTAAAACAATTCACTTTCATTTTTTAGTTTCAATCAACATTTTCCCCAAAATTCCCTCAAGGAAAAGCTTTCATTTCACATGATACAATGTTCCAAATAAATCCTTTTGGAAATCACGTTATCATTTCAAAATAACACTCCATCGATGTACTCACTGGGCACTACAATCACATTCTTTTTAACAAGACATTTGAGTGAGGTCTCACAACTCAAAATCACTCTTTGCACAACAATTTGGCGTTCACTCTTAGTTAAAACTTTAATATTAATATAGAACACTTCATACCAAGCCGTTATATTCAAAATCCCTAGAATTTGACCAAAATATAGTAAAACCCTCAAATTCAATCAAATGGCACTTTTCGTTCGAATTTCATGAAAAACTTCACTTTTCACCTTTTAAATTTCAAACATTCCCTCACACACACACACACACACACACACGAATGAACAATACACATGTTTTTCTCAAAAGAAAACTCTTTAAGAACAATCACAACATTTCAAAATCAAACATTAAAATTACTAAGCATGGTTTTTGGTCATCACATACATTTTTCCTTCAAACTTTTCAACAACCAAAACCCTAATTTCTAACCATATCATGACAAATTCACAAATATCATTCAAAGCCACAATCAGGTCCTCAAATCCGCTACCTAGGCCACCTCAAGTCCATTACCTAGGTTGGGATTTCAAAATCCCAACTTCATCTTTTCAGATGAAATCATTATACCAATATCAACCATAGATCTAAGCTATTTAACACTAATAAAGCTATATCTAGTAGATTTAGAGCTTATACCTTCGGATCTAACACGATCCAACAAGATCAGGGAAGATCTTGTGAGTTCCACTTCCCAAAGTTGCTTCCAAGCCTGGCAACCTTCACAAGCTTCGATCTTAGCCCTTGATCTACAAGCTTTGTTGGTGTTTTCCCACAAAATTCCAAGATCAAGTTCAAGGTTCACCACAAGCTCACTTTTTCTTCTTTTCCTCTCTCAAATTTTCGGATATCTCTCCTCCTTCTCTCACTCACTCACGGCTGCCAAGGAAGAGATGATCAAGCCCAAAATTCTTCAATCAAATCTCACACTTCAAGTTGATGGATGATCAAGAAGATGAAAGCTCAAACCTCAAGCTTTTTCCTCCCTTTTTCCCCAAGAGGATGGTGTTTAGTGGTGCTTGAAGCTTCAAGAAGAATTGGTGGAAGAAAGGAAGAAAAATGAAGACAATTCCTCTCTCTCTCTTCCTTGTTGTTCTCGGCCACCCTCTCTCTCTTCACTCCAAAATGCAGCTGAAAAATGAAGCTCAAGGTTGCAAGAAAGTCAAAGCTTCAAAGGACAAAAAGTGCTCTTTTCCATGTTTTAAGGAAAAAAACTTTTTGGGCGCTTTATGTCGCGTCGCACGCGACAATCTAACTTATACTGTCTTACTCCATTCCAACACTGTCCAACCTTAATAATATTTCCATAATATCACTACATATGCTCGATTTCAATTTCAAATCACTATTCACGTGTCGGAACAATTTTTAACGCTAATTTTGGCCAAAACCACACACGGGCAAACAATACGTATAAAATTCTCTAAATTGGAAAATAATCACTTTAAACATATATTCACTCATATTTCAATGTTTAAACACAATATAAATAATATTATGCATTTTTAGAATAAAATTCAAATTTTTGAGGCCCTTACAACACATGCAAATCACTATATAACACTTTTACAATCAATCATTACACTACACTTTCACTATAATTCATTTCAAAGCACTTCCACAATTGTTTTCACTCAGATGAGGGTGAGTGCAATAAAGTACACACTACCCCATCAGAGGATTCAAAAACTATGTTTCACTATACAATCACTTCACTAATCACATTTGCAATCATTTCACTTAAACACATAACAAGCATGGAAACTCACAGAAATAGTAAGGTTCGGCTTCCACGTAAGGGTCAAATTCACTTTCATCCACACCCCCTAAACAAATGAAAACAATAGTTGAGATTCACTTCTTCACTCATTAACCAAAACAATTCACTTTCACTTCCTAGTTTTAAATCAATATTTTTTCCAAAATTCCCTCAAGGAAAAGCTTTCATTCCACATGATACAATATTCCGATTACCTCTAAAAAAAACCATTTAATCATTCCAAATATAACACTCCATCGATGTACTCACTAAGCATTACTTTCACATTTTCTTTAATATGACATTTAAGTGAGGTTTATCACCTCAAATCACTCTTATCACAAAAACTCAACACTTACTCTTTGTCAATACTTTAACATAACTTTAGAACACTTCAAACCATATCTTTATTTTCAAAATTCATAAGATTTGGTCACAATATTGTAAAACTCTCAAATTCATTTAAATGACATTTTTCATTCAAAAGTTCACGAGAAACTTCACTTTTCATCTTTTAAAATTCATACACTCATAAATGAACATAAAATGTATTTTCTTAGGCAAAAATTCTTCAAGAATAATCACAGAGTTTCGAAATCAAACATGGAAATTACCAAGCATGGGTTCAACCACCTCATGCATTTTTCCTCTAAAATTCTCAACAACCAAAACCCTACTTTCTAACCATATCATGACAAATTTCAGAAATATCATTCAAATCCACAATCAGGTCCTCAAGTCCACTACCTAGAGGCCACCTCAAGTCCGTTACCTAGGTTGGGATTTCAAGAGCCCAACTTCATCTTTTCAGATGTAATCATTTCTACCGATATAAGCCATAGATCTATGATATTTTATGCTAATAATGCTACATCTGGGAGTTTTGAAACTTATACCTTCGGATCTAACACGATCCAACAAGATCAAAGAAGATCTTGTGAGTTCCTCGTCCAAAGGATGCTTCCAAGCTTAGCAAACCCCGAAAGTTTCAACCTTTGCTCTCGATCCTCTAGTTTTGTTAGTGATTTCCCACAAAAACTCCAAGAACAGGAACAAGGTTCACCACAAGCTTTCTTTCTCTTCTTTTTCTTTCTTCAAATTTTTGGATTTCACCTCTCCTTCTCTCACCTTCACTCGGCTGCCAAGGAGGGAGAAATACAACCCAAAATCCTTCACCAAAGTTTCAAAATTTCAAGTTGCTAGATGAAGAAGAAATTGGAAGATCAACCCACAAGTTTTTCCTCTCTTTTCCCCCTCAAGAATCGGACCAGCTCCCTCCTTCTCTTCCCTCTTTCTCGGCTGCAAAGATGAAGAAGATGATGGTCTTCAATGGTGCTTAAAGTTTCAAGGATGAAAGGTAGAAGAAAGGAAGAACAAAGATGACAACTCTCTCTCTCTTTCTTTCTCTTGCTCTCGGCCTCCCTCTCTCTCTTCACTCCAAAATGTGCAGCTGAAAATGAAGCCTCAAGGATGCAAGAAGTCAACACTTAAGGGACAAAAAGAAGCAATTTCCCTGATTTAAGGAAAAGTGCCTTTTTGGGCACTTTATGTCGCGTCGCGCACGACAGTCTATGTTACACTATTTTATTTCATCCTAACACTATCCAACCTTAATAATATTTTCATAATATCACTACATATGTTCGATTTCAATATCAAGTCACTAATCACGTTTCAGAAAAAAAAAAATTTGACATTTAATTCGGCCGAAACCACACACCGGCAAAAATTCATATAAAATTTTCTAAATTAGAAAATATTCACTTTAAACATAAATTCACTCATATTTCAATAAATAAATATAATATAAACAATATTATGCATTTTTAGAATAAAAATCGAATTTTGAGGCCCTCACACACCCAGCTCTAAATTACTTTTCTGGGAATCATTGATACACAACTACATGTCATTGAACCGAACTTTTCAAACAGAAAATTTCGAAAGGACAACATCCAATTTCACAGCCGTCAATAAAGAATCTCATTGCATAGAAATTGTAATTAAGTTTGCAGCAGATCGATCCTTCAGGATTCTAGGTCCCCATGTCCAGTATGCAAGAGAAAGAAGTCATCAGTGGCCAAATAGGATTTCACGTCATTTAGTAAGCAGAACACAAATAAGTTGCTTCGGCTATGCCATACATTAGAAACTGAAAAAAATTGCAAATTTTCACCTGTCCTCTGGTAATATAGTAACTGGTTGGTTATCTAATTTTGATAAGTTGGTCAAGAATTCTTCAAGGCTCAAGCCAAGCTTGGTAACCCAATGGTATAAGCCAAGCTTGGTACACGTATTATCCATCTCGTCACCAAAGCTAATAATAACGATCAGAGATCCAAGTCATGAAATAACTCCCAAGTCATCTGCAATTCCAACTGAGCCACATCCCTTTGGGGGGGATGAAATCAAATAACACGTTTTTCTTTTGCAGAAAATAGTATCATACTGAAGTTCAAAGTCCTCTTACAATCTGCACTTCCAACAAAGCCATACAGCGATTCAAAGTCCTTTACGTGTAATAACCAAAAAATGATCTCTAGACATTGAAACGTAGCTGCTGCAGGAATATGCAGAACTGCAGCCATCAGGTGAAAAAGGAGTACACTATGTGCATATAACTACATAGATGACAAAATTAATATATATCTATAACCTTTTCTACAAAAGTCTACTGCAGACGAAATCTTCTGATACAACAGAAATAGAGTTAGGTGAACCTCTGGACAAAAGTATGATCTTGCTATAGCAAATACATTGTTCTAATCCAAAGAAAAAGCTCCATCGCAGTACCTGCAAGATTACATACCGAGACAGCTTTGAATATTCTTCATTGTAAACTTATTCCTACAAGCAACATGTACTTGGTACATTACAGATTGTTGCCTCGCAGATGTCAAGATGGAGGAATGGGACCAAAACAAAATGACTGATGACAAATGAACACGAACTTTATACATAACACAAACAAGGAAACAAACTAGAGACATTAATGTGAAACAATGAACAGATCATCTTACAACTACTGACAATTTTAGACCGAAATCTGCTGCACAAATAAGAAAATAACTGCATTTAATTTTTCTAACGTTCTTTTATAATTTAAAACTCACATCTCATGCGACGAGCAGAATTATACAGCAAATGTGATGCAAAACAGTTAAGATAAGTCTTTAAGGGTACAAAATACCACCTTTTTCCTTGCTAGCCCATACATGTTATCTCCAATTCATGAATTGAAAACCCTTCAACTGAAACATGCTTTCCTTCTTTATAATTGGTAAACAATAAAAAACAGAAGGGAAACTTTGCCATATTGTATCATGTAAATTCCATAATCAGATAAGCAGGTTTTATTTTTCAGCTTCAACTAAACTACATCTTGCATGCTCTTAAGTGCTCGAAACCCGCCTGGTGAATGTCTAGAAACATGAAATTTGGTAGGTATAAACATTATCAATTCTCTCAAAGATGACACTGCAGGGTTCAAATCTTTGTGCCAAATAGTAAAATAAGGAAACTTCTTGCAATGTTTTAATTAGAATCCGTATGAAACATCAAATTGAACATTTCTCCCGAATGAAAAAAATGAAAACAATGAATACAACGGATCCATTAAAACGAGCCAAAAGTCAGGAGTCAAGGATAAATTATACTTATTACTCCTTAATAACAATCCTCAAAAGTCCTAACTCTAAACACTAAATCATAAGCGGCTTGAATTACATCTGTCTTGACATTTTTTTTCTTTTTCTTCAACAAAAACATAAGAAAACTATCTTTGATAGTGAAATCTTAGGATCAATTTTGTCTTTAAATGATTGCTAAAAACTTTTTCCGTGAATGGTATTTCTTGATTACGAACGATATATTAATTAGAATAACTTTAGAAGGTTCATAACAAATCAGCACTCTATAATTTCTCAGGTCATTATTGCAAATCCAAGAAGTTCCTTAAATTTGCAATTATAGAGCGTTAAACTCTATTTTAAGATGAAATTTGAGAAGCAAAATCATCAGATAACAAACACAAAGAATTCCTTAAAAATTTGCAATTACAGAACTCTAAATTCTGTTTTAAACTTAAAACATATCAAATAGCAGGATCAATTTGCAAATTCAAGAACAAAACTCAAGAATTTCTGTGCAACTCAAATAACAGATCACTTACAGCAGTTAAACAAACAAAGTTCATAACTTTCCCAACTTATGTCACAAATCTAGACTAAATAAAGAATAATACAAAAAGAATCCAGAATAGTCCTGACTTATCAATTAGCTTTTCTCTTGAACCACTTCACGTCTGCAAAGAAGGCAAACGTTCTTCTCCGTTAACCACCTCTTGATGCAACCGGCATGGCACCCATGCCCACATGCTATAGTGACAATTTTCTCCCCATTCTCGTACTTGCACTGGCAAAATATGCAGATTTCAGGTTCTTGATCAGGTAGCATGTGGTAAATTCTGGTTTTCAGATGGTCTAAGATGGTTGCTTCTGGCACACCATTATTTTCACTAATCCTGTCTTCTTGGCCCGATTGTTGTAGGAGCTCAACCATCGGGTCATCAGCGGGAATTGTAGTGCTGAAGGTGATAAGATTTCCTTCCTCATCGACGAACTCCTCACCCAATAGAAGTAGGGAAGTGTAATCTTCTGCAGAGCACAAGTGCCAGTTGAATTCTCGTATCTGATCAGATTCTTGAAGCTGGTTCCGTGGCAGAAAGTTCTCCGCTGCGTCCAAATCAAGTATGGCAGTCTTATTTTCTGGTGAAGAGCTAAAACGAGACAGGATATCCAGGCCCAGATCGGATTCTTGAAGATGGTTTGGGGGCCATCGGAAGTTCTGTTCTTGATTAAGATAGTAATTGTCATACTGATGATGGTACATCGCCTCAGTAGGATAACTGTAGTAGTACTGCTGAGGGCTGGTTCATTGAATTCAGGATAAACTGGGAAGCCATAAGCGGACGGAACAGCGTAAAAAGGAGGCTGATGATCAGGCAGGGGGAAGAAAACATAATTTACATCGTAAATTCTCATGTTTTCAGGTTGGTAGTGGTGATGGTGATCATGAACCGATGGATAGAGCGGCTGCTGTTGCATTTTTCTTGGAGGGATTTCTTCAAGAAAGTAAGAGTTATGTAAGTGTAACGTTGTAAACTCTGATTCTTATATAGGAATTGCAGAATCCTGAGCCGGTTAGGACATGGATTTGATTTGAATTTTAGTGGAGAGGTGGAAATCAATTCGCTTAGAAACAGGAAAAACCGACTTTGGAAACTTTCCTTTTTCTGTTTGCCGTTGAAGAAGAAAGCGTATTGATCGAGTTCACACCCAACGCCATTTTCTGTTTGCCCCAGGAACTTTGACCGTAGTTGCAATTGCCCCTCTAAAGAATTTTATAGGTAGTTTACCCCCAATTATCTTAATTATTTTTGTTTTTATTTTTCCTCTCTCCTCCTCCTCCTCCTCCTCCTCCCCACTCTCTCCCTCTCTTGTTTTTATTTTTTCCCAATCTGTTTTGTCACTTCTAAGCTTTTATGTTGCTATTATTGATTAATCAGAAGCTCTAAGTGCATCTGAACATTTATAACTTATAGATTACGTATGCTTTTAAGTACAACCACCAAACTATCTACAACTTACAATAAAATTAACATCAACATGTATGACTAATTACTAATACCAAGCAATAATAATAAAATAACATCCAAAAAAATAAATTACTTTGATGCAAAATGAAAAATAAATGAAAATTGTAGTATAATAAAAATTTACATTTTTGGTGCTAAAAGGCATGTTTAATTTTGAAATTAATTATTTTCACGCATGTATAAAAGCTTTAGTTTCTCCATTAGTTATATCATTCAGACAATTGAACAATAGGTCTTATTTATCCAATAAATCCAAACAATAATAACCCACTAAAAATAGAGAATAATTAAATACCCATAAATGCAGAAATTAAAATAGAACAATCGGAAAGATCTCACAATTGTTGTGCAACCGAGTCTTGATTATTTTCAACTAGGAAATTGCTTTAGCCTTGCCTGATGACAATGACGCAATCCAAAGTCTTCATGTAATTCGGGTGAAGGAATGAACAATTAATCTATTGACGGAAATCTTCAACTAACGTCAACAATTGCTGGAATTGGAAGAAAAGCAAATGTACTAGTCTAGGCTATTGAAGACGGTGGAAGACGAAACTAATACTACTAATTGCCTAACAAACGATGTCACTAGGAAAAGTAAAAGATCCTTTTTATATGTCTGCATCTTTGGGCCTAGGGAAATAGAAGATACTAATCCCGTGTGATTCGGGAATCCCACAAAACAAGGAAACAGATTTGGATTTTTCCCAAAAAATAAAACTCTTCTTTCCCACCAATCGCGTCTTCCATATCTTTAAAAGATATCTTCCCTTTTTCTTCTCCTAATTTGTTGTCAAAATCTTCTCTGAGAAATTTCGTATTTCGACGCAACTTCCACGCTGTGAGGGTTTCAAAATTCAGAATTATTATAAAAATGCCTAAATTTGTTTATATTGTGATTATTTATTGAAATATGAGTAAATATATGTTTAAACTGAATATTTTCCAATTTAGAGAATTTTATACGAATTACTTGCCGGTGTGCGGTTTTGGCCGAATTAAGTGCTTCATTTTCTACCGGAGCGTGATTAGCGACTTTAAGTTGAAATTAAGCATAAGCAGCGATATTTTGGAAATATTAATAAGTTTGGACAGTGTTGGAATGGATTAGAATAGTTTAAGTTAGACTGTCGCGCGCGACGCGACATAAAGTGCCAAAAAGCACTTTTTCCCTTAAATCATGGAAATGCACTTTTTGAACCATGAAGCTTTGACTTCCTTGCACCCTTAGAGATCATTTTCAGCTGAAACTTGAGAGGGTTAGAGAGAAAGGCTGCCGAGCTCTTCAAGGAGAGAGAGAGAGAGAGATTTCATCTAATTTTCCTTCCTTTCTTCCATCCAATCTTCTTGAAACTTCAAGCACCATCACACACCACCATCTTCTCCACTTCTTGCAGCCGAGAGAGGGAGGTAAGAGAGAGAGATTGGACCGGTTCTTGGAGGAAGAAAAGAGAGGTAAGTTTTGTGGTTAAATCTTCCATTTCTTCTTCAACTAGAACCTTGAATTTGTAAAGGTTTATGGCTTGAGTTTTTCCCTCCATGGCAGCCGATTGAAGGTGAGAGAAAGAGGAGTGAAGTCCGAAAATTTGGAGGACAAAGAAAGAAAAGAAAAGCTTGGGTGGTTTGTCTTAAGCTTAAGTTTGAGCATGGTGTTGGAGATCATCGACAAAGCTTGGAGATCTTGGGCTTGGATCGAAGCTTTTGGGTGTTTCTGAGCTTGGAAGCAACTTACTTGAAGAGGAACTCGAGAGATCTTGTTAGATCTTGTTGGATCTTGTTGGATCATGTTAGATTCGGAGGTATAAGCTCTAAATCTCCTAGATATAGCTTTATTTGTGTTAAATAGTTTAGATCTATGGTTGACATTGGTATAATGATCTCATCTGAAAAGATGAAGTTGGGCTCTTGAAATCCCAACCTAGGTAGCGGACTTGAGGTGGCTTCTAGGTAGCGGACTTGAGGACCTGATTGGGATTTGTATGATATTTGTGAAATTTGTCATGATATGGTTAGAAAGTAGGGTTTTGTTGTTGGAAATTGTGATAGAAAATGTATGAGATGGCCAAACCAATGCTTGGTAATTTTTATGTTTGATTTCGAGATTTTGTCGTTATTTGTGATGAATTTCTGTTTAAGAAAATATATGTGATGTTCATTTATGAGTGTATGAGTTTTAAAAGGTGAAAAGTGAAATCCTCGTGAATTTTTGAGTGAAAAATGTTATTTGAAGGAATTTGGGAGTTTTACAATGTTGTGGCTAAATCTTATAAATTTTGAAAATAAAGATATGGTTTGAAGTGTTTTAAAGTTATATTAAAGTATTGTCAAAGAGTGAGTGTTGAGTTTGGTGATAAAAGTGATTTTGAGGTGATAAACCTCACCCAAGTGTTTTATTAAAGAAAATGTGAAAATAGTGCTCGGTGAGTATGTCGGTGACATATCATATTTGAAATGATAAAAAGATCTTCATAAGACTCATTTGAAACGTGTGTCATGTGAAATGAATACTTTTCCTTAGGAAAAATTTGGGAAAAATATTGATTGAATTTGTGATGTGAAAGTGAAATGTTTTGGTTAATGAGTGGAGGAGTGAATCTCAATCATTGTTTTAAAATTGTTTTAGGGAGTGTGCAAGGGACTGAGTTTGATCCTTACGTGGAAGCTGAACCCTACTATTTCGGTGAGTTTCCATGCTTGTTATGTGACTATATGGAATAAATGAGCTTTGTATTGAGTTATGTGATGTGATGTGAAAATGTGGTTTGGTAAACCCTCAAACGAGGTAGTGTGTACTTTATCACACTTACCTATGTTTGAGTGGAAGATTTATAAGAATGTTCCAATGAGAATTGAGAATATGTGATGTGATGTGATTTGCATGTGTATGTACAAGGTCAGGAATTTTCTGAGACCTATCGGTGAGCTCTTCGACTCGAACCGAGGGCGAGGCCTAGGTCGAGAAAGAAGGGGCGAGCCATAGGGTTATATAAATATCACAAGCCCAGTGATAAAGACCAGTGATATATGCTCGAGATTTGGTTCATGAACCTGTCTCCAAAAAGTGCAACAAACCATGTGATGTGATGTGATGTGATGTGTGCTCTGGACTTGGTGTAAGCACCTGTCCATTATAAAAGAGCAAAACACAAACAATGTGATGTGATGTGATATATGCTCTAGACTTGACGAAAGGGCTTGTCCATTATGGAGAGCAAAACACAAATTATGTGATAAACTATGTGATCACCTATGTGAACAAACTATGTGAGGTGTGCGGGCCCGGTGGGGGTTTGGTGGAGTAAGGAGTAAGTGGAGTACTACGTGGATTGTGCCTGTGAAAGTTGGCGGAGTGTCAACTACTGAGATCGTGATCAAGCTGCGAGGACCTTAGCCCCTGAGGACTATTGTATCCTACCTTTGTCATGTTATTTGCTTTCTTTAAATGTTTATGTTTACGTTCAAGTGAAGTGAAATTTTATATGTGTTATGTGCTCTGCATGTTTTTGGGAACTCACGGGTTTTTTAACTCACCCTTTTCTATTTGTTTTCCTTAACAGGAAATGAGTATCCAAGCGAAAAAGCCAACCCTTAGAATTAGGGTTTGATATGTTGAATGTTTTGAAAACTTTGGATTATGGTTGTTGTAAACTTTTGTAATGTGAAACTTGAATGTAAGGTTGGAAGACTTATGTATCCAAAGTTTGAAATTTGAAGTTTATGGATTTGTAAGTTTTATTCCATTTGTACTGTGCTCAGAAATAAGTTAGATGATAGTCATGTAAGTGAGTCCTGGCGAGAGTTAGGCAGGCGACCGCTGATACCCTAGGGTACGCCCTAGGGAGAGGTGGGTCGTCACACACGCATCCTAGAAAATAGCGAAAAGGCTCCAAGATTTAGCTTCAGGAATCGTCTCTTCAAGCCTCGCTCTACACTCACTGGCGTGGGCACACTCTGGCAGCAAGAGTCTTCTGTAAGTCGCCCTACCACTTTTAACACCAAATGCCTGAAATTGACACAAAAACTAATTATGAGTAAAAATCCATTACTTTGCACAATAAATGGCCGAAATTAAAACCAAATACTCACAAATAAAGTGCACAATTATCTCAATAGCAATAAGTATGACTAATCCATTTTCACCATAAAAATCAAATAATTTTCATCATAGAACAATTAGTCAATCTTTTTCTTCTTTGGTTCATAATTCCAGTGATTCTCTAATAACATTTTTATTCTCAATTGTTCAAGATATTATGTAAATGGACCTATTACCAGATCTAATGAGCTGAACTTAAAGAAAAGTGAAAATGTTTAGTTTATGTGCTTAGTCTTTGCTCTAAAATCAACAATAGATTGGATAAATTTAAAAATAGAAGAAATGATCAAAATAAAAATAATTTTCAAATTTTATTCCATAAATATTTAAAGAGGGTTTAATT
This sequence comes from Gardenia jasminoides, assembly GCA_013103745.1. Classification (NCBI taxonomy): domain Eukaryota; kingdom Viridiplantae; phylum Streptophyta; class Magnoliopsida; order Gentianales; family Rubiaceae; genus Gardenia; species Gardenia jasminoides. Next base: position 29,248,132 of record CM023105.1, read on the forward strand.
TTTGAATAAAGTTGCATAAGCGGTTCTTTTTATTGGTTTATGTAAGAGTACTTAATGAGTGGATTGGTTGAAATCTCCTCTATTTTCTACACTGTGATCATTATCATTATTTGGTGGATCATCATTTCCTCTTACTTTGCCTCAAATCTGTTTTGCAGTTTTGCTAATTGTATACCAGTTTTCTCTTGCATACTCTGTGATGAGATTGCCGGAATCCCTCCATCTGACATGATAGGTAAATTTTGTCTGCAACGTGTCAACAACAACGTGGACGTGACTATCATCAAGATGGAAAACCAAGATAAGAAAATGAAATTGATAATGTAGTAGAAGGGGTATTGAATAGTGAAACGGCAGGACGTTTTATGACAGATATGTTAACAGTGATGGTTTGCAGCAGGGTACTGTATATACCAACTTGAGCCCAAAATTTGAACTATTTAGCAGTAAGCCCAGCCATGTTTAGTAGATACAGCTGTACCAAACCACAAACATCTGTTATGGTCACGGGAACATTTCAATCCACCCTCTTCTCCTTAGAGTATGTGGAGCAGCTCCATTTTAGACTACGTGAAGATAGACCAAACTTTTTTGGACTTTTATCAAGTACATTTTGCTAAATATCTATAAAAATTCTCTTTAGATACCCAAGATGCTTTTTTCACAATCGTTGCACAAGTTTTGCCTAAACAAAGATGCAACTTCTGGGAGATTAGTATTCCATCAGGGTGTTCATGGGTTTAGAGAAAAATGTTACAGCTTCCACAGATTGAGTAGTTCTAATGTATAATGATATAGATTGAGGAGATTTCAAGCCAACTCGGATGAATTGAAAGCAATTGAGATTTTGAGTTGGTAGCGTCATAGCGAGTCATACCCATAACTTGATTTATTGCGAGAAGGACAATATAAGTAATAATATATTGATAGAAATATCAAAATTTGATCCCAACATTACGCGTTCATTCAGGGGCGGAGCTACAACCCTAAGGTTAAAAAGACCATATATTATTCTAGACTTATTCAGTATATTTCACAATGTTTTCACTTATTGTCTCCAGTTTGATAAGGGGAGAATTGTATGTGTTAATTGAGAATATTTGGACTAAATTTCTCCCATTTATTGTGCAAAGAATTGGGTTACTGTTGATAATTTGTTTTTGTGTCACTTGCAGGCCATGGGTATTGAAAGTGGTATTGAAAGTGGGCATTCCTAGGCATGCCTGTACCAGAGAAAGGGGAGCAAAGCTGAGGTGGCAACACATGGAGCTAAATTTATGGGCATTTGCCGTTATTCCTGGGATATATTGGAAGTCAATTTTGGGGAAGGAAACGTGTTAGCATGTATTTCCTTATTTTGCTAGACTACCGAATCAATTTGGAAAGATCAAGGGAGGTGGAACAATTTGATGAGAAGTCAGAGTTGTTTCCTTGTCTTGGGAGGAGTCCAGAAGCACATTGGAATAGGAACTCTTGTGTTCCTTGCGGGCCCGACAATTAGAAGACTAATATATAGGATTCCTTTTCTTGGGTAGTGATCTTTTTTAGCCTAGCATTGTTTAATTGGTAGTTGGTTTTGCTTTTGCTTTTCTGCCGCCAGATTCAAAAAATATAGGCTAGTACTGGCCAACAGCTTTGGCTTTATTTTCCTTCGCTTTGGTGTTGTTCCCGTTTTCCGTTTTCCATTATCAGATTCATTAGACTAGTACATGGTTTATTTTCCAGTGATTGCTCGTAGTCAACAACTGAAGACTTTTCCCTTGCTAATTCAATTGCTTTGACTTCCACAAGAATTACATGAAATTCATGGATTGCAAGGCAGTGATAAGGCGTGGCTAAATTCCATTCCTACTTGGGGAATAATCAAGACTTGGTGCACAACAATTGTGAGATCGTTCTAATTATCTATTTTTAATTTCTACATTCATGGGTATTTAATTACTCTCTATTTTTCCATGAGTTATTATTATTTGGATTTATTGATTAATGTGGCCAGTTGTTCAATTGTCTAAATAATTGATAGCCAATTAAGGTGTTGGCGCATCGCCTTTAAGCAACTTAATTAGTGGCAAACGAGACAATTTCACCGCCTCGCAAGCGGTCTAATCTGGATCATGGGAGTAATTAATCTAGTCTAAATAAACCTGCATGTGTGTTTGTCACCTAGAATTGGGTCTTTCTAATTTCTAATGTTGTGACTACATTAAATCCTATGAGCGTCTCTAGGATTGTTTAGTTACAAGAGAGTAGTTTATGAGCGTCTCTGGACTACTGTATAATTAAGGAAAGATTGGTAGTTGGGTGCATCGCTTGACCACTATAACCAATTTAATCATGAACGTATGAATATTTCCATGTATCTATGATCAGTTGTGTGCATTGGAGCCAAGATTCATTCCTTGACTACGTTGTGTTAATTAATTATTTCTTGTATTATTTAATTCTTGCATTCTTGCTTAATTAGAATTTCAGCATCTCTATCTTTTTAAATATTTGCTATCTTCTCCAAAACCCCTCTAATTTTCCTGTGTGATTGATCTACCAGTTTCTTGAGGAGACGACCCTACTTGCCCTGTTTACAAATTAATTTAATTTTCTTGAATAAATTCTGGTATATCGAGTTCAGTATACTCCTTGGAATCAGGGTGAAGCTAGTAACCCATTGCACATCCGGAGTCTCTGCTCCAGTACTGGAATTAATTTAAGATTATTTTTGTTGGCAATTAGGCTATCTATTTGACTTTATTTTTGGAGGTTTGACACCCACCACAGGTATTTTGGAACCACTAGAAACATTAAAATTTGATGTGGTACTGTCATTCCTTATCCCTAGATCGAGTAAGTTTCCTCCAAATTTGAATAAGCTGCCTATGATATGTGGATATGTAGGGTGGAAAACGTGTCAATATATCACTAGAACGCTCCTAAACTTGAAGAATCTCAAAATAGTGGACCGCTTCGGAAATAAGCATCGAGGGTTTTGTCATCTCAAAGCAAAGCAACCAGTCAAGGGGGAAAAAAACTACTTTCATGAAATATTTGACAAATTACTCATATTTGTCTTAGGACAATCGCCAAATTAAGAAGAGAAACTTGTGCAAGATATATAACTTGTTGCAGTGCTCTATATGCTTAATTGATTACCTTTCTTATTGTGCAAAATAGGGATGCTATGAGAGAAATATTAGCTTGTTGCTGCAAAGGTGAATTGCTCTTCCGCAATTGAGTAGGGTTTTCCGCAACCCATTTTTAGTTAGAGTGTACAAGGTAGCTGAGTTTCTTGTATTTCTGCCTACAAACTTACACTGAGCTTCAATGCTCTCTTTGGATTCTACATACTGTTTTCTGCTACAGCCTAATAAAAGTTTGACTATTGCCTAAAAGAGCGTCATTTGGCAACATGATCCCCCTTCCTTTAATTGCAAAATAAACACTTCACAATAAGTTAGAAAACTCATACACGAACCACTTCACTACATTTCTTTGTTCTGGTGAACAATTCATCATTAACTACAATCCATCAAAGATAAACTTGAGGAAGTAAAGCTACATCCACTAGAAATTGCAAATGCTTACTATTTCAGTATTTTAACAACCATGGTTCATCACTATTAAGCTTGAACATTATTGAAATCTCAAACAAAATATAGCCTTAATGTCCATAAAGCTCACTAGGCAAGCGGCGTGCAATAAATGCCCCCACTGGATTACCTTTGGCATGGTGAATCCAGGGCCTTCAGTCATGTCCACAGGCACGTTTGAAGGTGTAGTAAGATTGAAACCCTGAAGCAACCGAGCTAGTGTTAAAAGTGTTACTTGCACTGCAAATGTTGTTCCTGGATAGGATCACATGCCAGCGCCTAAAGGAATGAATTCAAATTGTCGACCATAGACATCCACCTCTGCATGACCTGTCATAATCCTCTCTGGGTAAAACTTTTCTGGATCTGACCAAATTCTTGGGTCACGATGCAACATCCACACATCAATGAACAGATGGGTGCCTTTAGGTATGTGGTAACCACAACAGTCTTCCCTAGCGTCGTGGGGCACTGCTAGAGGTCGTGGAGGATACAAAAGCAGTTCTTCTTTAGCAATTGCTTGGAGGTACACTAGATTCTTCTACGTACCCATCTATGGCTACCAACATATAGCTCTATTTCTTCTTCTGTTTGCTTGATTACATGCCTATTATTTAGGATGAGTAATTCCTTCCCTAAGTACATTTCCTCCTTTAAATTCGAACTCTATAAATTTTGCTCGGCAATTTACAATGCCTAGTTATAACGTATAAACCTCTCTACTTTATATGGCGATTTTGTGATAAGTATCTCTAACAAAAGTATTGGAGAATGTATAAACTTTACAAATTTTACAAAACATCCAGTACAACAATTGAGCTCATCTGGAACGAATATATGAATATTGAACTTGAGCTCAAGTATGAGGTCTAGCTGAAGGCCCCAGTGCTTTGTTCGATTTGATTCGAGCTCTTTCATCGTTACCTCCAATTTTTTATCTCGAGCACATGGTATTTTATCAAGCTCAATTAAACTAGAGTTCAAGTTTTTATTTCAAGTAAAACTAATCAGCTCAAACACAATATATTAAGGCTCTACTCGAATTGTTTGCACGTACCACAATGCTCTAGTTTCAAAAGACCTGCAAATGTCATATTACAATCAATGAAAGTGATGGGAGAGCAATTTCCGTAAGACCCTCTTTTTTGGCCTAAAATTTCTCTTACGGAGTAGAAGTTGACGAGGAGGACGTTTGTCTCTGTCTGATAAAGAAAATTATCCTAACCGCTTATTCATATGCTCGCTTGCTTCCAAATTCATGTCAACTACCCAGAATCACCATCGTTTTCTTTTAGGCGCAATCGCTATGGCTGGCTGAATCAGACAATAAAAACGGTAATAGAGAAATAAAATAAGATGGAGATCTGAAAACACAAAAGTTTCCATGGAAATGTGAATAAACATTTTCCAGGCATTACATGATATAGCCGTTGCAATATGCACCACATAATATAGAACTTATGATTAGGTTCTGTTTGGATTGGGATTTTTTTTGAAGAACTAGTATATCAAATACAGATAGGACTCAATACAATTGATTTTATTCGGTTTTGTCCAATTGTTATATATGTTTTTGATGTACAAATACATCATAATACTATACTGAATATATGTTAAATATTTTATTTATGTACATCACTTTTCCCCAAATACAATAATGTAATACAATTGTACACTAAATAGTGTAAAAAGTATAATAAGTGGACCGAAACCATACTAGACCCGTATTACACTAGCTCCACTCCCATCAAATGCAATGCTTCTTTTTTTTTTCCCATCAAATATAATGCTCTTCTGAAAAGACTCTAAAAATACTTCCAATACATCTCAAATGTACCTATCAAAAATATATCAAAAACACATGTAAAATTCAATCATCACCATTAAATCGCGATGCAGACAACATAGCACATTTTTCAATATCTAGCATACGTTATAAACCACCAACCACTGTGTCCTTAATTGCCATTTTTGATGTAAATTACTGAGACAAGCTAAGCTTATTCCTCTTCCTTTCCTTTTTGATCCATTATTCTGGATTGTACGTTTGATCTACCACTCAACTTTCACGTAAAATAAACGTAAAGGTATAATCAAGTGACCCTAAACCTACAGTTGCGTCATTTTCCCATCGTTGTATGATGAGATTGGCTGCTAAAACGGTAACAAATATTACTTGCTCCACGGGGAAGGTCATAGCAGTTCTGTTTTCCTATGGTTGGTTTGGAGATATAACCACTACCACTACAAGAAAATTATCAGTTAATGATACTCAAAAGTGCCACTTTACGTGTGTTTTAGCTGTATTTTCTGATTTAACGGCATTCTCCCTTGAGTGTCAATGATAATGGTGCCACTACAGTATAGTAACACTTAACTATTACAAAACAATTGTTACAGTGATATTTTAGCATGCATTGTGTCATAATCCATGTCACAAGAAGGTGGCCACTAAATTAATCATTTTTTAATGGAACTTGCAAATGTCATTGATTTGAGCTCCATAACATTTTAACTATCATTCCTTGATACTTGTATGGCACTTTAAATGACACAAAAAGATTAGCAAAAATTAAAAAACTAATTCAAAAATTAACAATCAAATTAGTCATATTGATACCTGTAGCTGGTTACAACTTAAAAAAATTTATTTGTAAAAGAAATTCACAACTAACTAATGTATCAAGTAAGAAATTATTCATCAATTACAGCATTACTGTATACAATTTCATATACTTTTGTACATGAACCATGTCTAAAAGCATTAACCTTTTAAGGTAATAATTTGAATAAGATCATGTCTTCTTCGCTTTATTAACTCTCTAAAATGATTTTCAATCTATATTTTAGCAATAAAGTAAATGTATTATTATTTTTTTAAGGATCAGTGTGTAAAAGTAGTAACTAAAGATACATCCAACAATATTTGAAAGTTTAACAACAGCTCAAGTAGGAAGCATAAGGGATTACCTTGAACCTCCCATATAGCAATTGAAGGCATTCTAGCAAAGAAACCTTAGCATTCTCCAATTTTTCTAAAATGAAAAGAAAAAATGTATCCATAGGTTAAAATTTGATCCTAAACTCAAGTAAAACAATAAATAACCCAATAATTCTCAATGCCTGATTATATCTTTTGAATTTACAACTATATTTTTAGATTTGCCCATAGAAGTAAAGCATCTCAAAATCAGGCTTTTCGAAAGTCAGGGAGATGTTGGCACATTTGACCAAACAATTCAGTAATTAAATGAAGACAACAGACATTGTACCCTTTTAACTTTTTGGGTATTGCGCTCATAATGGTTAGGTATAGATAGTGATTAGGAAGTGTGAAATTTATTTCAGTTGGAGCCCCTTCCCCCCCAAAAAAAAAAAAAAATCAGGTATAGATAGTGATTAGGAAATCTGAAATCTATTTCAGTTGGAGATCCCCAACCCCCCGAGGCGTTGATTTTTTTGTGGCTTGTCCCTCCCCTACTTGGATAACTTTTATTCACAAAAAATAGTTTTTTCTTTTTGTAAATAAAAGTTTAAGTGAATTTGAATTCAGTCGTCACCATGGGTCAGGACATGTCATTGGAATCACTTACAGAAATTATTACAAATCATCCATCAATACAATCCAACTTTTGTTGAAAAAGTAATTTTTGTTTATTAATTAAACTAACTTGTGTTGGCAAAAAAAAAAAAAAAAAAAGTTGCGTGTATGTCTGTAATAGTGCACATATATATATAGGGCGTGAGTCATTCGCTGTAATCTGTCCTTTCCTAAAAACCCGTGTTAACGAAGAGGAGACCAGAACACAAAATGATGGGGTTGATCAAAGAGGAGTTTGAATTGACCATCAGGAAGAATGAGGTGGTGCCACCAGCGATGCCAATGGAAGAGTATAGATTGCCGCAGTCCAACCTCGACTTGCTCTTGCCTCCCCTCAACCCAAGTTCGATCTTTTTCTTCAAGAAGCCATTGGATGAAAAGTTTACATTTGACTGCATGGCTGGAATTCTTAAAACAGCCTTGGCTCAAACTTTAGTGCATTACTATCCACTTGCTGGAGAAATGGTGCAAAATGAAGCCGGAGAGCCTGAGGTTCTATGCAACAACTGCGGCGTGCAATTCATTGAAGCATTTGCTGGTGTTCAACTTAAAGACCTCAACTTCCATAAGCCTGATGAGAGCATGGGTGGTAAGCTCGTTCCAGCAAGGACTCGCGGCATGATGGCTGTTCAGGTGAATCTATTTGAATACCTTTGCTAGATAATTAGTCTTAATTTAAAAATTTTCCTTCTTTTTACTAGATAATTAGTTAACACATGAATTAGTTAATTCGTGGGGCTAGTGGTTAGGGAGTTAAATCCCCACCCTATAGACTAGGATTCAAATTCTGCCTAGTACGTTTGGGATGGGGAGGGAATAGGAGAGTGAGTGAAGGTAAAAGGAAAAAAACATGATTTATAGTTTCTTAATTTTGTTATTCAAAGTTAACAACTATTTTGCTTCTTGAAAGTAATTTAACTAAGGCATTACTATACGTAATTAATTTCTAATAGCAATTGGGAAAATTTTTTTAGATATCCTAAATTTGCTTCCAGTTAGTTACATCCAAGATCAGAATTAGTTTTGTCAAAAGTTTGAGGAATAAAACTACACATTTGCCAAATATTGAGGATCAAATTTACTGTTGCCAAAATTTTAAGGATTAAAAGAAAAACTACACAGAAACTAAAAATTGGAGACTAAAGCTGCACTTTTCTCAATATTTTCCTTAGGTTATCCCACAAGTATAATTACGTAGTTATGAATAAGTTATAATTCTACCCTTCATATTTTCAAACTATGTGTGGTACAAGTACAATCGCTTTCAGCTTAAAGGACTTGTATAGAACTGCTTGTATATCAACTAGCATTTATCAGATCTACCTAAGAGTTTTCTATATTTAAATGGAGTTGCAATTCTCAATACGTTTGTACTAACAAAAAGAAAAAGAAATTCTCAATGAGTTTGAAAACTTGAAATCTTGGATAGTATTACAAATGCAGACATTGTTAGCTGCTCAGTTTTTCGTATGGTGATTATTATAGGCAGATCTACATTATCAACTAATACCCACGGAAGCTAATGACGCAGGTTACTGGACTCAAATGTGGAGGACTTGTGGTGGCATACACAGTTGATCATCGACTGACCGACGCCTACTCTTCCCAAATGTTTGTTCTGTCATGGATAGAGCTTGCTCAAGCCAAACCTCTTTCTCAGATACCATCATTTCAAAGATCATTGCTGCTCCCACGGCATCCTGGCCACTATGATTCATATGTTGAAAATCTGTTTCTGCCCATCTCAAAGCTACAAATTGAAGCCAATTGTCCTGATGATCAGGGGGACATAAGCCGTGTATACTATGTGGAGGCCAAACAAGTAAGTGAACTCCAATACCTGGCCAACAACCCTAAAAATACTGACACTGGATGTAAGAGGACTAAGCTTGAATCCTTCAGTGCCTACCTGTGGAAGATACTTGCCTCAAGTGTGGATAAAAGCCACGAGAAAATCTGTAGGATCGGTGTCATGGTTGATGGGAGGTCTAGATTGGGAAATGGAGATGAAACGAAAGCCAAATTGATGGAAGCATATTATGGTAACGTGCTTTCAATCCCATTTGGGGAAAAGAAAATTGAAGAGCTTAAGAAGAAACCATTGAGTTGGATAGCAGATGAAGTTCATGATTTCATCAATGGTGCTACCAACGAGGAACATTTTCTTGGGGTCATAGATTGGGTTGAGGCACATCGCCCTGAGCCAGCATTGGCGAGAATATATGCCACCAGGGTTAGAGAGGAAGGGCCGGCCGTTGTCATTTCATCAGGGCTACGATTTCCGATAACAGAAATGGATTTCTCATGGGGTGTCCCGGCATTTTTATCATATTATTTCCCATGGGGTGCCCAAGCAGGGTACGTTGTGCCAATGCCAAGTCCAATTGGTAATGGAGATTGGATTGTGTACATGCATATGCTCAAGGACCAATTGCATTTCATTGAAAGTGAAGCTCCCCATATTTTCAAGCCCTTGACCGCCACATATCTTAACTTGATTTGAGTTACAACTTACAAAAGGGGTGTCGTCTCTTCGAGTTTTTTCTATTGCATTAAAAAATAAACAACTGAGTGCACTTTGACGTATGTACCTTGTATTCCTGTACAAGATTCCATCTTCAACCCGTTTGAATTCGTGTTGTCAATTATCTTCATGAAGTTACTCTCGTCCTATTAATTAAAAGTGTAATAATTTTCATTTTGGAATGTTTCAAAATATTTGTCATATTAAGAAAGTTAAAAATCTTTTTATATCTCTCTTCCCAATATTGCTCTTTCTTTAATTAAATGCATGTCAAATTTATTCAAGTTTTTTATTTTGGGGGTAAGAAAGTCAAAGTTATCTTTTGTCTCTCTTCCCAATATTGCTTCTTTTTCAATTAAATGTTTGTTAAATTCAAAGTCAAATCTTTATTTCGGAATGGAAACATTAACATCACAATTATAGGAATACTTTTTAAAAAAGTTAGATTCTTGAAATGTGACAAATAAGTGGGGATGGAGGGGATACTATTTTGTTTCCAACTAATTGTTGTACTCTTTGCACCAGTATTTTCTTTCCACAAGTTGTGATACTCAATCCCACATCAGAAAGTTAAGAAATGTGGAACTAAGTTACAAGTAAGAGCATGAGCTTTCAAATCGAATCTTAGATATCTATTTTAAACTAATGAGAACCAAGTTCAAATAATTAAATTTGGTTGCTGAGACTCTAGTTGTGTCTTGAGCAACCAGGCTCCATCAAGGTTTAGGGTGTGACATTATACTATCTAATATACCTAAACAAGCCATGTCTAACGAGCCATGCAAGCATGGCCTCTATGAGTATGGTAACAAGTACGCAAAGACCCAAAAGCTAGGTGACTATGATATCCAATCCCATACCAGGTTTAGGGTGTGACATTATACTATCTAATATATCTAAACAAGCCATGTCTAAACAAACCATGCGTGCATGCTGACAAGGTTTTTACCATACACCAAATTTTAATATGAAACCTAAACATCCTGTTTTCTATAAGCATACAGATCGTTTATCGAGTACAGGGTTGTATAGGTGTCGATCCCACAGGGAAGAATGTCAAGTACCGGTGATTTTCGAACTCCTCTATTATTTAGACTGTTACAAGCAAATAAATTAATCTAAACTACAACATGGAATAAAATAAGTAGAAATAACAATTAAAAACTCCTCAAGTTATGGAATTCCTTACTACTCTTGCAAATGAAACTACCGGTTGCATTAATGATATTAATTTGGCTAAGCATGGCGTAATTTCCTAATGCATGTGAAACATACTTTCGTAGTGAATCATCTATACTTATAGCTAAACCATACCTACTAGCGTGGTTATGGAATTAACTACAAGCTCATTTGCTCGATGAAATTACATGAAATAAATCACTAAAGCCACAAAGGCGCCACCCTACATTAGTGAGTGACTTCCTAGGTTTAGAACTTCATGAACTAATGTCTTATTCTCACTTTCATTTAAACTTAACACCTTGAAATGATCACAATTAATGGCCGGTTATTCATGATTAGAAAAGCCAAAGTACTAAATACTTGCTCAAAATAATAGCATCAAACAACCATGTAAATATCACAAACAAGACATAGAAATTTCATCCATAACTCAAGGCATAAACTTAGTTAAACATCCTTGAATTACACTATAACGACACTACTAACTATACTAAACTAAGGAACTAGTGAAGACTACATTTTGTAGTGAATCTAGCCTTCTCTCTCTCTCTAATTCTAATTATTTCAATTGTCTACAAGAGGCCCTATTTATAGAAGAATTCATCCATAAGCATCCAAAATTTACTCATGTGAACACAAGAAAAATTTGGCCTTCAAAAGTCAAGAAAAATGTCTTCATGAATCTTCATCTTCTTGAATTCTTCAAAGTGTGTCTTCATGCATTGAATCCATTGAATTTCAATCTCAAATGAGTTGTAAAGTTGAAGCAAATTGTGTTTTGAATTTGCTATGAGTTGTTTCTTCAACTTCACCAGATTCTTCACGCAGCTTTCATTGAAATTCGTCTGAAAATTGAGCTGGAAGTGAGCTGAAAAAACTGGATTTCGGCTGCAACTTGCAGCAGTCATTGTCAGGGATCCGCGACACAGATCCGCGAGGCAAAGGCTTCTGGATCCCATCGCTGATTGTCTCCCCTGCTTCCACCGAGAGGGATTCGCGAGCTAGTTTTTTTCTTCATTGGTTGCATCGCGTATTGGCTCGCGAATCTGCTCCAAAATTGTGAAATCCGAACTTTTCGTCAAGACTTCTTGGCAAATTATTTCCTCATTTTCCTCATTTGATAATTGAGCATTTAATCCTACAAAAACATGAAGTTTTCACTATATTAATCCACAAAAATGCACTTTTCTATTCAAACCACAAAATGTAGAATTTCAATAGAAACCCTAGTTCATTAGCCATTAAACTGACAAAAATACACAAAAACTACATAATTAAACATATTAAAAGCATGCAAAATATTGACTTATCACATGCCCTCTCTAACTATGGTTGCAAGAATGCAAAGGCCCTAAAGTTGGGTGACTGTGACAGCCCCACTTCTCCCTAGGGCGTACCTTGAGGTATCAGTGGATCGCCTGCCTAACTCACGCCAAGATTCACTCGCATAATGATCACTAAAACATCAAACTCCAATACCATTATCAAACCAAACCAAACGGTAACTCACAAATACATCGTTCAAACCTTACAATCCAAAATTACACAAAGTACTTACACATACATTCGAATTCTCATAACACAAAACCCTCAAATTCACAATTTAAGTTTGTCAAATCCAATACAAAAGTGAACCCTAAACTTAATGATAGGCTCCTTCACTTGGGTTCTCAGTCCCTGTTAAGGAAAATAAATTGGAAAGAATGAGTTAAAAGGCCAGTGAGTTCCAAAAGACATGCAAAGCACATAGCACATATGATATTTCACCTCAAATTTGGATTTAGTAATAAATACATAAGAAAAGCAAGTAACATTAAAAAGGGAGGATACAGGGGCTCTCAGGAGTCACGATCCACAACGTTCAATCTCGAACCAGGTAGTTGACACTCCATCAACTTTTATACACATAAACCATGTAGACCTTCACTTACTCCTTACTCCTCCAAACCCCCATCGGACCTGACTCCAAACATGTCACTTTATATCACTAGTTTAATGCTCTCATCTGAGACAAGTCCATATACCAAGTCTCGAGCATATAGCACTGCACTTCACTTCACTTAATTAACCTATGGCTTGTCCCTTTCTTCTCGGCCTAGGCCAAGCCTCCAACTCGAGTCAAATGGCCCACCGATAGGTTTTAGGAATTTCCTAACCTTTCACACACATATACAAGTCACTGCAAAACACTTTCACTTTTCTTTTATTTCAAATAGAGGTAAGTGCGATGGAGTACACACCACCTCACTTAATGGTTTGAAAACCCAATTTCACATCAAATCACTTGTCTAACACATTTCGAATCATATTCACATAAGCACATAACAAACATTGAAACTCACCACAGTAGCAAAGTTCGTTTTTCAAGGTGGGATCTGGTTTGAATCCTTCCTCACCTCCTATTATCAAGGAAAAGGAAGAAATAAGTTTCGCCTCACGCACAACAAAACTAAACTCAAATAACTCATTCATTTGTCTTATCAAAATTTTTCACAAAATTCCATTAACTCTGCTCAAACGAAAAGTAACCATTCGAGTCAAAACTCATTTTACAAGATTCCATTTTCAAATCAAAATTTCACATAACCAAACAACTCTATTGATGCACTCCATCCAGGCGACCTCTAATTTTTAGCACATTGAAATAAATGAGGTATTTCACATTCAAATCACTCATTTGAGTTTAAATTCAACACCAGACTTTTAACTAAAGTTCTAACACATTTTTCGGACAATTTTCACTAGATCTCAATGCACAAAATTCATGAAAGTTAGCTAAAGTCTTTCAAACCCACAAATTTGTTCAAAATGGTACTTTTCTCTCACGGGTTAGTGAAATTCATCAGCATTAAAGTTCAAGATCTTCACTCTGTTAAACCTCATATAGTCGAATATAATACATATTTATTTAAGCAAAATCTCATCAAAAATATCATAAAATTTCGAAATCAAACATCAAAATTTCCAAGCATTGTTCGACCAACCCATACTCTTTCCTTCAAAATTTTAAACAACAAAATCCACTTTCTAACCAAAAAAATAAACTCATTTCACGAATATCAATCACAACCACAATCAGGTCCTCAAGTCCGCTACCTACAAGTCACCTCAAGTCCGCTACCTAAGTTGGGAATTCAAGAGCCCAACGCAAATGCTTCATACATGAGCATTCTTAGCAAAATTAACCATAGAATCTACAGATCTGACACTAATAAGGCTGAAGTTAAGAGTTTTAAGGGTTATACCTCAAGATCTTTTCAGATCTAGCAAGATCAAACAATATATAGTGAAGATCTACTCAAGGATGACTTTCTAGGTTTAGCAACTTCAAGAATCTCCAATCTTAGCCAAAGATCCGCTTGCTTGATGATGTTTTCCTCTTCAAATCTCAAGAACAAGAAGATGGCAAGCAAGAAGTAACCTTTCTCTCACTTTCTTTCTCCTTCTCACTCATGGATTCCCCTCCCCCCTTCTCTCTCTCTCATACACGGCTGGAACAACAGCAAAAAGGAGCAAGGAAAAGCTCCTCAAATGATGTTCAAAGTGCAAGAGAATTGAAGAAGAAGAAGAAGAAAACTTGAGATTTTCTCTCTTTTCTCTCTCTCTCTCTACCCGGCTCTCTCTCTCTCTAAAGCTCTAAATTTGCAGCTGAAAAATGAAGAGGCCAGAAGCAAGAAAGATGGCTTTTAAGGGACAAAAAGTGTGGTCTTCCCTGTTTTAGGGAAAAGTGGTCAAACGACCACTTTTTGTCACGTCGAAGCGTGACACTCTAACTTTTACTGTTTTGTCTCGTTCCGACATTGTCCAACCTTAACTATATCTTTGTAATATCTCTACATATTCTCGGTTTCATCTTAAAGTCACTATTCACACTTCGGAACAAAATTTAACGCTTAATCTGGTCGAAACCACACACCGGCAAATAATTCGTGAAAAATTCTCTAAATTAGAAAATAATCACTCAAAACATAAATTCACTCATATTTTAATGAATAAACACAATATAAACACTATTACATATTTTAAAATAAATTTTGAATTTGTTGGCCCTCACAGTGACTATAATATCCAATCCCATACCGAAAAGTTAAAAGACATGGGACTAAGGTACAAATGAGAGTCTGAATATTTAACTTCAACTTAGAATATTTATTTTGAACTAATGAAAAATGGAACGCAAATAATTAGAATTGGTTGTTGAGACTCGAATAGTATCTTGGATCTAGGGACAAAGGATATGAGAAGATTTATTTTGAACTTACAAAAATGGAACACAAATAATTAGATTTAGTTTTTGAGATTCGGGTTGCGTTTTGGATCTATGGGCTACAGATGTGAGAAGGCACACTACACAAATAGTTAAAACTTGGTTGCTTGCAGGCTACTGATGTGACAAGGAACAATGCATAAATAATTTTTTAACATTTTTTTTTGTAGCAAGGGAGGGATGGGATTTAAGAAACAGGAAGGAGGTAGGAAAATTAGAACTTAGGCCGTTTGGTTCGAATTCCACTATCACTATCACTATCGTCATTATTGAGTGGTCAATGATAATGGGTTTTGATGAAAACTCACAATGTGGTTGTTAATGTGGAATGGATTTTATAATTTATTATTTTTCTTTTTCATTGTTTCTTTTCTTTTTCTTTCCATTTATTGAAACAGTTGCATTTTATTTTCTTATTTTTGCATTTAATGAGAATAAAAGGGTAATTAAAATGATTTAAGAAGAATAAGATGGGAAACTAAGATAATTTCCTAGTAATATGTGGTTAATCGAAAAATCCATAAAAAAGGCCTATTGTTCCTATTAATTTATTCTCATTGACCCCAACTAAATATTTTATATGGGTAATTGGGTATAATTGAATTTGAAACCCACAGTGGGAGTTGAAACCTATTTACCGAACAGCCCCTTTAACCTCTACATTCTAGGAAACTTGATTGCGTCAAGATACAAAAAGGATAAGTAAAGAAAAATAAACAAAAGAAACAATAAAAGTTACACAAATCCTACGCCCCATCCTTTGTCTCATTCAAATTCCATCCAGCAAGGAGTATGGTTTATCTGCCATCCTCCTTTTGTTTCAAAGAGTTCAGAAACCAGAATCTGGTCCTCAATATGAAGTAGAGGACTATGTATTTGGGATCTGGGATTTGATGAGGAGACCCATTTACTACTCCAGGCTTTTAGAGAACTGCATCACCTATAGTCCATCCTATCCCATGTGATTATTTCTTTGCCTGATTTGAGATTCTTATGATTAATAGAACCTTGAGTGGTGGACAGCTCCTGCTATTGTTACTTGCAGACTTCTCTTTGTCAACATAAAGGTCAGGTAGGATTTTCACCCGGGGTTTGGGTTGGCATTTCAGAATCTGCCATCCTCATTTAGCTAAACTTGCTTTATTGATTAAAGCAGATTGTGGGTAAGTGTTCATGTGTGTGAGACACTGGCTATCATGGTTGGGTCTGCAGTCGCCGCTGGTCGGCAAACTTGCTATCAAGGACCAATATCTGTAGCAGCCAATGGCATTTTGAATCGCTGGAGAAGAAAACGAATTTTTGAAAATGCCCATAACTTCATTTTCAATTCATAAATTGGCCCACAACTTTTAGAATTTAGGGATTTCACCCTGTGTTTTCATTTATGTTCTTGATATTGGAAAAGTTAAAGATTAAGCTCAATTGGTCTTTTAATTTGTCAAATTAAGTAATAGTTAATTTATAATATATTTATTTAATTCTTTGAATTCATGTGAGCTTAGTTTGGGACATAGGACTATGTATTTTTTTTTTTTTTGAAGTAATACTTGATTGTTTGAACATAATTTGATGTTGGTGTTTAGTTTCTAAATCCATTGCAGAAGAAAAAAATTTCTAAATCAAAACCAATACAGTCATCGATCCTAGTCAAGCTTGAATGCCTTCCAAAAAGGAATTTTATTTCCCAAAGTCCTTTTTTAGTAAAATAGTACCAAAAAGTTTTTGATTTGCATATATCTGTAGTTAGCATCCCATATTACTCTTTTTAAATTTATTGTGCTAGCCCCAATCTGTATATAGTTAAATTGCAAGAACTTTAGCATTGATGATTTTATTTCTCGGCTGTATCAATCATCTACATCAAGTATTTAATTCTAGTTCCCCTTTTATATATCATTTCCAATAGTTAACATGGAAACTATTTTGACATCGTCTTCAGCAAAACTGTAGAATAAACATCTATAGCAACAACTGTTGCCTTCCCCTTTCTATAGTTAATTAGAATTTCCAAAAAGATTCCATTAAGATATTTCTTGCCAATTAATTATCTTTCATTTTTAGATATGACTATTCATCTCAATTTCTACAATCCATAGGTGTGAATTTTCACTCTAACTCCAGTTGTATTTGTTTAAAGAATTTCACGGATTAAATACAACTTAATTGTCCATTATTATATCAATAGCCCAAAGAGTCCTAAATTAGGCTTCAAGATTCTTCTTTTTTTGGTTTGTTTGAAAGACTGTACTTTAGGTGCTAGGTTTTTAGAAAGATAAAGTCAATCTAGGAAAATATATAAATGCAAGGAAGGTATTAGTTATTAGTTTGTGCCTATACATGGTAGGTTGTGTAGGATTTAAATGTATTAATGAATGTCTAGTGAGCACTTGTTAGAAAAATTGTTTTGGAAAAGTAGCAGGACTTAAAGATTGGAGGTTACAGATAAATAAGAATATCTTCAAGGCTACAGATAAATAAGAATATTTTCATATTTAAAATTATTCCTCAAATGGAACATTATGTGCTAGTATCTTATCGTTTCTTAATTCAACCTTACAGTCACAAAAAGTACATCCAATCATGGAGACTTAACTGCAATTTATGCTGAAGCTATTATTGGAAAGAAAATCTAAATTGTTAAATCAAACACCCATATTCCATATTGTATGGATATAGAATTAAAAAGAAATTCATGTTTCTTTAAAGCGAGGCGAGTTCTTCTATTTGATGCTCTGAGGGAACCAAATAAGACTACTGGTTTGACTATTTGATTTAATTCATTGCGTTTACACCAGTCTTGTTATTTCATGCTTCTTTAACTCGCGATTTTCTTTAAAGCTTATTGTTAATTCTCATATATTCTCATTATCCGTATTCTGTGCTAGCCCTGCCAAACTTTTTTCTTTTTTTCTTTTTTCTTGGGTAGAATATCCCGAGGAGATTTGGCAAAGAGAGCGTAATGGAAGAGGCACTGCTGCCAGAAAATGATACGGAGACAAGAACAAGAAGGGTGGCAATTTGGAAGACTTATGTGCAAGAGTTGAAAAGGGTGAACGGCATAGCACTTCCTATAATAATAGCAACAGTGGGACAATACCTGTTGAGAGTCTCCCCAATCTTTATGTTAGGCCATCTTGGCCAACTCCAACTCTCTGGTGCCTCCATTGCCACATCCTTCTCCAATGTTACTGGCTTCAGTGTTCTTGTAAGCTCTTTCACATGCTGCCACAAAATTTTCACATAATAAATGCTGCTGAAATTATTATTGGATTGCCCAGTAACTTGTACTTCGTGACATTCTCAGATATACATGGTATGGCAATCGTACTGGAGAATTTCTTGGTGTTGACCTTGCCTAAATGGATGGCCTCCCACAAAAAGTGGTTCATTTTGTGGAGCCCAAAATTTGTACGAGATGGTCTGTGTGGGTCACAGTCTATAGTAGGTCTAATAATATGAAAGTAGTACCAGTTAGTCGAAAAGGTATTAAATATACCATGATGCACTGGTACTAATCACTCATTATTGAGTAATAGTGGTAGGCCAGTATTAGGCGAATCTTATGCAAGGCCGGTATTAGGTGAATCATGTGCATCATGTAGTATATCTTTTGATGCGCTAGTATCAATCATCCATCATCAAATAACAATTGTTTGGATATCAAATTTATTTCTAAAATTTATTTGCTTGTATCATCAACGCATTTTTCAATCACCTTTTTATCTCACATGCATACATTACATTAAAAAAGTGTTACAGTGTTTTATTTCAAAAAATTATTTCAAATACTCTCTATCCAAACAAACCCAAATATAAGTAGTATTTACCTGATGAAGATTGGCACACTATAGTAGTTGATGACTTTGGATTGGTACTAGCGTATTGCCATAGAATGTAGATGGTCTAGCTAATCATGGTTGAACACTAGCGAAGTAATATGCCGCAAAGATACTTATAATTTACGCATAGATACATAACCAAGCATTCTTCTCATCTCAAATGATTCCAGATAATCTTGACTGCTTTAGAAGAAAAATAGCTTATTTCATGATTATTTTGATAGACTGTCTTTGGGGTAATGGTAACATCAATAATGAATGACTGCACTTTTCTTAGTCAATCCAATTGTAAATATGGCTGCTTTCCCAATTTAAATGACTGATGTAGCGATTTAATTATGTCAAATTACTCCCGGCAACTGGCGAACAGATTGCAAAGCTGTATTCTATCATAAACTGTAATGATATTGGATGTGTGCTCTTGTAAATATGTTCATTAACAAAATGAAAGAAATCTACTACCACGCAGTTTGGGATGTCAAGTGCACTGGAGACCTTGTGTGGTCAGGCTTTTGGAGCAGAGCAATACCAAAGACTTGGAACTTATACTTATAGGGTCATCATATGTCTGTTTATAGTTTGTATACCAGTATCCCTTCTGTGGATCTTCACAGACAAGCTGTTAATACTCACTGGCCAAGATCCTGCGATTGCAACTGAGGCTGGCAAATACTTGATCTGTCTCATACTTACACTATTCCCTTATGTCATTCTCCAGTCGCTTGTTCGCTTCCTCCAAACTCAGAGTTTAATCTTTCCAATGCTGCTTAGTACAGTTGCATCTGTATCCTTACAACTGCCTCTTTGCTGGGCTTTAGTATTCAAGTTGAACCTAGGGAATGAGGGAGCAGCATTGTCCACTGGTATATCATATTGGGTAAATGCCAGCTTGCTTGCACTCTATGTGAAGTATTCTTCTTCCTGTAAAATGTCTCGTGTTCCTTTCTCAATGGATGCTCTTCAAACTATTGGGGGCTTCTTCCATTTTGCTATCCCTTCCGCTGTAATGATTTGGTAAGATCTAAACCTTAAGCCTCTTCAATTGGCTAGACAGCTTTCTTGTCCTCTGGTTCCTTAATATCTTATAATCTTCCTGATCATGGTAGTTTGGAATGGTGGCATTTGAGCTAGTAATATTGCTGTCTGGCCTGTCAACAAATCCTAAGCTAGAGACCTCTGTGCTATCTATATGGTGAGCCATTTTTTCTTTTTCAGCATGTTGTTACTGACTCCATGTTTTCCCTTGAGCAGCTTAAACATTACTTCACTGCACTACCACATACCATACTCTTTTGGGGTTGCTGCAAGGTTTGCCCTTAGAAATGTTAACTAAGAAGGTATTTATATGTCAAATATGACGTCTTTAGCTTTTACAACAGAAAAGTGTTATGATTTCATGCAAGCAGGATTGTCTAAAAGGAAAACTTTATGTGGTTTATACTACACAGGTATCAAATGAGCTAGGAGCTGGGAATCCAGTGGCAGCGAGAATTGCTCTTTGTATGGTGCTATTAGAATACGTATTAGAATTTGTTCTGGCAAACATAACTTTATTTCTCTGCCGCTCTACAATTGGATATGCCTTGACTGACGAGAAAGAAGTTATCAACTACGTCAAAAACATGACTCCTCTTCTATGCATCTACATCATAATGGAAGGCACAGAGGCGATATTATCAGGTATTTTGCTCTCTGGCTAGAAGCTTTCATGATCTGCTGACTAATTGGAAAGAGTTACATCCCAGATACTGTTGTAATTTGGGAATAACCAACATTATAATCGTCTTGTATACAATATAAATCTTCCTTACATGATATGGCAAAGGAAATAGAGTTTCAACTTGCAAAATATATCCTACTCATAGTCTTCATAGCCTTATCCTGAGTAATTTTGCAGCACAGCCTGAGACCTGGAACCTCTTATATCATTCATGTCATGTGAACCGAAAACGACAATGTTGCTCTTTGATCAAGCATAACTATTATCGGATATATACAGTTCACCATGAAGATGGATGAAATAATAATGAAGATGTAAAAAGCACAATAATCATATCCCTGAAGCTAATGAAGTCTTCTGAACTAATAATCTTTTTTCACCTAATTTTCAATTTACTATTAAGTTAAAGTCTGGTTTCATGTTGGCTGAAATGTACGCAGAGTTTCTTGACCACAAAACATTCGTACGTTCTATAGGAAAGAAAATCCATTATTTTTGCAATTCAAAACTTTGAATGATAAGTTCAGGACATGTGGAACAACGGCAAAGGAGGCAAGGCATTTGACCTGTTTGTTTCTCAACATCTTCTGAATTAATGCCATCTTTTCTCATCAAGGGTAGCAAGAGGAAGTGGATGGCAGCATTTAGGAGCTTGTGTAAATCTTGGGGCATATTATCTGGTTGGAATTCCAATGGCTTTAATGCTGGGATTCGCATCAGATCTAAGAGGAATGGGTCTCTGGAGTGGACTGGTCGCTGGTGCAACGGTGCAAAGTCTTCTCTTTTCTATCATCACAGGCCTGACAAACTGGGAAAAGCAGGTTGGAATGCTGAGTCCACTAATTTGCTTGAATTTCTTTCACATTATCAAATTTCAAAAAAATTCTTGAACTTAATTCAAGCGCGAAATGGATGAATCATCTTTTTATGCAATCTGAATGCCTGACTTTTGCACGTATGGATCGGTATATATATGACAGGTAATTGAAGCTAGACGCAGAATATATGAAGGGGAAGGAGAAAATGCCACTTCAGTATACGAGTCAATTGGATGAAAAACCAGCATTCTTGCTTAAAGTTGCAGGGCACAACTGAGCTTTTCCATGTACTTCTGCTGGAGTAGAGCGTAAAAGATTGAAATATATGCTATACTTCACTACCGGATTATTCTTTTCCTAAAAAATGTTGCTAGATTTTGTACCCCAACATTGGAAAAAGAATTTCTCATAAAACCAGAAAAAGGATAGCTAGTGGAACTTATAGAAGTAACATATGCAAATTTGTCAAATCTGCCTGGCATAAATTAAAAAATGAAAAAGAGTTCACTTACAAAATTGGTCGTACCGGTATTCATTATCCTAATCTGATATATATGGCAGCATAATAATGGCTGTCATTACATGGGCTGTGGACTGTCACCAATGAGGCAATGATCAAGCATAATGTTAGCAGACTATTGCCCTTATCCACAGTAAGGATTCTATATTAATTTGTCTTTTTTTTTAAATTTTGTAGTATGTCCATTCTAAAATTTAAAATTAAAGGAACTATATATATTTTTTCCTAATAATAAATCAATTATAAATTTGAAAATTTCTAATTAATTTCCATCCATTCTCTAACATAAAAAAAATGGAAAAGATATATTCTATTTCCTTCTAATTAGAAAATTCAAAATCAATTACCAAGTTTTTAGAATCGCAATCACGTGCTGCTTATGTGGACAATATTTTTGCTCTTTTTCCTAGATTGTTTATTAATTGTTTCTTTATATTTTTTTCTCACATGATATTTTACCACCATCGTGTTAAGATTTCTTGAGCACTAATCGTTATTTTGTACAAGAGTAACTATTTTTATACTATTTAATTTATATATTTGTCTTATATTTAGCGTCTTAAATTTATTAAATCTGTTATTTCAATTCTTCTGTATCCATGTTCATCTAAAAGAAAATTTTCAAAACAAAAAATGCCCATGTAAATGCACAAGTAATTAACTAGTTGCACTCTTATAAACTCAAATTGAATTTATTGGCTGCTGATGGGGAGTTTAATTAACTGTTCCTGCCCCATCAACCTTTCCTCCCAAGGCAACTAAGTCAACTACTAGCAAAGTCATTAACCATAAAATTAATGGCCTCAACTAGGCAATTATGGAAAATCATGGTAATGTATACTGAGGATAATCTTCTTTTCTGGCATATTTTCTTCTATTGTTAAAGACATCCCACTTTCTTTCTGTGTTGTAACAAAAAGTTTAAAAGATTGGGTTGAGTGGTAGGGTGAAAAGGATTATAAAATGGTAGTGAAATTACAAAGGATTCGAAGATTGATTTTCGTGAGGTTTCTGTGTGTGTGTGTGTGTGTGTGTGTTGGGCCGTGTGGGGTGGGGGGTCTAATTTCTATACGGATGTCAACAAAAGCTTCGAATTTAAGCAAAGATTTTGACTGCACCCCCCTTTACATCAATCAGCGCAACTACATCAATCTTTGGGTAGAAACTTGCAACTACATACTCGTACCAAAGATTTTCAAGACAAGTGTATTATTAAGCAAAGATTAAAGCTAATCGCATAGTTAATAAAGTTTCTAAATGTGCCTAAAAAATGAAGTTTATAAATAAGTGTATCTCCTATAGAAAATCTAAATAGTTAATTTATTCCAAATAGAAAGTTGTACCCTGGCATTGCATAGCCATATGAACCATATGATAAACTTGAAAAAGTGAAATTTTTTGTGGTAGTTGAAGCAAGATACATACTGCTGATTTAGCCCCTCAAGTATATGGTTAACAATCACATAAAATCAAGCCACTAAGTGAAATTGGAAACTCTACAAATGCAGCATACTAATTTATTAGGGTTCAACCATGTAGCTAGATCATCTAGGTTTTGTGGTAATGTACTAGTACCACAAAAAAAAAAGAAAAAAAGAAAAAGATATATTCTATTTGGTTGATGATAATTCCAGAGCAATAACGTTCCTGTCAAAGCAATTTTTTTCTCAAATACCAACAATATCCTTAATCAGTAAACTCCATATATTCTTCTTAATTTTTTTTATCCATTAAACACTATTTACTCCTCTTCTTCTCTCTCCAATTATAGTTTTTTTCCTTCTCACCTACCCATATTCTCTCTCTCTCTCTCTCTCTCTCTCTCTCTCTCTCTCTCTCTCTCTCACATTACAATACACACGTTAATTCATCAATTATTTTCATTATTTACTAAATTGGTTTTGATTGTAATAATTTCTTGCATACTCCATGCTCTTATTTTTTTTATCTTTATAATTTTACCCAAAATGTTCTTTTTTCAAACACAACATAATCTAAGTCAAATAAATAATAGTTTAAAATGAACATAATCTCCAACATATAGCGTTACTTTCCCTTCAATATTCATGATATATAAAAAGTAATTTAATTTAAACTTACTTTCACCTAATTATTAAAGAATATGGATACTTGACAAAAATGAAGTCATACATGATAAATATGAATACTTGATAAAAGGTAAAAATTAAGATTTACATGACAAGTGTAAAAAAGGAAAAGATGGTAAAGTTTTAATAGTATTAGTTGCTTAAAGTCATGATAAACAAGCAGATTTAAAAGAAAAAATGCATTTTGCATGTTAAAAAATTTATGCTAAAGTATTGAGTTAGAATAAGATCAAAATAACAATTTTTTTAAACTTAAATTCGTTGGAGTTAAATGAAGTTCTATTTGTGAAAAATAAATAAATGAATAAATAAAAGTTTTAGAACTTAAAAAAAAAAGAAGCAAGAACGGTATAGAACCCAAAAGATACAAGAAAATATTAAGGCAAAAACTACATTGTTTAATTATAAAATAATAGATGTATTAGGTGTAAGTGAGAAACTGAGGAATAAGAATAATAGGAAGAAAAATGAGAGATCCTAATAAAAAATATTTAATTAGAGAGAGAAAAAATGATTAATTAATACATAATGGATTTTAGGAAAATCAATGGACATATACAAGATTGGTTGATTGAAAGTAATTTCGACATTTAAGTAAAATGTATTTTGGTAGAAAGATAATTACTCTAACCATATTGCTTGCCATTCTATTTCCTTAATTTTAATTAGAAAATTCAAAGTTAGTTACCCAATTTTTACAATCACAATTACATGCTACTTATGTGGACATTTTTTTGTTCTTTTTCCTTTAAAGGATTTTTTAATTCTTTTCTTTATATTTTTTAAAAAAGGTAATCACATATTAATATGCTCCCTAATTTGTTTACTTTTCTCACATGATACTTTATCACCATCAGGTTACTAATCATTGATTTGTGCAAGAGTAGCTTTTTTTTTCTTATATTTAGTTTCTTAAAATTTCTTAAATTTGCTATTTCAATTCTTTTGCATCCATGTTCATCTAAAAATAAAAATTTCAAAAAATAAAAAATAACCATGTAAATGCACAAGTAAATAACTAGTCGTACTCTTATAAACTCAGATTGAGTAAATCGGAACCATCAATGGAATTTGACAAGGAGTTTAATTAACCGTTCTGCCCCATCGATCTTTCCTTTCCTGTCCTCGACTACTAGGAAAGTCATTAACCATAAAATTAGTTGCCTCACCTAGCCAACTATGCAAAATCTCGGTGTCATTCCTTCCTTGGAATTCGATACCCATGGCAATGTATATGGGGCTAATCTTATTTTTTAGGGTAAATTACATATAACCCCCCTGTTACTTTATCTACTGTCATATGATCTCCCTAACATTGCACTTCATCTTCCTATGATTTTATATAAAGTGATAGTTTGACAGAAAATAACCTATGTAACATCGATATTTGAAATACCTATAGTGGCCTTACTTAATTGCTAATTCAGATGACGGCTTAACCACATTGTATAAAAATATAGGAGAATTACATGATAACTGTAAAATCATAGGGGGATAAAGTAGATATTTTTTTACAAACTATAAGGGGTTTAATGGATATTAAAATTTTCTTACATGCACTTTTACAGCATGTTTGTTATAAACATCATAATTGATTGTGCATTTATTCATTTTTCACTTTACATAAAACGATACGGGGGTTATGTGGCTATTTTGAAACATTGGGGGGATCATCTGGCATTAAGGGAAATTACAAGGGGATTATAAGTAATGTATCCTATTTTTTAGGCTAGTCTAATTTTTTGGCATTCCATCTGTTGTTGATGACTTTTCATTTCTTGATGTGTTGCTACAAAAAGTAGAAAAGAGTTTGTTGCCATTAACAGTATCCATATATT
Source organism: Gardenia jasminoides (assembly GCA_013103745.1). Lineage (NCBI taxonomy): Eukaryota > Viridiplantae > Streptophyta > Magnoliopsida > Gentianales > Rubiaceae > Gardenia > Gardenia jasminoides. Next base: position 29,274,130 of record CM023105.1, read on the forward strand.
CCCATTAGCTGAGGGAGGGTTCTTAGAATTTGTCAGGAATAGAAATGATTAGAACATTTATGTATCGAAATGATGTAGTTTTTGACAATTAGAGAAATGTTAAGTGCAACAGTGACGTTTTAAAAGCTGTTAGTAATTAAGCGGTTGGTTGGTTAGTTACTTATCAGCCTATAAGAATAATTGTGATTGGTGGAAGAAGGCATCTTGATGAATAATAGAACTCAGTTTCTCTTTTCAATCTATCTTTACATCCTTCTCTCTCTTGATCTCTCTCAATTCTGTCCGTTTGCTCTCCTTTCCTCACTTCTGATCTTCTTCTGCCAGAAAGTCTTCTAAATATTCTTGAATAATCCTTGTTTTAGAGCTAAATAAACCAGAGCTTGATTGATTTCTCCCCACCATCAAGTTTAGGATTTGAATATTAAGTTTGATAGTTGAGGATGGAAAGCATGTGGAGAGGAGCGGGAGATTAAAAAAAATTGTCCGTATACTCAAAAAACTGTTAATAGAAAAATCATAGCATTTCACACTATGGCCATCTCAAGCCATTGCCGATTAGCAAATGAAGTCATTACTCCAACTCTACTCTCAATCCAACTGGGATTCTTATGTGCAAGTTTGCAACTAATGGCAGAATAAGAGGTTGAGATTTGGAAGGGCAATTTTAGTAATTATCTATACTTAAGTTGGCACCTTTATAATTTTGTAAAAAGCTTGGGCGACAAAGTCTAATATTTAAAGAATAGTAGCGAAACCTTTTAATATTTTAAGGGAATTAAAAAGATTTCAAGGATTTTTTTTGTTTTTTTTGGGAGGGGGAGGGAGCAAAGTCTAATTTCTGTATGAATATAAACAAAAACATTCTAATTTTTGCAAACATTTTGGCTGCACCTTCCTTTTTTCCTTTTAAGTGGGAGGATTTGAATTTAAAATCTCTCACTTACATTTCTCTCCTCAAATGACCCATCTACTCCCCGGGGGGAGGCTGCGCCTTCTTAAATCAACTTGTGCATGCAAGTTCTTTTATCTGTAGAAACTTGCAAGTACTGGTACCAAATATTTTCAAAACAAGTTTATTAATTATTATTAAGCAAGGATTAAAGCTAATCACATAGTTAACAAACCTTATAAATGTGCCTAAAAATAAAGTTCATAAATAAGTGTATTCTAACAGAAAATCAAAATAGTTAATTTATTCCTCAAAATAGAAATTTATACCCTGGTATTACAGAGCTATGTGAACCACATGATAAACTTGAAATTGAAACGTTTAATGGTGATTGATGCAAGTTATATACTGCGGATTTAAACCCTCAAGTACATGGTTAACAAGGCACATGATTAACAATCACAGAAAATCAAGCCACTAATAACGAATTGGAAACTTCACAAATGCAAGCTAAATTTGGGTTTGTAGGTCAAAGTAAACTACACAACATCAAAGTAGGTCAACTGACCAAAGACAGCCTTAGGGACTAAACTAATGGAATAGAAGCACTAAAGGGTAAGAGGTCTGTGAGAGCCTCGAAAAATACAGATTTTATTCAAAAATGTCAAATATTGTTTATATTGTGTTTATTCATTTAAATATGAGTGAATATATGTTTAAAGTGATTATTTTTTCAATTTAGAGAATTTTATATGAATTATTTGCCGGTGTGTGGTTTTGGCCAATATTAGCGTTAAAAATTGTTCCGATGCGTGAATAGTGACTTGGACTTGAAATCGAGCGTATGTAGTGATATTATGAAAATATTATGAAGGTTAGACAGTGTTGGAATGTACTAAAACAGTGTAAGTTAGACTGTCGCGCGCGACGCGACATAAAGTGCCAAAAAGCACTTTTTCCCTTAAATCATGGAAATGCACTTTTTGAACCATAAAAGCTTTGACTTCCTTGCACCCTTAGAGATCATTTTCAGCTGAAACTTTGAGAGGGTTAGAGAGAGAGGCTGCCGAGTTCAAGGGAGAGAGAGAGAGAGAGAATTGCTTTGTTTCATCCTTTCTTCTTCCTTGCAACCTTGAAGCTTCAAACTACCATTGAAGCCCATCATCTTCACCATTTCTTGCAGCCGAGAGAGAGAGGGAAAAGAGAAGGGCTGGACCAGTTCTTGGTGGAGAAGAAAGAGGGGAAAAGCTTGTAGTTTGAGCTTCAATTTTCTTGATCATCTATCAACTTGAAGTGTGAGATCTTAGTGGAGGATTTTGGGCTTGATCATCCATTTCTTGGCAGCCGTGAGTCAGTGGGAGAAGGAGAAGAGAAATCCGAAAATTGGAGGAAGAAAAAAGAAGGAAAAGAGAGCTTGTTGTGTGTGGTTCTTGTTCTTGGAGTTCTTGTGGGAGATCAACATCAAAGCTTGTAGATCGAGGGCTAAGATCGAAACTTGTGAAGGTTGCTAGGCTTGGAAGCAACTTTGGGAAGTGGAACTCACGAGATCATCCTTGATCTTGTTGAATCGTGTTAGATCCGGAGGTATAAGCTCTAAATCTTCTAGATATAGCTTTATTAGAGTTAAATAGCTTAGATCTATGGTTGATATTGATATAATGATCTCATCTGAAAAGATGAAGTTGGGCTCTTGAAATCCCAACCTAGGTAGCGGACTTGAGGTGGCCTCTAGGTAGCGGACTTGAGGACCTGAATGTGGCTTTGAATGGTATTTGTGAATTTGTCATGATATGGTTAGAAATTAGGGCTTTGGTTGTTGAAAAGTTTGAAGGAAAAATGTATGTGATGGCCAAATCCATGCTTGGTAATTTTTTCATGTTTGATTTTGAAATGTTGTAATCGTTCTTGACGAGTTTCCTTCTGAGAAAAATATGTGTATTGTTCATTTGTGAGTGTGTATGTGTGTAAGGGAATGTTTGAAATTTAAAAGGTGAAAAGTGCAGTTTTCATGAATTTTGAATGAAAAGTGTCATTTGATTGAATTTGAGGGTCTTACTATAGTTTGGTCAAATTCTATGGATTTTGAAAATAAAGATATGGTTTGGAGTGTTTTAAAGTTATATTAAAGTATTGACAAAGAGTAAGTGTTGAGTTTTGTGATAAAAGTGATTTTGAGGTGATGAACCTCACTTAAGTGTCTTATTAAAGAAAGTGTGAAAATAGTGCTTAGTGAGTACATCGGTGACGTGGCATATTTGAAATGATATAGTGATTTTCAAAAACTCATTTGAAACGTTAAATCATGTAAAATGAGTGTCTTTCCTTGAGGGATTTTGGGAAAAATATTAATTGGAAACTATGAAGTGAAATGTTTTAGTTAATAAGTGAAGGAGTGAATCTCAACTACTGTTTTTAAAATTGTTTTAGGGAGTGTGCAAGGAACTGAATTCGATCCTTACGTGGAAGCTGAACCCTACTATTTCGATGAGTTTCCATATATGTTATGTGATTTGTGAATATGATTCGAAGTGTATTGGTTAAGTGATTTGAAGTGATTGTGGATTTTTAAATCGATAAGTGGGGTAGTGTATATTTCATTGCACTTACCTTTATTGGAAATAAAAGAAATTGTGAAAGTGTTTTGCAGTGTTCTAAGTGTGAGTATTCCGATTCGTTTATAAATCAAATATTTTACTACTATGTGAAAATGACTTGTGGAATAATTTTCTAGACTCTCATTTGCAAAGATATGATTTACCACTATTTTCAAGTAAAATGCTTTTACAAGTAAAATAATTTATGAAGGAGATGTGAGTGTTTCAACTCCTTTTCAAAGGAAAATCTTTCCATTGTTTGCAAAGAAATGATTTACTAGCATTTATAAGGAACTGAATTTGAAATGTTTAAAAGACTTGAACGACCATGTGAGTGTTTGCTCCTTCCGTGTGATTTCGGGAATTAAAAGAATAGTGCGTTATCGTGTGAATTAATGTGACGTCGTTGGGCGAAGTCCCTCGACTAGTTTCAATGAAATAATGTGACGTCGTTGGGCGAAGTCCCTCGACTAGTTTCAGTGAATTATTATGACGTCGTTGGATGAAGTCCCTTAACTAGTTTGAGTGAAAGATTGTGATGTCGTTGGGTGAAATCCCTCGACTAGTCTACCTCGTTGGGCGAAGTCCCTCGAGTAGTTTCAGAGAAATATTGTGACGTCGTTGGGCGAAGTCCCTCGACTAGTATGTGACGTCGTTGGGCGAAATTTCTCGACTAGTTTCAATGAAATAAAGTGACGTTGTAGGGCGAGTATCCTCGACTAGTTTGTGATGTCTTGGGCGAAGTCCCTCGACTAGTCTACTTCGTTGGATAATGTCCCTCGAGTAGTTCATACGAGCAATATCCATTAAGTATCTATCTACTTGATTTGAATTGTATACTTGAAGTATGACTTGAACTATTTTACGTGAATTGTAAGCCTTTTTGGAACTCATTGGGCTTTTAGCTCACTCTTTCCAAATTGTTTTCTTTAACAGGGACCGAAAACCCAAGTGAAGGAGCCAACCCTTAGAATTAGGGTTTGCTTTTGTATGGATGTGACAAATGTGGATTGTGATTTCGAGAGCTTTTGTATTTTGAGAATTTGAACGTTTGATAAGTATTTTATGTAATTTAGAGATTGTAAGGATGGTGTAATGTGATTGTAAGTTATTGTTGAGTTTAGATTTGAGATTTGAATGTTAGTCTAATATTTTAGCGATATTTATGTGAGTGAGTCCTGACGAGAGCTAGGCAGGCGGTCCACGGATACCTTAGGGTACACCCTAGGGAGAAGTGGGGCTGTCACAAGGTCTGTGTGTTTAAAAACCATAAAATGTTATCTATATTTGAGTCTTCAAGATTGATATATTACATAAGTTGGCTTAGAAGCTTACCTTATTCGTTATCCATCCCTATTGTGAATAAACATGTCTATTAAATTGATGCTACTCAAAACCATTCCTGTAAAGTTATACAATTTCTTATTTTGAAGGTTCTCCAATATAGTTTGCCCTGATAATAATATCGAGTAATGGTCTGTTTGTTTCAATGTAAAACGTTTTCCGGAAAACGTTTTCCAAATTTTCCTCTGTTTGGACAACATATAATTTGGGAAAATAATTTCTTAGAGAAAATCACTTACCCCAAAACATTGAAAATAACTTCCGCATCTATTTGAGCGAAGTTATTTTCCTTCTTAAAACCTCTTCTCTTTCGCCTCCTCTGACAGAAATCTCAACAAGTCTGAAAACCTCAATAAGTTTGAAAAAATTGTCTCTAATACATAGTTCCTACATCATTATTCCTGTGGCTGTGGTGATCTTTCTCGGAATTTCCGTTAATTCTTTGCTTCTCCAGCCGAAAAAGTTTCAGAGGTATTTCCCTACCAATTTTTCCCATTTTATTTTCTTCGTTCTTTCCTCTCATTCACTCATGGAATATTCTTATTCAAGCAGATCTCTCACTTTCTTAACCTTTCTGTGTATCTTAATTTCACTGCTGATTTTTTTTCTTTTTTCCTGGCACAAAGGGTTTTGTGTTTTGTATTTTACGTATTTTTTTCAGGTCATTTTTGTGCTAAGGGCTATGGGTGGTATAATGGCTTTGGCTTCTAATTTTAATTTTTAGTATGGAGAATTGATTTTTACGGGACATTATTTCTAGCATACGGGGTTTGATTAGACAGTATCCCCCTCCATATACCTACAAAATGATCAAATTCAGTACATTTGTATATTAGTCGGTATTCGTTGTGTAAATGCATTTTGTGGCAATTTTTGGCTTAGCTTTAATTCGATGTTAATCAAATGAAGGATGGTTGTTTGCGTGCATATAAGATGTTTGTGAAAAAGCCTTAATGAAAATGTAAATATGAGGGCCTAATGGAACAAGAATTCTTTCCATGTCCTGTACTATCGTTTGTAAGCGAATTCCATCAACCATGACTTCCTAGTTCTCCTCCATTTTGCTGATTTTTCTCCTGTACGTTTTCCTCTGATCTTAGTGAATATAGTGGTGCAGGAAATTAGGTACACGGCCATATGGGCAAAGCTCTCTAGCTTGGAAGCCTGTAACGTAAACTACTTACGAGATAAAGCATGCACTAGAAGTAAGTGGTCAATTAGATTAAAAAAAAAAAATTAACGAAATGTGAAGTTCCAGAAAATTGAGTTTCAGCAATTCTAAGGATAGACAGCACGCGATAAAATATCAAGAATGAACTAACTTTTAGAGGTTGGCCAAGAGCAGCGTCCCAAAGGAAGCTTGCATGGTTCCATCTCACAATTAATCCATAAAGTTCCAATGTACTCATTTATAAAGTCATGAGATTATAAGAGAGTCACCTTCTCGACCTTATCATTCTTGATTAGGGATATCATGGCTTTCATTTCATGCAATGTAGCATAATTTACCTTATTATCTCATGCAGCTATATATGTAGTGGATAATATTGGAAGCAATCCTTTAGAATTTAGTGGCACTGACCTGGAGGCTATTGAAGATTTCAGGGAACTTGGTTTACGCTTGGAGTGTGATCTGTGTTCATCTAGAAAGTTTACATCTTAGTTTGCTGCCTGGCTGTGTTACTTGGAATTAATTCATAGTTAGTTACTTCATAGAGGAAAAAAACGTTGTACTAATTGGTTTGCATGGATGCTCAATGCCAGTTTTTCATACTGTAAGAGAGAGTTTCTGTTCAGCTTTGAACTTCCTAAGCTTTGAGGAATTAATGGTTGAGGAGCATGGCAATTAGAATTGACAGATACTATGAAATGTGGGTTAGATTTTAGTTTCAGATAGAAAAGTTTGAAATCATCTATGAAATATTTACGGTTTATTTCTATTTGTAGCTTATGATAATTCCCATGGAACTTGTCAGTAATAATAGAAAAGTTTGAAATCATCTATGAAATATTTACGGTTTATTTCTATTTGTAGCTTATGATAATTCCCATGGAACTTGTCAGTAATAATCCATCATCAGCTGTAGGAAAACAAGAACACCTGCAAATCACTTGCAAGTGCAGAGACTTTAATTCAATCCTAGATTTTCTGTCCCCTTTCTTCAACAGTTTCAATATCTCGTTACACCCAAAATGGGGGAAAAAAAGTAGTGAACAACCATGAATTTTTCTTAGGCACTTTTCCAGCAGTCTTACATGCTATGACCATTGGGCAGTTTCTTTATTCCTTTAATCAAATTTGATAATGAGTCAGTAAAAAATTCTCATCAGGATTCAGTCTTCCTTAGGTAAAAAGATTATACGACTTCAAAATTGCAGAAAAATTACAGAGGCACAAATTCAAAAAGTCTAAGAAATATTGAGCAGATTTCCTTCTTCAATGGTTTTAGTTGATAAGACATTGGTCTTGACAAATTGTTTAGTACTGAGATGCTGCGCGAAAAACAAATCTGGAAAGAGCAAGTAATGGTATTAACACATACCCAAATGAATGCACTCAGGAGTAGACAGCAAAATGACTCTCTTTAATGTGTCTTGAATATTCATGCAAGTTAAATTTGTACTCTGAACTCTATGAGCAAAGCTCTTACAATATTTGAACTCTATGTGCATGGTATGCTTTTCTTAAAATTTGAGAAAAAGAAGGTTGCAGCCTATTCTAATCAGAAGAGAGCTCAATAAGGACTAGAGATTTTTGAATAACATAATTTGTTAATGATCTGTTAGCCAAGAATCAATATAAAATTGTCCCATCATGATAGTCTCTGGTTTGATGTTTTTTCATGTACATAAATGAAAATTTATGGTGATCAGATGCAAAGTTATCACTGGCTTGGGTTATTTATTCTAGTTTAGCTGCTTGCTGCTTATACTAGTTTAGATGCAAAGTTATTTATTCTAGTTTAATAATTCTATTAAATTTTCCATAGATGGATCCCAATAGTGATGATGATGAGACTGCCATTGTAATTGGTGCTGCAACTTCAGTCCTTGCAGCTGGATACACAGCTCTTGAAGCCTACAAAACTCCAACTGTTATATCTAAACCACCTTATATTAATAAGGAGCGAGCTAGGGAGGATTACATGGATAGCATATTATACGGAAGTAGTTCTTATTGTATAGACCAAATTAGAATGGACCAGAATACATTTTTCCAGTTACTAAATGCTCTCACAATTAGGGGATTGTTACGACCAACCATTCATATGTCAGCAAGAGAGCAATTGTTAATGTTCCTACAAATAGTTGGCTATAATTTGAGATTTCGGGTGGTTGGGGGGTATTTGTATAGGTCAACTGAAACCATACACCGCTATTTTTCCATTGTACTTAATGGCATATTGAAACTATATCCAGAATTAGTACAATTGCCAAATGGTGCAACTTCATTGGAGATCCGTAATAGTCGAAGATACTATCCTTGGTTTGCTGTAAGTTCAGTCCTTTGTTTAAAATTTTATTAACTCAAATAATGAAAACTATTTTATATCTAATTCAAATCATAAAATAGGACTGCATTGGGGCTGTAGATGGAACACATGTTGTTGCAAGTGTACCCCTTGAATTTCAAGGAAAATTTCGAGGTCGAAAAGGTTACCCTACTCAAAATGTTTTAGCTGCTATTTCTTTTGATCTCAAGTTTTCATATGTGCTTGCTGGTTGGGAAGGATCGGCACATGACTCTCGTGTTCTTGAAGATGCTCTTACAAGACCAGGGGGTCTACAAGTACCCCAAGGTACTTGTCTTAATTTATGTGAGTCATATAATTATGGAAAACACTATTAGATAAGGCAAAAGTAACTTTTTTTTTTTCAATTTTAGACAAGTATTATCTTGTAGATGCTGGCTATGGTATTCGCAATGGGTTCATTCCTCCTTATTCTGGAGTTCGATATCACCTAAAGGAGTATGATGATAATCCCCCTCAAAATGAGAAAGAGCTTTTCAATCTTCGTCACTCCTCCTTGCGAACAACCATTGAACGAGGTTTCGGTGTTTTAAAGAAACGATTTAAGGTGGTGGATAATGATCCATTTTGGGATTTTAAAACCCAAGTAGATGTGATCTTGGCATGTTGTATCATACATAATCACATCATGGGTATAGCTCCAAATGACGTATTCATGGAGGAGGTCATTCAAGAGCAACAATTTGAAACTCCAAATGTTCTAGTTGAACAAGCATCTCACACACAGTCTTATCAAACACAAAGTGAGAGGCGAGCTGAAAATAGAGAATGGGCAAGGAAAAGGGATGCAATTGCACATGCTATGTATGCAGATTACACGCGAAGAAGACAAAATAGATAATTTAGATAGTTTTTTTTCTCTCTCTAAACGTTTAGCTTCTTGAATTAAGACAAGTTGTAAATAAACTTTTTTTTTTCCTCTAAATGGATGTTAGTTGTTGATTGGATTTTATTGCCTTATAATTTACTTTTTACTTTTTGCCTTATAACTTTATCTTTTTTTCTATTTGTCATTCAGCATACGAATTTTCATCTGGTTTTTCTCTTTTCACATTCATGAATCAATGTAGGAGCTACTGTTTGATTTGTTGTGATCCTGATCATATAGGTTGGATGGCTTAATGACAAGAATATATTGGATGTATATCTTTGTTGACTTTTTCCTCAAATCTGGTGGACATCATGTGATACTAGCTATTAAGCAGTATTTTTCTGGATATGGCCTTTTGTGCTTCAGTGGTTGTGTGAGACATGGAATTTGCATGGTAGTTTTTCTTTTCATATTGTTGGTAATGAGATTTTCTTGCTTATATATTCTTATTGAAATGGGTCACTTTTGAACTGTCTTTTCAGGAACTTCCAATTTGGAATTAGAAAAGTACTATAGAAATTTATTAATTTTTCTAAAGATGGGTAAGAAAGGAGAGAAACAGTTTAGGTGGTCAAGACCTATGGAGCGTTTGATGCTTGAGATTCTTGCCGATGAGGTGAAACTTGGGAATAGACCTAACAATAGCTTTAAACCAAGTTCATTCACACGTGTGGTAAATGCCATAAAAGATAAGTTCGAAGTTACGTGCTCGGCAGAACATGTGGAAAATCATCTAAGGACCATGCGATCAGCTTGGTCCACTATAGTAAAAATTTGTGAAAGAAGTGGATTTGGCTGGGATGATACTTTGAAGATGATCACTGCCAGTCCTAGTGTGTACCATGCCTATGTTCAGGTATTTGATATATTTATATCTTGTGTATATAAAATTTTCCACTTGTTCTAGTTTTTTATTAATTTTCCAACCTATAAAAGATTTTTCTACTTGTAATCCTGATTCCCTGGTTCTCTTTTGCTTCAAGTTAGGAACAGGGCTTCTTATAGTTTTGTTTTTTGTCCTGGCTTTCCTTCCCTTGTACAATTGTCCATACTCAACCCTTACACATCAGAAACTGAAATAGAAAAATATACTCCTTAAAGGACATGATTTTTGAACTCTTCTTGTAGGTATAGAATGTATCTTACCCAGTTTATTGGATATCCACATGTCTTTCTGGTTATGCTGAAATCGTTTAAAAAGGAAAAAAAATTCCAAATCCCTTAAAATGGACATAGTTGATTTAATATTCGTCCACTAGTAAATAGGATGAACAATTATTACCAATATTATCAGTGCTATCAGTGGGGTCTGATAAGTTTATACAGGAAACACTAATATCTATGTAGTTAAATGGTAATATGATTTTACCTTATTTGTGGTTTTGGAGATGTTGCAATGATGGCAAGTGAACTGGAAATTTGGTAGTGCTCCAATTGGTTTTCTACAATTCTGTGCTGGACATGCTAGAATGTAGAGATGACAATATAGCTGCACTATATTCACTGTTGCTTTAATCCAAAAAGGCTTTGCCTGTGAGTTCCACTGGATTCAGATGCAAATAGTTCTAAAGAAATAGTGGTAGTAAGTAGGTATAAATGTGATTGATGTGTGCAACGTATAAGGAGTGTTTAAGATTCATGAATCCTTTATTCTGGAGTAGGCTTAATGGTTTGATGAACTCATCATAAATGTTGTCAACCATTATAGCTTCAATAATTGTAGATTTGTGGGCTTTTGTCCTTTTGGAAGTGTTCAAGGACTGATGAAATGATACATTTGTTTTTGGACTCTGAATGTATAGACATCATTATACTTCTTGTTAAGTTCTTTATCACAATGCAAATATATTGTTATAATTGCAAACACAATTCCTAAACTCTATTGCTTCTTCTGATTGAGCAAAGATATAGCAACATTAGTTCACATGACATTTCAGTTGCTAACAGCTGCACTATTGTTTTCTACTCTTTTGGTACATATGGAGAGAACTGGAGAAGCCTTAATTTTTTTGGATTTAACTATGTAGAATTACCCTTTCATTACTGTTGCGCTCAAAGACATTCAATTATTCATGATAGCTGTTGACTGCTCTACTGGTTTGTGATATGCAGAAAAATCCTGGTCACGACAAGTATATTCACAATAAAATTGAATTGTATGATGAAATGGCTATTGTAGTTGGAAAAGATCTAGCCACCGGGTCTTTTGCAAAATCATTTGTCGATGTGAATTTGGAAGCTGGATTTGTTGCAGATGATGTTGCTGAGAATACTGTAGAGACAAGTGTGCAAAAGGATGTGACTAGTGCTGGAGCAACATCATCGGGAACCAAACAACATCGTAAAAGAAATCGCAACAATGAAGACCTTGAAAAGATGACTGAAAAACTAGGAGAAGTGGCAGCTGCGTTAACAAAAATTAGTGCAAACAAACTTGATATCAACCAGCTACATGATGAGATTATGAAGATAGAAGGCTATAGTGAAGAATTTCTAGACTCGGTATTCGATCATTTGGTGCAAAATGAGAAGTTGGGAAAAGCATTTATGGCGAAGAGTCAAAGACTTCGATTGATTTCTCTCGAGAGGTTCAAGAAAGATTGGGGCGTTGAATGATAAAATATCAAGAAGTAACCCATGACTATGACATTAGATTAAGATTTTCTTGGCAAGTGAGTTGGGCCAATGTTGTTGCTTCTTGTGATTTGCTTGATTCAGATATTGAAAACGAATTTATGTGCTGGAGGCCTATGATACTAGTCATTTGAGCCAAGTAGCTTTGGTTTTGAAAAGAAAAAAGAGAAATTGACATATTCTCTCTGTTTGGAATTTGGATGGGATAGTTGGGGCCTGGATGCAAGTGTTAAATTCTTTATAATGGGAACATCATAGTCAAGGATGTAATTATGTAAAAAGGTTGTTTAACGGCATGCCTAGATCCTTTGAACCTGCCATCGTATTAAATTCTTCTTCATCCTTAAAAGTCCAATTTTTTCACTTTGAAGCAGGAGGAGGAGCAGTCTAATTATAGCAGTAACGTTAATTCCATCTGTTATTAGTGATGTTACTGTTATTCTTTCAATCATACCTTCTCCTTCATCTCGTATTGTCATAGGCTAGACATGGTCTGTGGTGTAATGTGGTTTGGATGATGATGAAAAAAAGATTGGATTGGATCACTTCGGATCCCATTTTCTTGATTAACGAATGGATTCATTACTATTGTGCTGTAACCGGTGGTTCCTTCCTTTTTATTGAACAACTTTATAGATATTCTTGTGACATTTATATTTTTTAATTAATTAGGTCCAGGTGGATGTTAGTGCATTTATAGGACTTCTATGTAATGGCTATGATCCTCCGTAGAAGTTTGAATTCAAGGACAAATAACTTGATTGCCTGTAATTGCAATTGAATGTTTTAATTGGTGGCCTTAGTTTGGTTTCTGTAATTTCTCTTTTATCTTATTTAATCAAATTCCATCAAAAATATGAATGGAAATATGTGAAAAGATACATAAAATGAATGTCAATTTTGATGAAAATAAGAATATGGTTATAGTGGATATAAAGTAGAATTGGTCTGTAAAGAGATGAAAATTTGAAAGTAGAATAACATTTGGAACATATCAACTAACACTAAAAAAAAGAACTTGGAAGATATTTTCACTACTAACCAAACAGCGAAAAATTAAGGAAAAAATGAATTTGGAAAATATTTTCACTAACCAACCAAACACAGGAAAATTATGAAGAAGGAAATGATTTTCTAGGAAAATAGCTTCCATGGAAAATATTTTCCTAGGGAAAATATTTTACGTCCAACCAAACGGACCGTAAATCTCAACCATAATGATAAGCATAAGACAGATATTTCGGGCATGTTATTATTACTCATTTCGGTTCAAAGTGTGAATGATGATAAATTATAGCTGGCATTCATAAAGTGGCTAGTGTGTATCAAGCAATTGGAATTGTCAAAGTTGATTGGTTGGATGTATCTGCGGCTCACGAACTCGCCGCTGATTTGAGCAAGGTGTAATCCTCATTCTTATTATAAATGGATTACTTGTCTGATTAGAAGAAAAGAAAACAAGAAAAAAATGGTATGCATTTACAAACTAATCCAACTATAAAAAACAACTGAAAAGAAAACTCCATAACATAAATAGGCTCAAGAGTCAAGACAGCCATTTTTACGCAGCCATTAAATTTTGTGAAAAATAAATAAATGAATAAATAAAAGTTTTAGAATTGGAAAAAAAAAAGCAAGAGGGTTTAGAGCCAAAAAAAATACAACAAAATATTAAAACAAAAGCTGGGTTTAGAGCCAAAAAAATACAAGAAAATTTTAAAAAAAACTATGTTATTTAGTTATAGAATAATAGATTTATTAGTGTGATCAAAAGAGAATGAGAATAATAGGAAAAAAAATGAGAGACCCTAATAAAAATATTTAATTTGAGAGAAAAAATAGGAGTAATTAATGCATAATGAATCTCAGGAAAATCAAAAGATTAATTAATTGAAAGAAATCATGGCATTTTAAGTAAAATATGCTCTGGTAGGAAGATAATTCTTCAAACAATATCGCTTGCCATCAATCAATTGATCTTATATATGTTCATTGATTTTTCTAAGATTCATTGTGCATTAATTATTCCTATTTTTCTCGCTAATTAAACATGTTCTATTAGGATCTCTCGCTCCTCTACCTATTATTCTCATTCTCTCTTTTCAATCGCACACTGATAAATCTATTATTTTATAATTAAATAACATAGTTTTTGTTTTAATCTTTTCTTGTATCTTTTTGACTCTATATCCTCTTGCTTTTTTTTTTCAATTCTAAAAATTTTATTTATTCATTTATTTACTTTCCACAAATAGAACTTCATTTAACTCTAACAAATTTTAGTTTAAAATAATTATTATTATGATATTATTATAACTCAACACTTTAGTATAAAATTTCTTTGACATGCAACATGCATTTTTCATTTGAAATTTACTTGTTTATCATGCCTTTAAGAAACCAATACTATTAAAACTTTACCATCTTTTCCTTTTTTATGTTTGTCATGTAAATCTTGATTTTATCTATTATCAAGTATTCGTATTTATCATGTAACACTTGATTTCTATCAACTATTCATATTCTCTAATAATTAGATGAAAGTAAATTTAAATTACATTATGTTGTATATCCCATGAATATTAAAGGAAAAGTAAGGCTATTTTTTGGGATTATTTTCATTTTAAACTATTATTTATTTTGACTTAAATTATGTTGTGCTTGAAAAAAGAACTTTCTGAGTAAAATTATAAAAATAAAAAAAAATAAGAGCATGTAAAATTAGTATGCAAGAAATTATTAAAAACAAGTCCAATTTAATAAATCATGAAAATAATTGATGAATTAATAAGTGTGTGAGAGAGATAGAGAGAGAAGGGGGGAGAGAGAGGGGGAGAGAGAGAGAGAGAGATGTCGCCACTGTTGCCAGCCGCTAGCCACTGGGGACTTTTTTGATTGCCAAAAATTATCAAAATATATCCTTTCACTCGATTTTTTGCCTACATTTCTAAACTTAGGTTTCACAAAAATGAACGAATCATGATGAAAAATAGCAAATATATCTCAGTTTCTCTCTCCTTCAAAATTCCTAAAATCAAACCCAAAAATTCACAAAAAAATACACCATCATACTCCTTACAAGATGGGAAACTCAAAACAACCACTTAATTCTCAAGTAAAGGTCATCAAATTATATGTTCATATGCAAAAATTAAAAATTTCTTCGTGAGACCCACTTGTCAAAATTTGAAAGCTAAACCACATGAAAATAGAAAAATGAAAACCTTGGTGGTGATGAATGCTGTAAGGTTGGTTAGAGAATTCTAGTTCATTTTGGTCTTGTTCTGAAGATAGTCTTTCTTCTCGTCTTTCCTCTCTCTCTCTCTCTCTCTCTCTATTTTTTTTTTTTTTTTTGCTTTTTGTGTGTGTGTGTGTGTGATGGTGCATGCATTTGTGTGTGTGTCCTTTAGAGGGAAGAGGAGGGTAGTGAGTGATAGGGTGCATAATTAGTGTAATATTTGTGAATTTTTTCTATTTACTTTGACTAAATATTGCACTTATTAGTGGATTACATTTCAATTTGGCATTTGATGGCAATCGCAGGACTTGGGAGGGAAAAGGGGTTTAAAAAAAAGCTAATTCTCAGAAGACTTTTGTCAAAGAAAGTGTTGGCGTGCTAAAAGTCTATTGCGAAAACCAAGAGGATCGGGAATTTTTTGCTATCGTAGAGTTCCCTAATTGATTTCAAACTTGCTGGGATTAGGGTTTATTTATTAGAAAATAATTAGGAAGTTATGTATTTATCTTTTTGTTGACTCTTAAAAAGATTCTCTTTTCCTAATTGGTTGGAGATAGAGTTTTGGTAACTATAAAAGATAAGAATAGGAGAAGGATAAGAGGAATCATTATTTTTCTCTCTCTCACTCTCTTAGGAATGTTTTTCTCATCATCTTTTGCTGGTTGTTCTTCCAATGAGGAGTGGCTAAATAGATTCTTCTATCTCGAGGATAGCTTGAGGACTTGATTTTACAAACTGTGAGATCGAATTAATTATATTTGTTTCTATTATTTGTTGGTATTTGTTCATTATTTGATTTCGATGCTTAATGATTATTCTGTTATTTGAATATCAAAGGGACCGATATTTGAATTAACCTGATAATCAACTATTAATTAAAGCAATTGAATCCGCAATTGTTTGACTACTTTAATCTCGGTAGCAACTGACATAATTAGTTTTGTGGCAGGAGAATATATGATCTAACTTAAAGAGACCCTCGTAGCAAGTTGATTGGTTACAATTAGACTCTTCTAATTATTAATACAATTGGGGAATTAAACTTCTATGGTCATACCTAGGGTTGTTTCCTAATTAGAGAAATAATTAACGGTCATATCTTGACTATCAATAAATTAAGAAAGAGTTGGCTATTAAGTTAGAACTAATTTATCAATAAATAATTGAATTCATCTTTACATCTAGGATCAGTTTATGAACCCTATCTGAAAGTTACTCCTTTGGCTAGAGCATTCATTGTCATTCTTTAGATTTGATATTTTTTATTAGTGTAAATTAATTAGTTTATTGTCTAAAAATCCCCCTTTTATTTATTACTTTAGAAGGAAATAAATCAGTCTAGTCCCTGTGGATACGACCCCACTCAACGCTATACTTGAATTTAAGTTTTTAGAGTAGGTATTTTTATTTTTGATTGGTTGACGACCCATCAGTGATTGTGTTGTGTGCTTAAGTGAGAAGAGGAGAGTGGTAAGTGTGAGTGTCTTCTGATTGAGTGAGAAGAGTGAGAGTGGTGAGTAATTCGAATGTAAATAATTCGAATTATATACGGATTTGGTAATAGAGATTTCAATTCGGAATTTTCTAAATTTGAATTCAAAAATAAAAAATAAAAAAAAGTCTGTATATATATATATATATATATATATATATATATATATATATATATATATAGTATATAGACTATATTCTATACACTTATATAGTTATATATAGGGTATTATATACGGAGTACTGAGTAGTAATTAGTAAGGTAAATGTAAAAGTAAAACAGGCAAAAAGTTAAAAAGAAAGGGTCAAAAGTGAAAACTAAAAACCTAACAAAGGAAAAGAATCAGAAAATCAGAAATTATTTCCTTCTCCTCTCACTCTCTGTCGAAGAACCCTAATTCCCCAATTCCCAATTCCATTTCCATTCCTTCTCTGTCGGAAGAGCCGCCGTCTGCCCTTTCCTCTCTCCGATCTCTCATCTCTCCGTCTCTGATCTATTCAGCATTTGAGGCTTTTGAGCTAGTGCGTCACTGGAGTTGAGCTCCAAGCCTCCAACGAACGACAAGCGGAAGCTCCAAAAAGGCAAAGAATCAACGCAATCTGTCAAAAATTTTTAAGAAGTTGGCAAAATTTTTTCTGATCTTATGTTAAAACTTGATAATTTGATATTTTTGTCACTTGTTGACACTTGACAGATAGCAGAATTGATTGAATAATGTCAGCTGAGAGCAAGAATGCTTTGGAGGAGTTGGAACATGAAGCTACATCTCATAATCCTCCTCTTAGTCCAACTCCAACTCAATCTCATGATAGCTGTGGTAATGAAGGACCTGAAGTTCAACAAGGTTAAAAAAAAAGAGGTCCATACAAGCCGAGGTCTTGGGTGTAGGATCACTTTGCTGTAGAGTGGGTGAAAAACATCAAGCATGGTAGGTGTAAGTACTGTGCTTTACTTATTGCTACTGACTCTAGGCCTAGGGTACGACTCCCTTAGTTAATCACTTCAAACATTGTAAGCAGAATCCTAATAATAAGGGCAGTGGTCAAACTAGTTTATGCTTAGGGTTTACTGATGATGGGGATGAGTCTAAGACTACTTTAATTGGCTGGAAATTTGATCAAGAAGCTGTTAGGAAGAGTATTGCTTACATGTTGATAGTTGATGAGTTGCCATTTAAATTCATTGAAGGAAAAGGATTTTAACGTCTTATGCGTACTGCTTGTCCTCAGTTTAAGATTCCCTCTAGGTGGACTATTTCTAGAGACTGCTATCATCTCTATTTAGATAAGAAATCAAGGTTAAAGACTGTTATTAAAGATGCATGTAGTAGAGTGTGCCTCACAACTGATTCTTGGACATCTATACAGAGGATTAATTATATGTGTTTGACTGCACATTTTATAGATAATGATTGGAAATTGAACAAGAGAATAATAAATTTTTGTCCAATTTCTAGTCATAAAGGAACTGATGTGGGAAAGGCCATTGAGAAATGCTTACTTGAATGGGGTATTGTTGCTGTTTTTACTGTAACTGTTGATAATGCATCCTCTAATGATGTTGCTGTGTCATATTTGAAACAAAAAATTCAAAATTGAGGTAAGGCTGTGCTTGGAGGAAAATGGATGCATGTAAGATGTGTTGCTCATATTGTGAATCTTGTTGTCAATGATGGTTTGAAAAGAATTGGAGAATCAATTGAATGCATTCGGAAGGCAATGAGATATGTTAGACAATCACCTGCTAGGCTAAGAAAGTTTAAAGAGTGCTGAAATTGAAAAAATTGAATGTAAAAAACTGTTGAGCCTAGATGTTTGTACTAGGTGGAACTCAACATATATTATGTTAGACACAGCACAAGATATGAGAGAGCCTTTGTAAGATTTGAGGAGCAAGATCCCCTTATGGTTTAGGAACTACAATCATTGCTAATGAGATCAGATTGGGAAAAAGCTAGATTTATGGTTGTATTTCTGGAAAATTTTATGATTTGACTGTGAAAGTTTATGGAACTAAATATGTGACCTCTAATGATTTTTTTAATGATATCAGTCACATAAATGGGATTTTAAAGGAGATGATTGAAAGTGAAGATTTTGAATTGAGTGCAATGGCAATGTCTATGAAGGATAAGTATGACAAATATTGGGGGAGAATTGAAAAGATGAACATGATAATTTTTATTGCTGTCATGCTTGATCCTAGGACTAAATATGAGTATTTTGAATTTGTTGTTATGAAAATGTATGGGGAAAGTGAAGGTAAGGTTGTGGCGGAAATGGCAAAAGAAGCTATGTCTGAGTTGTTGTCGCGCCCCATTTTTTGAAAGGAGGGAATGAAACCCTCGTCGTTTCGGGTTTTTAGTGGAAAAAGGTTTTTTGGTTAAAAACTGATTTTTTGATTTTTTGAAAAAGAAATGGGTCATGGGACTACAAAAATGCAACGATTTGGACCCAAAAACAAAAGTCTAGAAAAGGGTTTTTAGAAAAGTTTGGAGTCGCCACTTGGTATAGAGTTTAGGTGTACCAAGTCACCCAAAAGTTTTAATTAATGAAAATAAACTAAGAAAACCCTTTTTAGACGACTCCAGCTCTTTGAAAAACTAGAGAAAAAGGTTCGGGGGTCACGGTTGAAAGAAGGGAAGGCAAAGATTCGATGTTACTCGTCTCTAAGGCACCCTTCTAACCTAACCAAAGCTAGTTGCAAGATTTAGTTAAAAATTTCCTAATTCTAACTTTAAAATTTATCACATTTGGATGTTAACTATATGGATGCAAAACCTAAACCTACTATTGGATCGAGAGGGGCAAAATGTCTCCTTGAGGTTTGATTGGAATTGATCACATTCGTTGTGTCATCCAAATTTGATCCCTCGAGGAGGTCACGAAAAATGCAAATGATGAGACTTGAACAAACGGGAAAATAGGGTTTTCAAAAGAAATGTAATTTTTATAAAATTTCAAAGGAAAATAAATTAGATTTTTGAAAAGATCAATTTTAAGTGCAAAGAAGAACTTGAATTTTCAAAAGATGCAATTTTAAGAAAAAAGGATTTTTGACTTTGAATTGCTAAAACATGAAGAAGAAACTTTGATTTTTAAAGAATGATTTTGATAGAATTTAAAATAATGCACATGTATGTCCTAAAGAGGGATAATGCAACATAATGGATGCGGGGGACTAAATTCGTGACTTCAAATCTTCCTTTTCATAGAAGGAAATAAAAGCGTGCTAAGGCTAGGAAGCCATACTCGCTCTTTTCCCTAATTCAAAGGATAAAGCCCTAAAAAAGAACTAATCTATTTTTAATGAAAAAGAAAACTAAATGACATGTTTCGCATACAGGATGGGAGAATAGTAACATGCAAAAATGGAAAAGAAACTCTAAAAGTGAAAAGTGTGTGAAATTTGTATCTAATGCATGAACGGCATTAAAGGTCTAGCATTGGACTAGCCCTCGTCTAAAAGTTTTCACTAACATTGGATTAGTGAGAAATCGAAAGGAAAGGCCACAACTAGCGTTGGACTAGTATGGTGATGTCAATACATTTACACAATAAACATGTAGACATGATAATAAAGTAAGTAAACACATAAAACACATAAACACATAATACATAGGCATAATATCTAGATGCAAGACCCTAGGAAAGCAAGTAAACACATAAACATGCAAGCACGCAAAATAAGCATATAAAACCTAATTGTTATATTGGGGAAACCTAAATACATTCTAAGGGGAAAAAATTCGGAATAATAATCTAACTATTACATTTTTCTCGAATAAATACACTTTTTGCAAAATTAAACCTATCTATCACAACTTGGCATCCAAGGCCTCCAAATGATTTACCCAAAAATTAAATGACATAAATAAAGACTAGACATGAATAAAAGCAAAAAAAAACTTAATTTAAAACATGCAAGATCATGCAAAAACACATAAGAGCACATAATAGGGGAAAGAAGTTACCATCCCTTGATGTGATGCCTTAATTGAATCCTTAAATGAGGGGAATGGTTATCTAAGACTCAATGTCAATAAAAGGGATCAAGGTACCAATTTAAAGGAAAAATCAATCAAAAATTCAAAGAAAAGGTATCAAAACAGATTCTGCAAGCAACATGGACAAGACTAGGAAATCTGAGTAATAGAGTAAGATTCGGAACAAAGAGCAGGAAATAGCAACAAAACCGAGGAACAGAGAGGTTACGCTGAGGAACGCTGATGAGCAAGCAAGTCAACGTTCCCAACATGCAAAATGTAAAGTTCGAGGAAACGGACTCAGCCACGTAACGGTCTGCGTCTCTTCCCATCTTCAAAATATCAGGAAGATTGCTTCCAGTTTTTGAGACAATAACACAAAAAAAATCTTCAGAGGCAAGGGAATCTATTTAAAGCATTAAACATCATCATTCAGATCATGTCACAACAAGTTAAAACCGAAAAAGGCCAAATCTTAAGCATCAATATCATCAAATAGACAAAAAAGGGGAAAGGGAAGAACTGTCAGGCTAGAAACGCGGGAAGTTACGCGGACTGGCCTGCGTAATAGATCCGCGTTTCTTCACATCTTCAAATATTCAAGAAACGCTGAGGAGTTACAAGCAGAGCTCCGCGTTTCTTCACATCTTCAAACATTCAAAAGGAAACGCGGAGCGCTACGGAGTAACCAGCGCAGTATCCCGCTTCTTCACATCTTCAAAACGTGAAGAACATTTTTCCAGAAATTTTTCAGAAATCACAACAAAATCAACACAGAAGCATCAAACGTCTGATTTTAAACGTCAGAACAAGACTATGAGCCTTACCAAGGCTTTATAAACAGAACATGCTCATATAACAACCAATAATCATCATCAAATGTCATAAAACTTAAAAAACCACTTTTAAGACCTTGGTTCCACCAAAAGGTCTGATTCTCAGCAATTTTCGACCAGAAAAAATAATAGATAGAGTAAAGGAAGACTACCTGATTCGGAGGCTTGAAAAGAACGAAAAGGAATCACCAAAGTTCAAGAAATCTTCACTAAAAAAAGGAAACCCTAGTTTTTATCTTTTCTCTCTTTTTCTTTTTCTCTTTGATTCTCAATCCTTTTTCTTTTTCTTCCTAATTTCTTTCTTCTCTCTTTCTGCTCACTCTCAGCCTCCCTCTTCTCTCTTTTAGAAAACCTTAACATGTGTGATTTATAGGCATTAAAACCTACAACCAAAGGCTTAGATGCATTTAGGGTTTGTTGGTTGATTTTTGATCATTAGATGGGGTGTTAGGGATTAAGGGTGAGTTAGGGATTAACTAAATAGGTTTCTTGATGCTCAAGTCGCAGAAAATACAGCTGGAAATGAGGAGAAAAGGATGGAAAAATCATGCGTATTTTTTAGCCTCTCGTTCTGGTTCGGACAGCGGACCACTCCACGTAACAGGTCCGCGTTTCAGTTCTAAGCCCTTTTTTTAAACCTACAAAAATAAGAAAAAATGTGTTAGAATATTCAAAAATAATAACTAAATATTAATAGATAAAAACATAAGAAAACAATTGAAATAGTCAAAATTTGGTATCTACAGTTGTTTAATGAATATAAGAGGATGAACTCCCCTTCAGCATTTAGTACCTCTTCTTCCTCATCTTCACCGGTCCGAATCAGAAGTAGTAGTCGCATTCTTTCTTCGATGTTTCAAAAAAAAATCACTGATAGGTACAAAATGGAGTTTAAAAAGAAAAAATGGAACTTGAGGTAAGGACAACAAGTCTCGAGTTGGATAAGTACCTTAATGAGGATTGTGAAGATGATGATGATAAGTTTGATATCTTGGGATGGTGGAAGGCTAATAGTATCAGATTTCCAATTCTTTCACAAATGGTTCGAGATGTATTGGCTGTTCCTATTTCCATTGTTGCTTCCGAATCTGCATTCAGTACCGGAGGTCGTGTTCTTGACGCTTTTAGAAGTTCTTTAACTCCAAGAATTGTTCAGGGCCTTATATGCGCTCAAGATTGGCTTAGGTCAACAACTTCTGAAATCAATGTGGAAGAAACTTTGGAGGAGCTTGAAGCCTTTGAATCTGGTATAATATTATCATTTTTTATTTTTGTCACTTAATATTTTTAATATCTACTACCTATTAATGATGGTTGTTGCTTGCTGTTTTTGTAGCTTTGGTAAAGAATGGGGATGAACCTACCATCATTGATCTTTGACAAGTTAATCGATTGAAGAATGATGATTGGTCTGACTGGCGAGTCTCGCTGCTCCGCCTTCTTTCTTGGCTTAGGAGTTTGATTTGATTGACAAGTTCTTTATTTATTTTCTGCAAATCTTTAAATTTGGATTTGTACTTTCTTCATGCTTGCTGAAATTTGATTTTGTAGTTCAAGTTTGCATTTTGTTGAATCTGTTCTGTACTTCTGCTCATACTTTCTTCATGCTTGCTGAAATTTGATTTTGTAGTTCAAGTTTGTATTTTGTTGAATCTGTTCTGTACTTCTGTTCAATGGCCTGAATGTTATTATTAAAGCCTGGTTTTGAAACTCATATTGAAGAATTTGCATCACTGAGATTAATTGTAAGCTTGAAAGATTGTCTTGACTGCCCAACTTCTATTGTCTTCCTCCTGACATTAGGATTACCAGCTCAAAGGCATATCAAGAAGGAAAGGTAGTATTTTGGGTTTGTAAAGTGGATTCACATGTGGTGCAAACTGCAAAGCTGAGACTTATTTTCTTCAGCTGATTGCATTTCAATGTTCAGTGATGACTTCAGAAATTCGAAACGAATTCAATTCGGAATTTAGTTATTCGAAATCGAATTAGGACGGTAACCAACAGTATAAAAATTCCGAATATTTCGATTTCATATTACCGAATTATCGAATTCACTACCGCTTAACACACACAAGTCAAGCACAAGTACAAGAGAAGGTCAATTAAATTCAAGTATATCATGGATTCATGTCACATAATCAGTTACAAACTAGGGATCTAATCGAATAGGGTAAGTACGGTAAAGTACACACCACCCCATACGAAGGACAAATACTACCTTCACGATTTACATTCATAACACATAGCAAATCATTTCAAGTAAAAAGTAGGGAACACTTACCACTAGTGAGGTTCAATTTTCTAAATCTTGAGCACAATTGAATTCACCTTCGAATCCTAGGAGCAAGTACAAGCATGCGATAAGTTTCACCTCAAACAATTGCCAACAACCAATTAAAATTGTTCGAGTACTAGTTTGCTCAAGTTCCCAAAGGTTTGTCAAAACTTTCTATCAATTCCAAACGTTCATGACGAGTAAGAAAATGGCATAAAACATTTTATTTGAAACTGAAACTTTGAATGCAACCCAAACTTTCCACATATACTCGGATCAAAATATTAGCATATATCTAGTGTAATTTCCATCAAAATTGACACACAAGAATCATGAAAACATCCACAACATTTCGGATACTCAAATCTGTCCATTTTAGCAAATTTTTCCCTTTAAATCAGCACTCACATTTTTACTAGACTACTTATCAAAAGTAGAGGAAAACCATTCAAATTAATAGGTTCAAGCTTCAAGAAATCTTATTTTCCTGCTTTACGCAATAATTTTTGAAAAATCATATCTTGAGTTCCGTAAGTCCAAAAATTACATACTTTATACCGT
This sequence comes from Gardenia jasminoides, assembly GCA_013103745.1. Taxonomy (NCBI): domain Eukaryota; kingdom Viridiplantae; phylum Streptophyta; class Magnoliopsida; order Gentianales; family Rubiaceae; genus Gardenia; species Gardenia jasminoides. The sequence continues at coordinate 29,298,385 of CM023105.1, forward strand.
TGGAAAATAGACTCGAAATACTACATTTGATCAGAAGACATTTTCACAACTTTCCATTGAAAATTAGGTCAAATTCCAGCCACAAGTTGCTGCTCAACCAAGAGCCAAAACAGAATAGTTTGAAATTTCAGCCAACTTTGAAAAATTGCTGGTATTTATTTATTTTTTACTTCGTATAAAAATCTGAAATTTTTACGGTTAAAATATTTTTGAATCTAATTTCCAACACAACAAACAGAACTCGATTTGAATTTTTCTATAATAAGTTATAGCAATTTTCTGAAGACTACTCAATGTTCTCTGCAAAAATCTTAAACAGCTTTTGACCCAACTTACAACCACTTAAACTCATTATTTTTGGTTCAATTCCAACACACATTCAAAATCCAATATTTAGAAAAGATCATTAGACAAAAGTTCACCCAAAATTTTGAAAATCTAGGATGAAATAAGCATGAACAATTTCGGCCAACCAACAGTGAAAAATTCCATATTTGCACTTCTTCTTTTAGCTCAACTTTAACTCAATCAAATGAAGTGATTTTTCGGAGATTTTTCACACACACATAGCCCAACATGTAGCAAGAATTTGGCATCAATTTAACCACAAAATTTTGAAATTAAAATAGGAGAAAACTCTAGCAGATTTTTCAGATAGCCCCCTCCCCTTCTCTTCCAATTTTTCTCCAACAATTTTCTTTGTAGCCACAAGATGATTTCTTCTCATATCAACACCCACAACCACAACAAGATTCCTCAATTCCACTATCTAAGAGTCCACCTCAAGTCATCTACCTAAATTGGGAATTCAAGAGCCCCAACTCCAATGTTCCAAGATAACAAATTTCTAGCAAAAGAAAACCATAGATCTAGTGTAGATCTTGAAGATCTACCATTTTCAAGGCTAAAACCAAAGGATCTAGACCTCTTACCTCAAGATCTAGCAAGATCAAGTGAGATCAACCCAAAAGTTGTCTTCCAAGTTTTGCACCTTCAAGATCTTCCAAGAATAGACAAAGATCTACTTGTTTCTTGGTGATTTCTTCCACAAAAACTTTTAGATCAAGGACGGCTGCACCTTCTCTCCCTCTCTCGAGCCTCTCTCTCTCTCTCTCTCTCTCTCTCTCTCTCTCTCTCTCACTCACGGATCACTCTCTCTCCCTCTCTCTCTTCCTCGGCTGAAGTAACAAGAAGAAGGAGAAGAGATGTTGTTGGTGTTTTTCAAGTGATGTCTTCAAGGAGCAAGAAGATGAACAAGATAAAGCTCTCACTTCTCTCTAATCTCTCTCTCTATCTCGGCTCTCTCTCTTGCTTGGCTGATTAGGAAAAGAAAATGGAGCCAATAAAATTGACAAATGAAGACTAAATGCTTGGCTTTCCCCTTTTTAAGGGTAGTTGGTGAACAACTTCACCAACTCCACTTTATGTCACGTCCTCGCGCGATACTCTAACTTTTACTGGATTTTCTCCATCCAACACTGTCCTATCATAAATATATCTCTATGAAACCTTTACATGTGCTCGGTTTCATCCTAGAGCTACTATTCATGTCACGATTCAAAAATTAACACTTTAAACTGGCCAAAACAAAAAAAAAAGGGCAATTTATTCATGAAAAAATTCTCTAAATTAGAAAATGATAACTCGATGCATAAATTCACTAATATTTTAGTGAAAACACATAATATAAATATTATTATTTATTTTTCAATAAAATACAATTTTGGGTCCTCACACCTAAAGGAATCTGCGTCTTGTCTTCCTTAGATCTTCCTTCATACTCTTTTTGTTCCTCAGCTTTAGCTTGTGCTTCATGATATTTCCTCATGTCATTTACTGTTTTATTTACCTGCACCACAGGACTCATCTTTTGTTTGTTGAACTGAAATTCATTTCTAGCTTTCCAAATTTGCTAGAAGATGTGAATAGTTAGAGCAATATGTTCAATCCCATCCTTCCTTTGACTCACTCGCATTAATTCCTCCTACCATAACCAAAAATTCCCTCTAAAATTTCAAGTCCATCCCAACTAATTGGAGCACATTTCCATATTAATTTAGCATTTTCACACAAAAACAACATATGCTCTAACATTTCCACCTGTCTTCCACAGCACTTATATATGGATCTCCAATTCCAGTTCTGGTGGTAATAATCTCATTGACAAGTAGGATCCTTCTCAAACACTTCCACACAAAATGTTTTAACTTATACTTTACATTCAATCCCCATAACTATTTCCATATCCTTGTGTTTTTCGCATTTCTGTTGCTATTACATTCAATCCCCATAACTGTTTCCATATCCTTGTGTTTTCCGCATTTCTGTTGCTAATTGCTAAGTCCTCCTTTTTCCTCTTAGCTTTTGCTTTTGTGCTCTTACTAACATCCAGTAGATTCTATCCTTGTGATTTTACTTAAGATATCCTTGCATGTTTAATTGCACCTAGTAATTCCTATTAACATGTTTAATATCACATCTAAAATTATAATTTTGACAATGTAGGAACATTTTAGAATGGCTTCAAATCAAGATATTAGTTGGGCTCATACTACTTTTATTGGCAATAGTAGAAAGGTTTCAAAATGCAATTACTGTGGTAAAATTATACATGGAGGAATTACAAGAATGAAGCAGCATATTACACATGTATCAGGACAAGTAGAGGCGTGTTCAAGAGCTCCAAACGAAATAACACAACTTTTGAAAAAACACTTGACTCAAGGTAAGAGTGCAAGAGCTGCAATAAAAAAGAAAAAAGAAGCATTGTTTCAATCCTTCAATCTTGAAGATGAAGATGAGGATAATGATGATGATGATATCTTTGAAATTGAGGAACAAGAAATGGATATTTTGGAAAAAAATAGAATATAAGCGAGCCATGAGAGAAGTAGATACATGACATTTATGGAAGAACAACGTGGGCATTCTATATTTGGAGATCAGCCAACTATAAATTTTATGCCTGGTACGTATATAGAAATATTTAAGAAATAATACACCATTTTTAGAATATAAGACTTATTTACTAAAAAAATTATCACCTTTTACGTGTTATGTTGCAAGGAGTGGCAGCAGTTCAAACATACCTAATCTATTATCCTTTGGAAGTAAAAGACCTTTATCACAAAGTTTTAAACTTAAAGCCGGAGATTTGGGGTCAAAAGGAGTTGATGCATACATGTTTTCCTCTAAGAATAAGTCAGTGAAAAATATGTTCTCCAAAGAAAATGCCAAAAGAGTTGGTAAGGCAATTTCGAAATTCTTCCACTTTAATGCCATACCATTTAATGTAGCTGATAGTGGTCATTATTATCAATCGATGATTGATACAATTGCTACTGCTAGAACTAGAATTAAAGGACCAACAGGAAAACAAATTGGACGTGAATATCTAAATGAAGAGATGGCAGAAGTTGAACAATACATCAGTTCCTTGAAACACAAATGGAAAACATATGAGTGCGCAATCATGTGTGATGGTTGGAGTACTCGGACAGAACATCCGATCATTAATTTCATGGTGTACTGTGATAGAGACATGATATGTCACAGCTTCGTTGACTGTACAAATGAGACAAAGACTGTAGGTTTTGTATTTTCCTTGATGGATAAGGTTGTGGATTCCATAGGAGAAGAAAATATTGTATAGATTGTCACTGATAGTGAATCTAGTATGCAGGCAGCTGGGCAGCAACTAATGAAGAAAGGAGACATTTATTCTGGTCACCATGTACTGCACATTGTGTTGATTTGATGTTGAAAGACATTGGTAAGATGAAATCAATAAAGGATGCTATCAAAGACGGCAGGAGAATTACCCATTTTATATACAATGGTGACAAAGTGGTAAATCAGATGAAGACATATACAAATAATACAGAGTTGTTGCGACCCGATATAACAAGATTTGCTACCGAATTCATTGCAATAGAAAGTCTTCTTCTTCATGCTGCTGAATTGAGAAGAATGTGTACTTCAGATGAATGGCATAGGTATAATAATAATTCTAGAAGAAGAGAAGAAGCTGCTAAAGTGTTTGACTTGATTTTGCCAGAAAAATTTTGGAAAAGGGTACGGCGAGATTATGCAGTCATGGAGCCGCTAGTGAAAGGTTTAAAAGTGATTGATCAGGATAAAAAGCCCATATTGCCCATGATATATGAGGCAATAAATAGGGCAAAACTGGCAATACAAACTGCAGTGAAAGACTTTCAAACGTATTGGGATATCATTGATGACAGATGGTATAAGCAGCTACTTCGAGACTTGCATGCAGTAGGTAAGTATGTTTACAATTATAAATAAATATTCTTTTTAAAAATTATTTTGTACTAAAGATTTCCTCACTTGATTATTTTTTATGTCATTGTTCTAGCCTATTTCTTAAATCCAGTTCTTCAATATTCTGGAACTTGTGAATTTAATACGCCTAAAGTTCGAAGAGGATTGAAGGAAGTAATTAAAAGACTTGAACCAGATTTAGAAGTACAAGCAAAAGCAATGAATGAGGTAAAAAAAAAAAAAACAAGAAGATAATATTGCTTTATTAATTTGCATGATTTTTTGTGATTTTTTTTTATTACTAATAGTTTAACTTTTTGATATTCTTAGATAAGCATATTCGTCAATAAAATTGAAGAGTTTGGTAGTGCACTTGCAATTAAAGCAATGACTACATCTTTACCAGTTTTATAACTACATTTTTATCCTTTAAATTATATTATTCATCATTATATTATTTTAAGGGCAATTATTATATATGCATCACATCTACGGTTTTTTTTGGCATTATATGTTTTTAATAGCTAAATGGTGGAACATGTACAGTGAAGAAGCTCCTAATCTAAGAAAAATTGCCATTAAAGTTTTGAGTCAAACTTGTACATCATCTGGTTGTGAAAGGGAATTGGAGTAGGTGGTCTTTGATACATACAAAACTTTGGAACCGATTGGCAATTGAAAGGTTACACAAATTGGTGTTTGTGCACTATAACATGCGGCTTAGAGTGAAGAATTTGATGTACAAAAATGACACCGATGATTTTTATGATCCAATTGATTTAAATCACATTTTTTATGAAAATGATATATTAGATGAATGGGTGGGAAAATGAGCCATCTTTGATTCATGAAGATGATTTGGATGAAGCCGTTAGTGAAAGTGAAGAGAGAGAACAAAGTCATCATAATGATCATGATAGTGATATGCCTTTGTCCCAATTCATAACTGGTAAAAAAAAAAAAAGAAGCATAAAGAGCAAGTATCTAGGAGCAAAAGCAAGAGTATTGGGAAGAAAAAAGTTATATCAAAATCCATTTCATCTTCATCTACTAGCAACTCTAGCAGTGGAGAAGATGACAGTGGTAATGATAATGATGATGATCATGGAGGGGCAAACATGAGAGATTCTCAACGAAAAAATGTTAGTGGTGGTGGTGGTGATTATCAGGATAGCGAACATACTGGTGCCATGTCATGGGCTCAAGGAGATGATAACTACTATACTACTCAAGATACTGATCATGGTTATCGTCCCGATATAGAAGCACAGCGACAATATTTGAGCAGAATAACTGAATTTTCAAGTGAAGATGTCTCTTCTTACTATTCAAATTCTAGGAGATATTCTAGAGTTCATGAGCACATGCAAAATTTGAATATAGCTAACTCATATAGAGCCTATGGTTCTAGTAACAGTTTGGATACTAGATGGTCAAGACATGAGTTTGAATGATCATATGCACCTTCTACTAGTCATTACTCTGAATACGGATCATATGGTGGACCTAGCCATCTTCAAAGGTCCACCAGTGTTTCTTCTAGTAGATATTATAATTGGCCAATTGGAACACTTCATGAAGAATCTGCATCTAATTCAAATAGCATTGGCTATTATGGGCACAATTATGGTTCATCCAACAGTACCACTGATAGTTTGCACTATCGAGGGTTCGGTTACTACCATAGAGGTGAGGAATTTAGATCAAATCCACCATTTTTGCCACATTTTGATCATGACTCATCTAGTGCATCATCAAATTTAAAAGAGGAACAATATGGTTCATACATTTCTCCCTATTCACATGAAGGAAACCAAATTCAAATGCCATATCCTTATTATGATAGGCCGGTGGATGAACATGATTTTGAACCTGCTCGTCATTCTACATGGTATTAATAGGTATGTAAAGAAAGTAAAAATATGTGTTTACAATATTTGATAGAATTTAAGAATTATACATGCTTCATGAATTTTAAAATTTCAATGATATTTATTATTGTTTTGCTTGTTTTAGGAAATTGAGATCAATCACTTGGGCACTGCAACTGATCAATGTAGGGTGAAAATACTTACTAAGAATGTGGTGAAAATGCTTGTTTCTCTATGTTTTTGTATTTTATAATATTATTTGATAGGTATCTGTTGCTTTTGTTGTATCGAACTAAACACCACTACTTACATTGTAAACTAGGATTCTTATTGTACTATATAAGATATGATGCTTTTACTCTTATATTTAATTTTCCATATCATGTAAAATAGTATTAAAAGGCACATTTGATGCTAAAATTTTTTACTGCTAATATTATAGGTTTATGGTTACGGTAGCGTGACTTTATTTAAATGATTAGCAAGTATATATGATAATGTAGGTATTTAATAAATTTAATTTCATAATTGTTCTTGTTATGGTATTTTCTATTTTTAGTAATTTTTTTAGATTTTTTTGAAACTTTTATGTGCTATAATATGCGTATCACCCGATATTTGACTGATATGCCAAGTCGGGTGTGGAACAACCGCGATCGCGACACAACCGCGACTCGCGATAGCGAACCTTGCTTGTCATGCTAATTGGATTTTTAAAATTTCTTTTGCCACTTCCTCACAAAATGGTTTTTCCACCAATTGCTTATTCCACTTCCCTTCTATGATCAGTTCATGCACTTTTTTAATGTTAATGCCTTTTGGCGGAGTTGATTTGATCATTCCAATTCCTTTCCTAGGCAACCAATTATCTTGCCAAATAATGATTGTCTTTCCATCTCCTACCCTCTTTTTCACTCCTTCCTTAAGTAAATCCCTTGATTGCCTCATGCTCTGCCATATCCAATAGTCCTGAGCCTTCTTTTCCATAGTCCAAATAGAGGAACCCGTGAAATATCTTACTTTCATAACTTTGCTCATAAGTAAATTCGGTCTGGTTATAATTCTCTATAATTGTTTGGCCAATAAAGCTTGGTTAAAATCTTGAAAATCTCTAAAACCCAGACCTCCTTTACCTTTAACTTCAGCAAGGTCTTCCCATTTTATCCAGTGTATCATCTTCTCTCTTTTTGTTGCCCCCCGCCAATATCTTACCATTTCTTTGCTCATTTCTTTGCATAACTATTTGGGGCAACTTGCATATAAAGGAAGGGCCATAGCAACTGATTTCAACATGTTCTTTTTGGCAGCCTAACTCAAGAGCTTGCCTTTCCAATCATTTAGTTTCCTGCATAACCTCTCCTTTATCTATATCTATACTCTATATAAAAGTATCATGAGTCTTGGTGTGTAAGTGGAAGTAAAAATTGATCTTCGTTTCTGTGATACCGAAATTGCCCTCAATACTAATAATTAGACATATTGTATTGCATTTCCTTAATAATTAGTAAGAATTATGTTAACCATTACAAAGAAGCATTCATTGAGTTGTGGTGAATTCAACTTAAAAAATAAAAAAAAAAAAGAAGAAAAGAACAACCAATTCATTGCATTTCCTCAATAAATGATATAAATTATGCCAATAGTTATAAGAATGAAAAACATTCCCTTAAATCATGGTGAATTAAATTAAAAAAAGAACAACCAATTTATTAGATTTCCTCAATAATGGATGTCAATTATACCAACGATTACAAGATGAAATACCTTCCCTTGAGTTATTGTGAATTAAATTGACAAAAAAAGGAACACTTTTTATTATAAATTATAAAAAATATATATAGTGAGTCTTGATGGGTAATAGTGTAAGCAAAAAATGATTTTAGTTTTATGATGTCAAAAATTACACTTCTATATAATAAATGACAGATTACGTTACACTTCATTAATAATAATAATAATAATAAATATATAAAAGTACCATAAGTATTGGTGTGTAAGTGTAAGCAAAAATTGATCTTAGTTTTTGTGATGTCAATATTTCCTTTGATACTAAAAATTAGACATATTGCATTGCATTTCCTTAATAATTAGTAAGTATTATGTTAACCATTACAAAGAAGCATTCCTTGAGTTGTGGTGAATTCAACTAAAAATAAAGGAAAAGAACAACCAATTCATTGCATTTTCTCAATAAATTATATAAATTATGCCAATAGTTACAAGAATGAAATGGTGAATTAAATTATGAAAAAAGAACAACCAATCTATTGGTTTACTCAATAATTGATATCAACTATGCCAACAGTTACAAGATGAAATACCTTCCCTTAAGTTATTGTGAAATAAATCGACCAAAAAAGAACAGCTTTTATTTATAAATTATAATATATATATATATATATATGATGGGTGAATATTTGTATGTGTTAATTGGGGTTATTTGGGCTTAATTTCTACCATTTATTGTGCCAGGAATGGGTTTACTGCTTACATTTGAATTTTGTGATAGTTGTAGGTCTTTGGAGTGAAAGATGGCTTTTATTTGCAAAAATTCCAGAAGACTGGTTTCTCCAAGACGTGCCTGTGTTTGAGAGAGGGATGGTGCAGGCAAATTTAAAACTCTCATGGGGCCCAGCTCATATTTCCTGTTTCAATGGTGTTCCGAAGCTGATTTGGAAGTCGTGTGAAGCTAGGAGAATTCCCGTGTGACGTCCGTAGCTCGATTGGAATTAGAATTGGAAACTTGCGTAAAGTAGGGAGAAGCATTCCTTATGGCATGAGAGTCCGAATCCGTGGAGAAGATATCAGCTATTGGGTTTCCTGAAGACAATAGGAAGTGGAGGCTTATAAATATGATTATTTTGGGTCGGTGGAAGGTGTCTCCTTTTAGCCTAGTTTGCCTTTATCATATTTTTTTTGGTTTTTGCTTTCCTTTTGCTGGGTGCGCCGCCGGTAGCATAGAAACAATCTTTAGCCTTGGACTACTTTCGCTTTTGACTTCCGTTTTTCCGCTGTCAGTAGATGTCCCATAGATTAGTACTTTGATTTCGTTTTCATCTTATTGAATTGATTGAGTTCTTTCGATTTTCTTCCAATTGCGCCAGTAGCTTAGCAGTAGACTAGTCTTACTTATTGCAGATTGGTTCTTTGATTGCCGTTTTCCTTGGGTGTTGCGTTTAGCATAAACAATAGGTCAATTTAGCTTTTTGTTATTCCTATCATTCATAGCCTACAAGTGAAGATTTCTCCTGCGTAAATTCAAGTGATTTCTTATTCCTTAATTACAAGTCACATGGAATCAACAATTTGCATGGTTTCAATGTCAAGGCGTGGCTAATTCTTTTTCTAGTTGAGGAATAATCAAGGCTCGGGGCGCCATAACTGTGAGATCGTTTTGATTATTAATTTTAATTTATATGTCCATGGGTATTTAATTATTCTCTATTTTCAATTAATTATTATTTGGGTTATTGGGTAATGTGGCCAGTTAGTCAATTATCTAAATAATATATAGTCAATTAGGGTGTTGGTGCGTCGCCTTTAAGCAACCTAATTGGTGACAAACGAGACAGTTTCACCGCCTCGCAAGTGGTCTAATTTGTATCGTGGGAATAATTAATCTAGCCTCAGTTAACCGCATGTGTGTTAACCATCTAGAATTGGGTCTTTCTAATTCCTAAGGCTGTGACTGCATTAAATCCTATGAGCGTATCTAGGGTTGTCCAGTTTACAAGAGGGTAGTCTATGAGCGTCTCTGGGCTACTATAAAATTAAGGAAAGATTGGTGGTTGGGCGCGTCGCTTGACCACTATAACCAATTTATTCATGAGCATGTAAATATCTGTTTTGGGTCTATGATCAGTTGTGTGCACCGGTGCCAAGATTAATTCCTTGACTAGATTGTTTTAATTAATTGATATTTGTGTTATTTGATTCTTGCCATTTTTATTAAAATTGAAATTTCAGTTTTTATTTCCTTCTCTTTAATTAATTGCTCTCTTTCCAAAAACCCCTCTTATTTTCCCTGTGTGATTCGTCCACCTATTCCCTGAGGAGACGACCCTACTTGCCCTACTCTCAAATTACTGTTGTTGGCATTTAGGCTTAAATTTTAACTTTATTTTTGGAGGTTTGACATCCACCAAATTTTGGCGCCGTTGCCGGGGAATATTGGTGTTTTAAGTGATTTATTGCACAGGTTTTATTTTCTGTTGTTTTATGCCTCGATCTTCTCATACAGGAAAGCTTGAATTTGATCCAGAGATCGAGAAAACGGCAAGAAGGTTGACCAAATAGGCAAAGTTGCGTAGAAACCAAGATTCAATAGCGTCACCTTCAGGAATTGAGCAAGAAATTGTTTACAGTGATTCATCAAGTGAATTTGAAAAAGAAGAAGTGAACATTACCCAAGTAGCAATGGCAGCCCCAAGGATTTTGAGGGAGTTGGCAACTCCGAATGTGAACCAACAACCATTATGCATAGCATACCCTAACACGATAGAGGCTTTTGAACTTAAATCTGGCCTTATTCACTTACTTCCTACTTTTCGTGGCATTGCAGGTGAAGACCCACATAAACACTTGAAGGAATTCCACGTGGTGTGCTCTACAATGAAACCTCAAGGAGTCACTGAAGATCAAATTAAGTTGAGGGCCTTCCCTTTTTCTTTGGCAGACAAGGCCAAAGATTGGTTATTCTACCTGCCATCAGGATCCATCACTACATGGGAAGAACTAAAGAGCAGATTCCTTGAGAAATTTTTTCCTGCTTCTAGAGCCGCCAACATAAGGAAAGAAATATGTGGGTCGACAAGCAACCGGGAGATTCTATATGAATATTGGGAGCTTTTGTTGCCAGCTGTCCACACCATCCCCGACCAACTTTAATACAATATTTTTATGAGGGATTGTCACCAATGGATAGGAGCATGATAGACGGTGGTGGGGCTTTGGTTAACAAGACCCCTGATGAAGCTAAGTTGTTAATTTCCACCATGGCTGAAAACTCCCAACAATTTGGAGGAGTGGGGCAATGAAGGGTAAAAAGTGAACCACTCGACTTAGAGGGTAAGCTATCGAGCTTACCTCTTTTTGGATCAAATGGCGTGGGCAACCGCAATCTGTGAAGGCTTGTGGTATGTGCTCAGGCATATGGACATGTGCCCACTTCTCCAAGAAGATACACCTGAACAAAGCCAATGCAATGGGGTTTTTTCCTGACCCCAAAGAAGGAATGACCCCTATGCACCTACCTACAACTCAGGGTGGCGTAATCATCCCAATTTTAGCTATGCTTCAAAATCCCCTGGTTTCCAATAGCCATTCCAACCAAAGCCACCATTGCAACCAGTGCAACCACTACAACAACCTGCTCCTTCCAACTCAAGTATGTCTCTGGAAGATATGGTGAAATCACTGGCTCAAAGCACGAGTCAATTACAACAGGAGTCTCATAGATTTCAACAAGAAACTCGCGGCACTTGGAAGCACAAAATGTCTAAATGGCAACTTCCCTAAGCAACCTGGAAAATAGCAATAAAGGGAAGTTACACCGCCAAGTAATTCTTAACCCAAAGGAGAATGCCGTTACAATGCACCCAGAGTGGTAAGGGAAGATCTCAAGTCCACGCCAGAAAAGGAAATGTCCAGCAAGGTTGAAAAAGAAGAGAACCAATCCAATGGAGTCCCAAAGAAAGTTGACATTCCTCCTCCTTTTCCGGGTTGACAAAGACTAAAAAGGAAGAGTCTGAGAAAGAAATTTTGGACACCTTCAGGAAAGTGGAGATCAACATCCCTGTTGGATGCGATTAGGCAACCAAATATGCAAAATTTTTGAAGGGCTTGTGCACTAATGCAACAAACCGAGTCTAGATGACAAGGTGAAGGTAGGGGAGAATGTATGGCCCGGTTCTCCAAAGAAAGTTGCCTCAAAAGTGCAAGGATCCAGGTATGTTCACTATACCATGCATAATTGGAAATCAAAGAATTGAAAAAAGCATGCTTGATTTAAGTGCTTCAATAAATGTCATGCCTCTTTCAATTTTTAAAGCATTGAGTTTAGGACCTCTCAAAGAAACTAGGGTAATAATTCAACTAGCAGATCGGTCTAATGTCTACCCTGAGGGTCTCGTTGAAGATGTTCTAGTAAAAGTAAATGAATTCATCTTTCCTGCTGATTTTTACATTGTTGACATGAATGATGAATACTCTACCAATTCAGCTGTGATTCTTCTGGGTAGACCCTTTATGAGTACAGCAAGGACTAAAATAGATGTACATGAAGGGACCTTATCTGTTGAGTTTGATGGGGAAATAGTCACTTTTAATATTTTGATGCCATGAAGCATCCCGAGGATCGAATCATGAATTTCATTGGCATTACTAACACAATTGTGCAAGAGAATTTTGAGCAGAATTCATGGAAGACAAGTTGGATTTTGTCTTACAACAAGGCAAAACGGACTTGGAAGTAGATGACATGGAAGAGGAGGAAGTCAAAGACGCCATCATGTCACTCCATTCATTACATCCTTTCCCAGACAGGTTTGAAAGTTCTTTTCTACATCTACCCACTTCTAATGAGAAAATTTTACCTTTGAAGCACCCAACTTGGAATTAAAGGAATTGCCCAATCACTTGAAGTATGCATATTTGGGAGATAACAAGACCTTGCACGTGATCATAGCCAATGACTTGACGCGTACAAGAGGAAAAGCTTATACGGGTCTTAAAGGAATATAAACCAGCAATTGGATGGACATTGGCAGACATCAAAGGCATTAATCCATCCATTTGCATGCATCATATTCTATTGGAGACAGATGCAAAGCCCGTAAGAGAGCACCAGAGGAAGCTTAACCCCACAATGAAGGAAGTGGTGATGAAGGAAATTCTCAAACTCTTAGAATTAGGAATTATATTTCCTATTTCTGATAGCCAGTGGGTAAGCCCTGTCCATGTGGTTCCTAAGAAGACTGGGATCACATTAGTTAAAAATGAGAGAAATGAATTGGTGCCAATGAGATTGCAAAATGGGTGGAGGATGTGTATTGACTTCAGGAAGTTGAATGCTGCAACTAGGAAGGACCATTTTCCACGTTGGCAGGTAAGTGCTTCTTTTGCTTTTTAGATGGTTATTCTGGGTATTACCAAATCATTGTTGCCCAAGAGGACCAACATAAAACCACTTTTACCTGCCATTTTGGAACTTTTGCATATCGCCGTATGCCTTTTGGTTTATGTAATTCTCCTGGAATATTTCAAAGATGCATGATGAGTATCTTTTCTGATATGATAGAGAATTGCATTGAAAATTTCATGGATGATTTTACTGTGTACGGTGATTCTTTTGACCAATGTCTGGACCATTTGACAAAAGTATTGAAAAGATGCATTGAAACACACTTGGTTCTTAATTATGAGAAATGTCATTTCATGGTTAGGGAAGGCATAGTTTTGGGCCATGTTGTTTCATCAAGGGGTATTGAGGTAGACAAGGCTAAAATTGATTTGATCACTAGTTTACCTTACCCTACTAATGTCAAGGATGTTCGTAGTTTTCTGGGTCATGCAGGCTTTTATAGGCGATTCATCAAGGACTTCTCAAAGATTGCTCAACCATTGTCTCGCCTACTGCAAAAGGAGGTGTCTTTCGAATTTGGAGAGGATTGTAAATTGTCCTTTGACACACTCAAGGGCATGTTGACTACGGCACCTATTATCCAACCCCCAGACTGGAAGCTATCTTTTGAGCTTATGTGTGACGCCAGTCACTATGCTGTAGGCGCTGTGCTTGGACAGCGGAGTGGGAAGTGTAGTCATGTCATATACTACTCCAAAACGTTGAACCCAGCTCAATGCAACTACACCACCACAGAAAAGGAGCTTTTAGCCATTGTTTTCGCTTTTGAGAAATTTAGATCATATTTATTGGGCTCAAAAGTGATTGTTTTCTCTGATCATGCAGCTTTGAAGTATCTCCTATCAAAGAAAGAATCAAAACCACGGCTCATCCGTTGGGTGCTCTTGTTGCAAGAATTTGATTGGGAGATCAAGGATGAGAGGGTGGATAACTCAGGACCACTTGAGCCGATTGATTAGAGAGGAGGAAACAGTACCCATATCTGAGGTATTTCCTGATGAACATCTTTTTATTATCAAAGGTAAGGAACCTTGGTATGCGGATATTGTTAACTTTTTGGTCAGTCATAAATTTCCTGTTGGCATGAATAAGAATAAGAGGGATAAGATAGCCCATGATTCTCGATATTACATTTGGGATGAGCCATATTTGTGAAAAATAGGCTCTGACCAAATTATTCGTAGGTGTGTGGCTGAAAATGAAATTCCTTCTATTCTTGCTCATTGTCATAATTATGCATGTGGTGGTCACTTTGGGCCTAAGCGAACTGCTAGAAAAATCCTTGATTGTGGCTTTTACTGGCACACATTGTTCCGTGATACTTATACATATTGTAAAAGCTGTGAAAAATGCCAAAGATATGGAAGTTTGTCCCAAAGGGATGAAATGCCTCAAGTACCTATGTTATTTTGTGAAATATTTGATGTTTGGGGTATGGACTTTATGGGACCTTTTCCTAGCTCTTTTGGATTTTTGTATATTTTGCTAGCCGTAGATTATGTGTCGAAATGGGTAGAAGCAAAGGCTACCTGGACTAATGATTCTCAAGTTGTTGCAGGATTTCTTAAATCCCACATCTTTAGTAGGTTCGGGGTGCCAAGAGCTATAATTAGTGACCAAGGGACACATTTTTGTAATCGCACCATTGAAGCCGTCATGAGAAAATATGGGGTGCACCATCGGGTGAGTACCACTTACCACCCGCAAACCAATGGGCAAGCTGAAGTCTCCAACCGAGAGATTAAGAGCATTCTAGAAAAAACGGTTAATCCTAACCGTAAGGATTGGAGCTCTCGATTAGATGATACTTTGTGGGCATATAGGACGGCATACAAAACACCTATTGGGATGTCCCCATATAGGTTGGTATTTGGTAAGATGTGTCATTTACCTGTGGCTATAGAACATCGAGCATTTTGGGCTGTCAAGGAATGCAATTTGCAAATGGATAGAGATGGTAAGGAGAGGAAGCTCCAACTCCAGGAGTTGGAAGAAATACGCCTTGAAGCATATGACAATGCCCGTGTGTACAAAGAGCATACAAAATATTTTCATGACCGCTTGTTGCGTGAAAAATGTTTTGCCCCAGGCCAAAAGGTACTTTTGTTCAATTCACGGTTGAAGTTCATGCCAGGTAAGTTAAAATCCCGTTGGATTGGACCATATGTTGTGGTTAATGTTTTCCCTAATGGTGTGGTTGAAATCAAGAGTTTGGAGACTGACAAGAGTTTTAAGGTTAATGGTCACCGTTTAAAACCTTTTGTTGATGTTTCAGATATTGGCACAATTGAAGAAGTCCATTTGATGGATCCAGTTTATGAATGATTTTTCCAATTGAAGTCGTCTAGCCAAAGACGTTAAAGAAAGGCGCTACTTGGGAGGCAACCCAAGGTTTTTTGTTAGTTGTTTACTTCCTTTGATTTTTTCTTATTTATGGTATTTTTACTTTTGTTTGAGTAGGTAGCAGTGGTTTTGGGCAGAAGACTCCTACTTGGAAGGCGTGCCCACGCCTTCCTGGGAAACGCCCCTGGAATGTGCAACAGGGCTGATCAGAAGACTTTCTGTTGTTTGGCGTACGCCATCGGCAGTCGAACGACCTTTGGCTGAGAATCAGAAGATTATTACTTGCAAGACGTGCCCACGCCTCGCAAGCCCATCTTAATGCCTTCCAGCAGAAGGGTGATCAGAAGACTAGTTATTTGTTGGCGTGCCTATGTCTTGTTAGGAGGTGGTTTGGTAAAAAAAAAACGACGACAAGCTTCTCGCTTCATCGAGACTTGCCTATGCCTTGAAGTTTATCTCACCTCTCATTTTTCACCTCTTTCTTTTCTTGTTTTTTTCTTCCCTTCTCTTTCTTTTCTTTCTTTTTCTTTCCTTTTGTCTTCTTTCTTTCCCTTGGACCCACCTTCTTCATCTAACGCCACCATTGTTTTATGCTTAACGACGCTTTTTTTTCCCAGGTTCTCCCTCTCCCAGCTTCAGATCAGGGAGCTTCCCCATATCTCCGACCACATTTTGTTGTTGTTTAGCTTTCCTTCAGGTCATTTGCTTGCTCGGCTGCTCGAAGCACCTGTTGTCGCTTGTCCTTGTTTTTTTCATCATGTTGCTGACCAGACCTTTGCGGTTTCACCATAGCTTGTTCTTGCACAGACTCTCCCGCTCCTGCGCTCTTGCTGGACTTCGCTTTGGATCTGGCTTGTCGACTTCCTTGCAGCTGACTCGCTCCACGCTCTTGCATCGCGGAAAGGGCAGTCCGTAAGTAGGGTTTTTTTTTCAAATCCTTCGCTCTCCTTCAGATATCTTCTTCCTAGTATGGCATTGTTCTATTTTGCGACTGCTTAACTGCTCTAGGTCGCCTGTGGATCATTGTTCTACTGTAATTGCTGTGGGTGTTTGGCTCGGTCAATTTGTTGCCTACGGTGGCTAGTTTAATCGAGTTTTATTCCTCTTGACTTTGTCGGTGGCTGTGATTTGTTTATTTGGTCCTGGTTGGTGCCTTTTGATTTCCCCCGTATATTCTGGGACCGATTGTTGGGGTTTGGCTGCCTTGCAAATTATTGTTTGTGCACCCCACGTGGATAGATTAGCCAATTGTGGCATTGGTTTGTTGTTGACATTGTTGATTTTGTTGATTGTGGTCCCCTGATGCCTCCTAAAAAGGAACGTGCTCACAAATCCACCCTATACTGAGGCCTCGAGTTCCACAAGGCCAAAGAGGAGGGCCCCAATTCAGCCGCCTACTCGGTCCCGATTGGGTATTTCTAGGAGTATTTTGTCTCCGGTCTTTGTGAATATTTTGCTGATTTAAGCGACCAACGCAAGGTTTTGCATACCCTTATTGGACGTTTGTTTGCTCCTTGCAAGTGCTTTGATATTCAGACTTTGGAGCAGTTAAATATTGTTCATAATGTGGAGCGGTTCTTTAACCGCATTGGTTGGGCACCTTTCATGTATATTACCCACCCAATTTATGAGGAACTCTGCTATGAATTTTATGCTACTTTTCGGTTCACCAAGATGCTTGACTTTGCTTTGGATACCCCGGAGATTATCCAGTTCCGCCTCATGGGTCAAACTTTTAGTTTGTCCCTGAATGAATTTAATGTGCAGGGTTCGTGGTGAGGACCACTTCGATGGGGTCTATATTCTGTGATTTCACTATGCCCTTGCTAGTAATTATATAGAGATATGGGAGTTCTAACGACAGCCAACATTATGATCCTAGCCAATCGTGCTTCTTTTCTCACTGACCCGTCCTCCGGGTCATCCACCGCTCTTGGCATATAACTTTTCCGCGAGGATACATCGGCGCCTCCAAGGAATTTTACTTTCTCAGTGCATGCGAACAAGGTTCCGTTAACTTTGGGTGGCTTCTCGGATGTGGTCCGTAAAGCCCTAATAAGCCTTTAATCATGGGCTCTTTGATCACTCACTTGGCTATCCGTCTTGGATCTTGCTCGGGATGTTAGGCTTAGCATTGCTCGCCGTGGAACCTTTGGATTTTAAGCTTGGAGTATGGGCATACTTCAAATGGTGAGAGACACTTACCATTACTCTGGTGATGGAGCTCCACCGGTATGGTGCCCGTCCGCTCAGCTGGCCCATCTTCTTCTACACCTCTTCTATTTTGGATGCCCTCCAGCACTTGGAGACAGTGCTTGGCTTGCATGCCAAGATGGATTCATTGAATCAGAATTTTGCCAACTTGCATGTCCTCTCTGCCATGCAATCTGAGAATCTGGCTGCCTTCTTTGCACATATGGGCTACCACCCCCCTCATCCTCCTCCCTCCTAGATGCTACGGTTTTTCCCCCTCTTCAGGGAAGTTTCTTTTCCTTTGTCCTCATTTTTTTTTTCTTTCTATTTCCTACATTGGGGACAATGTAGAGTTTTGGTGTGGGGGGGAGTTTGGTTTTAGTTCTCTTTTGTTTTCGTTTTTGCTTTAGTTTTGCCTAGTTTTTGTTTAAAAAAATGGAAAAAATAGAAAATTGGGAGAATTTGGTGGTGCATCAGAAGACTATTACCTCTAAGGCGTGCCTACGCCTTAGAAGGATTTCACCCAAAAAAAAAAAATCTCCGTTTTCTTTTGGTTAACATAGGATGCTATGATGATATTGGCAATTGCTTTGCAAGCATGGGCAGTAATATGATATGATGCAATGTCTTTTCTCCTTGTGATAATGTAATTGAATGTTGCACTTGGCAAGTTTTGGCTAGTTGGAACCATTCGTGTGAGCTTTTGAGCTAGTGAGCAATTTATTTATAGTTGCTCCATTTTCTTTCATTGAGTATTGTTCCATGTGATTTGAATGTTCTAGAACTTGCTATATTGTGCATATCAAGATCTTAAATGTTGAATTTGGTGCATTTAGATGATAAAGGGCACTTAGGTTACACCCTTTCAACTGTCTAAATCCTTGTTCCCATTTTATTTCCCTTAGTGAACTTTGTTTGAGCCTAGACCTTTTTCTTGGTTATATAGCCCGTTATGTTACCCTTGATCCCTTCTTTAAACCTTGTTGTTTTGAACCCCATGTCCATGGGATACTGTGGTCTGTTGCATGACATGGTTGAATGATATTGTGAAGGCTAAGTTTCAGTAAGCAAGTGGTTAGAAATGCAAAAGATAAGAAAATGTATTGAGCAGAAGACTAGAGCTTCTAAGGCGTGCCCACGCCTTGTTAGAGAGAAAAAAAAAACAACAAAAAAAAAAGAAAAAAGAAAAAAAGAAAAAAAAAGGAAAAAAAAAAACAAAACAAAGACAACAAAATACACAACACCAATAAGGTGATTTGTGAAGTGTAGTACAATAAAAATGAGGCACGCCTAGTAGCTTGCACTTGTCGATTGGAAAACTGTTGAATATGCCTTGCATAGATAATGTGGGTAAAGGAAGTGTGTTTTCATGCAGCAGGTCAATGGTATTTCCTTTGACATGTTTTAGCCTAAATTTCCGTTTTGTCAAACCCCTTACCTAAACCACGTTACAACCCTTGTTAAGACCCTTTGATTTTTGTGTTGAATTTAGCATTAAAGGTGGCGATGTGACATATTAGCAAGCATATGGTAACATCATTTCATCATGTGATGAGAGTGAACCCTGTATTTTCATTTCGGAGTGGTGAGTGAAATACATCACCCTATAAGAGAGAGGGTTAATTCTTGCATGTGTGGTTTTGATAACATTGTTTGAGGGATGAGATATTTGTATCTCTTTGTTGAACTGCCATATGCTAGCATTTGTAGTTGCCTATTTGAGCTCTGAAATGCTTGAGGACAAGCATGGTTCTGGTGTGGGGGGATTTGATGGGTGAATATTTGTATGTGTTAATTGGGGTTATTTGGGCTTAATTTCTACCATTTATTGTGCCAGGAATGGGTTTACTGCTTACATTTGAATTTTGTGATAGTTATAGGTCTTTGGAGTGAAAGATGGCTTTTATTTGCAAAAATTCCAGAAGACTGGTTTCTCCAAGACGTGCCTGTATTTGAGAGAGGGATGGTGCAGGCAAATTTAAAACTCTCATGGGGCCCAGCTCATATTTCCTGTTTCAATGGTGTTCCGAAGCTGATTTGGAAGTCGTGTGAAGCTAGGAGAATTCCCGTGTGACGTCCGTAGCTTGATTGGAATTAGAATTGGAAACTTGCGTAAAGTAGGGAGAAGCATTCCTTATGGCATGAGAGTCCAAATCTGTGGAGAAGATATCAGCTATTGGGTTTCCTGAAGACAATAGGAAGTGGAGGCTTATAAATATGATTATTTTGGGTCGGTGAAAGGTGTCTCCTTTTAGCCTAGTTTGCCTTTATCATATTTTTTTTGGTTTTTGCTTTCCTTTTGCTGGGTGCGCCGCCGGTAGCATAGAAACAATCTTTAGCCTTGGACTACTTTCGCTTTTGACTCGTTTTCCACAAGAGATGTCCCATAGATTAGTACTTTGATTTCGTTTTCATCTTATTGAATTGATTGAGTTCTTTCGATTTTCTTCCAATTGCGCCAGTAGCTTAGCAAGAGACTAGTCTTACTTATTGCGATTGGTTCTTTGATTGCCGCTTTCCTTGGTGTTGCTTAGCATAAACAATAGGTCAATTTAGCTTTTCGTTATTCCTATCATTCATAGCCTACAAGTGAAGATTTCTCCTGCGTAAATTCAAGTGATTTCTTATTCCTTAATTACAAGTCACATGGAATCAACAATTTGCATGGTTTCAATGTCAAGGCGTGGCTAATTCTTTTTCTAGTTGAGGAATAATCAAGGCTCTATAACTGAGATCGCTTTGATTATTAATTTTAATTTATATGTCCATGGGTATTTAATTATTCTCTGCTTTCAATTAATTATTATTTGGGTTATTGGGTAATGTGGCCGCTTAGTCAATTATCTAAATAATATATAGTAATTAGGGTGTTGGCGTGCCTTTAAGCAACCTAATTGGTGACAAACGACAGTTTCACCGCCTAAGTGGTCTAATTTGTATCGTGGAATAATTAATCTAGCCTCGTTAACCCGCATGTGTGTTAACCATCTAGAATTGGGTCTTTCTAATTCCTAAGGTCGCGGCGCATTAAATCCTATGAGCATATCTAGGGTTGTCCAGTTTACAAGAGGGTAGTCTATGGCCGCCTCCGCTACTATAAAATTAAGGAAAGATTGGTGGGCCGTTTGACCACTATAACCAATTTATTCATGAGCATGTAAATATCTGCTTTGGGTCTATGATCGTTGTGCACAAGATTAATTCCTTGACTAGATTGTTTTAATTAATTGATATTTGTGTTATTTGATTCTTGCCATTTTATTAAAATTGAAATTTCAGTTTTATTTCCTTCTTTTAATTAATTGCTCTCTTCCAAAACTCCTCTTATTTTCCACGTGTGATTGGCCCACTGTTCCTCGAGGAGCGACCCTACTTGCCCTACTCTCAAATTACTGTTGTTGGCATTTAGGCTTAAATTTTAACTTTATTTTTGGAGGTTTGACATCCACCAATATATATATAGTGAATCTTGATGTTTAATAGTGTAAGCAAAAAATGATATTAGTTTTATGATGTCAAAATTACACTTCTCTCTAATAAATGGACAAATTACATTACACTTCATTAATAAATAATATCAAACATGATAGCAATTAAAAAAAATGAAAGATTCCATACTTTTTTTAACCAAAAGAAAGAAGAACAAATTTTATTTATAGAGTATCCAAATTTAAAGAGAACTTCAACCATGAAATAAAACATAATAAATTGGTACCATACATGAGTCTTTTAAAAAGTACCACGAGTCCTTTTTTTTATACAGGTAAATTAAGCCATTAAGGTCAATTAAATCGAAAAAAGAACAACTAATTCATTGGATTTCCTCAATAATTGATATCAATTATGCCAACTGTTACAAGAACGAAAAACATTCCCTTGAGTTATCGCAAAACTAAATCCAAAAAGAGAAGAACAAATTTTATTTATAAATTTATAAAAAATATGGTTAATCCTCATGGTTAACAGCATAAGCAAAAAATGATATTAGTTTTGTGATACTAAAATTACACTTTTTTTCTAATAAATAGACAAATCGCATTATATTTCATTAATAAATAATATCAAACATGCTAGCAGTTACAAAAATGAAAGATTCCATATATTTTTATTTACCAAAAAAAAGAAGAACAAATTTTATTTATAAAATAACCAAATTTAAAGAGTACCTCAAACATGAAACAAAATATAATAAATTGGTTTATATATGAGTCTTTTAAAAAGTACCTTGAGTCTTTTTAATTTTATTTTTTGGATACATGTAAATTAAGCCATTTTGTTATGCCAAAATTACACTTCCCTCTAATAAATGTACAAATTGCATTATGTTTCATTAATAAATAATATCAAACATGCTAGCAGCTACAAAAGTGAAAGTTTCCTTACTTCATTATTTACGAAAAAAAGAAGAACAAATTTTACAAAATATCCAAATCTAAAGAGTACTTCAAACATGAAATAAAATATAATAAATTGGTACCATTTATGAGTCTCTTAAAAAGTATCATGAGTTTTTTTTTATTTTTTTTAATACAAGCAAATTAAGCTTTAAGAACACTTTTTTATAAGAAACTTTAACACAAAATATAACAAGAGATGAAGAACTAGGGTAGGTAAAGTGTTTTACATTACAGATTTATGTATTTAAATTACAACAAAAATTAAATTTAATGAACATTATTGATGGTATTCTTACGACAACTGACAGCAATAAACTATAATTGATAAATATTAGATACATCAATGCTAATCATAATAATAGTTACAATGATGGAACATCCCTTTAAGCTATAGTGAATTAAACAAAAAAAATGTTTTTTTTTTATAAATATCCAATTTCAAAGGTGAATAAAAATATATTCAAGTTCTATTTGATTATTATTTAATAAATAATCTTCATGACTTTAAAAATTTTAATTCAAATGACATAAAAGAGAACATTTAGATTATTCAAATTTGATAGAAAGACAAAAATATTGATACTGTTGTAAAATAAAAGTGCTTTTGAGACAAAGAATGCTTTATTATTTGTGCATTCATATTCGTTAGAGCAAACCAAGCTTAGGAAAAAAAATAAAATAATATGAATATTAAATATCATATTTTTTTGAGTAAATAACTAGGGTAGCTATTGAACTATTGTTCAGATCAACTTTTGGCCATCAAACAATTTTTTGTCACTAAGTAATTGGCCACTAAACTAACTAATTAGCACATCCATGGTCATTTCGTCAATTATTGCTCTTAATCTAGAAAATAATCAGAACAGATGGCAAAACACATGGGGTATTTTTGTCCATTATTAATCGGACCCTATAACCCTCATTATTTCTGACATTAAACATATACCCAAATATGATTATTTAGGAAAAAAATAGGGATTTAATTTGGAATCTACTGCAATTTGCGACATGTTTTGCTTATTTGAATGAGAAAATAGTAGTGGACAAAAATACCCCTGTAATTTGTCACATGTTCTAATTATTTTCTAGATTAAGAGCTATAATCAACAAAATGGTCACAGGTATACTGATTAGTTAGTTTAGTGGTTAATTAGTGATGACAAATTGTTTGATAGCCAAAAGTTAACCTAAATAATAGTTTAATGACCGCCCAAATTTTTTTTCTCAATTTCTATTTTTTTTGTCTCAATTACATGTATTCCTTCAAAACAATCGATCTTCTAAAAATTTTAAAAGAAAAAAAAATCTAAAAGCGTCACGTTCACGTGCAAAGCACATGATCCATTACTAGTATAGTTAAAACCTGAACCTTTGTTTTGCCAATAACTAAAGGAAGTCCTAAATATTTACTTTGAGTCAAATATTTCATATTACCAAGCTTTTGTATCACCTGGTGGTTCTCTGTGTTTAGCCCTACATTCTTACTGAAAAAACAGATGACTTCTCAACATTGATCATCTGGCCAGATGCTTTTCCATAGGCTCTCAGAATGTTCCACGGCTCCTCAGCTTCTTGTTGCCTTGCTTTACAGAAAATAAGTGCATCATCTACAAAGAACAAGTGAGAAATCATAGGACTAGTTCTAGCAATTTGAAGCCAGATAATGTTCTTTGATATATAGCCTACTTTATAAGATTTGAAAATCCTTCAGCACAAATAACAAAAAGATAATGGGACAATGAGTCTCCTTGTCTGATCCCTTTTTTTGGCCTAATAAAACCAACTTTCTCTCCATTAAAATTCACGGAATAAGTAGTTGTAGACATGCATTTCAGCACCCATGTTATCCAAATTCTACTAAATCCCATTTTAAGCATAACATTAATTTGCAATAAAGCTCCATTCTACTTTATTGTAGGCTTTTGCCATGTCTAACTTGATAGCCATAAAACTTTCCTTCCCATTTTTCTTACTGTTTAGGAAATGAATACACTCATGAGCTATAAGAACATTATCCAGGATTTATTGTTGAGGCACAAAAGTAGATTGATTCTGACTTGTACAATGGTTTAAAACAGGCTTTAGTCTATTTACTAGAACTTTAGCTATGACTTTGTAAATGACATTACAGAGACTAATTGGCCTGTATTGACCAACACTGAATGGAGACTCAACTTTTGGAATGAGAGTGACAAGAGTATGGTTTATGGAACAAAGCATATTGCTGGAATGGAAAAGGTCAAAAAACTAGCCACTGCTTGACACAAATAATTTTTAATAATTCCCCAGAAATTTTGAAAGAAGGCTAGGGTCATGCCATCAGGACCAGAAGCCTTGTTTGGGTGCATAGAAAACAAGGCTTTTTTGATTTCAAACTCAGTCACAGGTTTGGTTAGTTGCTGGTTCATCTGATTGGTTAAAGTGTGAGGAATACCTTCCAAAACCGTATCCATATCTTTAGGATTAGAAGAAGTGAAAATCTTAGTAAAATAATACCTTCCAAAACTATATCCATAACTTTAGGATTAGAAGAAGTGAAAATCTTATTAAAATAATCAGTAATTTCCTTGACCAAATCACTATCCTCAGTGCACCATTGCCCATTATCTTTTGGAATAGCTGAGATAGTAATCCTTTTCCTTCTACTAGCCACACAGGAATGAAAATAAGCAATGTTCTTTTCACCTTA
Source organism: Gardenia jasminoides (assembly GCA_013103745.1). NCBI lineage: Eukaryota > Viridiplantae > Streptophyta > Magnoliopsida > Gentianales > Rubiaceae > Gardenia > Gardenia jasminoides. Next base: position 29,323,306 of record CM023105.1, read on the forward strand.
TCTCAGCCACGTAGTTCTAGCCTTTTGACTCTAAAAAATCTCTTCTTTTTTTATAAGCTTTAGAGAGATCTTTGTTTGGGTAAGCAATCTGACTATTTTAATCCATACTATCATCCTTTTTTACCTTTTCAATTTTATCTTTTATCTCATTTATCTCCTTTAAAGCATTGTTGTTTAGATCTTTGTTCCAGCTCAGAAGAGCCAATCTACACTCTTTGATCCTACCTTGGAGGCTTGGAGCTTATACATTCTAGAACCTGACTGAAACTTCCCCCAAGCAGTTTTAATAATTCTACCCACATCTTTATTAAAAAAAAAAAAGGCGTTTTCTATCAAAATAGAATCTTTTCTTTATTTTTTTAAAGTTGGTTTAGTGTCAAGGAGTAAAATACAATGGTCAGAAGCATTCTTCCAAACATGGTAATATTAGCCTTTTCAAAAGCATTTTTCCACTCTTTAGTACAAAGAATTCTGTCAAGTATCGCTTTAATTCCCCCCCAAAATTTCTGTATTACCACACTTAGTCCAGGGGACGACTTCAAAGTCAAGATCAATAAGTGCACTAGTACTTGTGAAATCTTTAAAATCTTTAAATCTGCTTTCTAATCTTCTGTTTCTCCCCTATTTTCTCTGTGATTTGATTTGTGCATTTCGTGATGACCAAGAGAGGTATGGGAGGTGGAGTGCAAAGTTGGGTTTCATATGGGTTAGTTGAGGGAAAAAATGGTTGTGAATTGGTAAAATCCTAGGGAAAGAAGGAAATAAATGGGGTAAGTGCTAGAAAATTTTTATTGAAAGCTCCAAATCATTTTTGTTCATGATTTTGATTGATTTTATCCTTTTTCATTTTTCTTGCTCTTTGAAAAACCTACAAAAATTTTAAAAAAATGCATGAAAATATACGAACAATAATTAGATAAAATTTTCAGAAAAATAACAAAAATTAGTAAAAAATTGTTGTCTACACCAGCATCTTGTTAATGGCATTCCATTTTCTTGATGTATTATTACAAAAAGCATAAAAGATATTTTATGTCATTAATAATGTCCATATTCAAAAAAGTGTTAATAAAAAGGATTTTTCTAATGAGTGTCTACACCTAAATTCTATCCAACCTGTTATGTATATGCACACACTAATAATTAATACCCGTCCATTTATATATTTTCCTTAATTAATGTTACATGTTCAAAAATCTCACACTTGAAGTACATCTTAACGGCGTTTAATAGACACATGTTGAATAGACCCATAAGAAAATCATACCAGTTCATACTACGGCCATCTCCAGCGATTGCCGATTAGCAAATGAAGTCAATTACTCCAACTCTACTCTTAACTCAACTAAGAGTCTACTGTGCAGCCACTAGCAGAATAAGAGTTTGAAAATGTAATTACCATTACATTATCAAAAATCTCACACCTGAAATACATCTTAATGAATGTTTAACAGTGAGCTGTTAAATAGACCCATAAGAAAATCATAGCAGTTCACACTACGAGCCATCTCCAGAGATTCCCAATTAGCAAATGAAATCAATTACTCCAAGTTCCAACTCTACTATCAACCCAACTGAGATTCTACTGTGCAACCACTGGCGGGATAAGAGGCTGAGGTTTAGGAGAGGAATTTTGGTAATTATCTATACTTAAAGGATTACCTTTATAATTTTATAAAAAGCTTGGGGGCAAAGTCTAATATTTAAAGAATAGTGGTGAAAGCATTTTAAGGGAATTAAAAGGGATTTCAAGGATTTGTGGGTGCAAAGTCTAATTTCCATCTGGGTGTAAACAAAAACATCTAATTAAGCAAACATTTTGGCTGCACCTCCCTTTGAATCAGCTTGTGTATTCAAGTTCTTTGTTTTGGGCAGAAACTTGCAAGTACATTCTCGTACCGAATATCTTCAAAACAAGTTTATTAATTATTATTAAGCAAGGATTTAAGCTAATTGCATAGTTAATAAAGCTTATAAATATGCCTAAAAATATAGCTTATAAATAAGTCTATCTCCAACAGAAAATCTAAATAATTAATTTATTCCTCAAAATAGAAATTTATACCCTGGTATTTCATAGCCATATGAACCATATGATAAACTTGAAAATAAAAATGTTTTATGGTAATTGATACAAAATATGTACTGCTGATTTAGCCCCTCAGGTGCATGGTTAACAATCACATAAAATCAAGCCACTAGCAATGAAATTGAAAACTTCACAAATGCGAGCCAAATTTGGGATTAAAGTAGGTCAAAGTAAACTACACAACACCAAAGCAGGTCAACTGACCAAAGACAGCCTTAGGGACTAAAGTCACTAAACTAATAGAGGCACTTAAGGCTAAGGTCTCTGTGTTTAAAAACCATAAAATAGTATCCATATTTGAGTCTTCAAGATTGATATATTAAATAAGTTGGCTTAGAAACTTACCTTATTTATCATCCATGCCTATTGTGGATAAACATGTCTATTAAATTGATGCTACTCAAAACCATTCCTGTGAAGTTATACAGTTTCTTAAGTTTGTAGATTCTCCAATATAGTGTGCCCTGATAATAATATCAATCGAGTAAGCATAACCATATTGATAAGCATAAGACAGATATTTCGGGCATATTACTATTACTCATTTCGGTTCAAAGTGTGAATGATGATAAATTATAGCTGGCATTCACAAAGTGGCTGGTTTGTACTTTGTATCATGCAATTGGAATTGTTAAAGTTGATTGGTTAGATGTATCTGTGGCTCACGAGCTAGCCGCTGATTTGAGTAAGATGTAATCCTCATTCTTATTATAAATGGATTACTTGTCTGATTAGAAGAAAAAAGAAACATAGTATGCATTTACGGAAGACTCCACGTACCAAAAAGCGACTGAATGATATTGTTAAGTGATAAACACAAATATAGAAGTTCTAAAAATTAAGGAGGTGGAACATCTTTTAATTTGTTTTTGTAGTTTAAGTTGTATGTCCCTTACTATATAATTTTTCTTTACAAAGTAGAGAGGATTTAAGTTGTCACTTAAGTTCCCATGAACTCTCACATATTCTTCCTAGCATGGTATGCATTTACAGATTTCCCAGCAAGAAAAAACCAATAACAAAAGAACAAAGAACAATAAACAACAAATGGTTTATTCAGGCTAGCTAGGATGGAGAGAAGTTTCGACTAACCTTCTTGTCACATTTGCTAGAAAATTGTTTTGAGTGGCTCTCTGGCACTTCTTTATAGTTTATACATATTTGTGATGGATACGGCGTTCTGTACACTCAAGCAGATATTTATTTAGTTGTTTATTTACATATTACTACAATATCCTTTTCGTTTTCAGTAGATAGTCTCAGACTCAGGAAAGTACAAGGGAGTTGTCCTTCAAGAAAAAGGAGAGAGCATGGAAGAGGCACTGCTGCCAGAAAATGAAAACGAGACAAGATCAAGAAGGGTGGCAACTTGGAAGATTTATGTGGAAGAGCTGAAAAGGGTGAACAGCATAGCACTTCCGATGATAGTAGCAACAGTAGGACAATATCTGTTGAGAGTTTCACCAATCTTTATGTTAGGCCACCTTGGCCAGCTCCAACTCTCTGGTGCCTCCATTGCTACATCTTTTTCCAATGTTACTGGCTTCAGTGTTCTTGTAAGCCCTTTCCCACAGTTGATAATAACCCAAAAAGAATCATCTGACACATGCTGCTGAGATTTTCATTCAATTATCCACTAACTAATTATAGTAAGTCAAATCTTTGTCTAGGACTAGAATATATACTGTGAGATACATATGCTATATCTTCTATAGCCAAAGCAAGGGAAAATTAATATGAGAAAGTGCAGGGAACTGTTTGATATAAATCCACCCTACACGAATTGTGTCTCACAGAAATTGGTTCTTCTTGGCTCTGCACTAGTTATGTAGAATGGCCAATGTGGACCAGGGTCTGCAACACAAGGTTCAATCCTACATAAGTTATTAGGTGGCGCAGAACCTGTACCACTAAGTTATCAGAAGGTATGACCCACTATCATTGCTTGGTGATCAATAATTGGTACTGATGCATGCCACTTGGTGCACAAATAGCGTGTAATGCCTTTTTGCTATTATACTAGAATGGTTGTAGTAGTCAAATTAGATACACTGTTGAACACAGGTAACGTAACCTTCTGCGAAGTTATTTGCAGAAAATACAAGAGAAAAATGGCATATTTATAGTGGAATTGTCATTGTGGTAAAAGATCTAGTAACATTAACAATGATGATGATGATGAATACTTGCAGTGCACATTACAAAGCTTGATTCCATTTATAATCTGTGATTATACTAGATATCTGCTCTTGAAATATGTTTATTAAGAAATGAAACAAATTAACATCCTCGCAGTTTGGGATGTCAAGTGCACTGGAGACCTTGTGTGGTCAGGCTTTTGGAGCAGAGCAATACCAGAGACTTGGAACTTATACTTATGGGGCCATCATATGTCTTTTTATAGTTTGTATGCCAATATCCCTTCTGTGGATCTTCACAGACAAGCTGTTAATACTCACCGGCCAAGATCCTGAAATTGCAACTGAGGCTGGCAAATACTTGATCTGGCTCATACCTACACTATTCCCTTATGTCATTCTCCAGTCGCTTGTTCGCTTCCTCCAGACTCAGAGTTTAATCTGTCCAATTCTGCTTAGTACAGTTGCACCTGTATCCTTACAACTACCTCTTTGTTGGGTTCTTGTATTCAAGTTGAAGCTAGGGAATGCCGGAGCAGCCTTGTCAATTGGTATATCATATTGGTTAAACGCCATCTTGCTTGTGATGTATGTGAAGTATTCTTCTTCCTGTAAGAAGACTCGTGTTCCTTTCTCAACGGAAGCTCTTCAAACAATGGGGGGATTCTTCCGTTTTGCTATCCCTTCGGCTGTAATGATTTGGTAAGTTATAATCCTTAAGCCTCTCCTATTGTCCCGATATTTCTTGTCCTCTGGTTCTTTATTATCTGTTGATCTTCCTGATGATGGTAGTCTGGAGTGGTGGGCATTTGAGCTAGTTATATTGCTGTCTGGTCTGTCACCAAATCCTAAGCTAGAGACCTCTGTGCTATCTATATGGTAAGCTTATTTTTCAGCATTTTCATACTGTGATTAAAATCTGAGTAACTAATTGTTACTGATTCTGTATTTCCCTTGGGCAGCTTAACCATTACTTCACTGCACTACCTCATACCGTACTCTTTTGGTGTTGCTGCAAGGTTTGTCCTTACTAATGTACACTAATATGCATTGATAAATCGAATATGGTGTTTTTAGCTTATACAGCAGAAAAAGTGATATGGTTTCAAGCAAGTAAGATTTGCCTAAAAGGAATATTTACGTGCATTTTATAGTACGCGGGTATCAAATGAGCTGGGAGCCGGGAATCCAGTGGCAGCACGAGTTGCTTTTTTTATGGTGCTATTAGAATCTGTATCAGAATATTTTCTGGCAGCCTTAACTTTATTTCTTTTCCGTTCCATACTTGGATATGCCTTCAGTGACGAGAAAGAAGTTATCAACTATGTCAAAGACATGACTCCGGTTCTATGCATGTCTGTCATAATGGATAGCACACAAGCAGTGTTATCAGGTATTTTGCTCTCTTGGGTTAAAGTATTCTTAATCTGATGACTAATTGGAAAGATATTTGAGTTAGCATTGCAATTTGGGAATCACCGACATCATAATGCAATGTCAGTCTCCTAGACATCATTCAGGAAGGGAAATAGAGTTTGACACGCAAAATTCATCTCAATAACAGTCTTTATCCAAAGTAACCCGACAGCATAGTTTGAGCCCTGAGAACCTGATAATGCCATGTGGACTCAAAGTGATAATGCTCCTTTTTGGTCAGGCATAACGATTGACAGATATACACGTTTTACCATGAAGATGAATCAAAGAAAAATGAAGATGGATCAAAGAAAAATGAAGACATCACTGAAGCTAATGAAGTAAACTGAACTGTATAAACTTTTTTCACCTAATTGTCTGTTTTCTATTAGCTTGAGGTCTGATTTCATGTTGGCTGATATGTAAACAGAATTTCTTTGATACAAAACGTTTGATCGTTCTATACGGAAAAAAATGCACCATTTTTCGAATTCAGAACTTTAAACGATAAACTCAGGACGTCATAGAAGAATGTCAAAGTAGGCAAGTCATTGGACCTTTTATTTCCTATCATCTTCTAAGCTAATGCTTTCTTTTGGCATCAGGGGTAGCAAGAGGAAGTGGATGGCAGCACTTAGGAGCTTATGTTGAATCTTGGGGCATATTATCTGGTTGGAATTCCAGTGGCTTTAATACTGGGATTTGCACTGCATTTAAGAGGAAGTTGGTCTTTGGGGTGGACTGGTCGCTGGAGCCACGGTGCAAAGTCTTCTCTTGTCTATCATCACAGGCCTGACAAACTGGGAAAAGCAGGTTGGAATACTAGGCCTTCGAAATTACTTGATTTTCTTTCACTTTATTTCACTTCAGTTAAATTCTGGAACTCAATTCATTAGTAATTGGTAAAATCATGTCGATACCAAATCGGCTGACTGCCTGACTTTGCACGTGTGGATTGATATATATATACGACAGGTAATTGAAGCTAGACGCAGAATACATGAAGGGGAAGAAGAAAAGGCCACTTCAGTATGAGTCAACTGGATGGAAAAACTAGCAATTCCAGCGCACAAATAAGCATTTTCATGCGCTTCTGCTGCACTAGAGTACAACTCATCAAATGGTAACTGTGGGTCGAGAAAGCTTGATTGCATGAGGTGCAAGAGATTCAAAGATATCTATAATTCACTACCGACTTAATCTTTTCTTGAAACTATTGCTGGATTTTGTATCCCCACATTGGAAAAAGAAATCCTCATAAGACCACAAATGGGATCGCTAGTAGAATTTATAGTAGTAACATTCTCAAATTTGTCAAATCTACCTGACATAAATTGGAAAATGATAAGAGTTCACTTGCAAAATAATATCCTCCTTCTAGACAATCCACTGTAAATTGACATGGCAGCATGCCATTAAGGACTTTGGACTGTCACTTGATTAAGAATAACGATAGTATATTATTGCCTATCCTATTCTCATTTTAGAATTATCAAATGAAATATAATAATGTCAAACGTCTACTTCTTGGAAATTCCTTCCTAAACATATCTTCACCTAACGCGTCGACCATATGATATAGCTTTAACCAATTCCCACATCCAGCTGGAAAAACAGTAAAAAAATTGGATAATGTAAGTTGACTAAATTAAAGGCATTCAATCAAGCCATGACTCCAACTATCTGAGGCTGAAAATTGAATCAGCAAATCAATAGGCTTGAGAAAAATTCCATCATCAATGAGGTCCATTTCAGTGAATCCATTCGACGAAGCAGTGGCTAGGGCTTGTAATTCTGTTCAATTCGTCCTGGAGGACCTGGAGCTGCTGCTCAGCCGTGGTCAGTCTATTCCTGTAATCACTAAAAGTATCAACAGGGCCCTGTTCGCATCATTCTTTGAAGATCTCAAGTTGATAAAATCATTCCTCGAAAGGGTCCAAGAAACTTCCAGTGATACGTATTTAGAGGGTGAAAAATAGTCTGGGATATTCAACCTGTGCTTGAGAAACTCTTAGCTGCCATTTACTCTCATATTTGCTGTAAAGTCATTGAAAAGAAGACGTTTGTGACACCTACTGTCAGCTTACTCATGCATTATCCCAAGATTTCTCAACTTGTCAAAAGGATCAAATCTGCAAGGAGATTCGTCTGTCATTACAGGGATGATTACCTTGCTGAAAACAGATACTTTTCCAGGGGCCAATTGTCAAGAATTGATGGAAATTCTGCTCTAGCAAAAAATATTATGGTTGGATTTGATGATGAGGCTAGAGAATTGCGAGATAGACTCATGGGTGGGAGGAAGCAACTAGAGGTGATTTCCATTGTTGGGATGGCGGGAATTGGTAAGACAACTCTGGCTAAAAGATTGTATGTTGACTTGTCTATTGTTTATCACTTTCACACTCGTGCATGGACATGTGTGTCTCAAATTTATCAGAAGAGGAAGGTATTGAGTTGCATTTTGAGTTCCATTTTGAGTCGTGAAGATCCAGTTTTTGACATGAGTGATGAAGATATGGGGGAGAAGTTGTATAAATGCTTGAAGGGACATAGGTTTCTGATTGTCGTAGATGATATGTGGGATACTGGAGCTTGGAATGATCTGGGGATGTACTTTCCTAAAGATGATAACTGCAGTAGAATTTTGATAACCAGTCGAATCAAAGATGTGGCTCTAAAAGTTAGACCTGATAGTCCCCTCATTGTTTGCGTTTTTTAACTCAAGAAGAAAGTTGGAATCTGTTCAAACAAAGAGTATTTCGTGATAAGAGCTGCCCTGAGGAGTTGATTGAATTAGGCAGGCGAATAGTTGCAAAATGCAAAGGCCTACCACTTGCTGTTGTTGTTATAGCTGGATTTCTTGCTAGGGAAACAAAGACAGCAGAACGGTGGAGGCAGGTTGCTCGGACTGTAGGATCTTCGATGCGCAGTAACTCGGAGCAGTTTATGTATATGTTGGATCTGAGTTACAAGCACTTGCCTTCTCCATTGAAATCCTGCTTTCTCTATCTTGGATCATTTCTGGAAGATTACGAAATCCCTGTTAGGGAGTTGATTCAGTCTTGGATTGCAGAGGGATTTATTGAGCAGACCGATGAAAGGAGATTGGAGGATATAGCAGAGGATTACATAATGGACCTAATAAATAGAAGTCTTGTTATCGTTGCTAAGAGAAGGTCTGATGGAGGTGTAAAATCTTGTCATGTCCATGATATGTTGAGAGATTTTTGCCTCAGAAAAGCCAAACAAAATAAGTTCTTGCTGCCAATTTGCAAGTGTAAACCAGGTGCCCCTCCGTTTCAGCTTGGTTTGGCCGATGATATCATCTCATCATTGACCAAAAGGGATCCTTATTTTTACAATTGTCAATACTTTCACATGTACAACTTTCAATATGTCAGTTCAGGCAGAGTTTTCAATAATGAGACTCTACCAGTATATAAGCTTCTTAAAACTTTGGATATGAGGCACCTCGTTTTTTACGGCTTCCCCAAGGAAATGTTGCAACTACTTCACTTGAGGTTCATTGCACTTCAGCTTGAGCGTCTGGACAATCTACCTCCATCATTATTTGATCTTTGGTACCTAGAAACCTGCATTCTTGATGCAGAAAAAGGAGGAAGAGTTTCATTACCATGCGATATTTTCAAGATGCCAAAGTTGAGGCATCTAAAAGTTTCCAAGGAATTGCTTTTTGAAGACCTTGGGACGCTTTTCTCAAAGGGACTGCAAGAGAACAGTTTTAAATGCTACCAAAGAAGACAACTAGCAGGTAAGCAGAAAGCCACTCTTTGTACCATCCTTGAAAATTTGCAAACACTTAGCCAACTATGCCCTTCTGGTTTTACCAATGATCTACTAGCAAGAACTCCAAATCTTAGAAAATTGGCATTTCACATGACTGTATCTGAAAGCAAGGAGTCTTTCACCTTTCCTAATATTGCTTGCCTAGATAAGCTTGAAACCCTGAAGTTTGAGTATCAAACTTATGGCATGGTGCCTGTTAGCACTCCTCACCCAAATTCGTTCCCACCAGGTCTGAAAAAGCTTACTCTGGTAGGTAGCCATGTAGACTGGAAAGGAATGAAAATCATTGGATTATTGCCAAACCTTGAGGTCCTCAAGATTAAAGATGACTTCTTCAGTGGGCCACATTGGGAAACAAGCGATGATGGATTTCCTAGCCTGAGATTTCTAAAACTTTCACATATGCAACTCAAGGAATGGACTTCCTCAAGCAGTCATTTTCCCAGACTTGAGAAATTAGTGCTAAATGGATGCCTTGATTTGAGAGAAATACCATCTGGCATAGGAGATATTTCCACAATGCAGATTATTGAAGTGTACCAGTCATCGGAATCAACTGTCGAATCAGCCAGAGAGATTCAAGAATCACACATTTCCTTAGGCAATGATGATTTCAAGCTCTTTATATACCACCATTTCGAGGAGTATTAGAGGGCCAAATTCATGTGGTTAATTTCTAAATGAAAGCATTGTGGAACATTGGTATGTTTTGCAGATAATTCTTCTGATGTAAAGTATTTTCTTGTTTTCCTTATTTCGACTGTTCTTGACTTTGACATTGCCGATCAACTAATCCATTTTTTATTGCCTAAATTTGTTAATGATGCAGCTCAACACTAAATCAAAGTTGTTCTCCGGCCCATTATCAAATCAGTTCAAACTAGAAATTGGATATGCATATATAAACCAAGTTAAAGTTCAAAAATGAAGGAAGCAGCTTCGGAAATATTTGATTAACTGAGGTAGACTGCGAGATCAGTAAAATGTCTGAGCTAAAGGATCTTTATTTGTGGCTCATCTGCATGTTCTGCGTGGTAACTGCTCCTCATAAGTAAACTTTAATATTCTCTTTTTCTCATGGTCTGAAGCATAGCATAGAAAGATCAAAATTAGATCACTGGCAGCTGCTCGTTTTCTTGAATCCTGATGTCCTTGCTTTTAACTCTCTCTCTCTCTCTCTCTCTCTGTGGTTGGTGTAATGCAGGATATTTCAACCGAAGTGGAGGCAAGGGAGGAACAGGGAAGGCACTTATTCAAAAGCAATGACAAAATAGGAAACATGCCAGCTTTGGCTGATTCATGCATTCAATTCCGCCAGCAGGGTTTATTTAGTTTAGTCTTAGAATTGTTATTTGGCACCGTTGTATCTTTGTTTCTGTGGAACAATTGAAAAAGAAAAGAAAGCCACCAAAGTGTTTTCTGCTTTGGTAATTGTATATATTCACTTCTATTTCTGCTGTCCTGCTGGGACGTCCCATGATCCAATCCAAGATTGTTAACATGTGTTATTTCTTACATATTTGCAGCCTTATGTTTTAGCATCACAAGTGGAAGAGTTATTAGTAGTCCATGAGCAAGATTCTCATAGACAACATGATCCAAGATTGTTGATTAGCAATACATATCTTACTACCAGTAGGGAGGGGATATCACATTGCGCTTTAAATCCTCTGTCCCCAAAACTCTCTCTGCCCCTGTATCACATAATATTAACTAGTCATGTGAGATGACTTGGGGACAGAATACGTGGCAACTATTGATGTTATGGGACACGGGAACAGAGAGAGTTTTGGAAACAGAGAATCTGAGCTCATTGGATTTTATATCCTTGAAATACTCATACTAGTATTTAGGGGGCGTTTGATAAAATTGAAATTTGAAAACTGAAATCTAAAATACTCATAATAGCAGTTAGGGATCTCCCTGTCCCACTTTCTATTCCACTCTCTATCCCATTTCATCAAGTTTCTATCGTACATAAAACCGTAAGGGAATGAAGTGGATAGTTTGGAATATTTGGGAGGTTGTGTGGCAATAAATGAAACTATAGGGTGTTATATGTAATTTATCCTTAATTTAATGGATTTAGATCCTAAACATGTTTGATAACCAAAATAAAACATCTAAATTAGTTAAGTGATATTGAATTTTTTTGGGCAAAATTTCATTTAATGTGATATGCATTCAAATATATCATACCATAACAGGTCTTCTATCATATTCCCTTTTCCCCTCTGTGCCCCACTTTTTATTTTATTACAATTTATCCTTCATAAACATCATATTTTAATTATTTTTTATTTCTTTATGATCAATTAACTACTAACATAGTAACAACTAAATATAATAGTCTCAGAAAAGCAATATATAATTGAAAATCACAGAAGTACCACCTAATTCAATAGCTTTTGGTGCCACTTAATTCCCAATAAATTTTGATTTTTTGAGTTTGTTAAATTTTGTGTATTACTCAATTTTGTGTGTTACTCAATTAATAGCTATTGGATCTCCTATCCCACTTCCTATTCCATTCTCATTCCCACTTCTTACTACTATTTCTCTTTCATAAATATCATATTTTAATTTTTTTTATTTCCTTTGAGTAATACACAAAATTTAACGAACTCAAAAAATCAAAATTTATTGGGAATTAAGTGTGAGGGTCTCAAAATTCTATTTTTATTTAAAATACATATTAATATTTATATTATGTTTATTCACTAAAATATTAATGAATTTATACTTTGAGTTATTATTTTCGAATTTAGAGAATTTTTCGAGAATTAATTGCTGGTGTTTCGTTTTGGCCAGTTTAAGAGTCAATTTTTGTTCCGAGACGCAAATAGTAACTCTAAGATGAAACCGATTATATGTAGAAATATTGTAGAGATATATTTAAGGTTGGACAGTGTTGGAATGAGAAAAACCAGTACAAGTTAGAGTGTCGCACGTCAACGCGACAAAAAGTAGAAGTTTGACCACTTTTCCCAATTTAAGAGAAACCAAGTATCTTGGCCATATAAAGCCTTGTTTCTTGCTTTCTTTTCTCTTCATTTTTAGCCAACCTTGAAGCTTGAAGAGAGAGAGAGAGAGAGAATAGAGAGAGAGAAATAGAGAGAGATTGAAGGTTTTTCTTCCATTCCATCTTCATCTTCCATTTCTTGAAGTTTCAAGACTCCATTGAAGGCTTTTGTTCCTCCTCCTCCTTGTTGCTGCTGTGAGAGAGAGAGAGAGGGAGAGAGAGATCCGAGAGTGAGAGAGAGAAAGGAAGAAGGAAGAAAGCTTCATCTTGTTGATCAACTTCTTGTTCTTGAGATTTGAGGAGGAAACCATCTTCAAGCAAGCAAATCTTTGGATAAACTTAAAGGATCTCGAGATTTCAAAACTTAGAATATCATCTGTGGGTAGAACTACATTAGATCCTACTTGATCTTGCTAGATCTAGTTAGATCTTGAGGTATAACAATTAAATTTCTTAGTTTTAACTTTATTTGTGCTAGATCTTGTAGATCCATGGTTTATTTTGCTAGAAATGCTTATGTTTGGAACATTTGAGTTGGGCTCTTGAATTCCCAACTTAGGTAGCTGACTTGAGGTGGACTTTTAGGTAGTGGACTTAAGCCTAGTTGTGGTTGTGATTGTTGTTTATGAGATGAGTTGATTTTGTGGTTAGAAAGTAGGAATGTGTTGAAAATTTTGAAGAAAACTCATGAAGGATGGCCGAACCTCACTTGGAATGTATGAACCTTGATTTCGAAATTTCATGATGTTTCTTGGCTAGATTTTTGCCTAAATAAATATGTATTATGTTCATTTATGAGTATATGCTTAAATAGAGTTAAAATCTTGAACTTTAATGATGAAAAATTGAGTTTTCACTAATTTTTGGATAAATGAACTATTTGGACAGATTTGAGGGTTTGAAATGTTTTATCTATTTTTCATGAATTTTGTACATTGAGATTTGGTGAAAATTGTTCTAAAAATGTGTTAAAACCTTGATTAAAGTTTGGTGTTGAGTTTAAACTTCGAATGGGTGATTTTCGAAGTGAAAAACCTCACTTTATTACCTTGTTCTAAAGTTTAGAAATTGCGAGTACGGAGTACATCGAGGGAGTATTTTGTTTAAATTATGTATCGATTTGAAAATGGAATCTTTTATGATGATTTTCGACTCGAGTGACTACTTTTTCACTCGAGCAAAGTTAGAGGAATTTTGAGAAGAATTTTGATCAAACAAATGACTAAATTTATTTGAGTTTTGTTTCACTATTTGTGGGGCAAAACTTATTTCTTCTTTTACTTTTTTGTAGGAAGTGGGGAAGAATTTGAAATAGATCCAAACTTGGAGACTGAACCTTGCTACTTTGGTGAGTTTCATGCATGTTTCTTGACTTGAAATGCAAGTATGTTTTGAACCTCTTGACTTGTGATATGAACTTGAATCCCGTTACTTGATATGAATCCTGTTTTGATTACCTGATGTGACGTGATGTGTCTTGTATTTTTTATTTTTGAGAATACTTAAATCCCCTTGGTAAGTTATCGAATCGAGCCGTTGGGAGGGCCCAAGTCGAGGAGATTTAACAACCTTGGGGCTGCGTGACGTGTTGTGTGCTCTGGACTTGTCCCTTTTGGAAGAGCAATACACAAATATATAAGTTTCCCATTGTGAGGGCCCCAAAATTCAGATTTTTATTTTAAAAATGCATAATATTATTTATATTATGTATATTTATTAAAATATGAGTGAATATATGTTTAAAGTGAATATTTTCCAATTTAGAGAATTTTTAAACGAATTATTTGCCGGTGTGCGGTTTTGGCCGAATTAAGTGCTTAATTTTCTACCGGAGCATGATTAGTGACTTTAAGTTGAAATTAAGCATAAGTAATGATATTTTAGAAATATTAATAAGTTTGGACAGTGTCGGAATGGACTAGAGCAGTGTAAGTTAGACTGTCGCGTGTGACGCGACATAAAGTGCCCAAAACACCTTTTTCCCTTAAAACATGGAAATGCACTTTTTGCACCATAAAAGCCTTGACTTTCTTGCAACCTTCACACTTCATTTTCAGCTGCAAATTTGGGAGATAGAGAGAGAAAGAGCCGAGGGCTCTAGGAGAGAGAGAGAGAGAGAGAAATAGTGCTAGTTTTCTTCCATTTCTTTCTTCTTCCTTTCTTCAACTTTCAAGCACCATTGAAGCCCATCCTTTCATCCTCCCCACCATTCCTTGCAGCCGAGAAAGGGAGGAGAGAGAGAGGATTTGGACCGGTTTTTGGAGAGGAAGAAAAGAGGTAAAGCTTGCACCTTGAACTTCCATTCTTCCCTTCAACTTGTATCTTGAATTTGTGAAGCTTGAGTGAAGATTTTTGACTTGAGATTCATCCTCCATGGCAGCCGACTGAAGAGAGAGAAAGAGGGGTGCCATCCGAAAGTTGGGAAGAGAAAAAGAAAGAGAAAAGTGAAAAAATAAAGTTTGTTTGAGTGGTGGGTTGCTTGATCGTGAGCTTGGAGTTGTAGATCACCGTCAAAGTTCGAAGATCTTGGGTAAAGATCGAAGCTTTCATGGTTGTTGAGCTTGGAAAGGGTCAATTTTGAGAAGTTATCACAAAGCCTCGGTGGATCTTGTCGGATCTTGTCAGATCTAGTCAGATCTGAAGGTATAAAGCTTGAACCTTGTAGATATAGCTTTATTAGTGTTAAATAACTTAGATATATGGTTGATTTTGGTAAAATGATCTCATCTGAAAAGATGAAGTTGGGCTCTTGAATTCCCAACCTAGGTAGCGGATTTGAGGTGGCCTCTAGGTAGCTGACTTGAGGACCTGATTGGGATTTGTATGATATTTGTGAAATGTATCATGTTGTGGTTAGAGAGTAGGATTTTGTTGTTGGAAATTGTGATAGAAAAATGTATGAGATGGCCAAACCCATACTTGGTGATGTTAATGGTGGATTTCAAAATCTTGTGATTGTTCTTAATGAATGTCTGCCTAAGAAACTACATGTTACGCTCATTTGTGAGTATATATGACTTTTAAAAGATAAAAGTGAAGTTTCTCGTGAGTTTTTGAATGAAAAATGTCATTTAAATGAATTTGACGGATTTACCGTATTGTGACCAAATCTTATGATTTGAGAAATAAAGATATGGTTTGAAGTGTTTTCAAGTTATATTAAAGTACTATCAAAGAGTGAGTGTTGAGTTTGTGTTAAAAGTGATTTTGAGGTGATAAACCTCACCTAAGTGTTTTATCAAAGAAAATGTGAAAATAGTGCTTGGAGAGTACATCGGTGATGTGTCATACTTGAAATGAGATAGTGATTTTCCAAAGATCCATTTGAAACATTGTATTCAGAATGATTAAGTGATTTTCAAAGAGGTATTTGAAATACGATGTCATATGAAGTGAAAATCTTTCCTCGAGAGGATTTTGGGAAAAATGTTGATTGAAACTATAAAAGTGAAAACGAATTGTTTTAGTGAATGGGAGATGAAGTGAATCTCAACCATTGTTTCAAATTGTTTTAGGAAGTGCACAAGGAAGTGATTTTGACCCCTACGTAGAAGCCGAACCTTATTACTTCGGTGAGTTTCCATACTTGTTATGTGATTATGTGAAAATGATTGCAACTGTGTTTAGTGAAGTGATTTTGAAGTGAAGCATAGTTTTCAAACCCTCGGATGGGGTAGTGAGTTTCAGTGTATGTAAAGTGTTTATGTGAAAATGATTCGAATTGTGTTGGTCAAGTGATTTGACACGAATTTTGGATTTTTAAATCGATAAGTGGGGTAGGGTGTATTTCATCGCACTTACCTTTATTTGAAATAAAAGTATTGTGAAAGTGTTTGGCAGTGTCCTATATGTGTGAGAGTTCTAACTCTCTTTTAAATGAAAATCTCGCCATGGTTTGTAAATGATTGATTTGTTGAAATGATTTGCTAGTGTTTACAAAGAAATGATTTACCACTATTTCCAAGTGAAATGCTTTTACCAGTGAAATAATTTATGAAGTATCTGTCAGTGTTTCGACTCCCTTTTTAAAGGAATGATTTATTGAAGTGATTGACTATTATTTCGGAGTGAAATGCTCTATAACTGAAATAGTGATTGAAGAGATGTGACGTCGATGGGCGATGTCCCACGACTAGTTTCAATGAAATGATGTGACGTCGTAGGGTGAATTCCCTCGACTAGTTTCAGTGAAAAGAATGTGACGTCGTTGGGCGAAGTCTGTCGACTAGTATGTGACGTCGTAGGGTGAATACCTTCGACTAGTTCCAATGAGATAAAGTGACGTCGTTGGGCGATGTCCCTCGACTAGTTTCAATGAACTAATGTGACGTCGATGGGCGAAGTCCCACGACTAGTTTCCGTGACATAAAGAGACGTCGTAGGGCGAATACCCTCGACTAGTTTGTGATGTCTTGGGCGAAGTCCCTTGACTAGTATACTTTGATGGGCAATGTCCCTCAAGTAATTGTACGAGTGATATCCATTGAAGTGTTTATTTACTTGATTTAAATTGTATACTTGAAATATGGTTTGAACTATTTTACGTGAATTGTAAGCATTTTTGGAACTCACTGGGCTTTTTAGCTCACTCTTTCCAAATTGTTTTCTTTAACAGGGACCGAGAACCCAAGTGAAGGAGCCAACCCTTATAGTTAGGGTTTGCTTTTGTATTGGTGTGACAAACATGGATTGTGATTTTGAGAGCTGCTGTATTATGAGAATTCGAACGTTTGATAAGTATTTTATATAATTTGGAGATTGTAAGGATGGTGTAATGTGATTGTAAGTTGTTGCTGAGTTTAGATTTGAGATTTGAATGTTAGTTTAATGTTTTAGCGATATTTATATGAGTGAGTCCTGGCGAGAGCTAGGCAGGCGGTCCACGGATACCTTAGGGTACGCCCTAGGGAGAAGTGGGGCTGTCACACCCATTAGGTGGGCGGGCCTGGTTGGGGGTTTTGGTGGAGTAAGGAGACAGTGGTTGTCTACTTGGTTTTTATATATGAAAGTTGACAGAGTGTCAACTACGTGATTTGTGCTCTAGTCCATGGACGTGCTCCATTTTCAAGGATCTTAGCTCCTGAGAGCTACTCGTATCCTTTCCTTGTGTGGTTACTTGTTTTCCTTATTTGCTCTTAAGTGCGAATTTGATGTGAAATGTTTTGTGCTCTACGTGCTTGCATGTCTTTTAGAACTCACTGGGCTTTTAACTCACCCCTTTCCCTATTTGTTTTTCCTTAACAGGGATTGAGAACCCGTAAGAAGACATCATTGCCTAGGGTTGGATCTTACTTTTGTATTCTTGATTTGTTGTATTGGATCTTGGAACCTTAAATTTTATATTCGGGATTTGTAATTTCAGCTTTTGGATGTACATTTAGTACTTGAAATTTATTTTGGGAATGTAAGTTGAACTTTTAGTTTTACTAAGTAGTTGGTTTGCAAGGTGAAGTTAGTTATGTTGGGAATGATATTTTGGGTTGGAATTGTTATTTAAAATTTGTCTTTGGAGAGTTAGCGAACATTTGAATGAGTGAGTCCTGGCGAGAGTTGGGACGGCGGTCCACTGAGACCTTAGGGTATGCCCTAGGGAGAGTGGGGCTGTCACATTAAGTGGCACTGAAAGCTATTGAATTAGGTGGTACTTCTGTGATTTTCAATTATATATTACTTTTCTAAGACTATTATATTTATGTGTTACTATGTTAGTAGTTAATTGATCATAAAGAAATAAAAAATAATTAAAATATGATGTTTATGAAGGATAGATTGTAATAAAATAAAAAGTGGGGCACAGAGTGGAATAGAGAATGTGACAGAAGATCTGCTGCGGTATGATATGTTTGAATGCATATCACATTAAGTGAAATTTTGCCCAAAGAATTCAATATCACTTAACTAATTTAGATGTTTAATTTTGGTTCTCAAACATGTTTAATATCTAAATCCATTAAATTTAGAATAAATTACATATAACCCCTGTAGTTTCAACTATTATCACATGACCTCCCTAATATTCGAAAAATATCCACTTCATTCTCTTACGGTTTTTTGTAAGATAGAAACTTGATGAAAAATTATTTATATAACGTTGTTAGTTAAAGTATCAATAGTGTCCTTAGTTAAAAGGTAGGGTAAATTACATATGAATCCTCTATTGTTTCATCTGTTGCCACATGACTCCCCTAACATTTCAAATGTCCACTTGACCCCCTTATGGTTTTATGTAAAGAGGAAGTTTGACTGAAAATAATCTGTGTAACGTCAGTAGTTAAAATAACAATAGTGCTTTTACTTAAATGCTAAATCAATCGATGATTTAACCATATTATATAAAAGCATAGTGAAATTATGTAGACAATTGCCAAATTACAGGAAGATAAAGTGGATAGTTATTCGACCATAAGGGGGGTTATATGGCTATTAAGATTTTATCACACGTGCTTTTAGACCTCGTTTAGTATAAACACTGTAACTGATTGTGCATTCTATTCATTTTCCACTCTATATAAAACTATAAGGGGGTTATATGGTTATTTTAAAACCTTAAGGGGGTCAATTGGTATTATATAAAATCACAAATGGGGTTATAAGTAATTTATCCAAAAACGCTAAAAAATCAATGACTTAATCACCTTATATAAAAGTATAGGGGGATTATGTGGATAAATGTAAAGACCATAAGAGGGGTAAAATAGATATTTATACAAGTGATAAGGGGGTTGCATGGATATTAACATTTTATCACATGCACTTTTAGACCATGTTTGGTACATAATTGATTGTGCATCCCGTCCAATTTTCACTTTACATAAAACTATAGGGGATTATGTGGTTACTTTGAGACCTTAGTAGGGCCATTTGGCATTATGTAAAAAGACAAGAAGCTTATAAGTAATTTATCTTTAAATTCAAATGCTGAATTGGGTTAATAAATAGGGCTTAGCGTGATATTAACTGTATTCCTATAACACCAAGAGGCTATGAACCAGACTAATAACTACTTGGGTAAACTATACATAATCACCTTGTGGATTCACATATTATCACATTATCTCCTAATATTTCAAAATATTTACATAATCCCTCTGTGGTTTCATATAAAATGAAAATTTGATGGAAACTATCTTCCAAAATGTCCTTAGTTGAAATATCAATATTGCCCTTACATAAGCAATAAATCACAACAATTTGACCACCTTGTATAAAACTATAGGAAGATTAATGTGGATAAATGTAAGAATCATGTGGGGTAAATGCATATTCACGAAAATTATAGGAGAATAAAGTCAATGTTATGATTTTATCACACACACATGTGCCACATATGTTGGTACTTTTATTTATTTTTCACTTTATATAAAACCACGAGAGAATCATGTAGTTATTTTGAAACTTTAAAATGTCATGTGACAATATGAAAAAATCAAAAGAAGGTTATGTATAATTTACCCTAAGTACTTTTGGACGCAAGGCATGAGCTTAAAATGGGATAATATCAGAAACCTCCCCTGATATTTCTCTTAATATCACATGGCACTTCTAAAGTTTTAAAAATATCACTTACCTCTTCTAGTAATTATAAAATGACTATATTAATCCTTATTTCGTACAAAATTCATAAATATCAAATAAATGGATGTCAAAAATTTAAAAGAAAACGAATCAAAAGTCACTTTTTTCCTTTTTGCTTCATCCAATATTCAATTTTACTCATTTTTTTGAATCGCTACATAATTGTTTATTTAGAAATTGTAATAATTAAATTTTATTTATTTTTTTCTTTTTTTGATTATGACAAGGGGGGGTATGAATGTATGATTTCTTTGTTTATTCTGAGTTGAACTTTATAATGATTTAGTACAACTTAAAGATTAGGCCACAAGTTGTGAAGATGTTTGAAAAAATTAAGGTTCACAAGAAATCAGTTTTAAGTATATGTAGTTGAATTGGTACTAATATATTTCTTTACAAATATCTTTTTTTTAATTTTCAAATTTATATCTTTATCAATTACAGCTTTGTGATATGGTGGTACAACTAGAATTATTTTTTAGTTGGTGATTCTTTTTTTTTTTTTTTGAGTAAATAAAGTGATTTAGGAGTATATTGATAGCGACGCAGAACAATTTATGAATGTATTACAACTGAGTTACAAATACTTGCCTCATAGGTTGAAGTCATGCTTTCTGTATCTTGTTGCATTTCCAGAAAACTATAAAATCTCCGCGACAAAGTTGGTACAAATGTGGATTGCTGAGGGCTTTATTCAGCAAACTGAGGGAAAGAGGTTGGAGGATACTGCAGAGAACTATTTACTGGAACTTGTTAACAGGAGTCTTGTAATGGTTTCCAGGAGAAGATCTGATTTTGGTATTAAGACATGTCTTGTCCATGATACATTGAGAAAGTTGTGTGTTAGGAAGGCACAGGAAACAGTATTCATGCTTCCAGATAATGGCTATCAAGCATATGCATCCTCTCCATTTGCAGAATTCAGATTCAGCA
This sequence comes from Gardenia jasminoides, assembly GCA_013103745.1. Lineage (NCBI taxonomy): Eukaryota > Viridiplantae > Streptophyta > Magnoliopsida > Gentianales > Rubiaceae > Gardenia > Gardenia jasminoides. The sequence continues at coordinate 29,344,289 of CM023105.1, forward strand.
ACTCTGACTTGTATCGTTCTTTGGAATCGATCAACTTCTTTTCAGTGTACAATCTTCTAAATTCAAAGCATGTTCCTAGCATACGGGTGTCTGGAAAGAAGGATGTGCTATTCAGGCATAAACTTCTGAGAGTGTTGGACTTGAGATACATTATGACTGACCACTTTCCTTCGGAAATACTAGTCACTCGCTTGAAGTACTTGGCACTTTACCTGACATACTAGCACACCTATCACCAGAAATATCTAGACTTTGGAACCTTGAAACCCTTATTATTGACATAGAAAAGGGGGAAAAAGTTAGTTTACCGGAAAGTATCTGAACGATGGTTAAGCTGAGACATCTGCATGTTTCACCAGAGTTTGAATTTGAAATTCCCTGGTTTAGTTCTGCTGGTCCTAGCAATTCATCAGAACTTAGTCACTCTACCAATTTTGCCAGTTGTCGTGTACTTCATAATTTACAAACAATTTCGTCCCTATATCCTTTAGGTCCTGGCAGAAATATTCTTTTGGCAAGAATTCTTAATGTCAGAAACTTGGGATTTCACATCACTTTATCAAGCAGGGAGGATCCCTTTAAGTTTTTTGATCTTTCCAGTTTGATTGTGCTTGAAAAGTTGAAGTTTGAGTATCAGACCTATGCTATGGTGCCTGTAACCATGTCAAGTCCTGATGAGCTCCCATCAAGTTTAAGGAAGTTGACACTTGTTGGTAGCCATGTAGACTGGGAAGAAATGTCCGTTATTGGGATGCTGCCAAATTTAGAGGTTCTCAAGGTAAAAGATAACTTCTTCAATGGGCCAAAGTGGGAAACATGTGAAGGTGGATTCCTGAAGTCTCAAGTTCTTGAAATTTTCACATGTGGATCTTCAAGAATGGATTGCAAATGCAGATGACTTTCCTAGCCTTGGAAAATTAGTTCTCAATGGATGCCTGTCTCTCGCTGAAATACCATCTGCATTGGGAGATATTTGCACACTGCAGGTGATCGAGGTATATAGATCATCAGACACCGTCGCTGATTCAGCCCGCCAAATTCAAGAATCACAGAGGAACTGGGGTAATGATGAGTTTAAGGTCTTCATTTACCAGCAGTTTCAAGACAATATTTCTATGTGAAACTGTTAATTTAATCACCCTAAAGGTACTCAGATACTCCCTTATTACTCTGAATTACCTTCTTGCCCGATTGTGCATCTGATTGTTGGATCACAATCATTATCTCAAATTATAAGTATAACGTAGCGGATATTCAATTTCCACAGGAAATGCCTTGAGAATCTGTTTAGGCATTAACTACTTCCCTGGAGACAAAGTAAAAGTGATCAATACATGGATGTGAACTGACTGAACTCCAGTAACTGATGATCACATCAATTATTGCTATATTGGATCAATCTGTTGTAGTTTTCTGAATTTTCTGTTGGAGGTAGAAGAGCCTTGGGACCAAATAAACTACGAATTCTGAAACTGTTTGCTGATATTCTTTAAATTTTCACTTCAATTGTGCAACTGCATTAGTTGGAAGTGGCCATTGTGCATTTCAACATGGCTCATCATGTCAGTCTGTTGCGATAAATTGCATGAGGATTTATAGATTTGCTGTATAAGACTTGTTTGGATGAAATTGTATCTTTGAAGTTGTTTACGAAATTGACCCAAAGTCCAAGCAATAAAATTGACTGAATGCAGAAATTAAAAAATGTTAACTCATCTGATGAGCAAATGGTGACAACTATAATACAAAAATTATCCCATGAGCATTTATTCGACCATGAGAGTATGGGCCGCTCACCCTAAGCTCGACTCAGGCAGACCATTGGTAACCGGACATATACTTAACAACAATGAGGCTTGGCCCAAAAAGTTTAACCAAGTGCTGTACTGAGAGAACGTGGGCCAAAATTGGTGTCAACTTAAGCTCATCACATTATAAGTGGAATATTGACTTGAGACCATACACCTTATAGTTGAATGATTGACAAGGACATTTTAATCTACTAGTTAAAGTTGAGTTGCAAGAATTAGAGATCCTGAGTTCTAATTCTCTTACCCACTTCATGTCTCTTAAATTCCATTTTTTCCCTGTTAAAAAAACTTTTAAAAAATTATAATCAAATGGCTAGATGTTTTATTTTGTTCATTGTGGTGGAAGATAAGATGGTCAAATTTTCATTTGTCATTGTTCTTCTGTCTTCCCTTTCTAAAGTATGTTTTTATTTGTAAGGAAAAATGGTAGATTAAATTAGTTTTGATTTGAGAAATGAAAAATAAATTGTACCAAAATTCATATCCTACCAGTTTTTTCTTGAAGAAAAAGAGATTTCGAAAGAATTAGGTATAATCCTAAAGATGAAGATACTGCATGTGTCGAAGATTTGAAATCAAAGCATAAGAAAATAATTTGAGAATATAGATAAAGCTTAATTGCACCAGCCATCCATAGTTAGGGATAAAGTTGCATTCTACACTAACAGTCCAAGGTCTTTGTATTGGGAAAAAACTGAAAAAAAGAATTTGATTTTCTAAACAGTGGGGCATTGATTTCTCTATGCTTTCAACACTCTTGAAAGCAGGACGGGAACGAGATGCTTTGACCGGTGGAATTGGCACTAGTTCGGTTGTACATTAAACCCAAAAAATTTAAAATTAATCAAACTCGATCAAAGACTGGTTAAATTGTTCAGGTAAAACTAGGGAGATTGAACTGGTATAACAATGAATTTTTTATGCTTATGGTTCAGTAATTTTTTTATATTAAAATTAACCAAAAATAATTTGAACTTTGACTCAGCCAATTTGAACCTGTTGAAGGGAGCTCAACCAGCTTATCCATCGGTCCGATTTTAAAAACATTAACAATTTACTTTTAGCAAACTTCAATCTCAGCTTCTTCCAACTTTTCCCGAATCTACTATCACAATCCTACAAAACATTGTTACTAAGATCCTTGTTATTAAATTTGCTCATAATGCTTCCTAAATATTAAGTTAATAGTAAACAAGAAAGAACTAGTTTCCTGTACTACTAACCTAAGTGTTCTACAAAAATGCACATTCAGTTTTTCATATAGAAACATGAAGAAATTAATATTTTGTGTTTTATTTTAAAAGGGGACACAACCTTAATGTGTAATGTATGTAACGAAATATCAAAATCTTAGCCTATTAAATCAAACCTAAAAGATAGAAATTTCTAAATTATTATTAGTAGTAGCATTTCAGTCGAATCAAGTTTTCAGTTGTGACGACCCCACTTCTCCCTAAGGCAAACCCTAGGGTATCGGCGGGCCGCCTGCCCAATTCTCGCCAGGACTCACTCGAATAACTAATAACACTTCGAAAGTGAACGTAATTAACCATTCCAAACCAAACCACAAATAATAACATTACTAAATTCAACTTACAACTCAAATTCTCAAATTACAGTTCAATGTACTTAAGGTACAACCACCATTCCATCTTACAGGTCCAAATACACCAAAAGTTCAACAATCCATGATTACAAATGGTACAAGAAATAATCCAGCCAATTACACTAAGAAAGATCACAACACATGCTTTCCTTCGTCTCGAGCCCTGTGGGGGAAAATAAAATATTTTGGGGTAAGCTAAAAGCTCAGTGAATGTCCAGTGAAAACAAGAATATTTATGTTTTATCAAGTAAATGCACATTTGAATTAAATATCATTTTGTAAAACATTTGAGTCTTTAAAAGAATATCGTGTAAGTCGAGAACATGGTCACACATTCACATTGAAAATATTTAAGAATCTTTTCATTTAAGAGGGTACAAGAGACAGTAAGTCATTAAACAATCGTTCCATAAACACTTAATTTAACAAACAACATGCAGTAAACAATAATTTAGTAAACATTTAGTTCAAGTATTGAAAGGACACAGTGTCATCCAGGAGCAATTGCAGTCCGTCTTATCCGTTAGTCAACCCCCTACTCCTCCTTATAACACCCAGTGGTAATACTCGAATACACCGTACAGTGCCTTAAGTTACCAACCTACCCGACTGAGTCCGCTTCTGGCTCGAATAGGCCGATAACGAAGGGGGAAAGGCCTTGTTCAGCCAATGTGTTAGTACACATGGCCTACAGTCATGCACAAATAATGCACAAACAGTGGAAAAGTACACAGTTGAACAATAAAATGAAAAGTAGGTCGAGTGTGATAAAGTACACACTTGCCCTTCACATAATCATTGAAAAGCATTGAAAAGCATTTAACATGTCAAATGAGCAATTCATCATGAAGTATTTCACACTTAAGCAATTTATTCACAAACAAATGTTTAACGCTCATAAGAACAAGTATCACCAAGTATTAATCACATAAGCATGTAACTCACACAACATGCAAGGAACAGTACTCACAAATCCTTCATAAATTATTTCACTTGTAAAAGCATTTTACTTGGAAATAGTGGCAAATTATTTCTTTGCAAATATGAGTCGAGTAAATTATTTCACAATTCATTTTCAAATAGTAGTAAAATATTTGATTTAAAATGGATTGGATCACTCACCTTGATTCAATTAAACGAGTAGGTAAGGAAGAAGGCTAAACTTCGTTAGTTGGTTCACCCTCGGCAAAGTCTTGGCCACCTGAGCCAAAGTTCAGCTATCAAATACTAGCCAAAATATCTAAAACTCAAAGCTTTAACTCAACTACTTAGAATCACCAAAAGCTCACTACCACAGTTTCTTGTTCGGATCGTATCTAAGGTTACACTCATCAAAATTAAGCAAGGCTTATGGCTATGGAAACTAGACTCTAAGTACTACAATTCACTAGAAAACTTCGCTTTCAAATTCATTTTGCAATATAGGTCAAATCAAGTCGCAAGATCCAGTAGTAGTCAAACCACGGTGTTTTCAGTTTGCAAAAAATGAACTAGTACACAGATTTTATACCGTTGGAAAGCTCTTGAAGTCTAGTTTCAAACGCCACAAACGGCGCTCAATTTCGACTCTTGAATAAGAAAATATAGCCATTTGAAAATAAGGTATAAAGCTGCCCAAAAGCTATTTTTCCAGATTTGCAAAGCCACTTTGTGGGTGCCATTTGGCCAATGAAATCTTATGGGAAAAATTCCAAATTTTGTACACTTAGTCCTCTATATATAGGCTAGGTTTGTACCAAAATTCATTCAAAAACTCATATGGGAAGTCGAGGTTCTAGACGACAAAAGTTGCTCCTTGTTTTAAAACAAATCTACCCAAAATGATACTTTTACCCAAAAATTAGTGAAAACACAACTTTTCACCATTACAAATTCATGATTTCACTCCATTCAAACATACACTCATAAATGAACATAAGACATATTTATTTAGGCAAAATCTCGCCAAGAAACATCGTAAAATTTTGAAATCAAGTATCAAAACATTCCAAGTGAGGTTCGGCCAGCCTTCATACTTTCTCTTCAAAATTTCCAGCAACATCCCTACATTCTAACCACAAAATAATCTCATTTCATAAACAACAAACACAACCACATTCAGGTCCTCAAGTCCGCTACCTAAAAGTCACCTCAAATACGCTACCTAAGTTGAGAATTCAAGAGCCCAACTCCAATATTCCAATCATAACCATATCTAGCAAAACTAACTGTAGAATCTACAGATCTAACACAAATAAGGCTAAAGTTAAGAGTTTTAAGGATTATACCTCAAGATCTTTTCAGATTTAGCAAGATCAAGGCAAATCTGACGAAGTTCCACCCACAGATGATGTTCTACGTTTCAAAACCTCGAGATCCTCCAAGTTTTCCAAGGATTTGCTTGCTTTCTTCGCCAAAATTCAAGAACAAGAAGAAATCACTCACTAAAAAACTTCTCTCTCTCTCTCTCTTGCTTCCTCTCACTCACGGACCACTCCCTCTCTCTCTCTCTCTCTCTCTCACGGCTGCAATAAGGAGGAGAAGAAGTAAGATGAAGGCTCTCCAATGATGTCTTCAAGATTCAAGAAGTTGAGGAAGAAGAAATTGGAAGAACAAAATTTGAAAGCTTTCTCTCTTCTCTCTCTCTAAGCTCACGGCTGCATTCTCTCTCTCTACCCTCAAGTGTGGCTGAAAAATGAAGCAATAAAGCAAGAAGAATGGCTTTGAGGGAGACAAAAAGGTGCAAATCCCTTAAATCGTGGAAAAGTGGTCAAACGACCACTTTTTATCGCGTCGACGCGTGACACTCTAACTTTCACTGGTTTATCTCATTCCTACACTGTCCAACCTTAAATATATATCTGTAATATCTCTACATATACTCAGTTTCATCTTAAAGTCACTATTCTTGCTTCGGAACAACAATTAGACGCTTAAACTGGCCAAAACCAAACACCGGCAAATAATTCTCAAAAAATCATCTAAATTAGAAAATAATAATTCAAAGCATAAATTCACTAATATTTAACTGAAAATACATATTATTATTATTATCATTATCATTATCATTCATTTTCTGATAAAAAATAAAATTTCCGAGCCCTCACATCGGTAGTTTGGTGGAGTAAAGTTATGGTAGTTTTATTATTTAAGAATTGGTATTTTATTAGATATTGTAGTTGTCATTATCGAGTCATTTAATCTATAATAGGAAGTCTTATTATTATTATCATTATCGGTTAAGAAAAGTGAAGGATTGAGAACTTTGTTATTGTGTAATTAATGATATGTTATTGATTTATTTCTCATTTTTCACACATATTTTTGTGTGTGTAAATTGCCTTTCCAAATTCATTGATTTTTAATGATACATTATTGATTTATTTCTCTTTTCATACACATATTTTTATGTGTGTAAATTGCCTTCCCATTTGATTTTATGAAATTTATTTCTTACAGTTTTTTGGTGAATTTTTTTTTTTGGATTTTACGTATCAGAGCCCTATATTCAAAAGATAGATCTTTGGGTGTCTAGAATGTCTGTAAACATTGAAAAAAATTGTCCCAACTATGATGTCCCAGCTACAAGGTTAGTATTTGGTATTTTTTGCTATCATAGTTAGAACATAAGAATCGATGTGAAAAAATCAGTGGATCAAGTTAAACCACAAGATTAGTTATGACTCATGAAGTATCCAATTGGTGAAGATTGGGCATGTTGTAAAGATAAAGATCCCAGGAGAACCTCTCTACTCTCTATTAAGTTGTGATTATTAAAATCATAAAGTAATTTATCAATAAATTGACATCAAATTGTGTGACAAAAATAATCTATCCAAGTGGGTGAATTATTACAGTGAGAAAAGTGTTTGAAGATATAAAAACCAAAACAAAATGATGATGTTGTTAGAATTTATAAAGAAGATTACTATTCATGATTGTGTTGGACTTAATTCAAGACAGCTTGATTCAAGAGAGACAAAATAGCCATGTTAAATCAAATTTAAAAATAGAAGCTTCTCATTTATTGTTTGATGATAATATCTTAGTCAAATCAAGTTTTTAGTATTTTGTTGAAGCTAAAATATGGTAGTTTTATTATTTAGAAATTGGTATTTTATTATGTCATTTATTGTGATTATCAAGATTTATTTACCAAATTATTCAATCTATACAAATAGGGAGTTTAATTATTGTTATTAGTTGAGAAAAGTGAAGAATTGAGAGTCTTATTAATATATAATTAATGATATATTATTGATTTATTTCTCTTCTCCTGCGGATATTTTCATACATATAAATTGCCACCTCATATACATTGAGAAGACAAAAAAATACCACAGAATTGGTTTTCAAAAATAGATGATTACAAATTAAGTTGAAACCACATTCCATTGAGAACAAATTATAGTGCAATATTTAAATTAAGTTGAAGCCATATTCCATTGCGAACAAAATATAGTACAATATTTAGTAAGTAATTGTTAATGGAACTCCACTTTATTACGATAGCACTCTCGCTATCTTCTACATCATACAATCTCTTGCTACGTACGAAAAAAAAAAAAGGCTAACCTGACCAAGTTATAATAATACTGGAGTGCCATTATATTTCCCTTAATAATCGAGTATTAGGACTAGACCAGTGGACAAAGCAAGCGCGGAGTTGGCACTGCCACCAGTCGATTAGCTCTTGGAGCAGCGAGTCCAAACACATCATCCATGTCAACATCACTGGGCTTCATCCCCCCCCAGGCAGCTCCCACCTGAAACAGTGAAGAAGATGAGCCACAGCCATCTCCACGGCAAACAGCCCGAGTTGCATGGCCGGACAAGACCTCCGGCCAGAGCCAAAGGGTATAAACTCAAAGTCACTACCCTTATAATCAGGTGCACAATCGCTTAAAAATCTAGACGGCTTAAATGTGTCTGCGTCCTCTCCCCATGTGTCCTTGTCACGTCCAATTGCCCACACGTTAACCATCACCCTTGATTTTGCAGGAATGTAGTAGCCCGCGACCTCGGAATCCTCGATAGTCTCATGAAGGAGGAGAGGGATCGGAGGGTGAAGCCTGAGCACCTCTTTGAAGCAGCACTTGAAGTAGGTTAGTTTGCTCATGTCAGATTCTTGGACTTTCCGGTGAAGGCCGACAACATTGGTTAGCTCTTCTTGCACCTTCTTGAGGTCACTCGGATTTTTTTATTAGTTCCGTCATTGTCCATTCGATTGCACTTCCAACAGTCTCTGTCCCACCAAACATTGCATCCTGAAAATTAAGAACATTGATGATGCCACGAAAGTTTGTAATAGTATCGCTAACCCGAAAATGAGGTTATCAATGTACTATTTCTCATGAAAGACCCAACTAGATTTTATAGAAAAATGTTAGTATTGAAAAATACGTTTTGGAAATTAAATAAAATAAGCTTATCCGTCTTGATTATGTGAAGTATCTCTTATTAGAGAAATTGCTACTACTAACACCTTGATCTTACCATGATGAGGGCTTTAACGTTGTTTTTCGTAAGCCTGATTGACTGCTGTAATTTACCAGATTCTGGGACTTTTCCCTCGTCATCACCCATACAAGCTAGAAGCTCATCCACCATATCACCTTCAACCTGATCAAAAGAACCACTGACGTTCTTCTTTTTCTCCATATGATCGTCAATGATGGAGTCAATGAATGCATCAAGTGAAGCACGAGAACTGACAAGTCTCTTGTTTAAGCCTTGTAGATCAGCCCACTTGAGCCAAGGAATGAAATCAGCCAGATTGGAAGCATTTAACAGAGTTGAAATCTCTTGCAAAAGCTGGATGAATTCATCTTGACGTTCAGGAGAGCTTGAGCCAAAGGCAGCCCGATAAATAATTTTCCGGGAAAACCTGAACAGCAATTTACCGAGGTTAACGGCTGAGCCAGCCCTCAAGTCCAAAATTCTGATCATAGCATCGACTTCATCTCTGACAGCATCCCAAGACTCGGCCCTTCTTCGGCTGAACAGCTTCATGACACAGAGTTTTCGCATTTGACGCCAGAGGGGGCCATACTGCGCGAAGGCCATATCAGCCCGTTCATAAGTTAAATAACTTATGGCAATAGTGGCTGGGCGGTTTGAGAAGATGTGGTCCTGAACTTGAAGAACTTGTCGTGCTAGGTCCGGGCTGGAGACTACTACCGTGTTGAGAAAGGGTAGTTTTACGCGAAAGATGCCACCATATTGTTTTGCTAGCTTTGCTAGTCCTGTCTGAGATATCTGCTTTGTTATCATCATATTACCGATGAAAGGTAACCCTTTTGGCCCTGGTGGATGGTTCCTACGGCGGAATCTTGAGAAGAGATATAAGATAAGTAGAGGGAAAATGAAGATGTTTAGCATGGTTTCAGCATCTGAAATTTGAAGAAGAAGATTCATTTTCTTTTCCATGAACATTGGTGTGTCTGTCTAGGGTGCCTTAGCGAAAGCATATTTATATGTAGATGTTGCTAGAGATTACACTGAATATTGGGTTTGGTTCAATTATTGCTGTAGGCGTTATGTATATACTCCCTCTGTCCCGTTTTACTTGTCATGATCAACTTTGTAAACAGTTTAAAGGAATTTGATCTTTGAACAACCAATAAATAACTCTTTCCATAATTACCTCTTAATTTAACTTTAGATTTTATCTATTGCTTTAGATTTTTGAATTTTATCTATTGCTTTAATTTTTTTGGGTAAATTACATTTAACCCCCCTGTGGTTTTGACTGTTTACACATAACCCCCTAATATTTGAAAATATCCACTTCAGCCCCTATGATTTTATGTAAAGTGGATTTACTACTTTATATAAAAGTATAGGAGAATTACGTGGTTGATTGCAAAAATCACAGGGGGTAAAGTGGATATTTTTATGAATCATAAGGGGGTTGTATGGATATTAAAATTTTATCACATGCGCTTTAGGGGCGCGTTTGGTACAAAATTATATATTCCGTCCACTTTCCACTTTACATAAAACTATAGGGGGGTGAAGTGGATATTTTGAAACATTAGGGGGGTTATGTGGCAACAGTCAAAACCACAGGGGGGTTAAATGTAATTTACCCTTTTTTTTTAAATTATGACTCACAACTCAAATTCCAAATATTGACGAACTCAAATGCCAAAAGCTTAAGTTACCATGCTGTTGAATTTTCAACGTGATCAGTTATTGTTTAGTTTAATTTATTTCCATTTTTTTTTTAGTTTTTGTTTTCCATTTCCATTTTCTTCAAAGAATCCATAATCCAAACAAAAGATTTACTTTCATTGGAATCCTTTATCATTTCCCTAGCACTTTCATTAGTTGACCAAACAAGAGAAAGGAAAAGGTTTGCGAAGAACTTACTTTCCATTTATTCACTTCCATTTCCTCACTGGTTTTCAAGAACCAAACAGGGCCCATGTGGATGAGGAAACTTAATGAAACTAAAAACTTTTCCTAAATCCAAATATTCCAACATCAAAAAAAATTATTTTTCTAAATTGAGAGGAAAAAAAAAGCAATTATGATGTGGCATTTCTTATATGGACATCCATGTTGGATATGGGGTAAAACACCGGTGATATATATAATTACTTTTTTAACAAAATTACGGTTCTACTGCATGTATTACACTCATGAAGATATTTAATTTGTTTTCGAATTTGCAAATTCTATCTAAAGATTTTGTGTGTAGGAAGATGTGGGCACCTCTTTTCTGGATCACGGGGCTCACAAATTCGATTTTTAAATCAGTTGAGGGCATAATAATCATTTTTTATTCTTTTACACAATAATGCTATCAATATACACCCTACATAAATTTATTTATACCATTCCTCCCTCCACCTATCTACACATAAGGACAAGCTAATTTGAATTGGAACTAGTGAAGCCTTTGATCCCTCTACTCCGCTGCTGTTAGACCCACTATAGGATACCGATAAATGCATTTTCTACGAAAAAATAAAACTCAAAATTGCACTGAAAGATAGATAATGTTAGTGGTTGAGTAATGTACTATTTGCCGAAAGAAACATGATTTCATAGTTAATTTATTACATCTTTGTTTGTTCTTTACTAACTGCTGGAATTATTGGAGTATAAATTAGATCAGTGCTTCAGTAATGTGCTATAACAATGGTGTCATTGTTGATTTATTACATCTTTGTCTAATATATTGACTTTGCTCTTTTCTACCTACCGGAGTTATTGGAGTATAGACTCTGTTAGTGCTTGAGTAATGTGCAATTTGCCGGAATGATCAATTTATTACATCTTTGTTTAATGTAAAATGTATTGATTTTGCTGTTTTCTACCTACTGGAATTATTCCCACAGTGATGAGCGCAAACGTTAGGTTTAGATATGCCTGATTTAAAATTTTAGATATCTTTGATCTTGGATTTATGCTTCAAGCGAATCTACTTTATCAATTGTTTAATGATGATGATGTCCTTATTTATTGATCCATATATGGAAAATTTGCAACGTTTGATGCTCTATGTCTATGGTGACCATTGGCGGAGGTTTAGTCATATGTTAAATATAATCTCTACAGATACATATCACTGGCTATGCCGACTACAAACATTAAAAACCAAAATAGCAAGCGCAAACATTGTACATGAATGTTTTTTGAATAGGAGATTATTTGCAATAAATTTTTAAAAAATACTATATCATTTTTTAAATATGATATAAATGAAATAAAAAATTGTTAAAAAGATAAAAATAGTTAAAAATGTGTTTATGGTTTTTTTTTTTTTTGGCAAATATGAACCTATCCAAACACACTCAATTATGCACGAATTTTAAGTTTACATACTTTTTGACCTTGGATGATTCAGCCAAAGACTATATTCCCAATTATTAATAATGGATAAATAAGAGAAGCATATTTCGTAGACCATCCTGGAATTTGCTTAGGAAAAATGTATTCAATAGATCTTTTTTCTTAAAATATATGGTTGGTTATCGCTACCTATGATCAAGCACATCAGGCGAATCAATCCAGAAATGGGCCATTAAAGTAGAAGTCGGTTTATTAACAAGTGACATTAGAACTGTCATTAGTGCGCGTTCCAACTATAAATAAAGGAAGAGATATCAGATCGAAGGACACATTCAACGCAAGATAAAGACAAGTTTGATAGTTCATCTTCAATATGCTTTTTTTTTTTTAGCAGTTTCTTAGAATTCCTAGGCTAGATCTAGGATTTCCAAAACTTTCTTAGAATCATTAGGATGATTCTAAGATTTCAAGTACTTACAACTCAAATTCTCAAATTACAGTTCAATGTACTTAAGGTACAACCACCATTCCATCCTACAGGTCCAAATACACCAAAAGTCCAACAATCCATGATTACAAATGGTACAAGAAATAATCCAGCCAATTACACTAAGAAAGATCACAACACATGCTTTCCTTCGTCTCGAGCCCTGTGGGGGAAAATAAAATATTTTGGGGTAAGCTAGAAGCTCAGTGAATGTCCAGTGAAAACAAGAAAATTTATGTTTTATCAAGTTAATGGACATTTGAATTAAATATCATTTTGTAAAACATTTGAGTCTTTCAAAGAATATCGTGTAAGTCGAGAACATGGTCACATATTCACATTGAAAACATTTAAGAATCTTTTCATTTAAGAGGGTACAAGAGACAGTAAGTCATTAAACAATCGTTCCATAAACACTTAATTTAACAAACAACATGCAGTAAACAATAATTCAGTAAACATTTAGTTCAAGTATTGAAAGGATACAGTGTCCTCCGGGAGCAGTTGCAGTCCGTCTTATCCGTTAGTCAACCCCCTACTCCTCCTTATAACACCCAGTGGTAATACACGAATACACCATACAGTGCCCTAAGTTACCAACCTGCCTGACCGAGTCCGCTTCAGGCTCGAATAGGCCGATAACGAAGGGGGAAAGGCCTTGTTCAACCAATGTGTTAGTACACATGACCTATAGTCATGCACAAATAATGCACAAACAGCGAAAAAGTACACAGTTGAACAATAAAATGAAAAGTAGCCCGAGTGTGATAAAGTACACACTTGCCCTTCACATAATCATTGAAAAGCATTGAAAAGCATTTAACATGTCAAATGAGCAATTCATCATGAAATATTTCACACTTAAACAATTTATTCACAAACAAATGTTTAACGCTCATAAGAACAAGTATCACCAAGTATTAATCACATAAGCATGTAACTCACACAACATGCAAGGAACAGTACTCACAAATCCTTCATAAATTATTTCACTTGTAAAAGCATTTTACTTGGAAATAGTGGCAAATTATTTCTTTGCAAATATGAGTCGAGTAAATTATTTCACAATTCATTTTCAAATAGTAGCAAAATATTTGATTTAAAACGGATTGGAACACTCACCTTGATTCAATTAAACGAGTAGGTAAGGAAGAAGGCTAAACTTTGTTAGTTGGTTCACCCTCGGCAAAGTCTTGGCCACCTGAGCCAAAGTTCAGCTATCAAATACTAGCCAAAATATCTAAAACTCAAAGGTTTAACTCAACTACTTAGAATCACCAAAACCTCACTACCACAGTTTCTTGTTCGGATCATATCTAAGGTTACACTCATCAAAATTAAGCAAGGCTTATGGCTATGGAAACTAGACTCGAAGTACTACAATTCACTAGAAAACTTCGCTTTCAAATTCATTTTGCAATATAGGTCAAATCAAGTCGCAAGATCCAATAGTAGTCAAACCACGGTGTTATCAGTTTGCAAAAAATGAACTAGTACACAGATTTTATACCGTTGGAAAGCTCTTGAAGTCTAGTTTCAAACGCCACAAACGGTGCTCAATTTTGACTCTTGAATAAGAAAATATAGCCATTTGAAAATAAGGTATAAAGCTGCCTACAAGCTATTTTTCAAGATTTGCAAAGCCACTTTGTGGGTGCCATTTGGCCAATGAAATCTTATGGGAAAAATGCCAAATTTTGTACACTTAGTCCTCTATATATAGGCTAGGTTTGTACCAAAATTCAGTCAAAAACTCATATGGGAAGTCGAGGTTCTAGACGACAAAAGTTGCTCCTTGTTTTAAAACAAATCTGCCCAAAATGATACTTTTACCCAAAAATTAGTGAAAACACAACTTTTCACCATTACAAATTCATGATTTTACTCCATTCAAACATACACTCATAAATGAACATAATACATATTTATTTAGGCAAAATCTCGCCAAGAAACATCGTAAAATTTTGAAATCAAGTATCAAAACATTCCAAGTGAGGTTCGGCCAGCCTTCATACTTTCTCTTCAAAATTTCCAACAACATCCCTACATTCTAACCACAAAATAATCTCATTTCATAAACAACAAACACAACCACATTCAGGTCCTCAAGTCCGCTACCTAAAAGTCACCTCAAATTCGCTACCTAAGTTGGGAATTCAAGAGCCCAACTCCAATATTCCAATCATAACCATATCTAGCAAAATTAACTGTAGAATCTACAGATCTAACACTAATAAGGCTAAAGCTAAGAGTTTTAAGGATTATACCTCAAGATCTTTTCAGATTTAGCAAGATCAAGGCAAATCTGATGAAGTTCCACCCACAGATGATGTTCTAAGTTTCAACACCTCGAGATCCTCCAAGTTTTCCAAGGATTTGCTTGCTTTCTTCGCCAAAATTCAAGAGCAAGAAGAAATCACTCACTAAGAAGCTTTTCTCTCTCTCTCTTGCTTCCTCTCTCTCTCTCTCACACACGGACCACTCCCTCTCTCTCTCTCTCACACACGGCTGCAACAAGGAGGAGAAGAAGTAAGACGAAGGCTCTCCAATGATGTCTTCAAGATTCAAGAAGTTGAGGAAGAAGAAATTGGAAGAACAAAATTTGAAAGCTTTCTCTCTTCTCTCTCTCTAAGCTCACGGCTGCATTCTCTCTCTCTACCCTCAAGTGTGGCTGAAAAATGAAGCAATAAAGCAAGAAGAATGGCTTTGAGGGAGACAAAAAGGTGCAAATCCCTTAAATCGTGGAAAAGTGGTCAAACGACCACTTTTTATTGTGTCGACGCGTGACACTCTAACTTTCACTGGTTTATCTCATTCCTACACTGTCCAACCTTAAATATATATCTGTAATATCTCTACATATACTCAATTTCATCTTAAAGTCACTATTCATGCTTCGGAACAACAATTAGACGCTTAAACTGGCCAAAACCAAACACCGGCAAATAATTCTCAAAAAATCATCTAAATTAGAAAATAATAATTCAAAGCATAAATTCACTAATATTTAAGTGAAAATACATATTATTATTATTATTATCATTATCATTCATTTTCTGATAAAAAATAAAATTTCCGAGCCCTCACATCGGTAGTTTGGTAGAGTAAAGTTATGGTAGTTTTATTATTTAAGAATTGGTATTTTATTAGATATTGTAGTTGTCATTATCGAGTCATTTAATCTATAAATAGGAAGTCTTATTATTATTATCATTATCGGTTAAGAAAAGTGAAGGATTGAGAACTTTGTTATTGTGTAATTAATGATATGTTATTGATTTATTTCTCATTTTCACACATATTTTTGTGTGTGTAAATTGCCTTTCCAAATTCATTGATTTTTAATGATATATTATTGATTTATTTCTCTTTTCATACACATATTTTTATGTGTATAAATTTCCTTCCCATTTGATTTTATGAAATTTATTTCTTATAGTTTTTTGGTGAATTTTTTTTTGGATTTTACATTTGGTATCAGAGCCCTATATTCAAAAGATAGATCTTTGGGTGTCTAGAATGTCTGTAAACATTGAAAAAAATTGTCCCAACTATGATGTCCCAGCTAGAAGGTTAGTATTTGGTATTGCTTGCTATCAGAACATAAGAATTGATGTGAAAAAATCAGTGGATCAAGTTAAACCACAAGATTAGTTATGACTCATGAAGTATCCAATTGGTGAAGATTGGGCATGTTGTAAAGATAAAGATCCAAGAAGAACCTCTCTACTCTCTATTAAGTTGTGATTATTAAAATCATAAAGTAATTTATCAATAAATTGACATCAAATTGTGTGACAAAAAAAATCTATCCAAGTGGGTGAATTATTACAGTGAGAAAAGTGTTTGAAGATATAAAAACCAAAACAAAATGATGATGTTGTTAGAATTTATAAAGAAGATTACTATTCATGATTGTGTTGGACTTAATTCAAGACAGCTTGATTCAAGAGAGACAATATAGCCATGTTAAATCAAATTTAAAAATAGAAGCTTCTCATTTATTGTTTGATGATAATATCTTAGTCAAATCAAGTTTTTAGTATTTTGTTGAAGCTAAAATATGGTAGTTTTATTATTTAGAAATCGGTATTTTATTATGTCATTTATTGTGATTGTCAAGATTTATTTACCAAATTATTCAATCTATACAAATAGGGAGTTTAATTATTGTTATTAGTTGAGAAAAGTGAAGAATTGAGAGTCTTATTAATATATAATTAATGATATATTATTGATTTATTTCTCTTCTCCTGCGGATATTTTCATACATATAAATTGCCACCTCATATACATTGAGAAGACAAAAAATACCACAGAATTGGTTTTCAAAATAGATGATTACAAATTAAGTTGAAACCACATTCCATTGAGAACAAATTATAGTGCAATATTTAAATTAAGTTGAAGCCATATTCCATTGCGAACAAAATATAGTACAATATTTAGTAAGTAATTGTTAATGGAACTCCACTTTATTACGATAGCACTCTCGCTATCTTCTACATCATACAATCTCTTGCTACGAAAAAAAAAAAAAGGCTAACCGACCAAGTTATAATAATACTGGAGTGCCATTATATTTCCCTTAATAATCAGTATTAGGACTAGACCGGTGGACAAAGCAAGCGAGTTGGCACCGCCATGTCGATTAGCTCTTGGAGCAGCGAGTCCAAACACATCATCCATGTCAACATCACTGGGCTTCATCCCCCCAGGCAGCTCCTGTTAGTGTATATGCCCTAAAGTCAATCAACTTCTAGGGTTTATTATACACTTTGACTATTTATGTAATAATAAATGACATCTTTATCATATTGATTGCTTATATTTTCATATAAGTATGATAAAACCCTTAGAATAAACTTAATCGATGAAATCATAAGAGTTATGATGGTGAGGTTCATTCGATTATAAATAAGGTTTATTCTTAAATATCTCTAGTCATAGTATTAACAAGAAAGGGTATTGTTAATACGGTTAGACTAGCATATACTATGCCGCTTCTATATGAGAAGTAGTAGACCTCATCTACTATGGTGTGTGAGACACCTAAACAAGTCTATGGGTGCTTGATGGTATGATCAAATTCACTAGATTGATCCACATAGAGACATCCTTTAAGTGCCAAAGGATTTAATTCTAAGTGACGTTTATGTAAATGATTCTTAGACTTAAGGTTATCATGATATCTTGAATATGGATAGTTATACTTTCTTTGTTATATGATTGCTCCTGTAAAAAGGAATGCTCACATCATTAGCAAATGGGTGTATCTTTGAAGTATGGAAAGATGGTGAATAACCTATAAGGATTTACCGCCTCTAATGTGAGAGGAGTTATCTCATGTTTGACCACTTGTAGAAGTATAACTCAGAAATCTTAGCGCTAAGTGGGAAAGTCTTAGAAAGTGTTTCTAAGAACTTCTTCATTGGAGTTATATTTTGATACAAGAGAAAGAGCATTAATCACACAATGGAATAGGCACAACTTATTCCAAGATTAATGTGAGATAAGTGTGGTAAAAGGATATTAGTTACATTATAAAGCGTTCGAAAGGTGAAGTCATCCACTTGACTTTTCTCATTACTTGGGTGGTCATGATGTATTGCTAGATACCAATCTTGATCTATAAGTATGAGCTGATTGATTAGTGGAATCAGTGATAAATTAAAAGGAGTTTTAATTTATCTAGTTCTTATTTATTAAGAATGTATAGCTCATACTTATTGCCAACGTATATGAGAACCTAATGGGTCACACACATTAAGAACTTTCTTAGCTAGATTAAATGAATTTCAAGTGGGACTTGATAGATAAGTTTTATAACTTATAGTTTGATTTGTGAGACAAATTAAACTTGAGAGACTTATTGCAAATAAGTTTTAGTCTTCCAAATACAAGAGTTGTATTAGAATTAGGAAGCTAAATCTTATTGGAAACTGATTTCAGGTTTCCATAAGGATTTGACAACTTATTTGTCTATAAATACTCACTAAGCTTTTGCTAGCAAGTTGAATCACACACAAAATTGTCTTGTGAGATTTTGAGAAAAATCTTGAGAGAAAAAAATACCCAAAATTCGTCCAAGAAAATAAGGGAAAAATTTCATCTCCTATTTCTTATCTTGGGATGAATTTTTCATGGTGAAAAATTGGAATTATCTCAATAGACTTGTGTGTGGTTGTCTTGGCAATAGCTAGCACTAATCTAGCTTAAGCTAATTGACCTTGGAGGTTCTAACTAAGGAGGTTCGTTTGGATCACCATTAGAGGCCGGACATGCGACTACATGGATCTCTTTGCCATCCCTGCATCAAATCTCCACCAAGTTCAAGGAGGTCTTCATGGATTGAGGTAATCTTCTTGAACTATCTCTATGTTACATGGATTTAATCAAAGGACGATCTATTAAAGGAATCAAAAATTTTAAATTTCCACTGTGTTTATCTCCTTGATTCCTTACAGTGGTATCAGAGCCAACTTTGATTAAACCATGTAACTTGTTTATTTAGTTGTCATGTATGTCAAATTAGATTTGATTATGTGCGATTCAAGAGTTTTAAAAATATACTTTTGATGAAAAATAAATTTTTGAAAAGGTTTCAAAGATTTAATAATTTTTCATGGAATGAATTTTCTTCAAAAATTGTTTTCATCGGAAAATTCATAAAGTGGTTGAAGCTTTCAAGCAAAACAGTAACAACGGAAAGAATAAGAAGTCGTTGGCCATGTTAAGGGTGAAAATCCAGATTAATCATAAGTGATTGGTCACGGGTTTTCATCTTCACATTCAACGACGCATCTATTTTCTTGCATCAATTAGTTGGTGTAGGGATTTCCTTGTACTAATTGCTGGAAATTTTCTCGTAAAAGGAAATTCAAGAAACAAGTTAGTTTCCAAATAACAAATGGGATTTGGTCATTGATTTCCTTTTCGTTTGGGTTTCTAACTTAGTATGAAAATTTCCTATAATTCTAATATGATTAGAATTAAGGTATTTTCTGGAAATTTTAGAAATCGAAATTGGACAAGGAGTTGTTCAATTAAGTTTTAGAAACTTACTCAATTTTAGTGAGACTAGAATTAAGAAGTAAACCAACTTTGGAAACTTTTCAATTTGATAAGATTAAATTTGGATGGTGTTCAAATACCTTTAGAAACTTTCTAATTTAATAAGATTAAATTAAGAAAGTGATCTAAAGTTAGTAATTGAGATCTAAAATGGTTTAAAAGAAAATTTCCAAAAATAAGTGAATTAGGAGATTCTAGTTAGACTAGAAATTCCTAATTTTGACTTGGATGGTCATTCGATTGTGAAAAGTTTCTTATCATGGTTATAAAGTATGGAAAATCATTTTAATGAGATTAGAATGTGGTTTCCATAATTTAAAACAAAAGGAATTGAAAAGAAATTTGGAAACTATTTAATATTCCTTAAGAAATTGGATTTCCTAAGAAATATAAGTTTCCAAATTAATATTGGTTTCTAAATTGATTTGGAAATTGTATCTATGTTTTATTATGAATAAAATATAGTTTCCAAATCATTAGTATTGCCAAAAAATTTTCTTGTGTTTATTCTTTTTTAAAAAAAATGAAGGAAAAAGGATGCTGGTCTACGATAGCGTCACTAAAACTTTTAGCGACCATTTCCTTGTGAAGGTTTTTCGTCACTAAATGCAGTTTTCTGTCGCTAAAACTGAATTCCAGAAATTAGAAATTTTCAAATTGAATTTGATTCAATTAATTTTTAAACCTCTTGAATTGAAGCCTTTTGAGATTAAAGGCTTGTGCATATAATGATACATGATTGGAACTAAATAAATATTTATACTTTCATTTAATATTGTATTTTATGAATGCATGATGGATGATTATGGACTAAGTCCAATGTGATTGTGAATGGTTGAATGTATGTATGATTTGGTTTTGATATTTTTGAAATAGGGCCTGCGTGTCCTGCCTTCTCTATATATTCTCAATGTAAATTCTCTTCTCATCTCACTCCCCTTGAATGTAACTCAAGGTTTCTCCCAATATTATGTAATGTACTATATTAGGGATAGGGAGAGGGTGAGGATCTAAAATGTTTAGAATAGATTTACATTTGTAATGTACAAAGAAGATGGAGATGGTACCAATTCCACCATGGTGGACATACAAAAGACGCAGGCATGGAAATGTCGCTCGTCCCTTAGTTTGACCATCTAGTTTCCTTTTGGCTCAAGGAAACTAGTGTAGGAATAAAGTCCATAATCATCCATGTTTAATTATAGTATGTTTATTTATTTATTTATATTGATGAATGGATATCCATGCTATATATATATTTGATGAGACCAATTTGGAATACCATGTCTAAAATCCCCTACTCAAATATTAAGTCTAAACTGAAGTTGCCTTCCATTGTTATAGTTAAAATGAAATTATGTTCGAAGTTAACTTGTTGAGTACACTCAAGGTTGCTCTACCATGAGAAGTTTTAACTATGAGATGAGATCTCGAATAATGGGTATGACTTAATTAAAATTTGTGACTTGTTGAGTACACTCAAGGTCATAAAATTTTAGAGGCAAAGGTTGGGTGACACATATGATGTGATTTATCAAGAGTTGATAACTCAACTATCTAGAAGTTACAAAAGTTATAATTGGTAATAAGTACCTACCTATTGAAATTATTTTGATTTGTTGAGCATACTCAAGATCAAAATAACTAAATGGGATTCTAGCCTACTAGGAATTTTTGAAATTCTCAATCTATATAAGAGGGTTATAGATTTGAATAAAATAGTGGGAGCAAAACCAAATTTGATTTTTATGTCATTTTACTTGGTTTTGTTTTGCATAAATAAGCAATTCTCTTTTATCTTTACCATCCGTTGTAGAAATTATGAGTAATTGCATATTATTCTCGATATAATTGGTATTTTTAATTTCTTGGATTGGCAAGTTAAATTGAGAAAAGTTCTTAAGAAAATTTGGCTATATCATTTAAAACCTTAGCACTTCCAATTATGGAAGATGTAATGGAATTAATAAAATTGCTAACAAATGGTAAGAGGAGATGATGATAGTATGCCATAGATGCTTCCTAAATCTCCTTTACTAGATAAGATTTCAATTTCTTTCACCATGGTTATACATCTCAAGAGTTGAATGATGAATAATCAAGGTATAAGATGTATGAAATACTTGAGCAATAATTCTATTACAAGATGACAAAATATCTCAAATTAAATATTAATTTATTAGAGAGTGATTGACTATATTAAGAAATTTAGATCAATCAAAGTTTTGTCATACACTATTAGTCAAATGTTGACTAAAAGTAATTACTTATCAAGAGTTGATAATAAGAATTACTTATCAAGAGTTGATAAGTTAAGAGTTTTAAAGAACTAGCCTTATAGTACAAGCTTTCAATGCATGGTTTTGAAATACAACTTTGTGAAAGTTTTATTTTTGAGATTATAATTGAGATTAACTAATGGACTTATTTTAGAACTTAATAAATGTTATTATTTTCTAAAATAAAAGAAGTCCATTTCTCAATATGATGTTAGATAATTTGAAACCATCTTTAACATTTGGAAATTAGTCTTTTGAATAAGAAACATATTTTTCAAATCGCATGATGATTTGGCTCATTTGATTATGAATCATTTGAGACATATGAGCCTTATTCACTAATAAAGGCTAATTTGATCTTTATGAAAAGATTTAATGAATTGTTAGGATCCATACATTATGATGTATGTGGAAGATTAACAATTCATACTAGAGATTATTTCTCATATTTTATCACTTTTGCTAATAACAACTCAAAATGGATATATGTATCTTTAAGGTACTAATCCAAGATTTTGAGAAGTTAAGAGGTTTAAGTATAAAGTAGAGAAACAATCTGGTCAAGTACTAGGACACCTAAATATGATCAAGGTGAAGAATACTTGAGCCATGGTAAAGTATTGGAACACCATGATTTGATCAAGATGAAGAATACCTAATCTAAGGGTTTCAAAATTAACTAAAGGAGAATGTGATTCTCAAGTAAAATAATTTTTCTAGTTATCTCAATTATTGTTGTGTAATCTAGATAAAGAATTATATCTCATGAGATGAGATGTCCCATGCAAGTTTACCAAAATGGTTTTGGGGTTTTGTCCTACATAAAATTGTCTCCTATACACTAAATCTTGTTCCATAAATATATTTGTTCAAAGTGTGCCATATGAGATATGGAATGTTAAGGAGTCCAAATTTTGTGAAAGTTTGGATTGTGCTACTTATGAAGTGAGCATCCATAATTGGATAAAGTGGAGCTAAGATCCAATGAAAACCTTTTGTGAAATATTCTTGAGAATTAAAGGAAAAGGAAAAGAGAGCCAAAAGGAAGAAGAGCAAATCAGTTCTTCTTATTTCATTTGGTTTAAATTTTTCCTTAGCACATATGCTAGAATTTTCTTATCTGCTCCAAGAATTTTATAATTCTATCATCTTCAAGAATAAAAGTGTTTTAGTTCTAAAACTACTATTTTCTAGATATATGATTTATTCTAGATAAAGTAGTGGGAGAAAGATGGAACTTAAAACTTGAAATAGTTTCAAGTATCACAAAAGCAAGTTGAACAAAATGCATAGAATTGGGGCTTGCATTTCATGATGATGAGGCGCAATGAAAGCTCCTAAAATAAGGGTTCATAAATCTTAGAAATATAGATTTCTTATAGAAAATCATGATATTTGATCGTGCATTTTTAAATGATTTATGAATACTTTTACAACTTATAGAGATGGTTGAGACCCATGAATCTAAAATGGATTCCATATTTAACGAAGGGTAATGACCTTAGTCAATTCACCTAAAGGTTTGATAAACCTTTTAGTTGCAAAAGAGTCTTTAGAGTAAAGACTAATATGGAAGGTAAAGTGTTACCTATAGAGTTTGGTTGGTAGAGTGGTCACTATTAAAGATAAGCAATTATCTTTAAAGAAACCTTCTCACTAATCAATATACTTAAATTCATTTAGATTTACTTGCTTGTTTTAACTATGAGTTATGGTATGGAAAATAGATACTAAAACCATTTTTCTTAAATGGAAACAACCAATAATTGTGTATATGACACAATTTAAAGGTTTTATATCTAGTGTGCCAATAAAGCAAATCTCTGAAAGTGGTATCATCCATTTTGATGAAATAATCAAAGAGTTTGATTTTATCAAAAGTATGGATGGCCTTGTACTTATATTTGATTTAGTGGGAGCTATTGTTGGTTTCATGCATCATATATAATTAATATATGATACATTGAAATAGTATGCCTATATTCCAAAATTATAGGTGTAGCTATCCAAGACTTCCTTCATGATATAAAGGAGTGGCAATCTACCTTTAGAGTAAAGGTCTATATTGATAGGTATGATTGCTTAGGTTTTTAAGTACTTAGACAAGATGCTAAAATGTTTAGCATGGAATAATCTAAGAAGGGGTCTTATCTATATTATATAGAATAATCCTTTCATTGTACTAAACTCATTGTCTCCTTTGGTCCATGAAGAGTTTAAAATTGAAAGTTCGAGAATGTACTTGTAAACTTTCCTGAAATGATTTGCAAGTAATTATTATATTCATAATATCGGTGCTATGTGTTGAAAGAGTTTCAAGTGAAACACAACTAAATTTCTACAATTAAAACCTTAACAAATGCTACTTGAGAAGTGGCAAAAGGAAACATGTGAATCTACAAGTTCAAATTTGAGTTTGAATTGGTTTATTCTATTAGAAGTCCTTCAACTTATGTTGAGACTACAATAGAATTTGTTCTAACAAAGGAACCAAAGTCTCATCATAGATCCACATATTTGTTAAGGTAGTTTCACAAGATTTGATGAAATCATTGGTGGGAATTAAAAGTAAAGATTAAAAGGAGTACCCATGGATTACAACATAGTTGATCCGTTCACTAAATCTTATCTTAATGAAAACATGATAGTCATGTTGGCTCATTTGGTTTTTAACTTGTGAGTGATTGGCTTTAGTGCAAGTGGGAGATTGTTAGTGTATATGCCCTAAAATCAATCAACTTCTAGGGTTTATTATACACTTTGACTATTTATGTAATAATAAATGACATCTTTATCATATTGATTGCTTATATTTTCATATAAGTATGATAAAACCCTTAGAATAAACTTAATCGATGAAATCATAAGAGTTATGATGGTGAGGTTCATTCGATTATAAATAAGGTTTATTCTTAAATATCTCTAGTCATAGTATTAACAAGAAAGGGTATTGTTAATACGGTTAGACTACATATACTTATGCAGCTTCTATATGAGAAGTAGTAGACCTCATCTACTATGGTGTGTGAGACACCTAAGCAAGTCTATGGGTGCTTGATGGTATGATCAAATTCACTAGATTGATCCACATAGAGACATCCTTTAAGTGCCAAAGGATTTAATTCTAAGTGACATTTATGTAAATGATTCTTAGACTTAAGGTTATCATGATATCTTGAATATGGATAGTTATACTTTCTTTGTTATATGATTGCTCCTGTAAAAAGGAATGCTCACATCATTAGCAAATGGGTGTATCTTTGAAGTATGGAAAGATGGTGAATAACCTATAAGGATTTACCGCCTCAATGTGAGAGAGTTATCTCATGTTTGACCACTTGTAGAAGTATAACTCAGAAATCTTAGCGCTAAGTGGGAAAGTCTTAGAAAGTGTTTCTAAGAACTTCTTCATTGGAGTTATATTTTGATACAAGAGAAAGAGCATTAATCACACAATGGAATAGGCACAACTTATTCCAAGATTAATGTGAGATAAGTGTGGTAAAAGGATATTAGTTACATTATAAAGCGTTTGCGAAGGTGAAGTCATCCACTTGACTTTTCTCATTACTTGGGTGGTCATGATGTATTGCTAGATACCAATCTTGATCTATAAGTATGAGCTGATTGATTAGTGGAATCGGTGATAAATTAAAAGGAGTTTTAATTTATCTAGTTCTTATTTATTAAGAATGTATAGCTCATACTTATTGCCAACGTATATGAGAACCTAATGGGTCACACACATTAAGAACTTTCTTAGCTAGATTAAATGAATTTCAAGTGGGACTTGATAGATAAGTTTTATAACTTATAGTTTGATTTGTGAGACAAATTAAACTTGAGAGACTTATGGTGCAAATAAGTTTTAGTCTTCCAAATACAAGAGTTGTATTAGAATTAGGAAGCTAAATCTTATTGGAAACTGATTTCAGGTTTCCATAAGGATTTGACAACTTATTTGTCTATAAATACTCACTAAGCTTTTGCTAGCAAGTTGAATCAACACACAAAATTGTCTTGTGAGATTTTTGAGAAAAATCTTGAGAGAAAAAAATACCCAAAATTCGTCCAAGAAAATAAGGGAAAAATTTCATCTCCTATTTCTTATCTTGGGATGAATTTTTCATGGTGAAAAATTGGAATTATCTCAATAGATTTGTGTGTGGTTGTCTTGCAATAGCTAGCACTAATCTAGCTTAAGCTAATTCGACCTTGGAGGTTCTAACTAAGGAGGTTCGTGTGGATCACCATTAGAGGCAAGACACATGTATGGCTACGTGGATCTCTTTGCCATCCTCTGCATCAAATCTCCACCAAGTTCAAGGAGGTGTTCATGGATTGAGGTAATCTTCTTGAACTATCTCTATGTTACATGGATTTAATCAAAGGACGATCTATTAAAGGAATCAAAAATTTTAAATTTCCGCTGTGTTTATCTCCTTGATTCCTTACAGCTCCCACCTGAAACAGTGAAGAAGATGAGCCACAGCCATCTCCACGGCAAACAGCCCGAGTTGCATGGCCGGACACGACCTCCGGCCAGAGCCAAAGGGTATAAACTCAAAGTCACTACCCTTATAATCAGGTGCACGATCGCTTAAAAATCTAGACGGCTTAAATGTGTCTGCGTCCTCTCCCCATGTGTCCTTGTCACGTCCAATTGCCCACACGTTAACCATCACCCTTGATTTTGCAGGAATGTAGTAGCCCGCGACCTCGGAATCCTCGATAGTCTCATGAAGGAGGAGAGGGATCGGAGGGTGAAGCCTGAGCACCTCTTTGAAGCAGCACTTGAAGTAGGTTAGTTTGCTCATGTCAGATTCTTGGACTTTCCGGTGAAGGCCGACAACATTGGTTAGCTCTTCTTGCACCTTCTTGAGGTCACTCGGATTTTTTATTAGTTCCGTCATTGTCCATTCGATTGCACTTCCAACAGTCTCTGTCCCACCAAACATTGCATCCTGAAAATTAAGAACATTGATGATGCCACGAAAGTTGGTAATAGTATCCTTAACCCGAAAATGAGGTTATCAATGTACTATTTCTCATGAAAGACCCAACTAGATTTTATAGAAAAATGTTAGTATTGAAAAATACGTTTTGGAAATTAAATAAATAAGCTTATCCGTCTTGATTATGTGAAGTATCTCTTATTAGAGAAATTGCTACTACTAACACCTTGATCTTACCATGATGAGGGCTTTAACGTTGTTTTTCGTAAGCCTGATTGACTGCTGTAATTTACCAGATTCTGGGACTTTTCCCTCGTCATCACCCATACAAGCTAGAAGCTCATCCACCATATCACCTTCAACCTGATCAAAAGAACCACTGACGTTCTTCTTTTTCTCCATATGATCGTCAATGATGGAGTCAATGAATGCATCAAGTGAAGCACGAGAACTGACAAGTCTCTTGTTTAAGCCTTGTAGATCAGCCCACTTGAGCCAAGGAATGAAATCAGCTAGATTGGAAGCATTTAACAGAGTTGAAATCTCTTGCAAAAGCTGGATGAATTCATCTTGACGTTCAGGAGAGCTTGAGCCAAAGGCAGCCCGATAAATAATTTTCCGGGAAAACCTGAACAGCAATTTACCGAGGTTAACGGCTGAGCCAGCCCTCAAGTCCAAAATTCTGATCATAGCATCGACTTCATCTCTGACAGCATCCCAAGACTCGGCCCTTCTTCGGCTGAACAGCTTCATGACACAGAGTTTTCGCATTTGACGCCAGAGCGGGCCATACTGCGCGAAGGCCATATCAGCCCGTTCATAAGTTAAATAACTTATAGCAATAGTGGCTGGGCGGTTTGAGAAGATGTGGTCCTGAACTTGAAGAACTTGTCGTGCTTGGTCCGGGCTGGAGACTACTACCGTGTTGAGAAAGGGTAGTTTTACGCGAAAGATGCCACCATATTGTTTTGCTAGCTTTGCTAGTCCTGTCTGAGATATCTGCTTTGCTATCATCATATTACCGATGAAAGGTAACCCTTTTGGCCCTGGTGGATGGTTCCTACGGCGGAATCTTGAGAAGAGATATAAGATAAGTAGAGGGAAAATGAAGATGATTAGCATGGTTTCAGCATCTGAAATTTGAAGAAGAAGATTCATTTTCTTTTCCATGAACATTGGTGTGTCTGTCTAGGGTGCCTTAGCGAAAGCATATTTATATGTAGATGTTGCTAGAGATTACGCTGAATATTGGGTGTGGTTCAATTATTGCTGTAGGTGTTATGTATATACTCCCTCTGTCCCGTTTTACTTGTCATGATCAACTTTGTAAATAGTTTAAAGGAATTTGATCTTTGAACAACCAACAAATAACTCTTTCCATAATTACCTCTTAATTCAACTTTAGATTTTATCTATTGCTTTAGATTTTTGAATTTTATCTATTGCTTTAATTTTTTTTTTAATTATGACTCACAACTCAAATTCCAAATATTGACGAACTCAAATGACCAAAAGCTTAAATTACCATGCTGTTGAATTTTCAACATGAACAGTTATTGTTTAGTTTAATTTATTTCCACTTTTTTTTTTAGTTTTTGTTTTCCATTTCCATTTTCTTCAAAGAATCCATAATCAAACAAAGATTTACTTTCATTGGAATCCTTTATCATTTCCCTAGCACTTTCATTAGTTGACCAAACAAGAGAAAGGAAAAGGTTTGCGAAGAACTTACTTTCCATTTACTCACTTCCATTTCCTCACTGGCTTTCTAGAACCAAACAGGGCCTATGTGGATGAGGAAACTTAATGAAACTAAAAACTTTTCCTAAATCCAAATATTCCAAAATTAAAAAATATATATTTTTCTAAATTGAGAGAAAAAAAAAAAGCAATTATGATGTGGCATTTCTTATATGGACATCCATGCTGGATATGGGGTAAAACACCGGTGATATATATAATTACTTTTTTGACAAAATTACGGTTCTACTGCATTTATTACACTCATGAAGATATTTAATTTGTTTTGAATTCGCAAATTCTATCTAAAGATTTTGTGAGTAGGAAGATGTGGGCACCTCTTTTCTGGATCACGGGGCTCACAAATTCTATTTTTAAATCAGTTGAGGGCATAATAATCATTTTTTATTCTTTTACACAATAATGCTATCAATATACACCCTACATAAATTTATTTATACCATTCCTCCCTCCACCTATCTACACATAAGGACAAGCTAATTTGAATTGGAACTAGTGAAGCCTTTGATCCCTCTACTCCGCTGCTGTTAGACCCACTATAGGATACCGATAAATGCATTTTCTACGAAAAAATAAAACTCAAAATTGCACTGAAAGATAGATAATGTTAGTGGTTGAGTAATGTACTATTTGCCGAAAGAAACATGATTTCATAGTTAATTTATTACATCTTTGTTTGTTCTTTACTAACTGCTGGAATTATTGGAGTATAAATTAGATCAGTGCTTCAGTAATGTGCTATAACAATGGTGTCATTGTTGATTTATTACATCTTTGTCTAATATATTGACTTTGCTCTTTTCTACCTACCGGAGTTATTGGAGTATAGACTCTGTTAGTGCTTGAGTAATGTGCAATTTGCCGGAATGATCAATTTATTACATCTTTGTTTAATGTAAAATGTATTGATTTTGCTGTTTTCTACCTACTGGAATTATTCCCATACTGATGAGCGCAAACGTTGGGTTTAGATATGCCTAATTTAAAATTTTAGATATCTTTGATCTTGGATTTATGCTTCAAGCGAATCTACTTTATCAATTGTTTAATGTTGATGATGTCCTTATTTATTGATCCATATATGGAAAATTTGCAACGTTTGATGCTCTATGTCTATGGTGACCATTGGCGGAGGTTTAGTCATATGTTAAATATAATCTATGCCGATACATATCACTGGCTATGCCGACTACAAACATTAAAAACCAAAATAGCAAGCGCAAACATTGTACATGGATGTTTTTTGAATAGGAGATTATTTGCAATAAATTTTTAAAAAATACTACATCATTTTTTTAAATATGATATACATGAAATAAAAAATTTGTTAAAAAGATAAAAATAGTTAAAAATGTGTTTATGGTTTTTTTTTTTGGCAAATATGAACCTATCCAAACACACTCAATTATGCTCGAATTTTAAGTTTACATACTTTTTGACCTTGGATGATTCAGCCAAAGACTATATTCCCAATTATTAATAATGGATAAATAAGAGAAGCATAAGTTTTGTAGACCATCCTGGATTTTGCTTAGGAAAAATTTATTCAATAGATCTTTTTTCTTCAAATATATGGTTGGTTATCGCTACCTATGATCAAGCACATCAAGCGAATCAATCCAGAAATAGGCCATTAAAGTAGAAGTCGGTTTATTAACAAGTGACATTAGAACTGTCATTAGTGCGCGTTCCAACTATAAATAAAGGAAGTGATATCAGATTGAAGGACACATTCAACTCAGGATAAAGACAAGTTTGATAGTTCATCTTCAATATGCTTTTTTTTTTTTTAGCAGTTTCTTAGAATTCCTAGGCTAGATCTAGGATTTCCAAAACTTTCTTAGAATCATTAGGATGATTCTAAGATTTCAAGTTCCTCGCCAATAATTTCCTTTCCGTTGAAGCTTTTATTTCATGTTCCTAAGCAACTCGATGTTAGGTTCTATAAATCTTCTAGTTTGATACAAATTCTCTTGTCATTTCAAGCAATTTTCATGTTTAAATCAGTCTTTACACTTCTAAGCGGCCTTTTGAATTTCTATCATATGCCAAGCCCGTCTATCAGCTTTCATTCACAAATCAGCTCTTTTTGTAGACATTATTTTTATTAGTCACTTCAGTCACAAATTTTATGTTCTTGAAACTGTTCAAGGCAGGACGAACAACAATTGTCAAGAATTCAGCATATATCGGTACGCATTTGTTCTCATTGAAATCAGTCCATTCATATTCTTATTGTTTGCCTAGTTTTCTTGGCATAGAGCAAGTAGCGTGCTCACAACAGTCAGTCCAACGCGGTGAACATCTATGATACCAACATCAGCTCGTCGGTTGATTAAACGAACAGTGTCTATGGAAATGAAAAGTTATTTATTTTCTACTTGCATGAGTGTTAGAGATTTTGTCTTTTTAGGATAAGGAGATTGTGTAGTCTCGCTAGGACAATTACATCCATGTTCTAGGTAGAAGAAGAATGGGTCAACCAACCAATCATATTTACCTCCCCTCAAGTTTGACTAAACTACCAAATAAGCCCTGAAGTTTGATTACTTTTTTTTTTTTTTCTAGCAACTCAATTTGTTAGTTACGTTTATATTTTTCAATTTGAATATACAATTTACCCAATTCATGGTTTGCAGTAGTGAACAATCTATAAGATCTTCATGAGCAACTTCTAGTCGCAAAGGCATGCCTTGACTCAAAGTATTGATGGGAACTAACCCGTTCAAACTTTTATATTTACCCAAAAAATAGAAAAACTTTCTATATTGTTGTTTGATTGTCTTACCAGATTTTCTTAGTTACTGTACTATTTTTTCTCGACAACATTATTTGATTCCATCTTCTTCCTCGGCCACCATTATGCTCCAGCTCATCCCCATCTCCCTCGTTCCCCTCTACGCATTCCCAACCTTTTTTCATCCCCAACCTGCCCCCTTCTCCCACCCAGCCCTTTCTCCTTGTCTCTTCTCATCTTCCACTCCCATTTCCTATTTTCCCCAGACACACCCACCTCCCATCCCCCCCCGATCTGGGAAAGAAGAGAGAGAAGGTGATAGGAGAGAAAAGGGGGTGGGAAAAACAAGTGCTAGGGAGATTGGTCGGAAAAGTTGGTGGTAAGAGATGGGGAAGAATGAGAGAGATGAGAAAGAGGCCTTAGAGAGAGGTAACAAGGGAGACAGTGGCGGGAAAAGAAAAAAGGAGAATGGAGAACGCAAGGAGAGGGGAAATGGTGACACTAAGGGTGGCAATTGGGCGGGTTGAGTGGTTTTGGGTGGATTGGTAGTGGATTTTCATTTATTTGGGTTTTACCTAATCCGTCCAAATTTAAATTGGGTTGATATTGGGTTGGGTCATATTAGGTTAACTCAAACCCATAACCCAAATATGACCCAATATATTATGTTATATATTTTATGCATAATATTTTCTCACATACATTTATATACATAAAATGATTTTTTCTTACACATAAATACTAGTTCACATACATAAATATATTTTCACACACTAAAACACTTCCATAATACAAACACACATTCAGTTATTAATCTCATTGGATGGAAATACATTATTTTCATATACACAGACATATTAAAACACATGCTAACATGCGTACTAATTTTTTAAACTACTTAGATGGACAAATTTAATGTAAAAAATCCTTTTTCAAAAACAAATCAAATCATGTAAAATGTCACTAAATTGACTTGAAGAATTGTAAAATTCAAACAAATGTAGTAATCTAAATAGATATTTTTTCTTTCATGATTCACAAGGGGCAACCAATTTTTTAAAATGTGCTAAATATTATGTTATGAAATCTCCAACTACTACAAAAAAAATGTTGTTGTTGGCAGTGACACCCACCTAGGGCCACTATACATGCGAATGATTAAAAAGTAGTTCAAGTAGCTACAGTAATTTTTAATAAAGTTTAAAACTATAAACTTGGATCAAACTAGAAGTAAATTGCTCAAAATGTTCACTTTTTAGTTCAAATTTTTGATGGGAAAAAATGACTTGGTAAATAATAAGAAGAAAAAGACAACAAATTTAATGGGGATGCAGAAAAAATTTGGGAAAATTAATTTGATTTTTTTGGGAATAAAAATAGAGATTTTAAGATTTAAAATTTGAATTTTTGTTTTTGATGAATGATGGGAAAATGGAAAATTGAGGTTGGGAAAGTTGAAAGACTAAATTGTGTTTCTAACTTTTCTTAGTTTTGTCTAAATCATATGAAAGAAAAATTAGAACAAAGAAAAAGAAAATGGATTTTAAAATTTGATGGGTCATTAATTAAGAAAATAGTTAGAGTCCAATAGAAAAAGAAAATAAAAAAAATAGTTGTAGTTGGGAAAAGTGAAATGAGGTTACCAAAACCATCACTCTTTTTTTCTTAAAAAAAAAGAGTAAAAATATTTGAGTACATACATTTATTTGGATAACTTTTTTATGATTATAAGTTTTCATCTATTAGGGTTTGGATTATATACATAATACAAATTTAAATTATGCACATGTGGCATGCATCCAAAGCTGCTAGTGTAAAAAAACACTACACTAACAATGTATAAAAAGTTAATCCCATTTATTTTGTGCTATGTGGAAAAAAGTTGGGTTATGGGTACCCAACTTCAAAACCCAACCCACCCAACACTTACTTGGGTATTTTGCACCCAATACCCAATTGACTCAATACCCAACTAACCCAACCCAACTTCTCAAATTAGTGGGTGGGTTGGGTAGGTTGTTGGGTTATGGGTTTTCTTGCCAACTCTAGGTGACAGTGATGGAAGGAAAGAGGAGCAGCGGTGTTGCAAGATGATAGGATAAAAAGAATATGTTTTTGGAGTTTTTTTTTTTTTTTGAGTGTGCCTTTTAAGGTGTTTTTTTTCTATTTTGCTGGGAGGGAAAAAAAAAAAAAAAACCAATCCAAGCAGAGCCTAGATTTCCATGTTAGGGGATAACATAACCAGCACATTTCTGATCTACAGGGTCATGAGTTGATACACACGCTCTTTCCTTGCCAACCACCACCATATCGTTGATGAATCCCTCACCATATGGCCAATTATTTATCTATTGATAAGTGGTAAATATTATACTAATAAACACAATTTCCCCGTTACGGTAGATTACATTCATCAAATCTTTCTTGCTTCTTCGGAAAGGATGGCAGTAGCCACGTCCCCTATTACAACCATAAATGATTAAAACTAGATTCAACTCCAAATACCAAAAAATTTAATTGTGAAAATCCAGTCCTTACAAATTATCAAGAAAAAAAAGTCTTTTGTTCTTTTTTCCGAATCTCTAGGAAAAAAATAAATCTGGCACTCCAACCACCTTTTTTGCCCTTAACAAAAATATAAAACCAACAGAGAGTTGAAGGATCCAGCGAATCAAAGTTATCTAGTGGTGGAGGATTGAGTCGATGAACATATGTTTTCTCTAGTTCTTTAAATTTGGAGCTTGAACCCGGGAATCAAATCCCTCCAATGTAAAAATCCAATGGGGAAGTCGGGGGGAAAAAAGGCAATTGCTGGAGGTCAACATCGCCTCATAGAGCACTGCAGCGGCATGTAGTTCCAGGTTTGGGGAGACGAGTGGTCAGGGAGAAGATTATGGACGGAATTATATTATGGACCCCATCTTCTTTAATTTGATATTACTTTGCTCATCGATTGGATATTAGGAAATGCTTTGAGAATTCATTTAGGCTCTGTTTGTTTGATGGGAAAGTCGTGTAAAAAAAGTGTGTCATGGGAAAAGTAAAGAAAAGTGAGGTAAAGGAAAAAGAAATCAATTTTCGTGCATGTGTTTGATTAACAAGAAAATGATACAAGAAATTCTTGTGTTTGTTTAGCCAGAAAGACATAGGAAAATTGGCTAATGTGTGCGTTATTAGAAAATATTCAATATTGAACTTCTTCATTTTTGGTATTTAATATATATATATACATAAAATGTATTAATTATAACATTTTGCATATTGGAAGAATTGTTTATATGGATATTAATCACATTTTTAACAATAAGTGTGTGTATGTAATGTACATATGTATGTATATGTAGGAACATCCCTACCAGAGGGACAAATGTGCGTATAAATTATTTCAAATATGTATACACATAAAAAAGGAGCATAAATGTAAAAGAAAAAAAAACTAATATCATATAAATTCAATAAATTACTAAAGAATAAAGTGTCTAACTACAAGCCAGTTGTTTGAATTGTAAATTTTAAAATATTCTAATTTATATACAATTTTAGAATGGAGGAAATAGTTTAGAAAGAGAAGGAGTTATAAAAGAAATTTAATTAGTTGAAACTTTCCCATGACTCACTTTCCTATCAATTTAAACAAGAAAAATTTCACAAAAAAAATAGCAGTTATGGAAAAATTTTATATAATGGGTCTCATAAGTTTTCTGACAAACAACCGCTCAAAACTTGCGAGAAAGTTATTTTCCTTCAACTTCCTTCCATTTTCGTGGCAAACAAACACCATATTAGGCATTAACTATTTCCCGGAGACAAAGTAAAGGTGGTCAATGCATAGATGTGAACCGATCACTGAACTCCAGTTACTGATGATCACATCAAGTCATCAAATACTGCTATATTGGATCAATCTGTTGCAGTTTTCTCAATTTTCTGTGGAGCTAGAAGAGCCTTGAGAATCAAATAAACAACGAATTCGCAAACTTTCGTTTGCTGAGTTTCTTTAAAGGTTCACTTTAGCTGTGCTAATTAGTTTCTCAAACATGTGGGCCCCTAGTTAATCTGAAATCTTTCAAATCCTTTGTCAACTTAATTTATCAGTTAAATTTGGCCCAAATTGTAAGCAATAAGATTGACTGAATGCAGAAATCGAAAAATGTCAAGTGATATGATGAACAAGCAGTGATAAGAACATTAAAGAAGTTATCCCATTAGCATTTATTGGACTCTGTGAGGATGGGCCGGCCACCCTAGGCTCAGCACAAGCAGTCCAGTAGAAACAGGACACATAATTAACAGCAATAAGTTTTGGCCCAAAAAATTTAACCAATTGTACTAATGAGAGCGTGGGCCAAAACAGTATTCACTTGCCACGAAGGCTTTGGTTTAACAGTCAAAGTTGAATTCCCAGAATTTGAGATTCTAAATTTTAATTCTGTAGCCCCTTCCCACCTTTTAAATCCCACCATTTTTCTATCAAAAGAAATTAAAAAATTATAATTGAAAGGTTAGATGCTTTGTTTTGTTCATTGTGGTGGAAAATAGGACAATTTTGATTGTCATTATTCTTTCATCTTCTCTTTCTGAAGTATGTTTTCATTTGGAAGGAAATATGGGAGATTAAATAAGTTTTGGTTCGAGAAATGAAAACTAAATTGTATCAAAACCCAAGTCCTGCCAGTTTTTCCTTTTCCAAAGTACCTTTTTAAAACCAAAAAAAAAAAGGGGAAAAAGAAAAGGAGAGATGGAACAAATTAGGAGTAATCGCAAAGATGAAAAATATTGCAGTCATCTACCTGTGATCTACAAGCAAGAACACCAAATCTTAGAAAATAGACATTTCATATGACTCCATCTAGCAAACTTGAAACCTTGAACTTTTGAGTATCAAACTTATGGTATGGTGCCTATTAGCATTCCTCACTCGAATTTGTTCAGTGGAAGAAGCTTACTCGTAGGTAGCCACTTGGGTGGAAAGAAATGAAAGTCGTTGGATTACTTCCAAACCTCAAGGTTCTTAAGATTAAGGATGACTTCTTCAGTGGAAGACATTGGGAAACAAGAGATGATGGGTATCCTAGCCTGAAATTTCTCAAACTTTCACATATGCAGCTGAAGGAATGGACTTCCTCAAGTAGTCACTTCCCTAGACTTGAGAAATTAGTGTTAAATGGATGCACACTTTGAGAGATACCATCGGCATGGGAGATATTTCCGCATTGCACATTATTGAAGTGTATCAGCCATCGATCTGCGGAATCGTCAGGCAAATTCAAGAATCACATGGTTGCTGGAAATGATGATTTTAAGCTCTTTATATACCAGCATCTCGAGGAGTGTTGCGGGACCTTTTCATGTGGTTTCTAGCGAAAGCCAATGCGTGAACATAGGTATGTTTTGCCCATACACTTGTTCTTTTCATATTAGGTATTTTCGTGTTTCAGTTTGAAGTTCTTGACTTATAAACTTCGACCAACTAATCTGTATTTGATTGCTTAAATTGCTAGTAATGCATATTAACACTAAATCAAACAAGTTCACTTGCCAATTGTAAAATCAACTCAAGCTGAAAATTGGTTATGCATACCTAAAGCGAACTTAAAGATGAATCAAGCAAGCACTTTGAAATTTGAATGGCAAATGACTACGAGATTCATCCGCCTTGTCTACATGGTATGCTCTCCTCATAAGCCAAAATGCTCTGTTTTTAGTGTTATGAGCATTGCATAGCAAGATCAAAATTGGATCACGGCAGCTAGCCTTCCGACATCCTTGTTTTAACGACTTTTCTTCTAAGGCAGTGGTACTACAAGTGAAGTGGAGGTGCAAGGGGGGAAAGCACTTCCAATAAGTATCACAATCATAATCCCCAATTAAAAGTATAGTCCAAGGCATAATCAGGAAAAGCTTCGAAATTCCTCTGCGATTCTCTACTTCACTGGAGACAAATCAAAGGTACATGCTTTGTACTTATATGTGCACTCTAGTAGCTGGTCATCATACTAAATACTACTGAGAATTACGGTGGGTGTGAAACCACCAAAAATAAAATACCTACTTTAAAAATATGAATCCAAATATAATGGCTAGTAAGGTTGTATCCTCAGGAATTGAGTGATTTATTTCCTATAGAGGATTTGGGGGGTTTTGGAGAAGGAAACAAATAATTAAAGATGTAAAGAGACTGAATTTCTAATGCCGAAAAAATGCAATAATTAAAGAATATAACAAACAATGAATTGACACAACCTAGTCAAGGAATTAATCTCTGTACATTGGTGATCATAGATACCTTGAAAAATTCATACGTTCACAAATAAATTAGTTATAGCAGCCTGGTGACGCACCGAACCACCAATCTCTCCTTAATTATACGATAGTCCAAAGACGCTTATAGACTATTCTCTTGTAAACTAGACAACCCTAGAAACGCTCTTAGAATTTAATCTAGTCACAACTTTAGGAATTAGAGAGACCCAATTCTAATTAACAAACACACATGCGGGTTCATTCAAACTAGATTAATTATTTCCACGACACAGATTAGACCGCTTGCGAGGCAATGAAATTGTATCGTTTGCCACTAATTAAGACGCTTAAAAATGCCAACACCTTAATTGGCTATATATTATTGAGACAATTGAATAAGACCTTATTTATCCAATGAATCCAAACAATAATAACCTACTAAAATAGAAAATAATTAAATACCCATGAACACAGAAATTGAAAATAGGACAATTAAAAAGTTCTCACAATTGTTGTGCAACCGAGCCTTGATTATTCCTCAATTAGGAATTTGATTTAGCCTTGCCTCATCATGACCAAGCAATCCATTGAGTTTCATGTAATTGGGATGAAGGTAAAACGATTATCGTCTAATGGGAAGTCGTCAGTTGCAAAAAGTAATTCTTGGAAAAGAAAAGTAAAGCAAGTCCTAGTCTACTGTGCTTGACAGCAAAGAAAAAGTTAAACTACTACTACTCAAAAGTGTTCCCGAAGTTGTCTCTCAAGAAAACAAAACAAAAGAGATGCTAAGTATTAATCCAGTGTTTGCCGCCTCTAGAGGAAGCGAAAAGATACTAATCCAATTGAGATCCCCGAGAAACTCGCAGAAACAAGGAAATAGACTCTTATTAGTCTTCTATTTCCTTCCCTTTTCCAATCACATATTTCCAGAATAAGGAATGTCTTTCCTTTTTTTATCTCCTAATTTGTTGCCTAATTCTTCTCAGAAGACATTTCCTATTTAGACGCAACTTCCACGCATACCAAAAACCAGCGGCAAGTGCCTATGATTTAGCTTCGGGAATCCGTGTCTTTTAGCCTTACTTTAAGCTTTCTGGCCTGGGCACGCTTTGGCAGCAAGAGTCTTTTGAAAATCACCATAAAATAGCACTTTTAACACCAAATGCCTGAAATTGACACAAAAACCAATTATGAGCAGAAATCTATTACTTTAAACAATAAATTGGCGAAATTAAGTCCAAACACCCACAATTAAAGTGTACAATTATCTCATTATCAAATCCCCCACAACAAGACAATACTTGTTCTCAAGCATTCACTATCACAATCAAGATAACAAGTACTTCATAGCACAATAAACTAACACAAGTATCAGATTTTCTCCACAATTTCATCAAAATCAGGATGCAGAAGATTCAACTCTCACAAAATATTAGTGTATCTCTCAACACTCAAAAGTGTTTAAAGAGACATATATGCTCAGATCAACAACATGGAAAGATATTACCATAGCCTTACTAATATATCATATGTCCACCACTCAAAATGAATTCAATACAAAAATCAAAAGGTCTTTAACAGGAGATGTAATGAGGCTTAGGTAAAGGGTTGGATAAAAAGGAAAATTTAGGTTAAACACATCAAAGGAAATATCAACAATCCATTGCATGATTTCACATACTTTTCTTCATTCAGATGATTTTTTCAAGACATACCCAGAAAACTCCCCAAAAATTAACAAGTGCAAGCACAACCAAGGCTTGACCCGACTATCACAACATAACACTTATTTACAATAACACTTCATAACTCTCTTTTTTTTCTTCTTTTTTTTTTTTTTTTCTTTTTTCTCTCTGTTTTTTTTTTTACTTTTTTTTTCAACAACGCATAACCATATGAAAATATAGACACATTTGCTAACTTCATTCATACCCTTACAGCACTATTCGAAATCATCATGCAATGAAATCAAGGCATTCATTTGACACGGGATTCAAGACAAAAAGGATTCAAACAAAAAGGATTCAAACAAAAAGGATTCGAAATCATCTTTTCAATCGCACACTGATAAATCTATTATTTTATAATTAAATAACATAGTTTTTGTTTTAATCTTTTCTTGTATCTTTTTGACTCTATATCCTCTTGCTTTTTTTTTTCAATTCTAAAAATTTTATTTATTCATTTATTTACTTTCCACAAATAGAACTTCATTTAACACTAACAAATTTTAGTTTAAAATAATTATTATTATGATATTATTATAACTCAACACTTTAGTATAAAATTTGTTTGACATGCAACATGCATTTTTCATTTGAAATTTACTTGTTTATCATGCCTTCAAAAAACTAATACTATTAAAACTTTACCATCTTTTCCTTTTTTATATTTGTCTTGTAAATCTTGATTTTATCTATTATCAAGTATTCGTATTTATCATGTAACACTTGATTTCTATCTACTATTCATATTCTCTAATAATTAGATGAAAGTAAATTTAAATTACATTATGTTGTATATCCCATGAATATCAAAAAAAAAGTAAGGCTATTTTTTGGGATTATTTTCATTTTAAACTATTATTTATTTTGACTTAAATTATGTTGTGCTTGAAAAAAGAACTTTCTGAGTAAAATTATAAAAATAAAAAAAAATAAGAGCATGTAAAATTAGTATACAAGAAATTATTAAAACCAAGTCCAATTTAATAAATCATGAAAATAATTGATGAATTAATAAGTGTGTGAGAGAGATAGAGAGAGAAGAGGGGAGAGAGATGTCGCCACCGTTGCCAGTCGCTAGCCACTGGGGACTTTTTTGATTGCCAAAAATTATCAAAATATATCCTTTCACTCGATTTTTTGCCTGCATTTCTAAACTTAGGTTTCACAAAAATGAACG
The DNA here is from genome assembly GCA_013103745.1 of Gardenia jasminoides. Lineage (NCBI taxonomy): Eukaryota > Viridiplantae > Streptophyta > Magnoliopsida > Gentianales > Rubiaceae > Gardenia > Gardenia jasminoides. The sequence continues at coordinate 29,384,927 of CM023105.1, forward strand.
AATCATGATGAAAAATAGCAAATATATCTCAGTTTCTCTCTCCTTCAAAATCACTAAAATCAAACACAAAAATTCACAAAAAAAATACACCATCATACTCCTAACAAGATGGGAAACTCAAAACAACCACTTAATTCTCAAGTAAAGGTCATCAAATTATATGTTCATATGCAAAAATTAAAAATTTCTTCCTGAGACCCACTTGTCAAAATTTGAAAGCTAAACCACATGAAAATAGAAAAATGAAAACCTTGGTGGTGATGAATGCTGTAAGGTTGGTTAGAGAAATCTAGTTCATTTTGGTCTTGTTCTGTAGATCGTCTTTCTCTCTCTCTCTCTCTCTCTCTCTCTCTCTATTTTTTTTTTACTTTTTGTGTGTGTGTGTGTGTGATGGTGCATGCATTTGTGTGTGTGTCCTTTAGAGGGAAGAGGAGGGTAGTGAGTGATAGGGTGCATAATTAGTGTAATATTTGTGAATTTTTTCTGTTTACTTTGACTAAATATTGCACTTATTAGTGGATTACATTTCAATTTGGCATTTGATGGCAATCGCAGGACTTGGGAGGGAAAAGGAGTTTAAAAAAAAGCTAATTTTCAGAAGACTTTTGTCAAAGAAAGTGTTGGCGTGCTGAAAGTCTATTGCGAAAACCAAGAGGATCGGGAATTTTTTGCTATCGTAGAGTTCCCTAATTGATTTCAAACTTGCTGAGATTAGGGTTTATTTATTAGAAAATACTTAGGAAGTTATGTATTTATCTTTTTGTTGACTCTTAAAAAGATTCTCTTTTCCTAATTGGTTAGAGATAGAGTTTTGGTAACTATAAAAGATAAGAATAGGAGAAGGATAAGAGGAATCATTATTTTTCTCTCTCTCACTCTCTTAGGAATGTTTTTCTCATCATCTTTTGCTGGTTGTTCTTCCCATGAGGAGTGGCTAAATAGATTCTTCTATCTCGAGGATAGCTTGAGGACTTGATTTTACAAACTGTGAGATTGAATTAATTATATTTGATTCTATTATTTGTTGGTATTTGTTCGTTATTTGATTTCGATGCTTAATGATTATTCTGTTATTTGAATATCAAAGGGATCGATATTTGAATTAACCTGATAATCAACTATTAATTAAAGCGGTTGAATCCACAATTATTTGACTACTTTAATCTCGGTAGCAACTGACATAATTAGTTTTGTGGCAGGAGAATATATGATCTAACTTAAAGAGACCCTCGTAGCAAGTTGATTGGTTACAATTAGACTCTTCTAATTATTAATACAATTGGGGAATTAAACTTCTATGGTCGTACCTGGGGTTGTTTCCTAATTAGAGAAATAGTTAACGATCATATCTTGACTATCAATAAATTAAGAAAGAGTTGGCTATTAAGTTAGAACTAATTTATCAATAAATAATTGAATTCATCTTTACATCTAGGATCAGTTTATGAACCCTATCTGAAAGTTACTCCTTTGGTTAGAGCATTCATTGTCATTCTTTAGATTTGATATTTTTTATTAGTGTAAATTAATTAGTTTATTGTCTAAAAATCCCCCTTTTATTTATTACTTTAGAAGGAAACAAATCAGTCTAGTCCCTATGGATACGACCCCACTCAACGCTATACTTGAATTTAAGTTTTTAGAGTAGGTATTTTTATTTTTGATTGGTTGACGACCCATCAGTGATTGTGTTGTGTGCTTAAGTGAGAAGAGGAGAGTGGTTAGTGTGAGTGTCTTGTGATTGAGTGAGAAGAGTGAGAGTGGTGAGTGTGAGTGTGTGATTGAGTGAGAAGAGGAGAGTGGTGAGTGTGTTTTATGAAATTGAGAGAGGAAGAGGGAACCGAGAGAGAGATTTTGAGGGAGTGGGTGAAAAAAATGTCCTGTAATTTTTTCCCCAAACGATAATAGCTTTCATTCTACAGAAACTAATTACAAAATTTCAAGGCAATTGCCCAACTAAGTTACTCCTAACTGCATTTTTTAGCCAAGAAAAAAATATCTTTCCAACAAATATCAGAACAACAGTTAGTGGCAAACTTTGCCAATAAGTGACTAACTTCATTGCCTGTCCTTCTAATAAAAGCAAATTGACAAACATCAAAATCCTGCTTCATTCTATTTATATCCTCAATAACAATTGCACAGACTACATTCTCTGTGGTATCTTCAAGAATCTTTGCAATTAAGCTTCTGCAATCTAGCTGAAACTGTACTGCTTTTCAGCCCTCCTGTTTAGCTTTTATCATTGCCATTCTCATTGCAAGGGCTTCTTTTAAAATAGGTTCTGTGCAACAATCCTAGCGAAGTGCCTAAGCCTGGATCAATTTTCCTCTATCATCTCTGGCTACAATTCCCCAACCAACCCTGCATTCAATCCTTTGCAGAGCTGCATCTATATTGATTTAGATGCATTTTCCCCCTAGTGTGATGACCCCACTTTCCCCTAAGGCAAACCAAAAGGGTTTGGCGGATTGCCTGCCCAACTCTCGCAGGGACTCAGTACAGTTCTCAATCAAGTCTCAGTTCCAACCTTTAATAATTTCAATAAAACTCTAACAATTACATCCAAGTACTTCCAAATAATAATATAACCATAAATCTTACAATTTAAACTCCAATACTTACAATTCCAAATATTTCAAAATAATATTATAACCTTAAGATGTTATTTCCCAAGTACTTCAATACAATAAGTATATTCCACAAGACATCTAAAATAATACACTCAAATAGAACCAGAGTTAATCCAGCTAGTCACACTAGTAAATCTCTACAAGTGCTTCCTTTGTCTCGAGCCCTATGGAGGGGAAATAAATATTTTTGGGGTGAGTTAGAAGCTCAGTGATGTTCCAAAAAATAAGCAAATTCACATTTGATCAAAATCATAACACTTGAATCAAATAGCACTTTTGCAAAACAGTTGAGTCGTTAAAGATCGCTCATAAGAGTATGATTCATTAAGAGGTGCCATAACGAGAAAACTCAAGAATACATTTGAATATGTTTATTAAAAGATACAAGAATTCATGCATCCGAACAATAATTAAATAAACAATTCACTTTAATCAAGAAAAAGGCACTGAGACGGGATGAGAGGTGCCTCCCACTCTAATTGAGCATGACACATACTACTGTTCAGATTTAATCAAGCACAAGATACTGAGACGGAATGAGAGGTACCTCCTACTCATTAGAGTGTGGTACATACTACCGCTCAACACGTATGGTTAACGAGACAATGCTCCAATCGACTTATTCAAGATTCACTATCAAGGTTGAATGAGAGGTACCACCCACTCATTAGAGTGTGGTACATACTACCGCTTAACATGTATGGTCGACGAGACAACGCTCCAATCGACTTATTCAAAATTCAACATTAAGGCAGGATGAGAGGCACATCCCACTCATTAGAGTGTGGTACATACTACCGCTTAACACACACAAGTCAAGCACAAGTACAAGAGAAGGTCAATTAAATTCAAGTATATCATGGATTCATGTGACATAATCAGTTACAAACTAGGGATCTAATCGAATAGAGTAAGTACGGTAAAGTACACACCACCCCATGCGAAGGACAAATACTACCTTCATGATTTACATTCATAACACATAGCAAATCATTTCAAGTAAAAAGCAGGGAACACTTACCACTAGCGAGGTTCAATTTTCTAAATCTTGAGCACAATTGAATTCGCCTTCGAATCCTAGGAGCAAGTACAAGCATGCGATAAGTTTCACCTCAAACAATTGCCAACAACCAATTAAAATTGTTCGAGTACTAGTTTGCTCAAGTTCCCAAAGGTTTGTCAAAACTTTCTATCAATTCCAAACGTTCATGACGAGTAAGAAAATGACATAAAACATTTTATTCGAAACCAAAACTTCGAATGCAACCCAAACTTTCCACATATACTCAGATCAAAATATTAGCATATATCTAGTGTAATTTCCATCAAAATTTGACGCACAAGAATCATGAAAATATCCACAACATTTCGGATACTCAAATCTGTCCTTTTTAGCAAATTTTTCCCTTTAAATCAGCACTCACATTTTTACTAGACTACTTATCAAAAGTAGAGGAAAACCATTCAAATTAATAGGTTCAAGCTTCAAGAAATCTTATTTTCCTGCTTTACGCAACAATTTTTGAAAAATCATATCTTGAGTTTCATAAGTCCAAAAATTACAGACTTTATACCGTTGGAAAATAGACTCGAAATACTACATTTGATCAGAAGACATTTTCACAACTTTCCATTGACAATTAGGTCAAATTCCAGCCACAAGTTGCTGCTCAACCAAGAGCCAAAATAGAATAGTTTGAAATTTCAGCCAACTTTGAAAAATTGCTGGTATTTATTTATTTTTACTCCGTATAAAAATCTGAAATTTTTATGGTTAAAATATTTTCGAATCTAATTTCCAACACAACAAACAGAACTCGATTTGAATTTTTCTATAATAAGTTATAGCAATTTTCTGAAGACTACTCAATGTTCTCTGCAAAAATCTTAAACAGCTTTTGACCCAACTTACAACCACTTAAACTCATTATTTTTGGTTCAATTCCAACACATTCAAAATCCAATATTTAGCAAAGATCATTAGACAAAAGTTCACCCAAAATTTTGAAAATCTAGGATGAAATAAGCATGAACAATTTCGGCCAACCAACAGTGAAAAATTCCATATTTGCACTTCTTTTAGCTCAACTTTAACTCAATCAAATGAAGTGATTTTTGGGAGATTTTTCACACACACATAGCCCAACATGTAGCAAGAATTTGGCATCAATTTAACCACAAAATTTTGAAATTAAAATGGGGGAAAACTCTAGCAGATTTTTCGGACAGCCCCCTCTCCTTCTCTTCCAATTTTTCTCCAACAATTTTCTTTGTAGCCACAAGATGATTTCTTCTCATATCAACACCCACAACCACAACAAGATTCCTCAAGTCCACTACCTAAGAGTCCACCTCAAGTCATCTACCTAAATTGGGAATTCAAGAGCCCCAACTCCAATGTTCCAAGATAACAAATTTCTAGTAAAAGAAAACCATAGATCTAGTGTAGATCTTGAAGATCTACCATTTTCAAGGCTCAAACCAAAGGATCTAGACCTCTTACCTCAAGATCTAGCAAGATCTAGCAAGATCAAGTGAGATCAACCCAAAAGTTGTCTTCCAAGCTTTGCACCTTCAAGATCTTCCAAGAATAGACAAAGATCTACTTGTTTCTTGGTGATTTCTTCCACAAAAACTTCTAGATCAAGGACGGCTGCACCTCTCTCTCCTCTCTCTCTCTCTCTCTCTCTCTCTCTCACTCACTCGTGGATCATACACACACACTCTCTCTCTTCCTCGGCTGAAGTAACAAGAAGAAGGAGAAGAGATGTTGTTGGTGTTCTTCAAGTGATGTCTTCAAGGAGCAAGAAGATGAACAAGATGAAGCTCTCACTTCTCTCGAATCTCTCTCTCTATCTCGGCTCTCTCTCTTGCTTGGCTGATTAGGAAAAGAAAATGGAGCCAATGAAATTGACAAATGAAGACTAAATGCTTGGCTTTCCCCTTTTTAAGGGTAGTTGGTGAACAACTTCACCAACTCCACTTTATGTCACGTCCTCACGCGATACTCTAACTTTTACTAGATTTTCTCCTTCCAACACTGTCCTGTCATAAATATATCTCTATGAAACCTTTACATGCGCTCGGTTTCATCCTAGAGTTACTATTCATGTCACGATTCAAAAATTAACACTTTAAAATGGCCGAAACAAAAAAAAAAAAAGGGCAATTTATTCATGAAAAAATTCTCTAAATTAGAAAATGATAACTCGATGCATAAATTCACTAATATTTTAGTGAAAACACATAATATAAATATTATTATTTATTTTCAATAAAATACAATTTTGGGTCCTCACACCTAAAGGAATCCGCATCTTGTCTTCCTTAGATCTTCCTTCATACTCTTTTTGTTCCTCAGCTTCAGCTTGTGCTTCATGATATTTCCTCATGTCATTTAGTGTTTTATTTACCTTCACCACAGGACTCATCTTTTGTTTGTTGAACTGAAATTCATTTCTAGCTTTCCAAATTTGCTAGAAGATATGAATAGTTAGAGCAATATGTTCAATCCCATCCTTCCTTTGACTCACTCGCATTAATTCCTCCTACCATAACCAAAAATTCCCTCTAAAATTTCAAGTCCATCCCAACTAATTGGAGCACATTTCCATATTAATTGAGCATTTTCACACAAAAATAACATATGCTCTAACATTTCCACCTGTCTTCCACAGCACTTATATATGGATCTCCAATTCCAGTTCTAGTGTTAATAATCTCATTGACAAGTAGGATCCTTCTCAAACACTTCCACACAAAATGTTTTAACTTATACTTTACATTCAATCCCCATAACTATTTCCATATCCTTGTGTTTTTCGCATTTTTGTTGCTATTACATTCAATCCCCATAACTTTTTCCATATCCTTGTGTTTTCCGCATTTCTGTTGCTAATTGCTAAGTCCTCCTTTTTCCTCTTAGCTTCTGTTTTTGTGCTCTTGCTAACATCCAGTAGATTCTATCCTTGTGATTTTACTTAAGATATCCTTGCATGTTTAATTGCACCTAGTAATTCCTATTAACATGTTTAATATCACATCTAAAATTATAATTTTGACAATGTAGGAACATTTTAGAATGGCTTCAAATCAAGATATTGGTTGGGATCATACTACTCCAGTTGCCAATAGTAGAAAGGTTTCAAAATGCAATTACTGTGGTAAAATTATACATGGAGGAATTACAAGAATGAAGCAGCATATTACACATGTATCAGGACAAGTAGAGGCGTGTTCAAGAGCTCCAAACGAAATAACACAACTTTTGAAAAAACACTTGACTCAAGGTAAGAGTGCAAGAGCTGCAATAAAAAAGAAAAAAGAAGCATTGTTTCAATCCTTCAATCTTGAAGATGAAGATGAGGATAATGATGATGATGATATCTTTGAAATTGAGGAACAAGAAATGGATATTGTGGAAAAAAACAGAATATAAGCGAGCCATGAGAGAAGTAGATACATGACATTTATGGAAGAACAACGTAGGCATTCTATATTTGGAGATCAGCCAACTATAAATTTTATACCTGGTACGTATATAGAAATATTTAAGAAATAATATACCATTTTTAGAATATAAGACTTATTTAATAAAAAAAATTATGACCTTTTACGTGTTATGTTGCAAGGAGTGGCAGCAGTTCAAACATACCTAATCTATTATCCTTCGGAAGTAAAAGACCTTTATCACAAAGTTTTAAACTTAAAGCCGGAGATTTGGGGTCAAAAGGAGTTGATGCATACATGTTTTCCTCTAAGAATAAGTCAGGGAAAAATATCTTCTCCAAAGAAAATGCCAAAAGAGTTGGTAAGGCAATTTCGAAATTCTTCCACTTTAATGCCATACCATTTAATGTAGCTGATAGTGATCATTATTATCAATCGATGATTGATACAATTGCTACTACTAGAACTAGAATTAAAGGACCAACAGGAAAACAAATTGGAGGTGAATATCTAAATGAAGAAATGGCAGAAGTTGAACAATACATCAGTTCCTTGAAACACAAATGGAAAACATATGAGTGCGCAATCATGTGTGATGGTTGGAGTACTCGGACAGAACATCCGATCATTAATTTCATGGTGTACTGTGATAGAGACATGATATGTCACAGCTTCGTTGACTATACAAATGAGACAAAGACTGTAAGTTTTGTATTTTCCTTGATGGATAAGGTTGTGGATTCCACAGGAGAAGAAAATATTGTATAGATTGTCACTGATAGTGAATCTAGTATGAAGGCAGCTGGGGAGCAACTAATGAAGAAAGAAGACATTTATTCTGGTCACCATGTGCTGCACATTGTGTTGATTTGATGTTGAAAGACATTGGTAAGATGAAATCAATAAAGGATGCTATCAAAGACGGCAGGAGAATTACCCATTTTATATACAATGGTGACAAAGTGGTAAATCTGATGAAGACATATACAAATAATACAGAGTTGTTGCGACCCGGTATAACAAGATTTGCTACCAAATTCATTGCAATAGAAAGTCTTCTTCTTCATGCTGCTGAATTGAGAAGAATGTGTACTTCAGATGAATGGCATAGGTATAATAATAATTCTAGAAGGAGAGAAGAAGCTGCTAAAGTGTTTGACTTGATTTTGCCAGAAAAATTTTGGAAAAGGGTAAGGCGAGATTATGCAATCATGGAGCCGCTAGTGAAAGTTTTAAAAGTGATTGATCAGGATAAAAAACCCATATTGCCCATGATATATGAGGCAATAAATAGGGCAAAACTGGCAATACAAACTGCGGTGAAAGACTTTCAAAAGTATTGGGATATCATTGATGTGATGGTATAGCGACTACTTGAGACTTGCATGCAGTAGGTAAGTATGTTTACAATTATAAATAAATATTCTTTTTAAAAATTATTTTGTACTAAAGATTTCCTCACTTGATTATTTTTTATGTCATTGTTCTAGCCTATTTCTTAAATCCAGTTCTTCAATATTCTAGAACTTGTGAATTTAATACGCCTGAAGTTCGAAGAGGATTGAAGGAAGTAATTAAAAGACTTGAACCAGATTTAGAAGTACAAGCAAAAGCAATGAATGAGGTAAAAAAAAAACAAGAAGATAATATTGCTTTATTAATTTGCATGACTTTTTGTGATTTTTTTTTATTACTAATAGTTTAACTTTTTGATATTCTTAGATAAGCATATTCGTCAATAAAATTGGAGAGTTTGGTAGTGCACTTGCAATTAAAGCAATGACTACATCTTTACCAGTTTTATAACTACATTTTTATCCTTTAAATTATATTATTCATCATTATATTATTTTAAGGGCAATTATTATATATGCATCACATCTACGGTTTTTTTTGGCATTATATGTTTTTAATAGCTGAATGGTGGAACATGTACGGTGAAGAAGCTCCTAATCTAAGAAAAATTGCCATTAAAGTTTTGAGTCAAACTTGTACATCATCTGGTTGTGAAAGGAATTGGAGTAGGTGGTCTTTGATACATACAAAACTTTGGAACCGATTGGCAATTAAAAAGTTACACAAATTAGTGTTTGTGCACTATAACATGCGGCTTAGAGTGAAGAATTTGATGTACAAAAATGACACCGATGATTTTTATGATCCAATTGATTTAAATCACATTTTTTATGAAAATGATATATTAGATGAATGGGTCTGGGAAAATGAGCCATCTTTGATTCATGAAGATGATTTGGATGAAGCCGTTAGTGAAAGTGAAGAGAGAGAACAAAGTCATCATAATGATCATGATAGTGCTATGCCTTTGTCCCAATTCATAACTGGTAAAAAAAAAAAAGAAGCATAAAGAGCAAGTATCTAGGAGCAAAAGCAAGAGTATTGGGAAGAAAAAAGTTATATCAAAATCCATTTCATCTTCCTCTACCAGCAACTCTTGCAGTGGAGAAGATGACAGTGGTAATGATAATGATGATGATCATGGAGGGGCAAACATGAGAGATTCTCAACGAAAAAATGTTAGTGGTGGTGGTGGTGATTATCAAGATAGCGAACATACTGGTGCCATGTCATGGGCTCAAGGAGATGATAACTAGTATACTACTCAAGATACTGGTCATGGTTATCGTCCCGGTATAGAAGCACAGCGACAATATTTGAGCAGAATAACTGAATTTTCAAGTGAAGATGTCTCTTCTTACTATTCAAATTCTAGGAGATATTCTAGAGTTCATGAGCACATATTGTCGCTATCTTGATAGAGCTAAAGCTAAAGCTAAAGCTAAAGCTAAAGTGAAGATGCCTTGATCTAACACTAATAAGGCTAAAGCTAAGACTTTTAAGGATTATACCTCAAGATCTTTTCAGATTTAGCAAGATCAAGGCAAATCTGACGAAGTTCCACCCACAGATGATGTTCTAAGTTTCAACACCTCGAGATCCTCCAAGTTTTCCAAGGATTTGCTTGCTTTCTTCGCCAAAATTCAAGAACAAGAAGAAATCACTCACTAAGAAGCTTTCTCTCTCTCTCTTGCTTCCTTTCACTCACGGACCACTCCCTCTCTCTCTCTCTCTCTCTCACACACGGCTGCAACAAGGAGGAGAAGAAGTAAGATGAAGGCTCTCCAATGATGTCTTCAAGATTCAAGAAGTTGAGGAAGAAGAAATTGGAAGAACAAAATTTGAAAGCTTTCTCTCTTCTCTCTCTCTAAGCTCACGGCTGCATTCTCTCTCTCTACCCTCAAGTGTGGCTGAAAAATGAAGCAATAAAGCAAGAAGAATGGCTTTGAGGGAGACAAAAAGGTGCAAATCCCTTAAATCGTGGAAAAGTGGTCAAACGACCACTTTTTATCGCGTCGACGCGTGACACTCTAACTTTCACTGGTTTATCTCATTCCTACACTGTCCAACCTTAAATATATATCTGTAATATCTCTGCATATACTCAGTTTCATTTTAAAGTCACTATTCATGCTTCGGAACAACAATTAGACCCTTAAACTGGTCAAAACCAAACACCGGCAAATAATTCTCAAAAAATCATCTAAATTAGAAAATAATAATTCAAAGCATAAACTCACTAATATTTAAGTGAAAATACATACTATTATTATTATTATCATTATCATTCATTTTCTGATAAAAAATAAAATTTTTGAGCCCTCATATCGGTAGTTTGGTAAAGTAAAGTTATGGTAGTTTTATTATTTAAGAATTGGTATTTTATTAGATATTGTAGTTGTCATTATCGAGTCATTTAATCTATAAATAGGAAGTCTTATTATTATTCTCATTATCCGTTAAGAAAAGTGAAGGATTGAGAACTTTGTTATTGTGTAATTAATGATATGTTATTGATTTATTTCTCATTTTTCACACATATTTTTGTGTGTGTAAATTGCCTTTCCAAATTCATTGATTTTTAATGATATATTATTGATTTATTTCTCTTTTCATACACATATTTTTATGTGTGTAAATTGCCTTCCCATTTGATTTTATGAAATTTATTTCTTATAGTTTTTTGGTGAATTTTTTTTGGATTTTACATTTGGTATCAGAGCCCTATATTCAAAAGATAGATCTTTGGGTGTCTAGAATGTCTGTAAACATTGAAAAAAATTGTCCCAACTATGATGTCCCAGCTACAAGGTTAGTATTTGGTATTTTTTGCTATCATAGTTAGAACATAAGAATCGATGTGAAAAAATCAGTGGATCAAGTTAAACCACAAGATTAGTTATGATTCATGAAGTATCCAATTGGTGAAGATTGGGCATGTTGTAAAGATAAAGATCCAAGAAGAACCGCTCTACTCTCTATTAAGTTGTGATTATTAAAATCATAAAGTAATTTATCAATAAATTGACATCAAATTGTGTGACAAAAATAATCTATCCAAGTGGGTGAATTATTACAGTGAGAAAAGTGTTTGAAGATATAAAAACCAAAACAAAATGATGATGTTGTTAGAATTTATAAAGAAGATTACTATTCATGATTGTGTTGGACTTAATTCAAGACAGCTTGATTCAAGAGAGACAATATAGCCATGTTAAATCAAATTTAAAAATAGAAGCTCCTCATTTATTGTTTGATGATAATATCTTAGTCAAATCAAGTTTTTAGTATTTTGTTGAAGCTAAAATATGGTAGTTTTATTATTTAGAAATTGGTATTTTATTATGTCATTTATTGTGATTATCAAGATTTATTTACCAAATTATTCAATCTATACAAATAGGGAGTTTAATTATTGTTATTAGTTGAGAAAAGTGAAGAATTGAGAGTCTTATTAATATATAATTAATGATATATTATTGATTTATTTCTCTTCTCCTGCAGATATTTTCATACATATAAATTGCCACCTCATATACATTGAGAAGACAAAAAAATACCACAGAATTGGTTTTCAAAAATAGATGATTACAAATTAAGTTGAAACCACATTCCATTGAGAACAAATTATAGTGCAATATTTAAATTAAGTTGAAGCCATATTCCATTGCGAACAAAATATAGTACAATATTTAGTAAGTAATTGTTAATGGAACTCCACTTTATTACGATAGCACTCTCGCTATCTTCTACATCATACAATCTCTTGCTACGTACGAAAAAAAAAAAGGCTAACCTGACCAAGTTATAATAATACTGGAGTGCCATTATATTTCCCTTAATAATCGAGTATTAGGACTAGACCAGTGGACAAAGCAAGCGCGGAGTTGGCACTGCCACCAGTCGATTAGCTCTTGGAGCAGCGAGTCCAAACACATCATCCATGTCAACATCACTGGGCTTCATCCCCCCAGGCAGCTCCCACCTGAAACAGTGAAGAAGATGAGCCACAGCCATCTCCACGGCAAACAGCCCGAGTTGCATGGCCGGACAAGACCTCCGGCCAGAGCCAAAGGGTATAAACTCAAAGTCACTACCCTTATAATCAGGTGCACAATCGCTTAAAAATCTAGACGGCTTAAATGTGTCTGCGTCCTCTCCCCATGTGTCCTTGTCACGTCCAATTGCCCACACGTTAACCATCACCCTTGATTTTGCAGGAATGTAGTAGCCCGCGACCTCGGAATCCTCGATAGTCTCATGAAGGAGGAGAGGGATCGGAGGGTGAAGCCTGAGCACCTCTTTGAAGCAGCACTTGAAGTAGGTTAGTTTGCTCATGTCAGATTCTTGGACTTTCCGGTGAAGGCCGACAACATTGGTTAGCTCTTCTTGCACCTTCTTGAGGTCACTCGGATTTTTTATTAGTTCCGTCATTGTCCATTCGATTGCACTTCCAACAGTCTCTGTCCCACCAAACATTGCATCCTGAAAATTATGAACATTGATGATGCCATGAAAGTTTGTAATAGTATCGCTAACCCCGAAAATGAGGTTATCAATGTACTATTTCTCATGAAAGACCCAACTAGATTTTATAGAAAAATGTTAGTATTGAAAAATACGTTTTGGAAATTAAATAAATAAACTTATCCGTCTTGATTATGTGAAGTATCTCTTATTAGAGAAATTGCTACTACTAACACCTTGATCTTACCATGATGAGGGCTTTAACGTTGTTTTTCGTAAGCCTGATTGACTGCTGTAATTTACCAGATTCTGGGACTTTTCCCTCGTCATCACCCATACAAGCTAGAAGCTCATCCACCATATCACCTTCAACCTGATCAAAAGAACCACTGACGTTCTTCTTTTTCTCCATATGATCGTCAATGATGGAGTCAATGAATGCATCAAGTGAAGCACGAGAACTGACAAGTCTCTTGTTTAAGCCTTGTAGATCAGCCCACTTGAGCCAAGGAATGAAATCAGCTAGATTGGAAGCATTTAACAGAGTTGAAATCTCTTGCAAAAGCTGGATGAATTCATCTTGACGTTCAGGAGAGCTTGAGCCAAAGGCAGCCCGATAAATAATTTTCCGGGAAAACCTGAACAGCAATTTACCGAGGTTAACGGCTGAGCCAGCCCTCAAGTCCAAAATTCTGATCATAGCATCGACTTCATCTCTGACAGCATCCCAAGACTCGGCCCTTCTTCGGCTGAACAGCTTCATGACACAGAGTTTTCTCATTTGACGCCAGAGCGGGCCATACTGCGCGAAGGCCATATCAGCCCGTTCATAAGTTAAATAACTTATGGCAATAGTGGCTGGGCGGTTTGAGAAGATGTGGTCCTGAACTTGAAGAACTTGTCGTGCTAGGTCCGGGCTGGAGACTACTACCGTGTTGAGAAAGGGTAGTTTTACGCGAAAGATGCCACCATATTGTTTTGCTAGCTTTGCTAGTCCTGTCTGAGATATCTGCTTTGCTATCATCATATTACCGATGAAAGGTAACCCTTTTGGCCCTGGTGGATGGTTCCTACGGCGGAATCTTGAGAAGAGATATAAGATAAGTAGAGGGAAAATGAAGATGATTAGCATGGTTTCAGCATCTGAAATTTGAAGAAGAAGATTCATTTTCTTTTCCATGAACATTGGTGTGTCTGTCTAGGGTGCCTTAGCGAAAGCATATTTATATGTAGATGTTGCTAGAGATTACACTGAATATTGGGTTTGGTTCAATTATTGCTGTAGGTGTTATGTATATACTCCCTCTGTCCCGTTTTACTTGTCATGATCAACTTTGTAAACAGTTTAAAGGAATTTGATCTTTGAACAACCAATAAATAACTCTTTCCATAATTACCTCTTAATTTAACTTTAGATTTTATCTATTGCTTTAGATTTTTGAATTTTATCTATTGCTTTAATTTTTTTTAAATTATGACTCACAACTCAAATTCCAAATATTGACGAACTCAAATGACCAAAAGCTTAAATTACCATGCTGTTGAATTTTCAACATGATCAGTTATTGTTTAGTTTAATTTATTTCCATTTTTTTTTTTAGTTTTTGTTTTCCATTTCCATTTTCTTCAAAGAATCCATAATCCAAACAAAAGATTTACTTTCATTGGAATCCTTTATCATTTCCCTAGCACTTTCATTAGTTGACCAAACAAGAGAAAGGAAAAGGTTTGCGAAGAACTTACTTTCCATTTACTCACTTCCATTTCCTCACTGGTTTTCAATAACCAAACAGGGCCTATGTGGATGAGGAAACTTAATGAAACTAAAAACTTTTCCTAAATCCAAATATTCCAAAATCAAAAAAAAAATTATTTTTCTAAATTGAGAGAAAAAAAAAAAAGCAATTATGATGTGGCATTTCTTATATGGACATCCATGCTGGATATGGGGTAAAACACCGGTGATATATATAATTACTTTTTTGACAAAATTACGGTTCTACTGCATTTATTACACTCATGAAGATATTTAATTTTTTTTAGAATTTGCAAATTCTATCTAAAGATTTTGTGTGTAGGAAGATGTGGGCACCTCTTTTCTGGATCACGGGGCTCACAAATTCTATTTTTAAATCAGTTGAGGGCATAATAATCATTTTTTATTCTTGTACGCAATAATGGTATCAATATTCACCCTACATAAATTTATTTATACCATTCCTCCCTCCACCTATCTACACATAAGGACAAGCTAATTTGAATTGGAACTAGTGAAGCCTTTGATCCCTCTACTCCGCTGCTGTTAGACCCACTATAGGATACCGATAAATGCATTTTCTACGAAAAAATAAAACTCAAAATTGCACTGAAAGATAGATAATGTTAATGGTTGAGTAATGTACTATTTGCCGAAAGAAACATGATTTCATAGTTAATTTATTACATCTTTGTTTGTTCTTTACTAACTGCTGGAATTATTGGAGTATAAATTAGATCAGTGCTTCAGTAATGCGCTATAACAATGGTGTCATTGTTGATTTATTACATCTTTGTCTAATATATTGACTTTGCTCTTTCTACCTACCGGAGTTATTGGAGTATAGACTCTGTTAGTGCTTGAGTAATGTGCAATTTGCCGGAATGATCAATTTATTACATCTTTGTTTAATGTAAAATGTATTGATTTTGCTGTTTTCTACCTACTGGAATTATTCCCATAGTGATGAGCGCAAACGTTGGGTTTAGATATGCCTAATTTAAAATTTTAGATATCTTTGATCTTGGATTTATGCTTCAAGCGAATCTACTTTATCAATTGTTTAATGTTGATGATGTCCTTATTTATTGATCCATATATGGAAAATTTGCAACGTTTGATGCTCTATGTCTATGGTGACCATTGGCGGAGGTTTAGTCATGTTAAATATAATCTATACCGATACATATCACTGGCTATGCCGACTACAAACATTAAAAACCAAAATAGCAAGCGCAAACATGGTACATGGATATTTTTTGAATGGGAGATTATTTGCAATAAATTTTTAAAAAATACTACATAATTTTTTTAAATATGATATACATGAAATAAAAAATTTGTTAAAAAGATAAAAATAGTTAAAAATGTGTTTATGGTTTTTTTTTTTTTTGGCAAATATGAACCTATCCAATCACACTCAATTATGCTCGAATTTTAAGTTTACATACTTTTTGACCTTGGATGATTCAGCCAAAGACTATATTCCCAATCTATATCTATATCTATATCTATACTCTATATAAAAGTACCATGAGGTACTTTAGAGTGTAAGTGTAAGTAATATTTTGATCTTACTTTTTGCTATTCCAAATATGCCCTTCTTAATTTGATGTTAATATTTTATACAACCAAAATTTTGTATCATATATACTTGATGGAAAACTAGGAAAAAAACTGAAAATATCAATCCATCATTGTCATACAGCCCATGATTATCATTAATAGCATGCCCTTAATGCAAGGAAAACTGAAAAAAACTGAAAACTATTCATAAATCTACTCATAAAAAAAAACTGAATGAAAAAAAACTGAAAACACTACATGGGCAGATCATCAAGCACTCAAATGGGTGTACGATATTTGAAAATACAGATAATAGAGGGATCAGAAGAGCCAAGTGAAGAGACTGATGAACACTTGAGGATGCAAAGAAGAAAAGTAAAATACAAGGCATTATGACACTCACTTTCAACATGTTGAGGTCATCTTCCATCAAAGGAATATCTAAATCAAAAAATGCACGTGAAGGTCCTCCATCCAGTAACACCCAAGCATAACCTTCCTACACAAGGACGAAACAGATTTTAGGATAAAACAAAAGGAAGAATGAAAATTTGATTCATGAGCACAACATTATACCAAGGCTGCCCTAAAAATGCTGGAGACTACACGAATGTACTTGAACAAATTGACATAGGGAATACTTTTCCAACAAAGATCGAGTTGCTTGGAGAGTTGACTTACTTGCCAATTTATGGCAAATCAATAAAAAAAAAAACTAAAAACTTGGAGAGTTGAGTTACTTGGCAATTTATGGCAAATCAATAAAAAAAACTGAAAACTACTCATAAAACGCCATAAATGAAAGGCTGGAAACACAATTGAAATGATACCAAAAACAATATCCAAATCACTCAATCTCATTATTGCATGCCACTAAAATTCAAGGGAAGATAAACATTTTCTTGGGAGCAATAGAGTAGTGCTTTAACAAACCAAGTTCATCAAGCAAGCCATGCAGAAGCCATTTCCCATGAGTAACGAAAAGGAGAAAAAGAAAACGTTAACATATATAATTCTCTAATTTAGCATGTAAGATACATCTACACTATTATCGTTAATATCTGAAAGATTCTATTAGTTGGCATTGGTTGCGTGCTTTTCTTTGTGAATTTTATTTTTTTTAATCCAATCATGTATTTTGTAAAAGAAAATAGAAGAATGTAAAAGCAGGAAAATTAAATGTATTTTGTGAATAATGGAATTGCCTATAGAAAAGTACTCTTGAAAAAAAAAAAAAAAAAAGAGGCACTTACATCATTGTCAACGAAAATCAATCTCTTCATCCTTGACTTTTGGTTTTTCCACTGTAAGGGACATGTCCAGTGTATAAGTTTCATCGTTGGAGAGTTGTTGGTCTTGGTCACGAATTTGAGTGTAATAATTCATGCTTCTGAAGACATTTTCCTGCATGGTTTTATCAATGAAAATCAATTGTCTACAAAGATTCATGGTTCATGAATGACAAATCAATATTTCCATGGAACTTAAATTATAATAATTACATATAAATTATTAATCATAATAATTATTAAGCCAACTTATATTGATATTCAACTCTAATTATTAGTCTTTTTTTCACATTTAGGTGGTCAATGGATATAATAATTTATTACATATAAATTATTTTTGATATAATTTAAACAATATCCTTAATTTATCATTATTTTATATTACTCTGAGTTTAGAGTAATGTAAAGGGTCATATAAAATTAAGGATATTTTGCTTTTCCTGAACAGGCACAATAAATTTTCTAACACTCCAATCACTCGCAATACAGGTAACTAATAAGGAAATCAAGTAGAATTCACAACTAACAATTCATATTTATAGGAATTATCATACTCTAGACTCAAGAACTTTTCTGGCACTTAAAGTTTTTCAAGATTTTCCTCCACAAATAGCAAGAATCAAAATTCCAAGATCAGCCACCTCAATCATAACATCTACATTTATAGAGTATCCAGGAAATGTCAATGTTTCTCAGCTTATACAATTATTATGTTCAAAATTAAAAAACAATTAGAATGTCGATTTCAAATTTTAATTAAGTGTGAATGCTCTATGGATTATGCAATAGCTGTTCTTGCAAGGTTTTCTGCTTTTGATGATGACAGCCCAGTTTACCTTATCTTTAATTGTGACCCTTATGAGTCTCAAGGACCACCCAATCTTATGTTGCCCAGATCGTCCTTATGCACCATGTTCAATTGTTAGACTTAAAGGGTAAGTTCTCTTAGAGCCATATTCATTATTATGCTTTCAGAGAGAAGTGCCAAGAATTGGATCAAAAATAAAGTTACAAACGGCCAAGCTGTTTAAGTTATAATCTGTTCCTAGAATTGGATCAGTGCTCTATGCTTGTGAAACAGCAATACCTTTTTCCTACATACAACCTCAACAATCATAAAGAAAATATAAAACTTAAATTATAGAAAAAGTTCTAACTGAAATCCCATTAGTACTATCAATCATAGCACTATAAATCATTAACATCAACTGAAATGCCATTACTAATCATTTACACCAATAATTAACAGCCAAAAAGGAAAAACTGAAAAACCCTACTAAAACTGAAGATAAAATCTTAAAATCACATGAAGGCAAACAACAAATTAATCACAATAATTGAAAATTTAATTCATATAACATAAAAGCCAACATTGCATGTATATAAACATCGCATCTTTACTAAGTTGTATACCATATTCTCAACATTCTTAGAGAGGCAGAGAAAGAGAGAGCAAATAGAAGAGCAAAACAAGCATCATAGGTACCACACATACCTTTATGAGAATTGGTAAAACCTCTTTACATTCACTTGGATGCAGTGAATTAACACATATTGATCTATTAGCATAGCGCTTCTTTTTTTTTTTTTTCAAACAAAGGAGGCAAATGAGTAGAAAAGGGGAAGACAAATTGGGATAGGTGAGGGAGGAGATGGGGTAGACGCCACAAAATGATCATTGTTAGAAAGATAGGGCACGTTAGCGACTGTTTTTTATTCTTTTCTTCTTTTCTGAATTTATTTATTCATTTTCTCAAATGTGTCCTTAATATTATATACCTTTACTATCATTGTATTTTTAGGTGATATTTTACTAACATACCAGTTCCTTACTCATTTTAATTTTTTTTTTCTTTTCTTCTTTTCTGAATTTATTTATTCATTTTCTCAAATGCCTCCTTAATATTATATACCTTTACTATGATTGTATTTTTAGGTATAAATGAATTTTTTATTTATTCATTTTCTCTATGTGTCCATTTTTTCATATTATCCAGCTTTAGTGTATTATAGAGGTAAATATATCATTTTATGCAACTTATTCATTTTTTTCTAGGTGTCATGGCAATATCAAAAAACCGTTTAATCATTTCACTAAAGTTGGATGAAAAGATGTGGACAATTCGAGTCTTATTATTACAAAATTTAATATTGAACATTATGTTGGAAAATAGAAATCTGGAGCTCTGCAAAAATTAGTTTTGGTTGATGATGAGGTAAGAAAAGGTATACCTTCATATTTATCTATTAATTTACATTTATATTTTGCATCAAATTACCATTTTTTAATTATATTTTAAAAAAAACGGACAAGGAATAAAAATTCAAGCAATCATGTTTGATGATATCATCACAAGATTCGGAAAGGATTTCCAATATAATAAGTTGTATTTACTTTCAAACGGAAGTGTCAATAAAATAAACACTTCATATCAGAATGTCAACAATGACATTGAATTTTTTTTTCAACAATGACATTGAATTTGTTCTAAATTACACTCATATCAAAGAAGACCGCATTTTTCATAGAAATCACAACAAGATCATCACTTCAACAACAAGCGTCTGATTTTAAACGTAAAACAAATCTTTTAGCCTTACCAAGGCTATCTAAACGAAGTCAAGACCTTGTTCCACCAAAGGTCACATTTTCAAGATTCACGCTCAAAAAAAAAATAGAAGGGAATCACACCCATCTAGTGTGAAGAGGCAAAAGAACCAAACTCTTCACAAATGGATTAAGGGTGAGTTGGTATTATCTAAATAAGACTTTTTTTTTTTAAGAAAACCTAAGAAAGATGTGTTAGAAAATTCAAAAATAAATAACTAAATATTAATAGATAAAACATAGAAACAATTGAAATAGTCAAAATTTGTGTCTACAATGACATTGAATTGTCTGAAATTACACTCATATCAAAGTCCCAAAAGATGGATAGGTAACCTTTTGTTTCAAAATCAAGCAAATATCTTCCAAAAAATTTCTAAAAATTCTCTGCGTTTATTAAATTGGATCACTATATTTATTTGCTTCTAAATAAATTTATTTTTTTTACAGATGTCATTGGAGTGCTTACAAGTGTGGCTGAAATTTTGGTGCTTCCAAAAAAAGAGGGTGGATGCACTGAAAAGAGAGAAATCATCATAATAAACAAAAAGTAGGATTAATTTTTTACTTCTGACATCACTTTTTACTTGATATATATATAGAATGTTTCTGATTGGGTTTGCATAGCTAATACTTCAATACTAATATTGTTATGGCTTCACAGTTACTTCATCACTACCATTTTTACATTAAAATATATTTTCACATTTTAGGCTTGACACCATGAAAATTATCTTGTGGGGAGATATGGCGATTAATGAAGGGCAATTTCTACAGCAAGTTGCATCTCAAAAACCAGCAATTGCAGCAATGCAATTTCAACTATCTGAATACCAAGCTAAAAAAATCAAAGGGTTTCAAAAAAAAAAAAGGTATCAAATGATATTATAATTACAACTTAACATTTTAAAATATTCTAGAGAGATCCAACTATCAAAACATTCATGTCAACTATACAAGTCAATCCAAATTGCAAAGAGGCGAACTTCAAAATGGTATGAAAACATTTTTTTACATGTTTCAGATTTCAATAGACATTGAATGCATTCAATTACAATATTGAAAACTTATATAGGATTATTTCAAAAAAAATGAAAATATTGAAGTTGCAATTTTGAAGAACAAGATGGAGTTGGCAGAGCATATTCAACTCAAAGACATTCTCCATCAATAACATTCATTGAAAGAGGCAAACTTATTGCCTCATAAATCTTTAATTTAGAAAATCAAATTAAAGACATAAAAACACTAACAAATTACTCCGTTCCACAACATTCTTTCTACACTTTCAATGCAATTGTTAATGATATAGAGAACAAAGCAAAACCATGCTACAATGCTTGCAAAGGATGCAGGACCAAAATTATCAACTTTGAAGAAGATGCAGAATGCCCCAAATGCAATTATCCAGCAAAAGATTTTACACCAAAGTAAGTCATTTAATTAAATTCATGACATAAAAGCTACACTCAAAAAACAAAAACCTGAACCACATGCCTAACAGCTTAACATCATTTTTAAAATAGGTACAATATAAGTATGGAAGTCCTTGATGGACAAGATGTAGCAACAATAATATTGTTCGAGAACTTAGCAACTAATTTTATTGGATGCCCAATTCAAGAATATATAGAAAGCACTACATCTTTCAAGGTAAATTCCTAAAAATTAAAAAAATTATAAAGATGTTAACTCTTATTTGTTACGTATTTAATACACACCTGTCTAATCTACGAATACTCAAAATTCAACAGGATAAGGAGAAATCAAAATTTTATAGGAAAATGATGGCCACAAAGCATAAGAAGTTCAATGTGCTCATCAAGCTGAATAGGGTCAGATAAATTTCTAATGGACACCTATCAATGGTTGCAATTGCATTAGAGCAACTACAAAATAGAGAAAAAGAAGAAGTGGCTGCTCCAATTATTACATCAGAGCAACATACTCGGCAGACCATAAGAACAGACAAAAATTCAACGGTGATTGAAATTGAAGATGATGTTCCAATACAATGCTTCAAAACCAGAAAAGGGAGAGCAAGAAGTGATGCATCCAAGTCCAAAACTCAACTGAGAAAAAAGATAAAAGTCGAGAAAGATTAAAACACTAATTACTACTCTGTCATGTTTATTATCTTCTTTGTGTCCATTTTACATTCAACAACACTGATTTACATTGCTCACTATTCAAAAGTCATTTTCCACTCTTATTATCAAAATTTTGTAACACTGCTTACTATTCAAAATTTTGTAACACATTTTTTCCACTCTATATTACAGAGATAAATACATTAAAATAGAATAAAATGACCAAACTACATATTATCCAACCACGTGCAACGCACGTACAACATTACTAGTTATTAATAATGGATAAATAAGAGAAGCATAAGTTTCGTAGACCATCCTGGAATTTGCTTAGGAAAAATTTATTCAATAGATCTTTTTTCTTAAAATATATGGTTGGTTGTCGCTACCTATGATCAAGCACATCAGGCGAATCAATCCAGAAATGGGCCATTAAAGTAGAAGTCAGTTTATTAACAAGTGACATTAGAACTGTCATTAGTGCAAGTTCCAACTATAAATAAAGGAAGAGATATCAGATTGAAGGACACATTCAACTCAAGATAAAGACAAGTTTGATAGTTCATCTTCAATATGCTTTGTTTTTAGCAGTTTCTTAGAATTCCTAGGCTAGATCTAGGATTTCCAAAACTTTCTTAGAATCCTTAGGATGATTCTAAGATTTCAAGTTCCTTGGCAATAATTTCCTTTCCGTTGAAGCTTTTATTTCATGTTCCTAAGCAACTCGATGTTAGGTTCTATAAATCTTCTAGTTTGATACAAATTCTCTTGTCATTTCAAGCAATTTTCATGTTTAAATCAGTCTTTACATTTCTAAGCAGCCTTTTGAATTTCTATCATATGCCAAGCAGTCTATCAGCTTTCATTCACAAATCAGCTCTTTTTGTAGACATTATTTTTATTAGTCACTTCAGTCACAAATTTTATGTTCTTGAAACTGTTCAAGGCAGGACGAGCAGTAATTGTCAAGAATTCAGCATATATCGGTACGCATTTGTTCTCATTGAAATCGGTCCATCCATATTCATATTGTTTGCCTAGTTTTCTTGGCATAGAGCAAGTAGCGTGCTCACAACAGTCAGTCCAACGCGGTGAACATCTATGATACCTAGAGCTGTAAACGAGCCGAACCGAACCGAACTTTTATTGTTTGAGCTCTGTTCGTTTGTCGTTCGAGTTTGACTCGTGTTCATTCGTTAAGAATTACAAGTTGAAAAAATTGTTCGACCTCGGTTCGTTAATTAAATTTCGATCTTGAGATCGGCTCGTTTAAGCTAAACGAGCCGAACAAACGAGCCTAACAAACAAGCCAATTTTATGTTTAAACACTAATGAACGTTCGCGAATAAAACTCTAAATAAAAAACTATTTTACCCCTGTTCGCGAACAAAGCTCGAGTTCGTTTGATAAGCTATCGAGCCATATTTTTTGCTTGAATTCGGCTCGTTTAACTTCTCGAACGAGCTTAAACGAGCTGAGCTCGCAAACAACTCGTTCGTTTTACAGCTCTAATGATACCAACATCACCTCGTCGGTTGATTAAACGAACAGTGTCTATGGAAATGAAAAGTTATTTATTTTCTACTTGCATGAGTGTCGGAGATTTTGTCTTTACAGGAGAAGGAGATTGTGTAGTCTCGCTAGGACAATTACATCCATGTTCTAGGTAGAAGAAGAATGGGTCAACCAACCAATCATATTTACCTCCCCTCAAGTTTGACTAAACTACCAAATAAGCCCTGAAGTTTGATTCCTTTTTTTCTAGCAACTCAATTTGTTAGTTACGTTTATATTTTTCAATTTGAATATGCAATTTACCCAATTCATGGTTTGCATTGGTGAATAATCTATAAGAACTTCATAAGCAACTTCTGATCGCAGAGGCATGTCTTGACTCAAAGTATTGATGGGAACTAAACCCGTTCAAACTTTTATATTTACCCAAAAAATAGAAAAACTTTCTATATTGTTGTTTGATTGTCTTACCAGATTTCGTTAGTTACTGTACTATTTTTTCTCGACAACATTATTTGATTCCATCTTCTTCCTCGGCCACCGTTATGCTCCAGCTCATCCCCATCTCCCTCGTTCCCCTCTACCCATTCCCAACCTTTTTTCATCCCCAACCTGCCCCCTTCTCCCACCCAGCCCTTTCTCCTTGTCTCTTCTCATCTTCCACTCCCATTTCCTATTTTCCCCAGACACCCACCTCCCACGCCCCGTCCCCCTCGATCTAGGGAAAGAAGAGAGAGAAGGATGATAGGAGAGAAAAGGGGGTGGGAAAAACAAGTGCTAGGGAGATTGGTCGGAAAAGTTGGTGGCAAGAGATGGGGAAGAATGAGAGAGATGAGAAAGAGGCCTTAGAGAGAGGTAACAAGGGAGACAGTGGCGCGAAAAGAAAAAAGGAGAATGGAGAACGCGAGGAGAGGGGAAATGGTGACAGTGATGGAAGGAAAGAGGAGCAGCGGTGTTGCAAGATGTGGAGTTTGGTTTTTTTTTTTTTTTTTTCTATCTATTTTGCTGGGAGGAAGGGAAAAAAAAAAAAAAAGCAATCCAAGCAGAACCTAGATTTCCATGTTAGGGGATAACATAACCACCACATTTCTGATCTATAGGGTCATGAGTTGATACACTCGCTCTTTCCTTGCCAACTACCACCACATCGGCTTTATCCCTTATCAGTACCTAATCAATTTATCATCATACTTAATCAAATGTATCAACATGCATTTGTACTCATCGACAAGTATGCAAATGCCGGCCATTATCACCGATCTCCTATGGAACCTTCACTACTTACACTTACTAGTTTTGAACTGGCGTCGCCGCCGCTAATAATTTGGTTATTGATTTATGAAGATTAGTTATCTCCGATGTGACCTTTTGTCTGTCATTGATAAGGTTCTTGTGATACAGTATTTGCCAATTACTGATAAAATATCAGACCTAAACAAATTCTAACAATAAGTTTTAGGGTCCAATAAATTTCAGGTTGCTAATATACCCTAGGCTGCTGATTTATAAGTAACGAATGTTGCTTCAACGGATGAGTTTTCATTATATAACCTCCATCTGTCATGGTTGATGAATCCCTCACCATATGGCCAATTATTTATATATTGATAAGTGGTAAATATTATACCAATAAACACAATTTCCCGTTTCTGTAGATTACATTCATCAAATCTTTCTTGCTTCTCCGGATAGGATGGCAGTACGTCCCCTCAACCAGATTACAACCATAAATGATTAAAACTAGACCAACCCAAATACCAAAATTTAATTGTGAAAATTCCAGTCCTAAAATAAAACTATCAATACTAAAATAAATCTATTACACTACTTTTATGTTATAATGTGTTGAGATCTGCAAGAAAAGATTATGGTATGGGTTGAGCGATACATTCAGATAGTCTTACTCCCCAGCCGGATCATGTAACTACATACATTTTTGCCAAATCCTTCACACGATCATAGGCTGAAAAGAAATATCGAAACTTATCCAAAATTACATACATATATTTCAAATAGTGGTGGCATACACATAAACAAATTTGACGTGGCCATGACATGATCATCTGAACATACTTGCAAATCATAAACATATCAATCATGTCATCATATTTCAAAACACAGCTCTTGAACAATACATGCAACATCCGCTTCGTCTAGAGATTAAACCCTTCAGGAGGGGCCAATGGATTTCATGAATTACAAATTGGTCACATGACATGACATGAGTCAATCTTTAACATTACATGATCGGGACTATAGTCCCTACCGTATTTCATGATCGTTCGGAGCTCATTTCATACATCACATGCATTTCATTTCATAAAACTATGCCACTCAATTCATAACAATTTGAATAGTAAAACATTTCAAATAGGCCATGATCCAATATACTAAAGTAAAGCATTCACTTGTGAAAATTCATATTTAGCATTTCAAAATGTAAGACCACCACCTCGAGCAGCCTGACTTGGAGCTATTCTAACTCATCCTTAACTGCGTTCGAACCTATAATCAATAACATGCATATATTCATTAATTTATTTAATTAGTACTCCATCCTATTTTAAACAACCCTTGCTTAGACATTCACTAAAGTGTACTTGAATAGTTTCTAAAGGTAAAGAGTTTTCTTTTGGAAAGTTTCCTAATTTAGTTTCTCTTTTTTCAGAAATTTTCCATTTAGAAATTTCTATATTTTATTTTAATCAAAAGATGTATTGTTTTATGATATAGGAATAAGTGTTATTTATTTGCTAACTCATTCATCTACTACGTCTATTTATCTTATTTATTATTTAATTATCGTATATATATATAGATAGTTTATTCATGCACATGTATTTAAATAATTACCTATTATATAATAAGTACCTAACCTATTTATCCATTTAATATTTATAAGCATATCTTATTCATTTATTCACCTTTTAACTTATTTACAAGTATTTACTTATTCGTCTATTTAGAATTTACTCATTGGTTGGTAGAATATTCATGTGTATATCTTGTTTACAATTACTTACTTAATGAATTGTTATCATTCATATTGAGTATACACTTATTTGTTCAATGTTACTTACTTTCTATAATCAATGTCATTTAACTAATTCTTGTTAAGTAATTAATCATTTAATCAAATGCTATTAATACTTATCTAATTAATTCCCCTTAATTAGTTAAGAATTTCAATAATTACTATTATTTACAATCATTTAATTAATCATTTAATTAATTACTCTTAACTAATTAGAGTTTAACAATTTCCTTTAATTACTTAATCTTTTAAATATTTAGAACTAATTAATAATTTAATTAATTACTATTAATTAATTAATCATTTAATTAATCTTAATTGGTTAATCATTTAACTAATTATTGTTAATTAACTCATAGTTTAGCTAATTATATCGATTTTTCTAGCTATGTATGACTAATTAATCGTATATTTAACTATTTCCTACTAGCGATTAATAATTTAATTAGTACCATTAATCAATTATTCTCCCATTGTTTACCAATACTTAACATTTTAATTAATCCATTAATTAATTATGATTAATATTATATTTTTTATTTCTTATTGGGCTATTTATTTTATATTATTGGTTAATAATGAGATTTTTTCACCTGGTTATATAACCTGCCCATCTGTCTCTTTGATGAATCCATTTTTTTTGTAAACAATCACCATTATGGCCAAAATTGCAACAATCATCCACCAATCTAGCCAAATTCCTCTATTAATTTAGGAAATTCCTACCTAATCTCTAAGAAATGAATGACTCAAATTACAACAATCATGGCATAATTTCCTCAAATAAAAACATGAAAATATATTAAATATGGTAGTGGATTATGTAACATAATTAAAGAAAGTAATCTTAAATTGTAAACACTTGATTAAATCATGTAAAAGATCTTGGTGAGTTGCCTTTGATCTTTAATTTGGTAGATTACGTTGTTTTGGAGAAATGTAATGTTATTCACTACTTGTTAGTGGTTTGTGGAAGTTACATCAAAGTAAATCTTTCTTTTTGAAATATATTAGTTTTATTAATAGACTGAATTCATTAAAAAAATCTTGGAAAAATTCGGGGTTTCACAGGATGGCAGTAGCCACGTCCCTTATTACAACCACAAATTATTAAAACTAGATTCAACTCCAAATACCAAAAAATTTAATTGTGAAAATTCCAATCCTTAGAAATTATCAAGAAAAAAATAGTCTTTTGTTCTTTTTTCCTAATCTCTAGGGAAAAAATAAATCTAGCACTCCAACCACCTTTTTTGCCCTTAACAAAAATATAAAACCAACAGAGAGTTGAACGATCAAGCGAATCAAAGTTATCTAGCGGTGGAGGATTGAGTCGATGAACATATGTTTTCTCTAGTTCTTTAAATTTGGAGCTTGAACCCGGGAATCAAATCCCTCCAATGTAAAAATCCAATGGGGAAGTCAGGGGGAAAAAAGGCAATTGCTGGAGGTCAACATCGCCTCATAGAGCACTGCAGCGGCATGTAGTTCCAGGTTTGGGGAGACGAGTGGTCAGAGAGAAGATTATGGACGGAATTATATTATGGACCCCATTTTCTTTAATTTGATATTACTTTGCTCATCGATTGGATATTAGGAAATGCTTTGAGAATTCATTTAGGCTCTGTTTGTTTGATGGGAAAGTGGTGTAAAAAAATGTGTCATGGGAAAAGTAAAGAAAAGTGAGGTAAAGGAAAAAGAAATCAATTTTCGTGCATGTGTTTGATTAACAAGAAAATGATACAAGAAATTCTTGTGTTTGTTTAGCCAGAAAGACATAGGAAAATTGGCTAATGTGTGCGTTATTAGAAAATATTCAATATTGAACTTCTTCATTTTTGGTATTTAATATATATATATATATATATAAAATGTATTAATTATAACATTTTGCATATTGGAAGAATTGTTTATATGGATATTAATCACATTTTTAACAATAAGTGTGTGTATGTAATGTACATATGTATGTATATGTAGGAACATCCCTACCAGAGGGACAAATGTGCGTATAAATTATTTCAAATATGTATAGACATAAAAAAGGAGCATAAATGTAAAAGAAAAAAAACTAATATCATATAAATTCAATAAATTACTAAAGAATAAAGTTTCTAACTACAAGCCAGTTGTTTGAATTGTAAATTTTAAAATATTCTAATTTATATAGAATTTCAGAATGGAGGAAATAGTTTAGAAAGAGAAGGAGTTATAAAAGAAATTTAATTAGTTGAAACTTTCCCATGACTCACTTTCCTATCAATTTAAACAAGAAAAATTTCACAAAAAAAACAGCAGTTATGGGAAAATTTTATATAGTGGGTCTCATAAGTTTTCTGACAAACAACCGCTCAAAATTTGCGAGAAAGTTATTTTCCTTCAACTTCCTTCCATTTTCGTGGCAAACAATTAAACAAACACCATATTAGGCATTAACTATTTCCCGGAGACAAAGTAAAGGTGGTCAATGCATCGATGTGAACCGATCACTGAACTCCAGTCACTGATGATCACATCAAGTCATCAAATACTGCTATATTGGATCAATCTGTTGCAGTTTTCTCAATTTTCTATGGAGCTAGAGGAGCCTTGAGAATCAAATAAACCACGAATTCGCAAACTTTCGTTTGCTGAGTTTCTTTAAAGGTTCACTTTAGCTGTGCTAATTAGTTTCTCCAACATGTGGGCCCCTAGTTAATCTGAAATCTTTCAAATCCTTTGTCAACTTAATTTATCAGTTAAATTTGGCCCAAATTGTAAGCAATAAGATTGACTGAATGCAGAAATCGAAAAATGTCAAGTGATATGATGAACAGACAGTGATAAAAATATTAAAGAAGTTATCCCATTAGCATTTATTGGACTCTGTGAGGATGGGCCGATCACCCTAAGCTCAGCACAAGCAGTCCAGTAGAAACAGGACACATAATTAACAGCAATAAGTTTTGGCCCAAAAAATTTAACCAATTGTACTAATGAGAGCGTGGGCCAAAACAGTATTCACTTGCCACGAAGGCTTTGGTTTAACAGTCAAAGTTGAATTCCCAGAATTTGAGATTCTAAATTTTAATTCTGTAGCCCCTTCCCACCTTTTAAATCCCACCATTTTTCTATCAAAAGAAATTAAAAAATTATAATTGAAAGGTTAGATGCTTTGTTTTGTTCATTGTGGTGGAAAATAGGACAATTTTGATTGTCATTATTCTTTCATCTTCTCTTTCTGAAGTATGTTTTCATTTGAAAGGAAATATGGGAGATTAAATAAGTTTTGGTTCGAGAAATGAAAACTAAATTGTATCAAAACCCAAGTCCTGCCAGTTTTTCCTTTTCCAAAGTACCTTTTTAAAACCAAAAAACAAGAAGGGGGAAAAGAAAAGGAGAGATGGAACAATTTAGGAGTAATTGCAAAGATGAAAATATTGCAGTCATCTACCTGTGATCTACAAGCAAGAACACCAAATCTTAGAAAATAGACATTTCATATGACTCCATCTAGCAAACTTGAAACCTTGAACTTTTGAGTATCAAACTTATGGTATGGTGCCTATTAGCATTCCTCACCCGAATTTGTTCCCACCAGGGCTGAAGAAGCTTACTCTGGTAGGTAGCCACTTGGACTGGAAAGAAATGAAAGTCGTTGGATTACTTCCAAACCTCAAGGTTCTTAAGATTAAGGATGACTTCTTCAGTGGAAGACATTGGGAAACAAGAGATGATGGGTATCCTAGCCTGAAATTTCTCAAACTTTCACATATGCAGCTGAAGGAATGGACTTCCTCAAGTAGTCACTTCCCTAGACTTGAGAAATTAGTGTTAAATGGATGCCTGCCTTTGAGAGAGATACCATCTGGCATAGGAGATATTTCCGCATTGCACATTATTGAAGTGTATCAGTCATCAGAATCTGCTGCGGAATCTGTCAGGCAAATTCAAGAATCACATGGTTGCACAGGAAATGATGATTTTAAGCTCTTTATATACCAGCATCTCGAGGAGTGTTGCAGGACCTTTTCATGTGGTTTCTAGCAACTGAAAGCCACATGAACATAGGTATGTTTTGCACATACACTTGTTCTTTTCATATTAGGTATTTTCGTGTTTTCCCAGTTTGGAAGTTCTTGACTTATAAACTTCTGACCAACTAATCTGTATTTCAGTGCTTAAATTGCTAGTAATGCATATTAACACTAAATCAAACAAGTTCACTTGCCAATTGTAAAATCAACTCAAGCTGAAAATTGGTTATGCATACCTAAACGAACTTAAAGATGAATCAAGCAAGCAGCTTTGAAATTTCAGTAACTGAAACAGACTACGAGATTCATCTGCCTTGTCTACATGGTATGTTCTCCTCATAAGCAAAAAATGTTCTGTTTTCGTGTTATGAGCATTGCATAGCAAGATCAAAATTGGATCACAGGCAGCTAGCCTTCCTGACATCCTTGTTTTAACGACTTCCTTTTCTTCTAAGACAGGGTACTACAAGTGAAGTGGAGGTGCAAGGGGGGAAAGCACTTCCAATAAGTATCACAATCATAATCCCCAATTAAAAGTATAGTCCAAGGCATAATCACTGGAAAA
The DNA here is from genome assembly GCA_013103745.1 of Gardenia jasminoides. NCBI lineage: Eukaryota > Viridiplantae > Streptophyta > Magnoliopsida > Gentianales > Rubiaceae > Gardenia > Gardenia jasminoides. The sequence goes on from CM023105.1 coordinate 29,416,271, forward strand.
GCTTCCGAAATTCCTCTGCGCATTCTCTACTTCACTGGAGACAAATCAAAGGTACATGCTTTGTACTTATATGTGCACTCTAGTAGCTGGTCATCATACTAAATACTACTGCAGAATTCTGGTGGGTGTCGAAACCACCAAAAATAAAATACCTACTTTAAAAATATGAATCCAAATATAATGGCTAGTAAGGTTGTATCCTCAGGAATTGAGTGATTTATTTCCTATAGAGGATTTGGGGGGTTTTGGAGAAGGAAACAAATAATTAAAAATGTAAAGAGACTGAATTTCTAATGCCGAAAAAATGCAATAATTAAAGAATATAACAAACAATGAATTGACACAACCTAGTCAAGGAATTAATCTCGACACTGGTACACACAACTGATCATAGATACCTTGAAAAATTCATACGTTCACAAATAAATTAGTTATAGCAGCCTGGTGACGCACCGAACCACCAATCTCTCCTTAATTATACGGTAGTCCAAAAACGCTTATAGACTATTCTCTTATAAACTAGACAACCCTAGAAACGCTCTTAGAATTTAATCTAGTCACAACTTTAGGAATTAGAGATACCCAATTCTAATTAACAAACACACATGCGGGTTCATTCAAACTAGATTAATTATTTCCACGACACAGATTAGACCGCTTGCGAGGCAATGAAATTGTATCGTTTGCCACTAATTAAGACGCTTAAAGGCGACGTGCCAACACGTTAATTGGCTATATATTATTCAGACAATTGAATAACGGGCCTTATTTATCCAATGAATCCAAACAATAATAACCTACTAAAATAGAAAATAATTAAATACCCATGAACACAGAAATTGAAAATAGGACAATTAAAAAGTTCTCACAATTGTTGTGCAACCGAGCCTTGATTATTCCTCAATTAGGAATTTGATTTAGCCTTGCCTCATCATGACCAAGCAATCCGTGAGTTTCATGTAATTCGGATGAAGGTAAAACGATTATCGTCTAATGGGAAGTCGTCAGTTGCAAAAAGTAATTCTTGGAAAAGAAAAGTAAAGCAAGTCCTAGTCTATTGTGCTTGACGGCAAAGAAAAAGCGAAACTACTACTACTCAAAAGTTGTTCCCGAAGTTGTCTCTCAAGAAAACAAAAGAGATGCTAAGTATTAATCCAGTGTTTGCCACCCCTAGAGGAAGCGAAAAGATACTAATCCAATTGAGATCCCCGAGAAACTCGCAGAAACAAGGAAATAGACTGTTATTAGTCTTCTATTTCCTTCCCTTTTCCAATCACATATTTCTAGAATAAGGAATGTCTTTCCTTTTTTTATCTCCTAATTTATTGCCTAATTCTTCTCAGAAGACATTTCCTATTTAGACGCAACTTCCACGCATACCAAAAAGCAACGGCAAGTGCCTATGATTTAGCTTCGGGAATCCGTGTCTTCTAGCCTCACTCTAAGCTTTCTGGCCTGGGCACGCTTTGGCAGCAAGAGTCTTTTGAAAATCACCATAAAATAGCACTTTTAACACCAAATGCCTGACATTGACACAAAAACCAATTATGAGTAGAAATCTATTACTTTAAACAATAAATGGCCGAAATTAACTCCAAATACCCACAAATAAAATGTACAATTATCTCACTATCAAATTCCCCCACACCAAGACAATACTTGTTCTCAAACATTCACTGTCACAATCAAGATAACAAGTACTTCATAGCACAATAAACTAACACAAGTATCAGATCTTCTCAACAACTTCATCAAAATCAAGATGCAGAAGATTCAACTCTCACAAAATATTAGTGTATCTCTCAACACTCAAAAGTGTTTAAAGGGACATATATGCTTAGATCAACAACATGGAAAGATATTACCATAGCCTTGCTAATATATCATATGTCCACCACTCAAAATGAATTCAATACAAAAATCAAAAGGTCTTTAACAGGAGATGTAATGAGGCTTAGGTAAAGGGTTGGATAAAAAGGAAAATTTAGGCTAAACACATAAAGAAAATACCAACAATCCATTGCATGATTTCACATACTTTTCTTCATTCAGATGATTTTTTCAAGACATACCCAGAAACTCCCCAAAAATTAGCAAGTGCAAGCACAATCAAGGCTTGACCCGATTATCACAACATAACACTTATTTACAATAACACTTCATAACTCTTTTTTTTCTTCTTTTTTTCTTTTTTTTTTCTTTTTTCTCTCTTTTTTTTTTACTTTTTTTTTCAACAACGCATAACCATGTGAAAATATAGACACATTTGCTAACTTCAATCATACCCTTACAGCACTATTCGAAATCATCATGCAATGAAATCAAGGCATTCATTTGACACGGGATTCAAGACAAAAAGGATTCAAACAAAAAGGCTTAAGGTAACTAGTATGGCCATTGAACAAAGAAAAGGTTTAAGGCTCAAAATTGATCAACTACGGGAAAATATAATTAGGATAGATCTTTAGAAAGTCAAAAGGGTTAAACATAATTGCTATTATCATTTTCATGTATCAAATTCAACAATGTGGTCTCGACATGCATAACAAAGTAAGTTCTAGAATAATCTAACCATTTGTGATGTCACTCAATGAAAGAAATAGAGCAAATATAAATGAATAGTGTGCTCCTTAGACTCAAAAGCTCGCCAATTGCTAAAAATTTGTCAAATCTTGCACATCCCTCATTTGAATCAATTGCAAGAAAAATATAATACTCATGCTAGCAAAAATCTCACTAATCATACTTGCATCTTTCTTACTTTGCACAACAAAACAAAATCCAAAGAGATTGCAAAAAGTTGTGAAAAACTAAAAGTTTTAAAATATATATATATGTGGGAAAATATCCTCTCCCCCACACTAAATCAGACATTGTCCTCAATTTGGTCATTCATGTCATCTTGAAGTAGTAGGCACCTGTCAGTTAGATGATCCAGCTGACATATTCCACAAGTGTTGACTTGTGGTTTCTGTCCATCACTCAATTTTTGCACAAGAGAGGTCAAATCATCTAAATACAGATCACTAATAAAAGAGCTCTCATTAATCCAATTAGGAGCAAAGTCCAATATATAATTTGTAGCCATAAACAAGCCAACAAATTGATGGAAAATAAAAATAAAAAATCCAAAAAAAATAAATCGAGATGGCACTAGTCCCTAGCAACGGCGCCAAATTTTATGGGTGTCGAAACCACCAAAATAAAAAAACGTACTCTAAAAATATGAATTCAAGTATAATGGTGAGTAGGGTTGTATCCTTGGGGACTGAGTGATTTATTTCCTACAGAGAATTTGGGGGGTTTTAGAGAAGGAAACAAATAATTAAAAATTTAAAGAGACTGAATTTCTAATGCCGAAAGAATGCAGTAATTAAAGAATACAACAAACAATGCATTGACACAACCTAGTCAAGGAATTAATCTCGACACCGGTACACACAACTGATCATAGATACCTAGAAGAATTCATATGTTCACAAATAAATTGGTTATAGCAGTCTAGCAACATGCCGAACCACCAATCTCTCCTTAATTATACGGTAGTTCAGGACGCTCATAGACTACTCTCTTGTAAACTAGACAACCCTAGAAACGCTCTTAGGATTTAATCTAGTCACAACTTTAGGAATTAGAGAGACCCAATTCTAGTTAAAAAATACACATGCGGGTTCATTCAAACTAGATTAATTATTCCCACGACACAGATTAGACCGCTTGCAAGGTAATGAAATTGTGTCGTTTGCCACTAATTAAGAAACTTAAAGGCGACGTGCCAACACCTTAATTGGCTATATATTATTCAGACAATTGAACAACATACCTTATTTATCTAATGGATCCAAACAATAATAACCCACTACAATAGAGAATAATTAAATACCCATGAACGCAGAAATTGAAAATAGAACAATTAAAAAAATCTCACAATTGTTGTGCAACCAAGCCTTAATTATTCCTCAACTAGGAATTTGATTTAGCCTTGCCTCATCATGGCGAAGCAATCCGTGAGTTTCATGTAATTCAGATGAAGGTAAAACGATTATCATCTCATCGGAAGTCGTCAGTTGCAAAAAGTAATTCTTGGAAAAGAAAAGTAAAGCAAGTCCTAGTCTATTATGCTTGACGGCAAAGAAAAAGCAAAACTACTACTACTCAAGAAAACAAAAGAGATGCTAAGTATTAATCCCGCGTTGCCGGCCCTAGAGGAAGCAAAAAGATACTAATCCAACTGAGATCCCCGAGAAACTCGCAGAAAGAAGGAAACAGACTCTTATTAGTCTTCTATTTCCTTCCCTTTTCCAATCACATATTTCCAGAATAAGGAATGTCTTTCCTTTTTTATCTCCTAATTTGTTGCCCAATTCTTCTCGGAAGACATTTCCTATTTAAACGCAACTTCCACACATAACAAAAAGCAGCGTCAAGTGCCCATGATTTAGTTTCGGTAATCCGTGTCTTCTAGCCTCACTCTAAGCTTTCTGGCCTGGGCACGCTTTGGCAGCAAGAGTCTTTGGGAAATCACCCTAAAATACCATTTTTAACACCAAATGCCTGAAATTGACACAAAAACCAATTATGAGCAGAAATCCATTACTTTGCACAATAAATGGCCGAAATTACGTCCAAATACCCACAAATAAAGTATACAATTTTCTCACTATCAAATTCATATCCGCCGCAGTTTTCTCAATTTTCTCATGGATTAGAAGAGCGCTCAGATCTATTAATAATAAAATTTGAAATTTCTGTTTGCTGAATTTTGTTTAATGTTCATTTTGAAAATGCTAATTAGTTTGTCATTGATAAAAATGCAATAGCCATATGTGGTCATGGCAACATAATTCATCCTGTCATTCTACTGTAATTTATTGCGTAAGATTTTAGCTTTTACTGTATAAATCTAATTGGATAGAGTGCATGGCAGCGTTGAAGGTTTCCTAGAAGTTCATCATCTACAACTTTTCTTCCTAGTGAAGAGACAGATAGGTTCTTCTTGTTAAACACTGATGAAACAGTGGCTGCATATTTCTAGACTTCGTAGGAGAATCTCTTAACAAGAGAACTAGAGAATTTGACCATAAACTCCATTTAATTATGCTACTACTGTTTCCATTTCTTCATACAACTTTGGCTGCAGTTACCTAGCTTGAAATCTTTCAAATTCTCTACGAATTTAATTTATCACTTAAATCAAGCAGGCTGCATAAACAATGAAGTTGACTGACTAGAGAAAATAGAAGCAAGACATTGGAAGCCAAGGAGCAGGATTCACTGGGTATTAACAAGCATTAAGTTGAAACTCTCGCTTGAGATGGTAACTCATATCATTATCATTATCATTATCATTATCATTACTATATAAAAAGTACAATGAGTCTTGGCAACATGGAGTGTAAGTGTTAGCATTGTCTTGATCTTAGTTTTTGTTATTCCAATTATGCCCTTATTAATGGATGATTCAAGTTTCATATTATCCTCTTTTAAATTTTTTTTATGTTGATTAAATTCATTATATCATACCTATTGATTTAGAAGAAAATAATGGTTAATGACAATAAACATTAGAGACAAGTCGGATCTGGTCTTTGGTTTTCTATTTTTGCAAAATACCCTTCTCCCTAATAATTACATTTATTGCATTTTAATACTAATTTAATTGTTACAGTTAGTAAAAAAATATAACATTAATTAAATTTGAATTATGAAGATGAAAAACAAAATATAACACTCCAAACCAATATGTCTTTTTACATTCTATTTTCAATTTTTTATTTTCATTAAAAATTCTTGATTAGTCATAGCCTAATTAAATTTTCAAATCTTCAAATATATTTCTATTGATACCAAAACAAGGTGCCCTCAAGACAATAAATTCTTTGCTATTTATGCTTTACATCATATTCTGACAAAAAATAAAAATGAAAAGAAAACAAAGGGAAAAAATTCAATTATTTCTACTAATGAAATTTCAATTCTCAAAAAATGAATAGTTAGATAGAAAAATTTATATACGGTGGATCACTTGTACTCCATTATTAAAAAAAATAACACACAAAATAATGCAAAGAGTTCAAATTCAAAGAATATACATTTCTTCATTTTTCAAAGAACAATGCATGTAATTTCATATTGATGAATTTTATCAAGATACTGACAAATTCAACTTATGTAACATGAGAAATGAGAATGGTAAATCATGTGACCGATATTTATGCAAACAATTAAGCATTGTTATGTAATCATTATTGTGATCTTAGTATTTGTTATTCCAATTGTGCCTTTATTAATTGATTATTGAGTTTCATATTATGCTCTTTTTAACTTATTATGACGATTAAATTTTATTATGTCATATCCATTGATTTACAAGAAAATTGGTTGATGACAAGACAAAATGTTAAGCATTAGAGGCTAATATGGTCTTAGTTTTCTATTTGTTCAAAATACCGTTCTCCGTAACAATTAGATTTATTGTATTTTAATAATAGCAACAACTGTAGCAATTAGGCAAAAATTATAACTTCATTAAATTTGAATTATGAAGATAGTAAGAAAATAACACTCCAAACTAATGTGTCTCTTTGCATTCTATTTTTATTTTTTTATTGCTATTGAAAATTCTTGATTAGTTATAGTCTATTTGAATTTTCAAATCATCAAAAATATTATTATTGGTACCAAAACAAGATGCTCTTAAGACGATAAAATTTTTGTCATTTGTGCTTTATGTCGAATTCTGTCCAAAAGATAAAAAATAAAACAAAACAAAATAAAAACTCAATTATCTCTACTAATGAAACTTTAATTCTGAAAAATGAATAATTAGATAGGAAAAATTTATATGTGGTGGAACATTTACACTCTATTGTTAACAAAGATAACGCACAAATAATACAAAGAGTACAACTTTAAAGAATATGCATCTCTTCATTTTTCAAAAAACAGCGAATATAACTTCATATTAAAGAATTTGATCAATATATTGACAAATTCAACTTACATAATATAAAAGTAATATTGATAAAACATGCAACTAATATTTTTACAATTGATTATTTTTTACTCTATTTTTATTCTTTTACCCTCCCGCCACTTTTGATACCTTTTTTATTCCTAAGTACAAAATTGAATTCTGAATCTAATATCAGGGAGAACTCTAAAATCCCTCCTTAACCACTGAAATAGCCCCAATGATTAGCAAACAAAACTTTGTTTAGTATGAAAATTTAGGTTATCCAACCCAAAAAAAAAATTATTCATATGTCTAATTAAAAATCTAACAATTTCAGTATTATAATAATTTGTTTGCTATGGAAAAAAGGAAAAACAAAAGGAATAACTAGAAGTATCCATATTCTACATACCTTTCAAAATATTGATGCGTTTGCTAAATCATATCATATTTGGTCAAATCTTTATTTTTTTAATGTTAACTTTTTTCATTAATTAATTGTCTCAAAACTATTATTTTATATTGAAAGAGACCAAATGCATTCTTATTTGTTAAAAATTCTCCAAAGAACTTATATGAATTTATAGAAAATAACATTTTATGAATTTTTTTTGCTTTTAAAATAATGGTTTTAAAGATAATTAATTAAAGAAGATGCAAAATTAAATAAAATAGAAAATAGAAAAATATGCAAATATTGAATTTGTTGAAAACTTTCACAAATAAAGCAATTGGAGGAAATTAAGAATAGTGGAAAAATGGGATGAAGTGAAAGGAAATGAAGTAATCAATGAACGGTTTAAGATTGGAGCATTACATTAAATTAATCACCATCATAACTCCATGTAGGGAACCTTTTTTTTTTTTTCTTTCCCCTATAACTATATGACTGTTTCATTCCCAAGTTTTGTACATAATTTAGCAAGCCTTCATTAATGGCTTGATAAAATTTTATTAAAAAAAATGAAGCAATGATTCTTTTTGCCAATGACATACTTCTCAAAAGAATAATTTATAAATCAAAAATTAGGAAGAAAGGTGCATATAAACACAACCTTTTTTTTTATGTTGATTAAATTCATTATATCATACCCATTGATTTAGAAGAAAATAATGGTTAATGACAATAAGCATTAGAGACAAGTCGGATCCGGTCTTTGGTTTTCTATTTTTGCAAAATAACCTTCTCCCTAATAATTACATTTATTGCATTTTAATACTAATTTAATTGTTACAGTTAGTAAAAAAATATAACATTAATTAAATTTGAATTATGAAGATGAAAAACAAAATATAACACTCCAAATCAATATATCTTTTTACATTCTATTTTCAATTTTTTATTTTCATTAAAAATTCTTGATTAGTCATAGCCTAATTAAATTTTCAAATCTTCAAAAATATTTCTATTGATATCAAAACAAGGTGCTCTCAAGACAATAAATTCTTTGCTATTTATGCTTTACATCATATTCTGACAAAAAATAAACATGAAAAGAAAACAAAGGGAAAAAATTCAATTATTTCTACTAATGAAATTTCAATTCTCAAAAAATGAATAGTTAGAAAGAAAAATTTATATATGGTGGATCACTTGTACTCCATTATTAAAAAAAATAACACACAAAATAATGCAAAGAGTTCAAATTCAAAGAATATACATTTCTTCATTTTTCAAAGAACAATGCATGTAATTTCATATTGATGAATTTTATCAAGATACTGACAAATTCAACTTATGTAACATGAAAAATGATAATGGTAAATCATGTGACCGATATTTATGCAAACAATTAAGCATTGTTATGTAATCATTATTGTGATCTTAGTATTTGTTATTCCAATTGTGCCTTTATTAATTGATTATTGAGTTTCATATTATGCTCTTTTTAACTTATTATGACGATTAAATTTTATTATGTCATATCTATTGTTTTACAAGAAAATTGGTTGATGACAAGACAAAATGTTAAGCATTAGAGCCTAATATTATCTTAGTTTTCTATTTGTTCAAAATACCGTTCTCCCTAACAATTAGATTTATTGTATTTTAATAATAGCAACAACTGTAGCAATTAGGCAAAAATTATAACTTCATTAAATTTGAATTATGAAGATAGTAAGAAAATAACACTCCAAACTAATGTGTCTCTTTGCATTCTATTTTTAAATTTTTATTGCTATTGAAAATTCTTGATTTTCAAATAATCAAAAATATTATTATTGGTACCAAAACAAGATGCTCTTAAGACAATAAAATTTTTGTCATTTGTGCTTTATGTCGAATTCTGTCCAAAAGATAAAAAATAAAACAAACAAAATAAAAACTCAATTATCTCTGCTAATGAAACTTTAATTCTGAAAAATGAATAATTAGATAGGAAAAATTTATATGTGGTGGAACATTTACACTCTATTGTTAACAAAGATAACGCACAAATAATACAAAGAGTACAACTTTAAAGAATATGCATCTCTTCATTTTTCAAAAAACAGCGAATATAACTTCATATTAAAGAATTTTATCAATATATTGACAAATTCAACTTACATAATATAAAAGTAATATTGATAAAACATGCAACTAATATTTTTACAAATGATTATTTTTAACTCTATTTTTATTCTTTTACCCTCCTGCCACTTTTGATACCTTTTTTATTCCTAAGTACAAAATTGAATTCTGAACCTAATATCGGGGAGAATTCTAAAAGCCCCTCCTTAACCACTGAAATAGCCCCAATGATTAGCAAACAAAACTTTGTTTAGCATGAAATTTAGGTTATCCAACCCCCAAAAAAAAATTATTCATATGTCTAATTAAAAATCTAACAATTTCAATATTATAATAATTTGTTTGCTATGGAAAAAAGGAAAAACAAAAGGAATAACTAGAAGTATCCATATTCTACATACCTTTCAAAATATTGATGATTTTGCTAAATCATTTCATATTTGGTCAAATATTTATATTTTTAATGTTAACTTTTTTCATTAATTAATTGTCTCAAAACTATTATTTTATATTGAAAGAGACCAAATGCATTCTTATTTGTTAAAAATTCTCCAAAGAACTTATATGAATGTATAGAAAATAACATTTTATGAATTTTTTTTGCTTTTAAAATAATGGTTTTAAAGATAATTAATTAAAGAAGATGCAAAATTAAATAAAATAGAAAATAGAAAAGTATACAAATATTGAATTTGTTGAAAAATTTCACAAATAAATTTAGTTGTACAAGAAATATTATATTTTATGAAATTAATGAATATTATATATTAATGTCAATCATAATAATAATTACAAAAGTGAAGCATCCCTTCAAATTATGACGAATTAAATTTAAAAATATATATATTTTTATAAAATATCCAATTCTAAAGAATATTTCAAACATGAATAAAAATATATCCAAGTTCAATATGACTATTACATAATAAATAATCTTAACGGCTTACAATTTTTAATCATATAAACTTTATATTTTTAATCATAAAGCATTTTATGAATGAGAAATATAAATAAGTTTTACCAAATCAAAACATTTCTCTTCAAAGTTAAGCTATTTAAATTTGAACAATGGAATTTAAATACATTGAAATACTATTATAATTACAATATCACTATAGATAATTTTACAATCCGCTATATATACACACACACACACACACATATATATAAAATAAGTGCACCTGGGACAAAGAATGTTTTATTGCTTGTGCATTTATGCTGTTTAAAGTAAACTAAGTTCAAGAAAAAATATAAGACATTATAAATATTAAATGTCACTTTTTTTTGTCTCAATTACATTTATTCTTTCAAAATAATTAATTTTCTAAAATTTTTAAGGAAAAAATCTAAAAGCATTATATTCACGTGCAAAGTACGTGACCTATTACTAGTAATAAACAAATTGTAAGAAGGGAAAGTTGACAACACCTAAACACTTTACGTCCTTAATTAATAAAGCACAATCACATAACTTCCGGACCTTAATTACATTTTTCATGTTACACCTTTTATTACACCACATATTAGGTTGACACATATCTCTCTATTTCAATATCTATCTGCTTGACATATGTCACCTGAATGCATGATACAATTAAAACTAAGAGAATGATAAAACTAGAGTGCAATATCTAAAATCAATAATTTCTCCGACATTGTAGCCAGTCCTACGAGAAGTTTGACCCCGGTTCAGAGCAACTATAAGATAAAATTAATAGAAAAACTCCACGTGTATATAAAAAAATCTCCACTTGCTAATTCACATGCTAAGCGGTGGTCCAAAGTAACTACTAGGCATGACCAATAGAAAAACTCCACATGTACATGTAAAAATCTCATTTGTTAATTCACATGCTAAGCAGAGGTCCAGATAACTATTAGGCATGACCAATAGAAAAACTTCAATTGTATTTATAAAAACCTCATTTGCTAATTCACATGTTAAGCAGGATCCATTTAGCATATGTCACGTGGAATTCTTTCATTAGATCGAGAAGAATAGGCATGCCTACTAATTGCTCTGGACCAACACAAAATTTTCTCCAATCCTACTATTATTAGCAGATAGGGATTGGTATCTAGTAGAACACTAATTTTTCAGCCCATGCGTCTGGCAGTTGAGATTCGTTATTTTGTTGTGGGTCTGTGTGTGCTTTTGAGTTATATTATACTTGGTTAAGACTGCTATTAAGTTTATTCAATTCGTGATTGAACCATGAATTGTAGGGAGAGAGGAGTTGGGGAAGAGAAGAAGTCCAGCCATCCCAAAATCAAAGGACCACAATACCCCTTCAAATCACCAAAACATGAAAAAAATAAGCAACAAAAAAATAAAATAGTATGAAGGACGACATTAAATCAACCAGTGCTTGCGAAAAGAGTAATCTATAATCATGATCCTAGATCTCAAGTGATTCAGTTGTAACACTTGCTGGATCTCGTTAAGAGTTGTCATAAAAGAAGATGGATAGATCTGAAGTTTTTGTCGAGTTTCTACTAGAGGAGCTTGTGTTTCTCCTCCATGCTAGTTCAAAGTCAATTGCCACTGATAAGATGGACCTAGCTATGTCTCTTGGTGAAGATCTTAAGTTCCTCATGTCCTTCCTAAAGGCAATTCCACCACCCTCTGATCTGGGAACGTCTCGTTTTCTAGTAGTCAAAATGATGCGAAAACAGGTCAAGAAGATCAAGGAAAACATTTTGCATTCTTTCACTGATGGTGTACATTCTACCCCAGAAATAATGTCAAAAGACTCGTTGGTTCTACCCCAGAAACACCTTTAGAAAGACAGAAGGAACTTGAAGTTATAAACAGGCTTAGTCATTGGGATGAATGTGCATTTGATCTTTTGCCTTTATTCGTAAAGACTTTGATATTTGCGTGAGAGGTGCTATATCTAGTAGAAGGAAAGTATTGGATTTTCTTGATGTCGATGAGAAATTTTTTAATAAATTTAATGATCAAGCAGTAAAAAAGAGAATGCTCAAACGTTTTAAAGGAAAGAGATATTTGATTGAAATTCCTGTGTATGGTAGTGGTATATGCTGGCTTGGCATCTGGGATGATTCGAAGATGTTTTTCCCAAATGATGAAAACTGTAGCAGGATTCTGGTTACCCATCATTGGAGCCCTTTCCTTCCCCATTATCCAATTGAGAATGGCTACAAAAATGTATATAATCTAGTAATTAGTAATGGAATCCAGAGTTTTGAGTTTAAAAATCTGCGGCTCCGGGTCGAATTTCAGTTTTGCATCGAAAACATAAATGCGGCCTGCAAATTCTTGCAATCTCCAAAGCTTGTTCTTTTTGCTGAAAGAATTAACTCTATAAAGAAAGAGGCTCAGGAAATTTTAAAAAATGGTTTTCCTGCAGCAGAAACCCCAGAAAAAAATTCTGCTTTGAAACTCTAGAGACAGGAAGCAGTAGCCTCATGGTAGGAGGACAAGACATAGTTGTAGTGTTGAGGATGAGGAACTAGCACTACTAAACAGGCTCACGGGACAAAAGAGGGAACTTGAGGTAATTCTAATTGCTGGGATGGCAGGAATTGGTAAGACAAGTAGGGCTCGAAGATTATACAAAAACCCACTAAGCATTCATCACTTTCATGTTCAAGCATGGGCATCCGTGCCTCAAGTGTATCAGAAAGGTAATGTTATTCAGAAACTCTTGCTGCACTTGATACATGATAAAGACTCCCTCTCTCATATGAGAGACAAGGCAATGGGTGTGAAGTTGTATAAATATTTGAAGGGGAAGAGATTTCCTATTGTCATTGATGACATATGGCATACTAGTGTCTGGAATGATCTTAAGATGTACTTTCCAAATGATGAAAATGGCAGTAAGGTATTGATGACAAGCCAAATCAAAGATATAGCTGTAAATGACAATAATAATTTTGCCCCTTACTGTCTCCGACTTCTAAATGGCGATGAAAGCTGGAATCTATTTGAACAAAAGGTTTTTGGGAGTGAAAGCTGCCCTCAGGAGTTGATAGAAATGGGGAAGAACATTATAGAAAAATGCAAGGGGTTACCTCTTGCAATTGTTGTTGTATCTAGATTGATTGCAAAGAAGGACAAGACACGTGAATGGTGGCAGCATATTGCTGAAAATATAGGTTCACGCATTGGTACTGATGCAGAGCAAATCATGAGTATTCTTGAATTGAGCTACAAGTACTTGCCTCTGCCGTTGAAGTCATGCTTTCTTTATCTTGGTGCATTTCCAGAAGACTATGAAATCTCCACAACGAAGTTGGTAAGAATGTGGATTGCTGAAGGCTTTATCCAGCAAACAGAGGGAAAGAAGTTGGAGGATACTGTAGAGAACTGTTTATGGGATCTTGTTGACAGAAGTCTTGTTACGGTTTCCAGGAGAAGATCTAATGGTGGAATTAAGGCATGTCTTGTCCATGATATGTTGAGAAAGTTGTGTGTCAAGAAAGCACATGAAACTGATTTCATGCTTCCAAACTATGGCTATCGAGCATATTCATCCTCTCCATTTGCGAAGTTTGATATAACCGGGACAGCAAACCAGGGTCCAACTTTCGTCGATTTATCATCTCGAAGAGATATTCTTCAGAATTTTGATTATGCTCCTGGTTTACTGGTGTCTTGTGAAGAGAAAGTTCCATTGAAATGTAAACTTTTGAGAGTGATGGATTTAAGGTGTATAATCAATGATGACTTCCCTCAACAAGTACCTGAACTAGGACGTTTGAAGTACTTGGCACTTTACCTTGAAAAAATTCCAAGCCTGCCGCTAGAAATATCTAGACTTTGGAACACCGTGGCCAAATTCTGCAGGTCCTAGCTTATCATCGGACGAGAAGCTTAGTCACCTATGCCCCAATTTTCCCGGCCCTCTTGTACTTCACAATCTGCAAACACTTTCCTGGCTATGTCCTTTAGGTCCTGGCAGAGATATCCTTCTGGCAAGAATTCCTAGTGTCAGAAGCTTGGGATTTCATATCACTTTATCGAGCAGTGAGGATCCATTTAACTTCTTTGATCTTTCCGGTTTGAATGTGCTCGAAAAATTGAAGTTTGAGTATCAAACCTATGGTATGGTGCCAATAACCATGTCAAGTCCAGACAAGTTCCCTTCAAGCTTCAAAAAGTTGACACTGGTTGGGAGCCATGTGAACTGGAAAGAAATGTCCATTATTGGGATGCTACCAAACTTAGCGATTCTCAAGGTAAAAGATAATTTCTTCAGTGGACGAAAGTGGGAAACATGTGAAGGTGGATTTCGGCATCTCAGGTTCTTGAAATTTTCACATATGGATTTTCGGGAATGGATTGCAACCGCGGATGACTTTCCTAGCCTTGAAAAATTAGTGCTGAATGGTTACCTGAAACTTGTAGAAATACCGTCTGCAATGGGGATATTTGCACACTTCAGGTGATTGAAGTATATCAATCATCTGAAACAGTCGCTAAGTCAGCATGCCAGATTCAAGAATCACGGAGGAACTGGGGTAATGATGAGTTTGAGCTCTTCATTTGCCAGTACTTTCGAGACAATGATTTATGTGAAGCTTCTACTTGAATCACCATGAAGGTAAAAATACTGACTTCTCACTTTATATTCTGAATTACCCTCTTTGCCTGTGTGTGCATTTGATTGTTGTATCACAATCATAATCCAAACTAAAAGTATAAAGTAACAGATACTCAATTGTCACAGGAAATACTTTGATTATTCGTCCTGGCATTCACTACTTTTGTGGAGGCAAAGGTGGTCTGTTCACAGATGTAACTCCGGTAACTGATGATCATATCAAACACTGCTAAATTGGAATCATATGTGTGGCAGTTTTCTCAATTTTCCAGTGGAGCTTGAAGATCTTTGGATTGTATTAACAACAAAACCTGAAATTTCTGCTCTCTGAATTTTATCAGGTTAATTAGTTTGTCAAGGATAAACCTGCTGCATTAGGCATTAGTCATATCTGGTCATGACAGCATGGTTCATGGTGTCATTGTGTTGTGATAAACTGCATGAAATTTGCGTATTTTTTGCTGTATAAAAGTTAATTGGATGGATCTATAGCTTTGAAGGTTTTCTGGAAGTTGATGATATGAAACGTTTCTTGACAGTGCAAGACCACATAGGAAGTTCTTGTTATACAGATAGGAAGTTCTTGTTACAACACTGATGAAACATTTGCAATAAAATTATTTATGCCACTACTGATTCCATTTTTCTTCAAATTTTGTCCATCGTAAACTTGAAAGTTTTCAAATCCTTTGTTAGCTTAATTCATTAATATCCCCAAATTCTGAGCAAATAAAATTGACTGAATGGAAAAACTTCAGAAAAATACCAACTCTTGTCATGAAATAATTATAACAGAAATAACTAGGGCTGTGCAATTTCAAAATATTTGAACTTCCGACCAAATTCAATTTGAATTCGGTAATTTGAAATCGGTAAATAGGAAAACGATCGGTTTCGAAAATTGACGAATTAGAATCGAAATCGGTTTGAAGATTTGTTGAAATCAGTAACGGGCACCAAATTTGCTTTAGCATTCGATATATATATATATATATATATATATATATATATATATATATATATAAACACATATTAAATAACACTTACTCACTAATAGTTGTTAGTTAAGTGAATAAGTGTTATCAATTGTTACTTATTATTAATCTTTTACAAAGTCACAAAATACAATTAATTAATTATTCAATTATACTACTTCTATGACCTAAAACCTAAAAAGCTAAAAACATTTTCCTCCTTTCGACTTCAAAGTTCAGCCGCCGCGACCTCAACCTACTTCTTCTTCTTTGTCTGGCTGCGCCACCACTATTACGAACCACCTAGCTGCGCCACCGCCACCATTAACAATCAGTCACTCATTCCCTCTACCAATCCACTTCGTACCCTGATCTTCACGGCCGGCCAGTCGAAACTCGCAAGATTTCTCTCTCACTCTACCACTCGCAAGTCACACCAGTGCACAATGGTGTTGGTTGCATTTGACAAACTTTAGAGTTCAGCCGTCAGCGCCGCGGCCTACTTCTTCTTCTTTGTCTAGCTGCGCCACCGCCACCATTAACGATCAATCACTCATTCCCTCCACCAATCCACTCCTTACCCTCATCTTCAGTCTTCACGGCTGGCTAGTCAAAACTCGAAAGACTTCTTTCCCGCTCGCAAGTTGCACCAGTGCACAACAGTAGCATCTGACAAGCATTATCATCGCTGACTGCCGCTAACATCATGCATAAGAAGAGGTAATCGACAAAACTTCAGTCTTATACTCACCTTACTTCGTAGACTTGACTCTTGAGGATGTTATGGGTCTCTCTGTCTTGACACTAAGAATATCAAATCTAAGATTCTAGTATAACGTATTTCTTTTTTTTTTCTCTGAATATTGCTATTTTTTGCTGCATATTTTGATTTCATGTTCTATTGTTGTCAAGATGAAGCAACACAATGTAGTATTGAAGTTTTGATGATTTCCTTTTGCTTATCCCATCTTTTTGCCTCTTACTTTGAATATATTTTTTACTGTTTAATTATCCTTATGGCATTTCACCTTTAACTTGTAACTGCAAATCGTGAATTGTTGTATTCATCAGACTGACTTAAGTAGAATATTCTGATATTCTTTTATGGGAAATATTGGTTAGATTCCTAGCAAGCAAAGTGTCTCTATAGAAATTAAGAATGTATACAAGTTCAAAGGAGCCATAAGATTAGTCTGAAAACAAAAGATTATCCTTCTACATTGTTTTCATTAGTCATATCTTTACCTGTAAGACTTGAGGACAGAATAAGTTTCAATTTTCTTCAATCTAAAAAGATTCTTTTTGCCTGCTAATATGCTTAATGCCATGTGTCTGTTTCTTTCATTTTATGCTGCTTTTACTGGACTGATTCTTTGATGGAGAATGACAATTTGACAATTATGTAATGTAAATTTCATATCTGTAGAACTCTAACTGTTGATTTGCATTTTGAACTCTGATTGTCATCTATTAAATAGGCTAAACACGTCAGATGAGATGAATCCTAACCTTGAGGAGAGGGAAGGTTCAAACTCCTCAGGGACTCCTACAACTCCTGGAACAACTGAAACTTGTGAAGAATCTGGATTTGGTGTTTCTAACTCCAAGAAAGAGGAAAGTACAAGAAAAGGTTAGTGGCCTGGAATCATTTTACTCCTAAATATGTCAATGGTATTAGACATGGAAAATGCATGTATTGTTCGAAACTCATTCCTACTAATTCTAAAAGTAATGGTACTACTTCTCTTTTAAATCATATCAAAATGTGTGATGTAAATCCATCAAATAAGTCTAAGGCAAGTTACTTTGTGTTTAGGAGAAATTGGGATTGATGGGGAAAATGTTAAGAGTGCATTGATGAGCTGGAAATACGACCCTGAAGCAATTAGAAAAAGCATTGCTTATATGTTGATTGTGGATGAGTTGCCATTTAAACATGTAGAAGGCAAAGGATTTCAACATGTAATGAGAATAGCATGTCCTTCTTTTAGAATCCCTTCTCGACGGACAATCACTAGAGATTGCTATCAACTTTATTTAGATGAAAAAATAAAGCTAAAAAACATGATCAAGAATAATGCTGGTAGAATATGCCTTATCACTGATTTCTCGACTTCTATCCAACGAATTAACTACATATGCTTGACTACTCACTTTATTGACCATGATTGAAAATTAAATAAAAGAATTCTTAGCTTTTGTCTAATTGGGAGTCATAAAGGGACTGAAATTGGGAAGGCCATAGAGAAATGCTTGTTAGAATGGGGGATTGATGACATCTTCATAGTGACAATGGACAATGGACAATACTAGTTCTAATGACACAACTGTTCAATATTTGAGGGGAAAATTACAAAATTGGGGTAAAGCAGTGTTGGGGGGTAAATGGACTCATGTGAGATGTGTAACTCAAATTGTGAATTTGATTGTTACTGATGGCATTAAACAACTTGGGGTTCTATTGATTGCATCCGAATTGCAGTGTGATATGTTAGACAATCACCTTCTCGGTTGAAAAAGTTTCGGGAATGTGCTGAGATTGAAAAAATTGATTGTAAAAAATTACTTTGTTTAGATGTGTCAACTAGATGGAAACCTATTTGATGCTAGACACTGCACAGAAGTTTGAAAGGTCATTTGAGAGGTTCAAGGAGCAAGATCCATATATGCACCAAGAGTTAGAAAACTTGTCGACAAAAACTGATTAGGAAAAGGCAAGATTCTTGTTTATCTTTTTAGAGAATTTTTATGATCTCACAATCAAGGTTTCTGGTTCTAAATATGTGACATCTAATAATCTCATCAATGAAATTAGTCATGTCAATGGTATCTTAAAAGAGATGAGGGAAGTAATAATCCGAAGTTGAGTGCAATGGCAAAAACAATGAAAGATAAGTATGATAAGTAGTGGGGAAGAGTTGAAAAAATGAATATGCTGATTTTTATTGCTATCATTCTTGATCTTAGAACAAAATTTGAGTTTTTTGAGTTCATGGTTTGCAAAATGTATGGTGATACCGAGGGTTCATTTGTGGCTAATCTTGCAAAGGATGCCATAAATGAGTTGTTTTCAAAGTACAAATGAATCCATTCTCCATTTGGGTCATCTACTTCCTGCCAATCTCCTACTTCTACTTCTACTTTAGCTCTAGTGAGTTATTTGAAAATAGCATGTCTTCCATTCATGGTACTGCCCCTAAAAAGATAAATGATAGGTATAGAATGGAGTTCAAGAAAAGAAAAGTTGAACTTGGAGGAATGAATGCCAAATCTGAACTTGACAAATTTTTGAATGAGGATTGTGAGGATGATGATAGTAAGTTTGATATCTTGATGTGGTGGAGGGCTAATATTCTTTGGTTTCCAATACTTTCCAAAATGGCTCGAGATGTTTTGGCAGTCCCGGTTTCTACAGTTGCTTCGAATCTACCTTGAGTACCGAGGATGCGTTCTTGACACATTTAGAAACTCTTTAACTCCTAGAATTGTGCAAGCCTTAATTTGTGCTCAAGACTGGTTTCGGGCATCATGGGAAGAGCTAAATGTAGTAGAATCCTTGGAGGAGCTTAAGGAATTTGAATCCGCTAAATTAAATTCTTTGCTATTTTCAAATTTAAAATATTTTTTTTATTTGTTAGATATTATTAAGACACTTCATTATTTTTCCTATGTTGCATAACAGGTTTGGTCAAAGTGGGTGCAGAATCCACAATTATTGATGTCTAAGGTCTCGGATGATGGATGGTGATTTCAAATTTGGAAGCCTACCCTCAAATCACTTTATTAAGCTTTGTAAGCTGTTGAATTAATTCCTTATTTGTTGGTTGAAAATTGAAATGCTGCTTTTCTAGATATGTTGATGTACTAACTGATGCTCTTTAGTCCTTATTAACTTTATCTAGCCTTTTTCTTTTTTCCAAATTTGAAGCCAAATTGTTGTTGGCTAAGTGGTACTGTGTTAATGACTTATGGGTGTATTCTGTGAATGTGTAAGACTGTGAAATACTGGAGTAAACTATCCTATGGTGATGTCGTTGGCTCATAGATTGTACTTTGTTAATGACTGATTGGAGTAGTTGATGTTGGACTTCCTGGACACTTGGCTAATTTTGTAGTTGAATTTCATCTCTTTGTTCGTGTGAATTGGGAAGCTTAAGTGACCTATTTGAGAGATTGAATGTTGATTGTTGATTGTAGATTAGTACCTATACATGGGATTGGTTTATTTCATTTTAGACAAACACCTATTTTGGGGTTGCTGGTAAGAATTTGATCTGAAATATTCCTCTTGGAAGAGTCCTCTATTACATAGCTTCTTCTTGTGTTGAATTGCAACAGCTTTATCTTTTTTTTTTTTTTTGGTTTCACCTCCCCTTGTTGTGTTTGTCAATTGTTTACTTGTTCCACTTACACAAATATAGTTGATGGGGCAGCATCCTTAAAAAGAAAGAAAAGGAATAATCTCATGATATTCCTTGATATATTTTCACAAATGAGTAAAATCTCCTTTGCTTCAGCAAATGAATTAATGCTCTGATGGGCTCTTATATGTTGTGAGAATAATGTCTGCAGTTACTTTGATCTATGGGTGAAGGATAACTGGTTTTTACATAATTCCTTAACTTCCACTTAGGCTTAGAATCTACATCTCATTGTTTAGCATCAGTTCCAATTTCTCCTATTGGTAGTATTAGCTGATTTATCTCTCTCTCCCTTTTTTATAGTTCATTATTGGTGTTTTGCTCTCATGAACTTTTTGCTTTTCGACTCTGCATTATTATTTGTTCTCTCTCTCTCTCTCTCTCTCTCTCTCTCTCTCTCAACATGGGATTGTTTGAAATTTTGAATTCCAACTAAAACATGCATTTTGTCATTTTTGTGCATTGGAGGCACATGTTCAAATCAATGAGTGAAACAGGTCAGGTCAAGTTGAGACTTGAGTTGGAAAAATGAATTCTGGATTTTGGTTCCCCTTTTTTTTTCAATTTGGTAAATTCGATTAAAAACTGAATTTTGAATTCAAAATGAAACGAAATCGAAACCGGTATTTGAAATTCAAAATTAAAATAGGTCAAAATTTACCAGTACCAATTTACCGAATTTTTCGAATTCAACCTTCCGAATTACCGAATTCGATTTCGTTGTACACCCCTAGAAATAATAAAGAAAATAAAATAATCCGATTGGCAATTATTGGACTATGAGAGTGTGGACAGGCCACCCAAAGCTCAACTTAGGTAGTCTGTTAACAGTGGAAATAATCACTAATGGTTTCGCCCGAAACTTTAATCAATTCTAGTAATGCTTAAATGTAGGCCCAAGAAGCTGTCACCTCATGCTTAACGTGTTAAAGGTTGGACATCAAGCCCAGACCATGCAACTTAAAATTGAATGGATTTCACGCTTTGTTCACATCTCGGTAAGTGTTCATTTGTCTTCCCTTCATTTTTTGGCGAGTGTTCATTTGTTGTTTGACAAAGAATTATCAGAAACAAGATTTACGACAAAAACAATTGGGGTATAAGGTAAATACTTGAGAGTTGAGACTTCACTCTTTGTTTCTCCCGCCATGGCAGAGAGATCTACTAGTTTCAGGCTCCTCTGTTGTTTTGATTTCTCTGTCATAGCAAAGATGTAGGCGTTTGTCCGATCAGCTTGCAACGATGTGGTTGGCCAACCAGCTCCAAATAGTCTTGAGTTTCCACCCGTGGCCGCGTCAGCTCCAATATTTCCAAATAGTGATTCAGCTATAATACGACCTGGATCAGTGGAAACTTTTCTTGAGTTTCTACTCGAGGACCTTGAACTTATTTTAGGCCATACGACTTCAAATTCAGCTTCTTCCATGAATAAGATTGAAATAGTCGAGTCTCTTTGTCAAGATCTGAAATTTATGATATCCTTTCCTTAGAGAAATTCCGGAATCTTTTCAAGTTAATGATGGGGATGCCCCATTCTTTCCTCTGACTGATTTGGGGACTCATCAGGAGATGTCTCGTTTTCTGTCAGTCAAATCAATGAGAGAACAGGTCAAATCAATCAAGAAAAAGATTTTGGTTACTTATATTCATAGTTTCAGTAACACTACAGGAAAATATCCAGACATTTTGTCAACAGGAACTGGTAGTACCAGTAGTGCCCCCAATGCAAATGTAAAAGTCATTGCAGATCTTGACAACCGGAGGAAGGCACTATTAGAGAGGCTCACTGAAGGGCAGAAAGAACTTGAAGTTATAACAGATATTCTGATGGGATGCAAGGATGATCTGTTTCATGATCTGCTTGTTCTTCAACACTTTGATATTTGCGCAAGAGGTGCTATTTGTGATAGAAACGAAGCTTTAGCTCGTATTCGTTTCGATGAAGAATCTTTGAACAAAATGGATCGAGATGAAAAAAAGGATGTGCAAATATTTAAAAGGGAAGAGATATTTGATTGAGATATCCGTTTATGGTGGTATATGCAGTTTTGGCATCTGGGATGATCTGAAAATTTTTTTCCCAAATGATGTCAACGGTAGCAGGATCCTAGTTAGTCACTACTACAGGAACCCTTTCTTGCCTCATCATCCAATTCAGAATGAACTGAATCCACAATATTTGTTGATTTCTCCTGCAACTTTATGGAATCATTGGGCAGGGTTAAATGAGAGACAATTGGATGGGGACGCAGAGGAAAACAAACAAGCCTTTTGCATTCAAGTCAGATATATGGCTCACAAAATTTTCCAATCTCCAGAGCTTGTCTTTTATGCAAAAGAAATGGGAACTATCAAGAAAGCAGCTTTGCAAATTCTTACAAATCGCTTCCCGGCAACAGAAAGCCAAGAAGATGACTCTGTTTCTAAAGCTCAGGAGACAGAAAACTACTGCCCCATAGTTGGAAAAGATATAACTGTGGGCTTGGATGATGAGGCACTGGCACTGCTGAACAGGCTCACAGGACCAAAGAGGGAACTAGTGGTAATCTTAATTCATGGGATGGCAGGAATTGGCAAGACAACTATGGCTAAAAGATTGTTCAAAACCCCACTCATCAATGAGTACTTTCATATTCGTTCATGGGCCTCGGTGTCTGAAGTGTATCGGAAAGGTAATGTTTTCTACCAGCTTTTGCTGCATCTAAATTTTGACAAAGAGTCCCTTTATCAAATGAGTGATGAGGCGATGGGTGACATATTGTACAAATGTTTAAAGAGGAAGAAATATTTTATAGTCATTGATGATATATGGGATCGATGTGTCTGGAATGATCTTAAAATATATTTTCCCAGTGATCAAAGTTGCTGTAAAATTCTGATAACAAGTAGAAACAAAGATGTAGCTTTGGACCCCAAAAATAACAGTTCTCCTCCTCACTGTCTTCGGCTCCTAAGTGAAGATGAAAGTTGGGATCTATTTGAAAGAAAAGTTTTTGGACATGAAAGCTGCCCTGAAGTTTTATTGGATATTGGAAATAGTATTGTATCAAAATGCAAGGGATTGCCTCTTGCAATTGTTGTTGTTTCTGGATTAATTTCAAAGGAGGAGAAGACACGTGACTGGTGGCAGCATATTGCTGAAAGGATGGGTTCAAATATTGATAGTGATGCAGAACAATTTATGAATGTATTAGAAATGAGTTACAAGTACTTGCCCCAGAGGTTGAAGTCATGCTTCCTTTGTCTTGCTGCATTTCCAAAAGACTGTGAGATCTCTGTGACGAAGTTGGTAAGGATGTGGATTGCTGAGGGCTTTATTCAGCAGACTGAGGGAAAGAGGTTGGAGGATACTGCAGAGAACTATCTACTGGATCTTGTTGACAGAAGTCTTGTTATTGTTTCCAGGAGGAGATCTGACCATGGAATTAAGACGTGTCTTGTCCATGACACGTTGAGAAAGTTGTGTGTAAGGAAGGCACGCGAAACACAATTCACGCTTCCAGACTATAGCTATCAAGCATACTCAACCTCCCTCTTTGCAAGTTTCAGTGTGGCCGAGTTTGAGTTGTATCCTTCATCATATTTGATCGACTCCTTTCCAATGTCCACTCTTCTAGATTCCAAATATGCTCCTAGTGTACGGGTGTCTGGTAAGAAGAATGTGCTATTCATGCATAAACTTGTCAGAGTGTTGGACTTGAGATGCATTATGACAGACCCCTTTCCTTCGGAAATACTAGTCACTCGTTTGAAGTATTTGGCACTTCACCTCGACATAATAGCTCGCCTACCCCTAGAAATATCTAGACTTTGGAACCTTGAAACCCTTATTATTCATGTAGAGAAGGGGGAGAAAGTTTGTTTACCAGAAAGTATCTGGACGATGGTTAAGCTCAGACACCTGCATGTTTCACCAGAGTTGGCATTTGAAATTCCCTGGCCTAGTTCTGTTGGTCTGAGCTTTTCATCAGAACATAGTCACTCATGCTCCCAGCTTGCCAGTTCTCTTGTGCTTCATAATTTACAAACAGTTTCCTGGCTATGTCCTTTAGGTCCTAGCAGAGATATTCTTTTGGCAAGAATTCCTAATGTCAGAACCTTGGGACTTCATATCACTTTATCAAGCAGTGAGGGTTCATTTAACTTCTTGGATCTTTCCAGTTTGAAGGTGCTTGAAAAGTTGAAGTTTGAGTATCAGACCTATGGAATGGTGCCTGTAACCATCTCAAGTCCTGATAAGTTCCCATCAGGTTTAAGAAAGCTTACACTCGCTGGTAGTCATGTAGCCTGGGAAGAAATGTCCATTATTGGGATGCTACCAAACTTGGAGGTTCTCAAGGTAAAAGATAATTTCTTCAGTGGACGAAAATGGGAAGCATGTGAAGGTGGATTTCGGCATCTCAGGTTCTTGAAATTTTCACACATGGATTTTCAGGAATGGATTGCAGCTGCAGATGACTTTCCTAGTCTTGAAAACTTAGTGCTAAATGGTTTGCCTGAAACTTACAGAAATACCATCTGCAGTGGGAGACATTTGCACGCTGCAGGTGATTGAGGTATATAGATCATCAGACACTGTTGCTGATTCAGCCCGCCAAATTCAAGAATCACAAAGGAACTGGGGTAATGAAGAGTTTAAGGTCTTCATTTACCGCCACTTTCAAGACAATATTTCTATGTCAAGTGTTAGTTGAATTCATCATCAACGTAAACAGGTACTCTCTTATCATTGTTTTGTCTGAATTACTTTTTTGGCCTGATTGAGCATTTGATTCTCGTATAAAAATCTTAATCACAAATTCAAAGTATAAACTAACAGGTAGCTCGTGATTGTTGTCCCAGGAAATGCTTCGAGTATTTGTCTAGGAATTCACTACTTCCATTGGAGTCTAAGTAAGTAGACGTGGTCTCGGCATAGATGTGAACTCCAATAACTGATGGTCATTTCAGACACTACAAAATTAGATTCATATCTGTGGCAGTTATCTCAATTTTCTGCTGGAGCTAGAAGAGCTTTGGGATCAACTGGACAACATCTGAAATTTCTGTCTGCTAAATTTCGTTTAATGTTCATTGTGGCTCTGTTATTTACTTTGTCTAGGATGAAGCTGCATTGGTCATATGTGGTCATTGTGTATTTCCCTATGGTTCGTCATGTCATTGTGTTGTAATAAATTGCATGAAGACTTTGTGTTTTTGCTGCAAAAAACTTTGTTGAATGGAATTGTAGCTTTGAAGTTTTTACTGGAATTTCATGATCTAATGTTACAACTTACACCACCGATGAAACATTTGCAATAAACACTTTTTAAAGTTACTATTAATTCCTTTTTTCAGTTAACTTGAAAATTTCCAAAGCCTCCGTCAATTTAATTTATTTCTTAAAGTAGGCCCCAATTAGAAGCAATAAAATTGACTGAATGGAGAAATTAAAAACTGTTTTCTCATATAACGAACAAATCAATAACAAAAATAATACATAAATTATCCCATTAGCATTTTATTGGACTATGATGAGTGCCAAATTCAAGAATCACAGTGGAGCTGGAGTAAAGAGAGTTTAAGGTCTTCATTTATAGATCTAATGGCAATAGTTTAGGTACATTGATAATGGTGATAATGTATACACTGTCACTGCATATACTATCACCATTAGATCTGTAAACTATCAAGTCTTAGTTTATACTCTGAATTTCCTGCCCGATTGCAGTTGAAAGCCCAAAGCAGCAGATACTCAGTATTCCAGGAAATGGTTTGAAATTTCGCGCAGGCATTCACTGCTTCCCTGGAGGCATATAGATGAACTCCAGTAACTGCTGATGCTATTAACTACTACCAAATTGGATTCATATTGGTAGCTGTTCTCTCAATTTTCGTTAGAGGTAGAATAGCTTTGGATTGCATTAAAAACGATCTTTTAAGCTTTTATTCAGACGTATTTATGCTACTGTTAAATTCCTATAGCTTATGATCCTGCATTTTTCATTCGGTCATCTAATCCGGACCCCGTTTTAACCCAAGAATTTAATCATCAGGTATTAAAAGAGCGTGGGCCGATAAAAGTGTCTCATCTGTCAATAAGCCTAATGTATTAAATTTAAATATCCTCTTGCTTTTTTCTTCTAAAATGTGTTTCTATTTGAAAAAAAGAGTGAAAATGAGAGAAAACAAACAAAATCCTTACACAAACAAAATCCTAGCGTGAATCAGACATGCATAAAAATGAGAAAAAACTCTCAACAATTAGTATGTCGAATCAAGAATTTCAGTAACCTATTACCTTATAAAAAGTATAATGAGTTTTGGTGTGTAAGTGTAAACAAAAATTGATTTTAGTTTCTGTGATACCAAAATTACCCTTAACACCAATAAACAGACAAATTGCATAGCAATTCCTTAATAATTAATAAGAACGTTTGATGAGTCTTTGTAGGAATATAAACCAAGCTAATATTGTTTCATTAATATGTGGGTTCCGGTAGAATTTGTTTTCAAGTTGTACTGTAGTAGTACTAGCATTGATAGGAGTCGTAGGGTATTAGCCTCGGGTACATATATATATCAATAGAAGAGATCAGGAGTTTTAGCCCGTCATTGTCCGTTTTGGAGCATCCTCCATTGACTGATATAAAATTTTCCTTTGCCTCTTAATTTATCTTTGTGAGTTACCTGTGGGTTTATACTAGATAATTATTTTGGGTCTTACAGAGTGGTATCAGAGCTACGGTTGATTGAGTTATGGCAAACCCTAACTCCAATATTGTTTGCGCTGTTCACAAATTGAAAACAAGGGCAGGGTTCAATTTTTGGCAGAGACAGATGAAAATACATCTCCAGGCATGTATGTTGCATAGATATATTGAAACTCCACTTGCTCAGGATGCTAGTGAAGAGGAAAAGGCAAGAGATAGTTTAGCGTTGTCACAAATTCATCAAGCGATTGATATGTCAATTTTGGAAAAATTCTATGGTCGCATTGCAAAGGAGGCTTGGGATATTTTGAAAAAAACGTATAAAGGCATTGACAGAGTTCAACAGAATAATTTGATGATGTTGAAGAGGAAGTTTGAACTTATGACTATGGAGAAGTCAGAATCTATTGAATCTTATTTTTCGTTTGTCGATATTAAAAGCGAGATGGCACTCAATCAAGTATCAACTTTACAAAACATTTGTTGAGAAAGTCCTTTATACTCTACCCATGAAATTTGATCATGTGGTAGCTGTAATTCAGGAGACGAAAAATTTGGATAATTTGAGTATTGAAGAGTTGAATGGATCATTAATTCTACATGACAGAATTAATGAGAAATTGGATAACACTCAGAGAAGGATCTGAGTTGAAAATGCGTTGCAGAGCCTTGATTAAATTTGAGAGGCAATAATGAAGTTAGAGAGCAAGGTGAATCCAGTCAGAGAAATAGAGGTAGTTACAACAACAAAGGTGGTAGCTACAACAATAGAGAGGAGGCGCATTAAATCCTGGGCCTTGGTAGAGGTAACAATTTTAATTTTAGAGGTGGTCCTAGTAGAAGCAGAGGTGGTAATTTTAGAAGAGAAAATAATTTTCAGAATAATTTTGGTCGAAAATTATTTGCTATAATAATGGAAAATCTGGTCATAGACAGTTTGAATGTAGATTTGGAGAAAATGCAAATAGAAATTTTCAGGCTAATGTTGTTGACAATCGTTCAAGATAATAGTCAAAAATCGAGACTTTATTATTGGCTTTATGCGGTTGATATGGTTGATAAGAATAAATGGTACTTGGATACGGTGTAGTAATCACATGTCCGGCAAGAAAAGAATTATTTGTGGAACTTGATGAATCTGTCCATGGTGAAGTTAAGTTTGGAAATAACACTTGTTTTACCAAGTGCATAGGAAAAAATCCCCATTAGCCTGAAAAATGGGTGTCTTGATTTTATTTTGATGTTTTCTATGTTCTGGATTGCATCATAACTTGTTGAGTATGGGCGGTTAATGCGAGAAAAAATATGACATTCGTATTAGGGATGGTACTTGCACTATTTTTGATAAAAATATTGGAATGATTGCAAAGGTGTCAATGACTTCAAATTGCTTATTTCGTTGAATTTGGATGCTAAAATTTTTCTTAATAGAATCTGATAATAGATGATGATGGTGGCTGGCATATGCGATTTGGTCATTTAAATTTTGATAGTTTGAATTTTTTGGCTCGTAAAAGAATGGTTGGTGGGTTGCTGATATCGAGAAAACGGAGTATGTGACATGTGTATCTTGGGAAAGCAACATGGGGATGCTTTTCAGTAAATCTTGGAGGGCCAAAAGTCCTTTGGAAATTATTCATCTGATTTATGCATTGTGGAGGTTCCTTCTAATGGTGGTTGTAGGTATTTTATTACCTTTATTGATGATTTTAGTAGAAAAGCACAGGTTTATTTTTTGAAACAAAATCGATGCACGTGATACTTTCAAGATTTTTAAGAATTTTGTTAAGAAACAAAGTGTTTGTCGAGTTAAAGTTTGAAACGAGGGGTCGAATATTTGGTATGTGATGATTTTCTTGAGAAAATGGTATTTTACATCGCTTGCCGGATATACTCCGACAAAATGAAGTGGCGAGAGAAAGAATAGAACGATAATGGATATGGTGAGATGTATGTTGAAATTAAAAAATATGCCAAAGTCCTTTTAAGGCTGAGCGGTTTCGTGCAATTTATTTGTTGAACAGGTGTCCTACTAGAAGTCTTCCTGGTAAAACCCCTGAAGAAGTTTGGAATGGTAGAAAACCATTTGTTGGCCATCTCAAAGTATTTGGATGTCTTGATTATTCTCATGTCCCTGATCAGTTGAGGAAGAAACTTGATGATAAAGGGGAGAAGTGTGTTTTATTGGCTACTGATGAAGTTTTTGCATACATTGTATAATCTGAGAAGGTGATAGTAAGTAGAGATGTGACATTTGATGAAAGAGGATTTTGGGATTGGTCTTCCGAAAATTCCAAAACAGATGAAGTGATCTTAAATTATCAAGAAGATGAGCCTAATGATGATGTTCAGCCATCACCAATTGCTTTCGAGTCCTGGTGACTTAAGCTTGGACATCCACGTCAACGGCATATGCTTCGTTTGCGAGGATTATGTAATTACTCCTGATGATGTTCCTTCTGATGAAGATATTGTTAATTTTGCTTTGTTTGCAGATTGTGATCCAGTGATGTATGAGGAGGCAGCCCATGATGATCGTTGGGTGAAGGCAATGGATGAAGAAATTCATGCCATTGAGAAAAATGACACGTGGGAGCTTACTTCTCTTCCAATTGGTAAAAAAGCCATTGGAGTGAAGTGGGTCTACAAGATAAAGTGTAAACCAAATGGAGAAGTGGATAGATACAAGGCGAGATTAGTGGTGAAGGGATACAGGCAGAAACCCGGAATTGACTACTTTGAGGTATTTGCGCCTGTTGCTAGACTTGATACAGTCCGGATGATAATTTCTCTAGCTGCCCAAAATAATTGGAGAATTTATCAAATGGATGTCAAGTCAGCTTTCCTGAATGGCATTCTCAATGAGGAAGTATATGTGGAGCAGCCTGCAGGATATGTCAGAAGAGGTTATGAAAATAAGGTGTACAGATTGAAGAGAGCCTTGTATGGATTGAAACAAGCACCGAGGGCATGGTATACAAGAATTGACTCTTATTTTTTTGGCGTGATTTTGGAGGTGTCCCTATGAGCACACATTATATGTTAAATTTTCTACACGTGGTGACATTCTTATTATGTGCTTGTACGTAGATGATTTAATTTTTACAGGAAATAATTCAGATATGGTTGCAGAGTTCAGGGAGGCTATGATTCAGCAGTTTGAGATGACAGATTTGGGTCTCATGTCATATTTCCTGAGAATTGAAGTTTTTCAGTTTGATCGTGGGATTTTTATACCTCAAAAGAAATATGCAGGAGATATTTTGAAAAAATTCAAGATGGATGCAGCAAAGCCAATTATGGCCTTGATTGAAGAAAAATTGAGGTTGACGAAGGAAGGTGATGGTGGTTATGTGAATCCCACCTATTTCAAAAGTTTGGTAGGAAGTTTGAGATATTTAACGCGTCTACAAGGCAGGATATCAATTTTTTGTTGGGTTGGTTAGCGGATTTATGGAAAATCCCGTCGTCACATTTGCAAGTGGCTAAGAGGATTTTGAGGTACATTGGAGGCACTCAAAGTGATGGTATTTTTTATTGAAATGATCCAGTTGAACTTTTTGGCTACGACGGTGATTGGGTTGGTGATACAATTGAGAGGAAGAGTACTTGGATATGCATTTTCATTGGTTGGAGTGTTTTCACGGAGTTCAAAGCACAAGTGATTGCTTTGTCTGGCAGGCGAGTATATTGCGGCTGACAAATAGTGCAACTCAAGTTTTATGGTTGCGTCGCATACTTGGTGTCCTGCAACACAAGCAAGTTGGTCCTACGACAATTTATTGTGACAGCAAATCCGCCATTGAATTGTCCAAGAATCCTGTACTTCATGGGCGTAGCAAGCACATTGACATCAAATATCACTTTATACGTGAGTTGGTTCGTGAGAAGGTGATTGAGGTAGATTATTGCCGGACTGAAGATCAAGTAGCAGACATTTTCACCAAGGTTTTGAAGATGGAGACATTTGCCAAGTTGAGAAAGATGTTGGGCATGTCCAAGTTTGAGGAGCTTGGTTTAAGGGAGGCATTGTAGGAATATAAACCAAGCTAATATTGTTTCATTAATATGTGGGTCCCGGTAGAATTTGTTTCCAAGTTGTACTGTAGTAGTACTAGCATTAATAGGAGTCGTAGGGTATTGGCCTCGGGTACATATATATATCAATAGAAGAGATCAAGAGTTTTAGGCCGTCATTGTCTGTTTTAGAGCATCCTCCATTGACTGATATAAAATTTTCCTTTGCCTCTTAATTTATCTTTGTGAGTTACCTGTGGGTTTATACTAGATAATTATTTTGGGTCCTACAGTCTTGGTGTGTAAGTGCAAACAAAAGCTGATCTTAGTTTTTATGATATCAAAATTACTCTTAGAACCAATAAATAGAAAAATTGCATTTCATTTCCTTAATAATTAATAAGAATTCTACTAACTGTTACAAAGAAGCATTCCTTGAGTTGTGGTGAAACCCATTGCATTTCCTCAATAATTGATATAAATTATGTTAGTAGTTACAAGAACGAAAAAAATCCCCTTGACTTATGGTGAATTAAATCAAAAAAAGAACAACCAATTCATTAGATTTCCTCAATAATTAATATCAATTATGCCAATAGTTAGACGAATGAAAAACATTCCCTTAAGTTATGGTGAATTAAATGGAAAAAAGAAGAACAAATTTTATTTATAAATCATAATAATGAATCTCGGTGGTTAATAATGTAAGACATGATATTAGTTTTGTCATACTAAAATTACACTTCTCTAAATAGACAAATTGCATTACATTTCACTAATAATAATATCAAACATGCTAGCAATTACAAAAATGAAAGATTCTTTACTTTTTTTACCAAAAGAAAGAAGAATAAATTTTATTTACAAAATATCCATATTTAAAGAGTACTTCATACATGAAATGAAATATAATAAATTGGTACTACATATGAGTCTCTTAAAAGTACCATGAGTCTTTTTATTTTTTTGGATACAAGTAAATTAAGTCGTTTTGTGATGCCAAAATTACACTTCTACCTAATAAATGGACAAATTACATTACATTTCATTAATAAATACTATGGCAGGCAAAGAGTTTTACGTTGGAAATTTAGTTATTTAAATTGCAACAAAAATTAAATTTAATGAACGTTATTGATGGTATTCTTATCACAACTAACAGCATTAAACTACAAGTAATAAATATTATATACCTCAATGCCAATCATAATAATAGTTACAAAAATGAAATACACCTTTGAGTTATGGTGAATTAAACCAAAAAATTTTTTAATATAATATCATCAATGAGAAATATAAATAAGTTTCAACAAATCAAAACATTTCTCTTCAAAGTTAAGCTATTTAAATTTGAACAATAGAATTTCAATATATTTAAATACTATTAATTACAATAGCACCGTAGATCATTTTACAATCTACCATTAGCAAATAATAATAGTAAGAACTACAAAAGCTCACTAATACTAATGAAAATTTCATAAAATGACTTGAATAGAAGTAATAAATTATTTAAAAAGTTAAAAATTTTAATTAAAATGACATAAAAGAAAACATTCAGGCCATTCAAATTTAATCAAAAAATAAAAATATCGATACTGTTACAAAATAAAAGTACTTTTGGGATAAAGAATGCTTTATTATTTGTGTATTCATGTTGGTTAGAGCAAACAAAGTTCAATATATATATATATATAATATGAATATTAAATATTACATTTTTGTCTCAACTACACTCATTCCTTCAAAACATTTGATTTTTTAAAATTTTAAGGAAAAAAATTTAAAAGCATTATGTTCACGTGCAAAGCACATAATCCATTACTAGTAATTGATAAAAGACTAATTATAAAAGTCCTAGGAAAGCCTTGTATAGACTATAGAGTTTGACTCAAAAAGAAAACAAATATACAAAAAAAAAAAAATCTTAAAATGAACAAACTACAAAACTAGCCATGACGATGTCTGGCACCGAACTTTAAGCGGGCCTGAAGCTAGACATCTACTGAAGTTCACCCTTGGAAGTTCGAGGACCGAGCTTCACAATTTGCCTCACATTCCATTTCATGCAATTCGAAGACCGAGATAAAAGTTGGAAGATGGATGGTGATGATTAAGCCACCAAGGCTGTTTTAGCAGTTTAATTGAATGGCATTGTTTAAGGATGATAGGAAAAAAAGTGAAAAATGATAGATTAATCAAACGTCATTTACAGAAAGCGTTTTCTTTGGGAACAAAAGAAAAATGACGCTTTCTCTATAATATTTTTTCTATTCCCTAAAAAATTTAGAAAAATATCAAAAGAACTCTGAACCAAAAAGCTAACAAGACAAAAGAAAATCTCAACTAGTTAAGATTGTGTCAGTTTACTGTTCGAAGAGATCCATCAGGGCTTTGGTTATTGAATCAAGAATTTAAAAAAAAAAATTGCTGTTATAATATTAACTAGGGAGTAGCTTAAGCATTTGAAATAACAAAAAAGATCAGCCCATAAATAATTTGGATGTATAGCTCTATATATTAATGCTCAAAGTTGCAGTATTTTACAATATCATTGTCAACAAAAAGGACAAAAGACAATATATTTACAAATGCTCTTGTTCCATCAGTAGTCAATTGCTTGTCTACCCATTTAGTCTTTCCAACATTGCATGCCGTCTTGGAACCATTCATCTGTAACTGAAATGGGTTGTGAATATATGTCTTCATCATCTTCTTCAGAGAATGGTAGGACTTCGTCATTGAAGAAATAATCCACCATTGCTTGACCTGTCGGATCCAAAGTGCCCAGGGGATGCAAATTCTCCTCTTCTCCACTTCCTTCGCTTGCCATTACTTGTACACTGCAACCAGTTGGATCATGACGTTGTGTCTGTACTTCCTCAACCAATACCATCTCAGAATATGGATAATCTGAAGTCTCTGTCTCTCCTACTTGTTGATATTGATCAAAGGATTGCTCAGAACATTGTAATGCTACTTCCGGTTGGACTAATCCATCATCATCTTGCAATATCCCATCCAGCAGAGCTGTAAATTGTACCAGATCGTTATCCAACCCAAAACCATCACCAATGCCACCCATCAAATTGACGGACTGAGTACCCTCCTCAAGGAACACATCTCTGCTGGAAGTTTGTCCGTCCATACCAATTAAATCATCAGACATAATTGCTTGAGAACTGACAACAAATTCCTCATAGTTATTCAAAGAATTCGGTGTCTCAGTCGCTCCATCTGTACCAATCCCCGTTGCCAAGTTCACCGCAGCATTATTTGATATCTCTTCTTCTACTACATCACTCCTTTGCATCTTACTTGGATGGGAACTTTGTTGTACAAAACTTGGCTCTGATCTCTTGCCTAAAACTTTTGGCTTCTTGGTGCTTCTCATGGACCCAGCTTGATTAACTCCTTGTTTCGCTGCCGCTGCCTTTTTCACGTTAGTGAATTTTTCATCATCTATTGTGATCCTGCAAACAACGTAATCGGTGCTGCCTATATGATTCAACAAAGAACCAGCGAGTGAATATTCATGCATGATCCATCCACCTTCTTGGGGCGAACCAGAATTCAAGATATAGCTTAACATCTTCATCGAACCAATGATCTCTCCCCTAGAGTTGGAAATATGCTGGCCCTTAGATTGGCCCTCCCACGTCCCACATCCGGCGGTTCTTGCAACCTTGTTGGGACTCATCTTGGTCAGCTTAGTGACCACATACGTCACCCTTTTCGTACGCTTCTTCCCACTGTCATCAGACAATTCCCAGCGAACACCATCCTCGGCAAAAATCTTCCAGGGCGAGGCATCAGCACCGTAGAGTTTCTTCTCCGGAACAACATTCGTGATATGCTGCTGCTGGTTTGTAGCCTTGAACCAGAGGAGGGTTATCAATTCTTCCTCTGTTGGCCTAAACCGAAACCCTATTGGACAATCTCCAGCCATGTATCAACCACTACCAATTCTTTCTGCAAATCCAGTAAATCGCTAAAGTTTACCCTTTGATATCTCGTTCAAATATATTAATCTAGCGGCTACGGTTTACGTAATCCTAGCTGAAGAACTTGGAAGAAAAAGAAAAAGAATGAGAGTGCTTGGATGGATACCTGAAGTCTTGAATGCCGGAAGAAAATATGTAGGGTTAGGGCATTAATCTACATGACTATAAATACTCGTGGATATGCTAAAATATCAGGGAAAACCTATTAGATATTTCGAAACTGGAAGGCTTAAGGATTTGGCTGCTTAAGCACAACGCTGTTTGAGATGTTTGTTTGGGACATAAGAAAAGTACGTTTCTTTGCATGGATTTACCTTAACTCTATACAAACCCATGCAATTTACGAAAGTTTGTTGATAAGTGTAGGAGTAATAACTGATAAGTTTTCAAAAATGCTAAGGCGGTGCAGAGTAGTGAATGAAAAGTAAATGTGCTTATCGGTAAGGCTTGAAAATGGGAAAAACAAAGAGACGTAAGTTTTTCAAAAAAAAAAAAAACCATGGAGATTTTTTGCAATAACATGAGGGTTTATGAATTTTTAAGTGGAAAAAATAATGGTAAAAATAGTTGAAAGAAGTCATAGACGAGCAAAGAGAAAGAAAAAGAATCTAATTAACTCCCAATGTTACCCTTAAAAGTCCTAAAATATGGGTCACATGACTTTTACAGCAATAATGTGTTTAAATGCGCACGCGCGTGCACACACATAGAGAGAGAGAGAGAGAGATTGGATTTGTGAAGAAATAAAATGCTTCATTTTGTACGTGAGAAATTAAAAGTTAACATGGACAAAATGTGAGAAAAGTTTGGATGTCATTTTGTCAAAAATATATCCATGATAACTAATTCTAAAGCTCATTTCAAGAAAGAGAAAAAATGAAACTGTTACGTAGACAAATCCTATGTTTGTCAACCAAAAAAAAAAGTTGGAAATGCATAGGTAACTATTCAATATGAAGAAAAAGCCAAAAAGAAAAAAAAATCCTGTAACTAACACAAACAGACTGAATGCCCTTTGACCACGTGACCTCACAATCTTTTCCCGCCAAATCCTTCCGCAGCACAACAAGCCTTATGAACAGGCCTCACAAGTTCCATTTGGACAATTTCGCGGCTGGAATTACAAGAAATAAATGGAGGATTACAATGAGACCACCAAAACACCTTATTAACGACATCGTTTTTAGGATTAAACGAAAAGGAAAAATGTTCAGAAAACATGGAACGCTGTTTACATTCCATTTGAAACTTGAAACTTAGAATTTCCTTTTTTGAGTTCGGTTAATGATATTAACAGCACCCAAATTTTGGGTAAAAGATTCAAGGTCAAATTCTGGAAGATATTTCTTTTCTTCTCCTTTTCTCTCCATATATTTTCTGGAGAAACTTCTTCTCCATATTGGAGCATGAGATCTCACAGTGCTTCTCTATTGACATACTAGTATTTTCTTTTTCTTTTTGTTGCTTATATTCACATAAATTTGTGTTAATATGAATTGAATATACCGTGAATTGAATAGACTGTGAATTTGATTGAATTAAGAACATAGGCTGGTTTTTTTCTAGCTTAACAGAAGAGCCATAGTCTTTTTTGAGAATGCGCCTTTGATGTTTGTGAAAATGCCAACCTGAACTTGTGAGTTTACAAGCTGGAAGGAAGGGAAAAATTAGAGATTCTGTGGCAGATTTTTTTCTTATTATTCTTTTGTTCATTCCATAAAATTTCATTGTTTGTATTGTGTTTGCATCAAGGATAGAGAGAGGAAGAAGTCCGGCCAACATTGGTAATGTTTTCTGGCAATTTTGTTCGAGAAGAAGAAATGGGGAGTAGTTGGTCATTCTCCTCTGGGGAGAAGATGATGGCTTCTCCAAAAATGGAACTTTAGTCCCTCAACTTCCATTTTCTTTTTAATATGTCACACCAGCATTTTTTTTGGTTAATTCTAGTTTGACTCTATTAGTGTTTTAAGTGTTCTAAATTAGGTCTTTAGGTTCAGCTTAGTAATTTGTTAACTTAATTAGTATTTTGGTTTATCAAATTAGAGTCCCAGTTATTTTTGATTATAAGAATGGGAAGAAAAAGTAACATGAAAAAAGAGAGCAAGTTGTGAGAAGACTTTTCTTGCTAGATAACGTTTTAGGAAGTTGTGCAGATCTAAATTGGTAGGAATCAACCCTTCAACTACGATCATGGAGCCCAAATTTTTTGAAAAAAACATTGGAAATAAATTTCAAGTTTAAATTTTATAAATTACCTCTCATCTTCTCCTCTCCTTCCTTTGACCTATTGGAGTGTTCAAGAATGGAAGAAAAATAACTAAAGAAAAAATTGATCATAGCAAGTTGTAAGAAAAACTTTCTTGGTGGATCTGTTTTAAGAAAGTTATTGCAGTTCCATATTTAATCAATATTAACTCTTCAGTCAAGGTTAGAAGTTGAATCTAATAAGTCCAAGAACAAATCCTGCGGTCAAAGTTGAGGAGTTGAATCCAAGGTTTATAAAATCAAGACCCTATCTTAGATCAGTTTGGAAAATATGGGATCAAATTGCAGGTAGGATTGTAGAATTGTAAGGTCATACTAAAGAATATAAAAAGTATTTTATTTATTTACAAGCATATTGTTCATGAAAGCATATTCAAATAGATGTAGAATTGTAATTAAAAATGTAAAATTCTTCAACTAAAATGTATGATTTCTTACATTGTATGCTAATAAATTAAAGTTCCTCATTCCCGAATTTATCATGTTCTTTGGCTAAAAAATTAAAAACATATATCATTGGTCTAAATTCATGAAAATATAAGATTATTGAATTGCACATTATCAAGAAATTTGTTAGTTCATATAATATATTTTGATAGTATTTACTAGAATTCTAACCCATTCTATGCATGAGTTAATATTTCAAATTAAAATAGTAAAATTATTGTTATTGACAAAAAGTTATTTCAAAAGAAAAGGTTAAAAGTTAAAAATTGTATCAGTTTTATTGCCAGTCTCCATGAAAATGTGTTATTTTAAATGAAAGTACAAGAAAAAAAAATTTTCACTCATGGAAAGAAAGCAATGACACACTCAAGAACTTGGAAAAACTCTTTAACTTTTCTAATATGTTTATTTATCATATATTCTTGCACTTGCCTACGAAAATTTGTCCCTTCTTAAAAATTCCTTTTTTCATCACATTGTACCCTAAGAATTTGGTATATTCTTAAACTACTTATGATTCTATGATTATCAAAAAAATTAAATTGTACCTATGGTAGTATTAGATAACATTTTGCTAAAATGACTACATCATTACCTTTCTTCTCATTTCTTTTCGCTATCTATCTTATACTGTAATTGACTTTTCTTGATGTTCTCACTTTTCCCTTTGCCATACTCTCCTAACATAGTAGCTTTACTCCTGTCCTTGTGCATCACCTTCCTCTAACCCTCATCCTTACCCATATCCCAACCCATTCCCACTACCCTATGGATCTACCTACATGACTCAACTATTATCGTAATTTCTATAATTTATCTTATTTTTTCTATATGTGTAACAGTAATAATGATATAACTAACCATTATTTTACATTTTTATTAAAAAAATTTGAACGTGAAATGATGTTACAAATTGCTTTGATTTTTTGAACTCATTTCTCCATACTTGATGCTATATAAATTCCCACATTAATTTCTATTATTTCTTTATAAACAATATAAAATATGTGAAATAAATTAAGTAAACTAACATGGGAAATAACCAATTTCAATAATAAATTGATAATAACAATTCATTCATCATTTTCTAATAATAAAATATCACTTCATTTAATTCATACTACATATATATACACACATACATATAATACACACATATTATATATATATATATATATATACACACACATACATATATGTATATATAAATGTATGTATATTATATTATATTATTTTATTTTATTATAAGTTGAGAGACCACCCCAAACTCATCTACTCCAATCATGATATTATCCTCCTTTCTCTGCTATCCTCCTCTTATCCAATAATCTCATCTTCCCTCTTCTTGAAATCCTTCCCTTCCTTTCATAGTGCAAGCCGCATAATCCCTCTTTTTCACTCAAAAACTTCATCTCCTCCCTACCCTTGTAGCCTTATTTGTTCTATCGCTCAACATACTTCTCCCATCTCCCAACCCTATTTTTTCCAATTTATGACCTATTTTATTTTCGTCTAAAAATTTTTGGCCAAATTCAAGGTCAAAATTTCATAAAATTTCATAAAATTTTGCATCTTTAGAAATTTTCTACAAATATCTATTGAAAAACAATTTTCAAAAATTCCAAATGTTTTTAAAAAAAATTCAAGGAAAAAGCCATGAAAAGTATATGAACTAAGCTAGTCTAATGCTTTTCTAACCCTAAAAACATCTTAAATTAAGTATTAGTTGAAATACAACAGGAAAAGGTTTCTTACAATCGAAGAAAGTCACATGCGCATGGAACTCCACCAGTGAGTAACCTGATCAAAACCTACAATTCACCTCTAGTTGATGTCGGGCACGATGTTCGGCACCAGACATCACTCCACAACCCTTCAAAATTTTGTTTTGGCCCACAAGCTTGAATTTTGTACATAATTTTCATTCAGTTTGCTTTAATCTTCAACTTTCCCCCTACACAACCAAACATAACACCAATTAGCAGTTTTTATCCTTATTAGAACTCAAATTGAGCAAATATAACAGCAAACACTCATATAAAATGTATACAAATTCTACCCTATCATCATACTTATAGGAGTTTGATAGTTACACAATATTTCAGATATGTTACACCATTCTTCAACAAAGTTACATCATTTAGTTGGTATGTTACACCAATGTTTAAAATGACAAATAAACTATCCTAATATAGCAAATTCCATTTGTAAATTGTAAATTGTGTGTATATTTGTATCTGTTCTTAAAATAGGTTTAAAATGTCATCCATTAAAATATGGTAAGATCATAGACGACTTGGAAGAAACATATACACATAATATCGGACTCAGATTACACCATATTTCAGAATAGCTATACTGTAAAGTTGATATACTACACCCATTTTCTTAAGTATGAGTAGACTATTTGGGGATGGCAAAATTTAGTTTGTGCATTTAATTTGGATGACAGAGAACCACAAGTATTGAACCATCAATAATCAAAATATAACTTATTGGTGTAATAATATTGTAGTAATAAATCAGTTTTTTTAATAACCAATTTCAATTATAAATTGATAATAACAATTCACTCATCATTTTCTAATAATAAAATATCACTTCATTTAATTCATACTACATATATATACACACATACATATAATACACACACATATTCGTGTATATATATATATATATACACATATATGTATATATAAATGTATGTATATTATATTATATTATTTTATTTTATTATAAGTTGAGAGACCACCCCCAAACTCATCTACTCCAATCATGATATTATCCTCCTTTCTCTGCTATCCTCCTCTTATCCAATAATCTCATCTTCCCTCTTCTTGAAATCCTTCCCTTCCTTTCACAGTGCAAGCCGCATAATCCCTCTTTTTCACTCAATAACTTCATCTCCTCCCTACCCTTGTAGCCTTATTTGTTCTATCGCTCAACATACTTCTCCCATCTCCCAACCCTATTTTTTCCAATTTATGACCAATTTTATTTTCGTCTAAAAATTTTTGGCCAAATTCAAGGTCAAAATTTCATAAAATTTCATAAAATTTTGCATCTTTAGAAATTTTCTACAAATATCTATTGAAAAACAATTTTCAAAAATTCCAAATGTTTTTAAAAAATTTTCAAGGAAAAAGCCATGAAAAGTATATGAACTAAGCTAGTCTAATGCTTTTCTAACCCTAAAAACATCTTAAATTAAGTATTAGTTGAAATACAACAGGAAAAGGTTTCTTACAATCGAAGAAAGTCACATGCGCATGGAACTCCACTAGTGAGTAACCTGATCAAAACCTACAATTCACCTCTAGTTGATGTCGGGCACGATGTTCGGCGCGCACCAGACATCACTCCACAACCCTTCAAAATTTTGTTTTGGCCCACAAGCTTGAATTTTGTACATAATTTTCATTCAGTTTGCTTTAATCTTCAACTTTCCCCCTACACAACCAAACATAACACCAATTAGCAGTTTTTATCCTTATTAGAACTCAAATTGACCAAATATAACAGCGAACACTCATATAAAATGTATACAAATTCTACCCTATCATCATACTTATAGGAGTTTGATAGTTACACAATATTTCAGATATGTTACACCATTCTTCAACAAAGTTACGTCATTTAGTTGGTATGTTACACCAATGTTTAAAATGACAAATAAACTATCCTAATATAGCAAATTCCATTTGTAAATTGTAAATTGTGTGTATATTTGTATCTGTTCTTAAAGTAGGTTTAAAATGTCATCCATTAAAATATGGTAAGATCATAGACGACTTGGAAGAAACATATACACATAATATCGGACTCAGATTACACCATATTTCAGAATAGCTATACTGTAAAGTTGATATACTACACCCATTTTCTTAAGTATGAGTAGACTATTTGGGGATGGCAAAATTTAGTTTGTGCATTTAATTTGGATGACAGAGAACCACAAGTATTGAACCATCAATAATCAAAATATAACTTATTGGTGTAATAATATTGTAGTAATAAATCAGTTTTTAGAAATTCAAAATATCATATAGGTGAAATATTGTAGTAATATATCAGCTTTTCGTCCAAGTTATACTCCCCAAATTTTTTGTCACACTTTTTATTTCGAGGCGTCCTAAAATATATGTCCTGTTTAGAAAATCAAATTTCCTTTTGATCTTTTTCCAATATTGTCCTTATTTTAAACCAAATGCATGTTACATTCAAATTCAAAATTTAAATTTTAGGGGATAAGATTTGGAAAGAAAATTTTAAACACCACAATCAATATACTATTGATAAAAAGTTAGTTTCCCAAAGTATGACCAAGATTTTGGGATGGAGGGAGTAAGTGATATAGTGCACAAACATTCATTATTCTTTTCTTTTACTCTAATTCAAACTAACAGTATTCAATACTTCGTCTAAATTGTGGCAAATTTGAATTGTTGTATTCACAATGCGAGTGCAGTAGTTATACAATATTTTAGAAAAGTAACATCACATTTTAAAGAAGTTACACCACTTAGTTGACATACTACAGCAATGTTCTTAAGCATGAATAGACATTCCAATATGGCAATTTTTAATTATAAAGTATAAATTGTGCACGCATTTGTATGTGCGTATAAAGTAGGTTTAAAATACCATTTGTTGGAATGTACCAAATGTTAGTGTGTGTGCCCTAAAGTCAATCAACTTCTAGGGTTCAATATACATTTTAACTATTTATGTAATAACAAATGACATCTTTATTATGTTGAATGCTTATATATGTATATAAGTATGATAAAGATTTTAGAATAAACCTAATTGATGAAATCATAAAAGTCATAATGGTGAGGTTCATTCGATTATAAGTACGGTTTATTCTTAAATATCTCTAGTCAAAGTATTAACAAGAAAGGACATTGTTAATACGGTTAGACTAGCATATACTATATAGCTTCTATATGAAAAGCAGTAGATCTCATCTACTATGGTGTGTGAGACACTTAAACTAGTATATGGGTGCTTGATAGAATGATCAAATTCACCAAATTAATCCGCATAAAGATATCCTTTCAATGCCAAATGATTTACCTCCAAGTGACATTTGTGTAAGTGATCCTTAGATTTAAGGTTATCATGGTATCTTGAATATGGATAGTTATACATTCTTTGTTATATGATTGCTTCCGTAACAGAGAATGCTCAAATTATTAGCAAATTGTGTATATTTGAAGTATGGAAAAATGGTGAATAACCTAGAAGGATTTACCACCTCTTATGGAAGATGAGTTATTTTATGTCTGACCACTTATAAAAATATAACTTGAAAAATCTTATCGCTAAGTGAAAGATTCTTAGAAAGTGTTTCTAAGTACTTCTTTATTGGAGTTATATTTTGGTACAAGAAAAGAGTATTAATCACATAATGGAATAGACACAACTTATTCCATGATTAATATGAGGTAAGTGTGGTAAAAGGATATTAGTTACACGGTAAGCGTTCACTGAAAAATGAAGTGATCCAATTGGCTTTTCTCATCACTTGGGAGGTCATGATGCATTATTAGATGCCAATCTTGATCTGTAAATATGAGTTGATTGATTAGTGGAATCTATCTGCTTCCTATTTATTAAGAATTATAGCTCATACTTATTGCCAATGTATATGAGAACCTAATAGGTCATACACATTAAGAACTTTTTTAACTAGATTAAATGAATATCAAGCAGGGAATTGATAGATAAGTTTTTATAACTTATAGTTTAATTTGTGAGATAAATTAAACTTGAGGGACTTATAGAGCAAATAAGTTTTAATTTTCTAAATACTAGAGTTGTATTAGAATATGGAAGCTAATTCATATTGAAAACTGATTTCACTCCATAATGATGTGACAATTTATTTGTCTATAAATACTTACTAAACTTTTGCTAACAAAACTAATTGTCACACAAATTGTCTTATGAGGTTTTTGAGAAAAATCTCGAAAGAAAAATACCCAAAATTCGTCAAAAAAAATAAGGAAAAAATCGCATCTCTTATTTCTCATCTTCGGATGAGTTTTCCATGGTGAAAAATTAAGATCTCCTCAATTGATTTTTGTGTGGTTGTCTTGGCAATAGTTAGCGGAGGCTTTAGTTAAGGAGGTTCGTGTGGATCACCGTTAGAGACCGGACGCGCGTGTGGCTACATGGATCTCTTTGCCATCCTCTACGTCAAAATCTCCACGAAGTTCAAGGAGGTCTTCATGGATTGAGGTAATTTTTTTGAACTAACTCTATGTTACATAGATATAAACAAAGGACGATCTACTAAATGAATCAAAATTTTAAAATTTCCACTACGTTTATCTCTATGATTCCTAGCAGCAAAATCATAGATGACTTGGAAAAAACACACATGATATCAGACTCGAGAGAAGAGTTACACCTACATTCAATTTCTTAAGTATGAATAGATCATCATGGGGTAGCGAAATCCAAGCAGTGTATTTGATTTGATTAGGGAAGAACCAACTAAATGGCTAATCTAATTCGCAAAAGATCAGATCAACCATTTTGTGATTTGCATCCGAATTCTCTAATGTGAATATTCAAACTAGCAGATTGGATCATTCACATACCCAATTTGATTCCAACTTTATAATTTTTTACATAAAATGTTAATTCTTTTTTGAATAAAATGTTATTTCTAAGTATAAAATTAAGTTTAAACAAATTAGAATTTCAAAAATATCACATAGGTGAAATATTGTAATAACATATGTATTCTTAATCCAAATTATAAGTGATATAGCACACAGACTTTCATTATTCTTTTATTTTATATAATTCAGACTAATAGAATTCAATGCTTCATCTACTATGTGGCAAATTTGAATTGGTATATTCACAATGGAAGTACGATAGTTACATAATCTTTTAAAAATGTTGCACCACATTTTTAAAAAATTATATCATTTAGTTGATATATTACACCAATATGGCAAATTTCAATTATAAATTATAAATTATAAATTATATACACATTTGTATCTATTTATAAAGTAAGTTTAAAATGTCATCTATTGAAATGTGATGAGGTTATAGACTATTTGGGAGAAA
This sequence comes from Gardenia jasminoides, assembly GCA_013103745.1. Lineage (NCBI taxonomy): Eukaryota > Viridiplantae > Streptophyta > Magnoliopsida > Gentianales > Rubiaceae > Gardenia > Gardenia jasminoides. The sequence continues at coordinate 29,461,226 of CM023105.1, forward strand.
CAAACACATGATATCAGAATCGGTAGAGGAGTTATACCAGATTTTAGGATAGCCATACAGTAGAGTTGACTTATTATACTTGATTTCTTAAGCACGAATAGACCATCCTAAATTGCAAAATTCAATTAATGCATTTTATTTGGGTGGGGGAGAACACAAGTATTAAACCACTAGTAGTCAAATTATAATTTATTGAGAATGTATCCAATTTGTTAACCAAATAGCTAATCCGATTCGAAAAAAATCAGATCAATCATTTTGTGATCCATATTCGGATACCCCAATACGAATATCCAAATTGGCAAACCAAGCCATTTGGATACACAATCTGTTTTAGATTTTAAATTTTTTAATTAATTCTAAAGATAAAATTAAGTTTAAGTAAATTAGAATTTCAAAAATATTATACAGGTGAAATATTGTAGTAACATACGAATTTTAGTCCAACTTACAAGTGATATAGTGTATAGATTTTCATTATTCTTTTATGTTATTCTAAGGGTGCATTTGATAAAATTGAAGTTTGAAAACTAAAATATGAAATCTAAAGTCTAAATTCATTAAATTACTAAATTGTTAAGTATTAAATCTAAAATATTTGAGTGTGTATCATATTAAGTGATAAGTGAATAACTTATCACCTATTTTCTAGAGCAACTTTTGTTTAGAAAATTCATAGTCACTTAATTAATTTAGATATTCTATTTTTTGTTATCAAATGTATCTGAACATATTAAAATCTAAATCCATTAAAAATATTAAATTAAGTTATCATATAGGCCTCATTGAAACCAATAGGATTCAATACCTTATCTACAATGTGGCAGATTTAAATTACTGCATTCACAATGGGAGTACAATAGTTACATGATATTTCAGAAAAGTTACACCATATTTTAAGAGAGTTACACCATTTAGTTGACATGTTACATCAATTCTCTTAAGTATGAATAAACCATTCCAATGTGGCTAATTTCAATTGTAAAATATGAATTACGCATACATTCATACCCATTCATAAAGTAGGTTTAAAATATCATCTGTTAAAATATGGCAAGTTCATAGACGACTTGGAAGAAACATATCTTTTCAAAGAAGGGTTCAAGGAGCAACCAACCTCCTCTCTCACCCTCAATCGACCGTCAAACATGATATCGGGTTCGAAAGAGGAGTCATACCACATTTTAGAATAGTTATACCGTAAACTTGATATACTATATCCAATTTCTTAAGTATGAATAAACCATCATGGGATGGAAAAATTTAATCACTGCATTTGATTTGGTTAGGGGAGAATCACAAGTATTGGGCCACCAATAGTCAAATTATAACTTAATAGGGGTGTATCTAATCTGTTAGCCAAATGGCTAATCTAATCCATAAAAAATTAGTTTAGTCTTTTTGTAATTCGTATCCAAATTCCCTAATGCAAATATCCGAATTAGCAAATTGGATCTTTCAAATATCTAATCCGGTTCTAATTTTATAATTTCTTAAATGAAATGTTAATTCCAAAGATAAAATTAAGTTTAAATGAATTAGAATTTCAAAAATATCATATAGGTGAAATATTGTAATAACATTTGTATTTTTATTCCAAATTATAAATAATATAGTGCACAGACTTTCATTAGTATTTTCTTTTACTCTAATTCAAACTAATAGGATTTAATACTTCCTCTACATTAGGACAATGATTGTTAAATAACATTTCAGAAATATTATACAACATTTCAGAAAAATTACACCATTTAGTTGACATATTACACCACCATTCTTAAGCATGAGTAGACCATTCTAATGTGACAATTTTCAATTGATTTCAATTAGTGCATTCAAAATGGGAGTACGGTAGTTACAATGTGCAAAAAAGACATGACTATAAAGTTATAGTCATGATATGATAGTTATAGTTTGAACAAACAAGTTAAGCCAAACCATCTTGCATGTCGAGATTACAATGTAACTATGTTGAAATATGGTTTGACATTTCTCCTGAATTTAATATCTAGTGTATTGCTTCTCAAGTGATCTATAGTTTTACCATATTTAAACTGATGACATTTTAAATCAACTTTATGAAGAAATTAATGTATCAAATTTATAGTCTATTTAAATGTAAATGTGCTATATATATATATATATATATATATAAAAGTTATAACTTTATTGGTGGTTTGCAATCAAAATATAGGAAACATGAATTATTGATACATTGATTGTGGCACTCAACATCAAATTTAAATGTACCAATGAAAAGTTATCACATCGGGGTCATCTATTCATATTTAAAAAATGAGTTGTATTATATTAAAGTTACAGTATAATTATGTTAAAATATGGTGTAATGCTTATCCTAAATCTGATAACCTGTGTATCACTTTTTCTAAGTCATCTATGTTCTTGTCACATTTTGATGGATAACACTTTATAAAGCCAACTAAAATAATAATCTAGAAATTGACTTGAATTATTGAAAATTTAGGATTAATACTAACTGTCTTCTCGTGGGAATCATCAACGATTGGCAATTCTTTTACCAATGTGGAAAATAAACATTCTTGTTATATGTGATTAATCTAAATGAAAAGAAAAAACCACAAATATGCATGATAATTGTGAGAACCCAAGAGCATACCTGATACTAGAGATGTCAACTAGAATCCAATTATGTTCACCAACCTAAACCCGTCCACTAATAAATGAATTTGGGTATGTAATAGACTTTGAAAAGGTTTAAATAGGTACCCAATTAAATCCATTTATTTAGTGGATGGTTGGTTGATTCGATTCACTCATTTATACCCATTCAAAAATAAGTATACATTTAAACTAAATTTTTAATGGGTATTAAGTAGATAAATTTAAGTTTCCTACCAACCTAATAATAATAAAATATCATTATTTCTTGTCAAATAACACGTGAAAAATTTTAAAAAGAAGAAATTCAAATAAATCATAAATGGATGATGGGATATATTCATACCCATTTATTAAATGGATATAAATGAGTTGACTTATTTTAATTTATTTATTAAATGGGTATAAATGGATTTATCCAAGTATACTATTATCCAATTATGACCCAATTATATTATTATCCGATTATGACCCACCCAAACCCACCCATTTTTTATTCCTCTGCCTGATACTTTGATAATGTGAATTCTTTCTTAATTCTTTATTCAGTAACCAAAGCCATAATGGGTCTCTTTGAACAGTAAACTGACACAATTTCAACTAGTTGAGACTTTCTTCTGTCTTGTTAGATTTTTGTTTAGAGTTCTTTTGATATTTTTCTAATGTTTTTAAGGAATAGAAAGAATATGGGACAAAAAGTCCCTTTTCTTTTGTTCGCAAATAAGAAGACAGTTTCCGTAAATGACATTATGATTAATATATCATTTTTCACCTTTTTCCTATCATCCTTAAATGATACTGTTCAACTAAACTACTAAAACAGCCTTGGTGGCATAATCATCACCATCCATCTTCCAGCTTTTAATCTGGGTCAACGAATTGCATGAATTGAATGTGAGCCGTCCTCTGAAAGTCCAGTGCCAGTCTTGAAGAAAGGACATGAGACCGAAGTCTTTTTTCTTGCCCTTCTTTGGATGATCCCTCACTACCGACAATAATAATAATAATTCTACTAAAAATAAATAAAAAATAATAAAATTATAGAAAATATCCTAATTAAAATCCAAAATTAAATAATATTGATATAGATGAGGGATACGAGAATTTTGAGTTCCTCATTCTATATCAGATTTAGTTTTGGGTCTTACTTCTTTTGAGAAATGAAAATAAAATGTACAGTAAAATATCTATAAATTAATACTTGATAAATTAATAACCTCTATTAAATAATAAATTTTCCAATCTCGACTTCAGCCAATGAACTAAATTAATAATTTTGATAAAATAATAATTTCTTTGAAAACCTTATATAATTTTTTGGTTCCATTCATATCATAAATTAATAATTCACTAAAATTACATATCATATTTTTCTAAATTATGAGCCTATTGTTATTTTTTCTTAAAATTTAAATCTACTTGAATCTTATCCCTAATTTTTCTTATTGCATCTAAAAGTTTTGAACTTGAATTCTCATATTGCAATAAGAAATTATAAAGAATTATTGATGCTCAGAGTGCTTATTTCCACGTAATAGGTTCCAAAGCTACTATATCATCTTGAGTTTCATCATTAGTAGGATTTTAAATGATATGCTAATAACAATTTCTTCTTGAAGATAATAATAGAATTAAATTATACTTACAAATTAAGTAGATATGGATTAGTTTATGATCCTTAGACTTTTAGCCTACTTTTATTAATACAATAATTCATATTTCTATAAAATAAAATAAACTTTAGTTGATTAAATGAATATTTCTTTGAATTGTAAGTACTTTCAATAAATTAATAAATTATTAATTTATTGGTTAATTAATACCTCTTTAAATTAATAGAATTTATATGGTCCCAAGGTTATTAATTTATAGAGGTTTTATTGTATCAAGATTTCAACTCCTACCGTTTTTTCCTTTTCCTTTTTCATCTCCCAAAATTTTTTTTTTAAAGGGAGGGAACAAATTCGGATTAATCTTAACAATGAAAAAATTGAATGAGTCCAAAATTTGAAATCAAAGTATGAGGAAATAACTTGGAAATAAAATTAATGCTTAATTGCATTAAACCATCTGTAATTATGGATAAGTTGTACCTTATCTCATAATTTTCTCTTTGATTACTTTCTCCACCATAAGCAACGGCTTGACGTCTTTCTATGAACCAAAAAAGGGGGGACAAAAAAAAAAGAAGAAAGAAACCAAAAAATCACAAAATGATGATGTCTCCCTGCTGTTAACAAACTTCAGTTGCCAATTCTCCCAACCACTCCCAGATCTAGCCTCACAAGCTTTGTTCATTACGCCTCCTACAGATGCAATATTTTGCTGATTTTGCTTAGTTTTCTGCACTATTAAGCCATAGTGCCCTACAAAAGTTTGCATTCAGTTTCTTTTATCTCTTCAGGCAAAAGTTACTCATTTCGCATTATTAAAAGCGAAAAGAAAACAATTTTTAGAAAAATCAAAAGATTACTTGTTTCGATTTGATTTTTAGGAAAAAAAAAACTCCAATTATCTTCTACATGTACGACAAATTAAATATATTACACAAACACTACACACTCGTCAGTGAAACACTTGTACATAGAAAATATTTCAGACATAGATATTGTCCAATAGAATCTGCTGTGGAATCAGCCAGGAAAATTCAAGAATCACACAGTTGCATAGGCAATGATGATATCAAGCTCTTTACATGCCACCATTTCAAGTAGAATTAGAGGGCCTTGTCAATTGTCATATAGTTATCTAGGACATGAAAGCTTCATGGAACATAGGCATGTCTTATGGAAGTACACTGGTTCTGTGCATATTAAGTATGTCCTTTTTTTCCCCCTAATTTGACAGTTCTTGAATTTATACTTCCGATCAACTAATCCTTTTTTTTTTATACTTTTTTGTTGCCTTAAATTGCTAATAATTCGTATTAACACAAAATGATACCAGTACACCTGCCAATTATCAAAATCTCAAACTGACAATTAAATTTGCATATCTAACTAGCACACAATTTTGAATCAAGGAAGCAGCTTTAGAATTTGAGTTACTGAAACGGACTACGAGATCAGTAGAATGTCTGAGCTTCTTTTTTTTTTTTTTTTTGAGCATTTCATAGCAAGACCAAAATTGGATAACTGGCAGCAGGCCGTCCTGGAGTTCTTGTTTTAATTACTTTCTTCCAGATCAGAATATTACCAGATCAGAATATTACAAGTGAAGTGGAGGCTCAAGAGGGTGTAAAACACTTCTATAAGTGTCACACATTGAAATATAAACTAAGAAATTCTCAATTCTTAAGAGGAAATGCTTCCAAGAATCGTCTATGTACTCACTACTTCACTGGAGAAGAAGTAAAGGTGGTTTACACTTGGATCTGAACCCTGGTAGCTGGTATTCATATCAAATACTACTAACTTGGATTCATATCTGTGGCAGTTTTTCAATTTTCCGGTAGAGCTAGAAGAGTTCTGGGATCTCCTAGTAATGAAATCTGAACTTTCTGTTTGCTGAACTTCGTTTATTGTTCATATTGGCAATGTTAATTAGTTTGTCATGGATGAAACTGGATTAGCCATATGTGGTCATGGCATCATAGCTCATCCTGTAATAAATTGCAAGAGATTTTAGCTTTTATTGTATAATTTTAATTGGATAGAGTGGCAGCTTTGAAGGTTTCCTAGAAGTTCATCATCTACAACTTTTCTTCCTACTGAACAGACACATATGTACTTCTTCAAAAACACTGATGAAACAGTGGATGCAAAATTTTAGACTTTGAAGGAAGATCTCTTCACCAGAGACCTAGAGAATTTGAACATAAACGCTTTTGATGCTAATACTGTTCCCATTTCTTAATAAAATTTTGGTCGCAGTTAACTTGAAAATTTTCAAATCCTCTATGAGCTTAATTTATCAGTGAAATCAGGCAGTCCGTATAAACAATGAAGTTCAGTGAATAGAGAAAATTATTAAGAATTTGGAAGCCAAGGAGCAAGAATCACTGGGCATTGAATGGAAATATGGAATTGAATTGAAACTTCTGCTTGAGATTTTTTTTTTTTTTCGGCATGACTGCTTAGCTTGAGATGGTAACTCATACAATGAACAAATTGTAAGGAGCGAGGGAGAATCGACAACGCCTAAACACCCTAACTACCAAAGGGAAATGCTATTTTGGTCCTCAAAGTTTAACACATGAATAACACTAGTCCTCAATGCTCAGATCGAAACAAATATAATCTTTAATGTTTTTAAATTGAAGCATGTTTAAGATAATTACAATTTTTTCTAATTGTTGCCCGAATGTAGTCATGTGCCCATTGCTAGGGTCAAGAGGCTTTTAAAATTATTAAAAGTTACAACGCAATGCAAGTCAGGCACCCCAAAAATGACAAGTAGGGAGGAACAAAAAGAGTTTCTGGATTGAATTTGAGTTTGGATATGCTCGACTTTGATTTTGGGTATGCTCGACTTGTATTCATTTTTTTCTTTTTTTAATTAGTTAAACACATGTGGGCACATGAGTAATAATTCCTAATCTAGTGACTTACTGTTGTTTATTTAATCATTAATCTCTTGATTTAGTGTCTATTTGATAGAATTAAAGTCTAAAAATTGAGACCTAAAATTTGAAATCTAAAGTTTAAATCTGTTAAATTACTAAATTATTTATTTAATCCTTAATCTCTTGATTTAGGGTACGTTTGATAAAAGTAAAGTTTGAAAACTAAAATCTCAAATCTCAAATTAAAAGTCTAAATCCGTTAAACTATTAAATTGTTAAGTATACTAATATGATACTTTGAGTATATATTACATTAAGTGATAAATGAATAATTTATCATTTATTTTTTAGAGCAAGTTTTGCCTAAGAAATTCATCAGTGCCATTTAATTAATTAATTCAGATGTTTTGTATTCGATTATTAAATGCACCTGAACATGTTAATATATTAAGATCTGAATTCAATTAAGTTTAGTATCAGCTTTTTTTTGGTCTTTTTTTTTTTCTTTTTTGTCTTGCAAAAATTTTTTTCTAGCAAGGGACACGCGGCTACACGTGACATCATTGCAAGAAGAATTAAAATATTTCATCAGTTATCCTAGATGGGTTTGAAATCGTTGAAAATGTCAAGGATTAGATTTGTTTTGATCTAAACTTTCAAGTTTAAAGATTAATATCTCTCTTATAAAGAACAATCTGATCGCCTCTGTACCTTACCATTGATTGTATCGGCGGGATCCGATGTTAGTGCATGTAGATCCAGCACCGAAGTTCATATGAAAATGTAATCCCAGCTCTCAGCTCTCAAGTAATTCAGTTTTTAACACTAGCTGAATCAGTTGAAGAAGACTCGTTAAGATTGTCATAAAAAGATGGATGGATCTGCAGTTTTTTTTGAGTTTCTACTTGAGGATCTTGAGTTCCTCCTCCGTACTTGGTCAGACTCAATTGACACGGACAAGATGGATCCCATCATGTCTCTTTGTGAAGATCTCAAGTTCCTCATATCCTTCCTGAAGGAGATTCCAGTACCCTTTGATCAGGAGGGAACGTCTCGTCAAAAGAATGACAGAACAGGTCAAGTATATCAGGCAAAACATTTCGCATTCCTTTACTGATTATGCAGGTCCTTGCCAAGGAACACTGATGAAGCGACTTGTTGGAGGACCGAAGGAACTTGAGGTTATAAACAGGGTTAATTACGGGAATGATGGTGCGTATGATCATCCCGTTGTTTTTGACCAGTTTGATGTCCACACGAGAGGTGCTATGTATGAAAGAAGGGAAATATTTGATATCCTCAAGAAAGATAGTACTACTAGATTTGATACGAGACTTGATGCCAATGAAGAATCTATTGATAAATTTAATGACCGAGGAATAAAAGATATGTGCAAATACTTCAATGGAAAGAGATATTTGGTTGAAATTTCTGTCTACGGTGGTGTTATACACTATTTTGGTGTCAGGGATTATTTGAGGATGTTTTTCCCGGATGACGGCAACGGCAGCAAAATTCTAGTTACTCATCATTTTGACCCTTTCCATCCCTGTTATCGGATTAAGAATGGAGACCATGTACGTTATCTAGGACTTCTTCCTCGTGAAGGCCTGGGTGCTCGGGAAGGTGACAAGTGGTTCAACCACCAATTTCGGTTTTGCATCAAAGTAAGAAATATGGCCCGCAAACTCTTGCAATCTCCAGAGCTTGTTCTGTTTGCAGAAAGAATTAACTCTATAAAGAAAGAGGCTCTGCAGGCTTTGAAAAACGGCTTTGCTGCAGCAGAAACCCCAGAAGGAAATTCTGTTTTTGAAACTCTAGAGACAGAAAGCAATAGCCTTGTGGTAGGACAAGACATAGTTGTGGGTGTTGAGGACGAGGAACTAGCACTGCTTAACAGGCTCAGGGGACAAAAGAGGGAACTAGAGGTAATCTTAATTGCTGGGATGGCAGGAATTGGTAAGACAACTATGGCTCGAAGATTATACAAAAACCCACTAATTGTTCATCATTTTCATGTTCGTGCATGGGCGTCTGTGTCTCAAGTGTATCAAAAAGGTAATGTTCTTCAAAAACTCTTGCAGCACTTGATACATGACAAAGAGTCCCTCTCTCAAATGAGTGATGAGGCAATGGGTGTGAGGTTGTATAAATGTTTGAAGGGGAAGAGATTTCTTATTGTCATTGATGACATATGGGATACCGGTGTCTGGAATGATCTTAAAATTTTTTTCCCAAATGATGAAAATGGTAGTAAAGTGTTGATGACAAGTCGAATCAAAGATGTAGCTGTAAATGACAACAATAATTTCCCCCCTCACTGTCTTCGTCTTCTAAGTGAAGATGAAAGCTGGAATCTGTTTGAGCAAAAAGTTTTTAGGAGTGGAAGCTGCCCTCAAGAGTTGATGGAAATGGGGAAGAACATTATGGAAAAATGCAAGGGGTTGCCTCTTGCAATTGTTGTTGTATGTGGATTGATTGCAAAGAAGGACAAGACACGTGAATGGTGGCAGCAGATTGCTGAAAATATAGGTTCATACCTTGATACTGATGCAGAGAAAATCATGAGTATTCTTGAATTGAGCTACGAGCACTTGCCTCAGCCACTGAAGTCATGCTTTCTTTATTTTGGTGCATTTCCAGAAGACTATGAAATCTCCACAACGAAGTTGGTACGCATGTGGATTGCTGAAGGCTTTATCCAGCAAATGGAGGGGAAGAGGTTGGAGGATACTGCAGAGAAATATTTAGGGGATCTTGTTGCCAGAAGTCTTGTTATGGTTTCCAGGAGAAGATCTGATGATGGAATTAAGACATGTCTTGTCCATGATATGTTGAGAAAGTTGTGTGTCAGGAAAGCACATGAAACTCATTTCATGCTTCCAAACTATGGCTATCAAGAATGTTCATCCTCTCCATTTGTAGGGTTTGATATCCTCGAGACAGATTACCAGCCTCAGACTTTCATTGACTTCTTTCGAAGAGATAGTATTCTAAATTTTGATTTTGCTCCTTCTTTACTGGTGTCTTGGCAGTCTTGCGAAGAGCATTTTCAATTAAGATGTAGAGTTCTGAGAGTGATGGATTTAAGGTGTATAATCAAAGGCAAGTTCCGTCAAAAAGTACTTGAACTAGGTCGTTTGAAGTACTTGACGCTTTACCTAGAAACAATGCCAAGCCTACCGCAAGAAATATATAGACTTTGGAACCTGGAAACCCTTAGTATTGATGTAGAGAAGGGGGGGAATGTTACGTTACAGCAAAGCATCTGGACAATGTTTAAGCTCAGGCATCTACATATTTCACCAGAATTTAAATTTGAAACCCCCTGGCCGAATTCTGGGGGTCCTAGCTTATCATCAGACGAGGAACTTAATCACCCATGCCCCAATTTTCCCAGTCCTCTTGTACTTCATAATTTGCAAACACTTTCCTGGCTATGTCCTTTAGGCCATAGTAGAGATATTCTTCTGGCAAGAATTCCTAATGTCAGAAACTTGGGATGTCATATCACTTTATCAAGCAGTGAGGATCCATTTAACTTCTTTGATCTTTCCAGTTTGAATGTGCTTGAAAAGTTGAAGTTTGAGTACCAGACCTATGGTATGGTGCCAGTAACCATGTCAAGTCCAGACAAGTTCCCTTCAAGCTTAAAAAAGTTGACACTGGTTGGGAGCCATGTGAACTGGGAAGAAATGTCCATTATTGGGATGCTACCGAACTTAGAGGTTCTCAAGGTAAAAGATAATTTCTTCAGTGGACGAAAGTGGCAAACATGTGAAGGTGGATTTCAGCGTCTCAGGTTCTTGAAATTTTCGCATATGGATTTTCAGGAATGGATTGCAACTGCGGATGACTTTCCTAGACTTGAAGTATTAGTGCTAAATGGTTGCCTGGAACTTGCAGAGATACCATCTGCAATAGGAGATGTTTGCACACTGCAGGTGATTGAGGTATATCGATCATCAGACACTGTCACTGATTCAGCCTGTCAAATTCAAGAGTCACAGAGGAACTGGGGCAATGATGAGTTTAAGCTCTTCATTTACCAGCACTTTCAAGACAATATTTCTCTGTGAAGCTGTTAATTTAATCACCCTGAAGGCATTCAGGTACTCTCTTAGTATTGTATAGTGTGAACTCTGAATCATCTTCTTGCCTGATTGTGCATCTGATTGTTGGATCGCAATCGTAATCTCAAATTCAAAGTATAAAGTAACAGATACTCGATTTCCACAGGACATGGTTTGAGAATTCGTTTAGGCATTAACTACTTCCCTGGAGACACAGTAAAGGTGGTCTATGCACGGATGATGTGAACTGACTGAGCTCGAGTGACTGATGATCACATCAAATCCTGCCATATTGGATCAATCTGTTGCAGTTTTCTCAATTTTCTGGTGGAGCTAGAAGAGCCCTGGGGACCAAATAAACAATGAATTCTGAAACTTTTGTTTGCTGAATTTCTTTAAATGTTCACTTTAGCTATGTTAGTCAGTTTGTCTATAATAAAACTGCATTAGTATGTGGTCATAGTGCATTTCAACGTGGTTCATCATGTTACTCTGTTGTGATAAATTGGACCCGGATTCGTAGTTATTGCTGTACAAAACTTGATTGGATGAAATTGTATCTTTGAAGTTTTTTTTCTGGAATTTCATTATCTGCAACATTTCTTCATTGCGAAGATGACATATGTAGCTCTTGTTACAGCACTGTTGAAACATCTGCAATAAAATTTTTTGTGCTACCATTGGTTCCATTATTTTTTCTTTGAAATTTTGGATATAGTAAAGTTGAAAGTTTTCAAATCCTCCATCAACTTAATTTTTTAGTGCGTCCCGCAGTATAAGCAATAAATTTGACTGAATGGAAAAACTTTGGAAAAATGCTAACTCTTACCATGAAAATTTTATAACAGAAATAATAAAGAAAATGACAGAATCCCATTGGCATTTCCTGGACTATGAGATTGTGGGCGGGCCACCCTAAGCTCGACTTAGGCAGTCTATTATCAGAAGAAATAAACACTTATGGGTTTTGGCCCGAAACTTTAACCAATTCTGGTAATGCTTGAACGTGGGTCCAACTAGTTTAGCCTCAAACTGGATATTGAGCCCAGATCATGCAACTAAAAAATAACGGATTGATGCTGTGTTTTTTTTTTTTTTTAACAAATTATAATATTTGTGTGTGTGCGCGCGCGCACATATAGATATAGATACACACATATGTATGTATGTATGTATGTATTAGAAAGGAAAACTGTTTACAAACTTGGAGCAACTGCTCCTACATCTTCTCTAGCTAACCTGGTTAACCAGAGGGAAGGAATTCTTCCACATGATTTCACTAACCAATCTTAAGGCATGCTTTGCCCATGTGTGACTAACATGGTTGCCCGCCCTTCTAATGAAGGAGAAGCAACTGGCTAAATTCATTCCTAAGCATTTTAGTGTCCTGTAATATTGTCCAAATTTTAGGATCATAACTTTCCTCCTAGTTGATTCTTTCTACAACCATCTTGCAATCTGATCGGATTTCCACTCATTTCCATCCTTCCAGCTTTGCTTTAATCAGTGCATTCCTAATTGCACTTGCTTCTTCCACCACTGATGAACTGCATCTCTGCTCAGGTCCAGCCCATGTACATAAGATATTTTAACAATGAGTTATGATTCCTTGCCTCATTCATTGAAGTCAAGCTTTCTTTATCTCAGTGCATTTCCAGAAGATCGAAATCTGTTTCAGGAGGTTGATTCGATTATGGGTTGCAGAGGGCTTTATTCAATGCACCGAGGGGAAGAGCTTGAAGCATGTAGCTGAGGATTGTTTAAAGAATCTCACTGACAGAAGTCTTACAATGGTTTCCAAGAAAAGACTGATGGAGGAGTTAAGACATGCTATGTCCATGATATGTGGAGAAATTTATGCTTCAGTAAAGCTAAAGAAAACAAATTCTTGCTGCCAAATCTTAGGTATGAATCATATTCTTCTTCCTCACCTTTTAGGCCCCTTTTCATCAACTACTTCTACAGCCACAGTGCTTTTTCTTTGACTTGCTACAAGTCAAATTGCAAATACTTGCATCCCTTCTATTCATTATGTTCCTGCAAGATGGGTGTTTAGTGAGCAGCTTATGTCCTTCAAGTACAGTCCTCCTGCTGTACAACTTCAAAAACCTCCTGCAGAATTTCTGAACAAGTAAATTGGATAACCATTGTTTGTCAGTACACTTTTTTGTCCCTTATTATTATCAACATTTACTGTTGCAATGAAATGTTACACTTCAAACTGTTGCCATACAAGTTGTATTTCCGGGAAACACTAAATATTACTCTTCAAACTGTTGCCATACAAATTCTATTTCCAGATGCAGCATTGCAAGCATGTGGAAAATTCCTGTTTCGAAGAAAGCTGATATTTGATTTAGATATGACTGTCAAAAATAAAATGCTTCTGGCTCATCTTCTTCATTTTAGCTGGCTACAATATAAACGATTGAAACGAGAGCTTTAGAAGAATTATGCAGGCCTGGTTGGAGCACTTCGGAAGATTTGTTTAAGCAAAAGGTTTTGACTATGAGCTTAATAAGCAAATGTTATGTTCAATCACCTTGAGCTTGAGACATTAACTACTCTTATAGTTCTTAATGGACTCAGCTGGGTGATTTCCAGAGCCACAGAATATGAGTATGATAGACTGCAGGTCTTAAATTGTTGAAAGCACACATTGTATCTTCAAGCCATCCCTGCAGGGTACCTGTATATAATGTACATCTTTTTGAGTAGCATGATGAAGATCCTTCGACTTTTCAGCACTAGATTCTGGAATCATGAACTAATGACAATTGCTAGCAGTAAGGACAATTTCTTCAGCATCAATTTCAACGTGATAAACTGATTTTGTTCAGTTCATTTGTATAGTATCACATTTATGAATTTGTGGTAGCTGCACTTCACAATTTTTATGACCCTGGCTTGTGTAATGTTGAACAAAGATGCTATTAGTTCATAACCTTCATGCTGATCAGACATCCATGATTTCCAATTTTAGATAACCATATCCACAAAGCTTTGCTTACCATTTGAATTTTCCTTGAGTCAAGTGTAGCCATTGTGTTACCTTGTCCCAACCCCAGCGTGGCAGCCAAAAGAAGTGAAAGGTTGGAGTACTTATTGTGTACCATTCTTAGTTGGGACAGTCTCCATTGCTCAACCATTTAAAACTCCATGGATGCTTCAATCCCTAGTGTAGCTTCAGCTCTTTCTAGAACAATATGATACTCCATAGGTTAACTCACCTATGCCTGAACATTTCTCTTGCATACTCAATATATCACCACAAATCTGATTCCATCCTGATCAAATAACAACGAGATAAAGACAAGAAAGAATAATTGGTGACAATGGAGATGGCAAAGGGAACTTTCTTCTCTGTTTCATATTACAGCCACAATCTGATAAAACAAAGGTACAGAGGCCTAAATAGCCAAAAGCCTTATGGGGCTGTATGCCAATACATGGAGAAACTTCCAAAGGAAATTGAAACTACTAAATTTAGTAGTACAAAAGATAGGAAAGAATCACATGCAACCAGAAAAACTACCAGTAAGCCAATTAACTAAAATGCATCTCAGTAATACTAAGAATTGACTTCATTTTGATATTTCCGATTTACATTGCATCCAAACGTTTCTCTTGAATACTCAACAAAATGGATGAAGCTCACACTTTTCTTGAGTTTCTTGTGGAGGACCCTGAGCTGCGATTAGTCCATGCTTCTTCAAGTTCAACTTCAATTCCTATGGACAAGATCCAGCCTGCAACATCTCTTTCCAAAGTTCTAATTCATCATAGCCTTTCTCAAAGAAGTTCTAGAATCTTTTTCTGAGTAGTAGTATCCAAGATAATGAGAGTTTTGGGACTCAGGAAATGTCTAGTTCTCTTACTCAAAAGAATGGAAGAACGTGTCAAGTCTATCAAGAAAAAGATTTTGGGCGTTGATACTTATGCTTCTTGTCAATTGTTATGAAGGCTTGTCCAGAGGAAGCAGCAATGACTCTAATGCAGAGATAAAAGTTGTATTGGGTTATGGAGAGGAGAAGAAAGCACTTCCAGAAAGGCTTACTGGAGGACACAAGGAACTAGAAGTTATGTCGCACATTGGCATGACAAACACTCTGGTAGATGCGTATGATTACGTAGAAAAGGAAACTTGTGTAGAACCTAGCTACAAAGAAAATTGTTGGAGAAAATTTTAGGTACTCTTTCTAGTGATAAAGACCCTGGTTATGGCGTCAAGTTTCAAGAAATGGGAGAATGGTTGAATGAAATATCACAGGGAGAGGAATACTTAATTGTCATTTATCAAAGATTTGATTTTGGGGTCTGGGTTGATTTGAAGAAGTATTTTCCATACGATGTCAATGGTAGCAAAATCTTTGTGTTCCATGCTTGTAGGTACTTGTAGCTGTCCTGATTATCAAAATGAGGAGGATGAATGGAATCCATTAGCATCAAAGTTGCACAAGACAAATGTACGTGCAAAAACAAAGGTAGATCGCTTCTGCATAAAAATGAGAAACTTTGCTTGCAAACTATTTCAATCTCCAGAGCTTGTTGTTTTGGCAGGAAAAATTAGCTTCTATGAAGAAAGAGATGATGCAAGTTTATGTGGATGGCTTCCCTCAGGTCAGAAAGCTAGATGGAAACTTTGTGCTGTAGAATTCGGGGAGGGAGAGCAGTAGCTCCATCAAAAGAGAAGAAATAATTGTCGGTTTTGATGAGGAGGCACTGGCACTGCTCGAGAGGCGAGCAGGACAAAACAAAAAACTCGAAGTTGTCTCAGTTCTTGGCATGGCGGGAATTGGTAAGACAACCATGGCTAAAAGACTGTACAACCATCTACTCATTGTTTATCACTTTCCTGTTCGTGCATGGGCATCTGTCTCTCTAATGTATCGGAAAGGTAATGTGTTGCAAAAACTCTTACTTCATTTGATCCATGATAAAGAATCCCTTTGTAACATGAGGGAGGAGGCAATGGGAGCAAAGTTATGCAAATGCCTGAAGGGCAAAAGATATTTAACTGACATCGATGATACATGGAATACGGAGGTCTGGAATGATCTGTATTACTTTCCAAATGACGAAACGGCAGTAAAATTTTGATGATAAGTCAAATAAAAAACGTGGCTGGAGTCTCAGAAATGGTAGTCCCACATACTATCTTATATTTCTTAGTCTAAATGAAAGCTGGGATCTATTTGAGCACAAAGTATTCCCTAATGGCAGCTGCCCTCAGGACTTAATGGAAATAGGAAAGAACATTGTAGCAAAATGCAAAGGGTTGCCTCTTGCAATTGTGGTTGTATCTGGATTGATTTCAAAGAAAGGAAAAACACGTGAATGGCAGTGGTATATTGCTCAAAACATTGGTTTGTACATTGATACTGATGCAAAGCAGTTCATGCATGTTTTGGGATTAAGTTACAAATACTTGCCTCAGACGTTGAATCACGCTTTCTTTACGTTGGAGCATTTCCAGAAGACTACGAAATCTCTGTGAGGAGATTGATTCGATTATGGATGGCTGAAGGCTTTATTCAGCAAACTAAGGAAAATTGGTTCGGAGGATGTTGTTGAGGATTGTTCAATGAGTCTTATTGACAGAAGTCTAGTGATGGTTGACAAGAGAAGGTCAAAATGGTCGAATTAAGACATGCTCGAAAACAATTTCTTGCTTCCAAGGTATGGTCGTGAATCATATGCATCTTGCTCACCTTTTTTTTTTACACCGGTCTTTTAAACTAATTTGACAGCAGTGATACTTTTCTTTAGCTCACACCCAATCAGACTGTAAGGACTTCCATTGTTGTCATTTTGATTATGTTCCTATAAGGAGCATCACGTCATAGACCACTTTCCCGTGGAAATACTTCAACTATTTCGTTTGAAGTATTCGGCAATTCATATTGACACCATGGAAAGCCTACCAGCAACAATATGCAAACTTTGGAACCTTGAAACGCTCATAGTTGAGGTAGATACCAGATAGCATCTGGTTGATTTTTAAGCTGAGGCACATCCATTTGTCGCATGAGTTGGACTTTGAAACCACATGGTCCAATTTTGCTAGTTTTGATTTGCCAATGACCCTGTACTTCATAATTTGCAGACAATCTCCAGCTATCTACTTCAGGTTTTCTCCAAGATCTGTTATCAAGAATTTCTAATGTCAGAAGTCTGGGATTTCGCATCACTTTGTCAAACAGTGAGGACCCTATTTTCTTTGCTTGATCTCGCAAAATTATAGATGCTTGAAACACTGAAGTTTGAATATCAAAATTTTTGGTATGGTGCCTGTAAGCATTTGCCCTCCTGATAAGTTCCCATCAAGGTTGAAAAAGTTGACTCTCATTGGCAGTCATGTAAATTGGGAAGAAATGTCCATCATTGGTTTGCTACCTAACTTGGAGAGTCTCAAAGCAAACTAGATTTCTTCAGTGAACAAAGTGGGAAACGTGTGAAGGTGGTTTTCTGCGTCTCAAGTTCTTGAATTTCACATATGAATCTTCAGAAACGGATTGCCTCTGTTGATAACTTCCCATGCCTTGAAACATTAGTACTAAATGGATGTCTGGATCTTGCTGAAGTACCATCTGCAATTGGATATTTGCACATTGCAAGTCATTGAGGTATATCGGTCATCAAAATCTGCTCTTGCCTCAGCACTGCAGACAGAGGAATCACAGAGAAGTTTGGGTAATGATGAGTTGAATGTCCTCATCTACCTCCAGTTTCAACCAATGTTGTTGTTAAAGTCGGATCTCATAGTAACTCGGCTATGCTAGTTGAATCAATTTAACCTTTCTAGAAGTTCCAGTGACATTAGCACAATGTAATAATTATTTTATATTTTATAAGTTTTCAAAAATATTAAAATTAAATTATTAGTTATATTTTGACAAAATATACAAAGTATTTCAAAAATATAAGGCTTATTACCAAATATAAACCTAAAAATTATAAAAATCTGAATTCATATCTAAAATATATTCATTTTCCAAAACTACTTTAAAAACTAAATTAAAACAAGTTATATGCCCCTAGAGATTTTTCTATTTACGAATATGGCTTTCTAATGTAAGTTGGAACCGATGATGATAAATTGATAAGATAACAACAATAAAAACTTCTTATTTCAGAAATTATTTGGGAAATGTGAGTGATTTTAGCGTTTACACTAAGTTGGTCATGTTTTCTCATTCCTTTAAATAAATGAAAGTTTTACAATTTAAGAAAACTTAAATCATGTTAAAAAAAAAAAGAAAGAAAGAAAGAAAGAAAATTTTGAGAATAGGGTCAGACAGTCAAATCAGGTCACTAGTTTTACTTGATTTTGATGGTTTTAATTAGTTTTTGACTAAAATTATTTTATACTACTGATCAACCCAAAAGGAAGTCAGTTCATCGTTGCCCAATCCGACCGGACCAGTCCAGTCCGGGCCTAACAGCACTGGTTTCAACTTTCAAGAGTATGCTTCTCTCTGATGTAGCGAGCTGAACCATCATACAGCCAAAGAGTATGTCTTCCACACTACATCTTGTACTATTATGATTGCAGTAATTCAGCTAGATTTGTGAATTACAGGAACGAAGATTCAGCTGCGTGGCCATTACTTGGTTGGAGTGAACATCCAACTGATCCCTTTTGGCATTTGAGATGCTGAAGATAGATCTGAGTCCCTCGTGAAGCTCAAATTAAGTACTCTGCCAAGTTACAAAGGTCCTGAATGGAGTTAGAATAGCCTGGTAGCTCTCCTATGCTTTGAGATTTGATGATCAACAAGAAATTCTGGACCTCTGCTTGTTGATTTTGCTTTATGCTTATTTTTGCTCTTTTTTTATTCAATGTGATATGAAAATTCTTCTTCCTTTCCTCAAACCTGATTGGGTAAATTAATTGTTTGATAGTAATCCAAGCATCACTAGGTAATGACGTTAAATCACCGAAGCATACCAAAAATGTCAGGAAACGGGGCAGATACTGTTGGCCTAGGTGCAATTAGTGCGGTTATCGTATTTCTTCCATAATTTAGGACACATTCACATAACTTTGTTATATTTCATGATTTGGTACATACATAAATTTTGCTGTATGACTTTTGTTGTCCGTCAAGATGTACAACAAAGTTACATGAATGTACACCACATTACGAAAAGAGCACAACCACAATACGAACTACACCTAAAGCTCCCTACATCTGTCCCAGACTCCCAGACCCAAAAATATCATTGCGTTCAGCTCAGCAGATGTTCATGCATTCAGTTACAAGACTTCTGTAAAAACCATGGAAAGACCTTTGACATATTCAATTGGGCATATCCCCTGCAATCTTCTTGCAGCAGGAAGATGAACAACGTAATTAATGAACTGAAGCGTCTGCTAGAGAGCATTATTAAGTTGAGGAATGAGGATTAAAAAGCTCATATTCAACTCTTAACATTTAATCCCTGTACATTAGCAAATTGATACAAAATTATGAATTCAGAAGAAATAATTATGACTTCGCATTACAAAAGAGAAGATAGCTCATCAAAGTTTCAAATTTAGATCCGGTGTTGATGAGTCTGTACTAGGCGGTGGTGCCACTGCAACAAAATCGATGCTCGAACTTTGACCAGAATTAAACGCCAGAGTGCTGCCAACTCCTTCAACTTGTCGGAAACTACCAGGCCAGTACATTTCTACTTCATCATCCTCCATATACACTGGCATACCAAAATAACCTTGTTCAAATCTTGCTCCACCTCTTACAGCATGGAAAGGCCTATCTGATGGCATAATTGGTTGGTGGACTGAAGCATGAGCTTCAATGCCTAAAGACCGAAATGCAGATCCATGAAGGGGAAGAGATGCCAAGCTGGCATAGCGATCTGATAACATATTCATCCGCATGGCCCTCTTTGCCAGTGTCCTCTCCCTCTTGTGTGCATTTTGATGACCGCCTAATGCCTGCGAGCTATAGAACTTGCGCCTACAATAGTTACAGGAGAATACCCTGGACACCCCAGGAGTTGGAGGATGGGGAAATACTTCACCGTTATTCTCACCAGCACCCTTTGACTCAGTATCACTGCTATTGAAGCCAAGAGTCAAGTCAAGAGTAACTGGCGTTGGATCTCTTTCTAGATCAATTGAACGTATGAGAGACAGTGAAGAAGTAATGCTTTCCTTTGAAGGACCAGGAGAGACTTCTTGGGTGGATATGTTGGAGGCAACTTGACTGCTCACCTCAGAATCCTCTTCAGATTCGAGGTTAATAGCTGGCGCCTTCATTTTGGGGTAGAGCGCTGAAGTGCAAAGGAGTCCCTTGACTAGTAATACCACCTGACAATTAGTGGTTCTTGTTTATGAACCTGAAAGTATAGCGCCATGGTTATTCCAAAAAGCATGTCCAAAGAAGCATACACATATGTGCACTAACAGAAATATAGTGGAGGAGCAAGGAAGACCATCTCTAACTTATTTGGAAACACATATGGTGGTAGAGGTAAAAGCAGTTGTACTGATTAAGGAGATGAAATTCCTGGACACAACAGCATCATTAACCCCAAAGAAATTGCTAAGAAGGTGCACCTGAGGAGTACAGTTAATTCATAATTTTCAGATTGCAAAGCATTGAGAATTTAGTAGCTTGTTAAAAGAGTACAATCACATTAAACCTCCTGACAGGCTGTAAGCTTCATTGCTACCTTTCTTATCCATTTCTATGGGTCGAAAGAACTACTACTACTAAGGATTTTGAAGCAAAAGTAGATTGCACAAATGGTCATTCCTCGTGTTATCATTCAGGTTTAAATAGGCTACACCAGGCGCAGTTCCCTAATTTAGACTTCCTGCATAACACAAGGAGGTTAGATAGTACGTCTGCCAAAAGCTAGCTAGTACCTGCCCATGACAAGCCGCCCAACACCCCCCCCAAAAAAAAAAAAAAAAAAAATCAAGGTGACTCTTTCGAACAAAATGATATGTTTATTAGAAAATTAAAAAAAACAAAAATTAAAAAAATCAGAGGCAGCTAAGTTCCATCAGACAAAACACTAAGTCAAGTGACTAAATTGCTTGATGGTACCATCCTATTTCCTTTGGGCAACTAGACAAGCATAACCGGGTAGGACACAAACAATTCTCAATTGAAAGACCACAAAGAATGTAAATCAGTAGGCACACATCATCTGCAACCATCACAGTCACAGTTAACTCCTAAAGGAAAAGCAGGAATAGAGGGCAATTACAGATACTCATTACTTCAGCTATGAAAACAGCAGGTGCATCTAAATGTCATTTAAAACCCAAACACATCTTCATGGTGGGAACTCCAATATATTCTGAACATATACACTTGCACTCTTTAATGAAAAACTTCTGGAAATTGGATTCTCTTAAGGAACATCAACTGGAAAGCCACTTGTCCCCTACCTCACATAATAGTTACCAAAAGAATGTATATGCTACTTACACTTCTCATCTTTAAGTACTATAAAGTCAGTAGTTCTTCGAATGATCATAGAACATGTAGCTACTTCATTAGAAAAGCTAACGAAAAATTTTCCTTGGTGTTTCTCATAAGATGGCTAAACAAGTTTCCACAAGAAGAAGCAAGAAACGACAATGTCGGTCTTTTTTTTTTTTTTTTTTTTTTTTTGGGGTCTATGTTTTCTATGGCAGCTGCTGCACCATGGTATGTGATGTAGATATGAACCTGTCCTACGAAATCCTCAACTTAAACAAGATGATACAGCAGTTTACATGATCAGATTACACATAAAACAGTTCTGATCAATGCCTAAGCTCTCTCTTTTAGTAACTGTTTACTTCTCACCTATACATTTTAAAGAAGTTAAGACCTTCGAAATAGATTTCTAAACCTAATGTCAATTAATATAAACAGATGAACATCATTGGATGGTAACCAATGCAATTCAAGATCAATAAAGAAACTGCCATATGGATATCAACGTTTTTTGATGCCAAAGTTCCTATCTATTAATTTTATGGAACAAGGCCATCACCTCGATGCTGCAGGCAAAACACAGCCAGCAGTATCCAAGACTTTCTACTATCATTCTTGCTTATCTTCTTTAGCATGGACTTTTAATGTTCTAGAAAATATACATGGTCAGTCACTCTGGTTCTTAGATGCAAGTTACTTGCAAATTATTTGCCACTGAGTTAATAAAGACATCTTCCGTTGAGTTAGAGTGTAACAAACTGTAGTCAATAGAACAGCACAGCACTACATTCAAACCGCACAATGGAAGAAATGGAATTTTTAGTATCACAAAACTAAAATAAGTAAGATTAATTCCATATATTGAGTCCTGTAAACCGTGGATTTAAAATGAAGCTTATACCTGAATGACCACGTCAAAGCCAAATAGTAAGCCAGCATATGTAGCAGCGTCTCTCTAGAACCTATGTACCTGATTTCAAAATCATGATGAAATTCTCAAATCAGCACTAGGTTCCTTAAAAATGATAAAAGGCTAAGAAGTGATAATTTGTTTGGATTTATTGAAGCATAAGTGAATGAAGCTGCAGTATGGTATGTCCTGGCTTCCCACATTCAAAATCCTTTCTTTTTTCTATTATAAAATTCCCTAATAACAAAGAAGATAGGTAATCGAATTAACATACATCAACAAAATGAAGAAGAGAGACAATAATTAAAAAAAGAATTCCAAAGGATTTCCATCTTTATCCGTAGTTAAGACAAACCTATTCAAATATCATGGGTTTTAAGAATCAAACAATCCATTTCAATCATGTAGTTGCCAAAACCAGGTGCAAGAAAGAAAAGTATGTATATCTCTTGCTCCTCTTCTCATTTTCATACCAAAACATTCATAAATTGATTAAACTTCCTTTGTGGTACCAAGTATCCATGTGGATTTTGAGTACATTTTCAGCACAATTACTTATTCAGTAATGATTAGTCGACACTACAATCACTAAGTCATGTTCAAGGTCCATATGAAAACTCTTAAATCATCAGCTGAGAAATACAGTCAAGAGGAACTCAATTATCATGGTATAACCACCCTCAGATGACACACAATAAAGAGGAGAAAAACAGAAAAATAAAAACAGATAGAAAGAATTGTTTCAACAAACCAAAATGGACTGGCCACGTGGTATATTTTTGAAAGCCAAAAACTGTTTTGCCTTAGCTCACACTTTACCATCTAAACTTTGATGGACGCTACCTAACATCTCAGGACTGTTATACACCCAAAGCTTTCTTCCGTATAGCTAATCTAACGTTTTTTCCATCAGAAAGAAGTTTATTTAAGACTCAGAAGAACATATGTACCCACTGAATAGTAGGTTAAAACCTCCATGTCATTTAACTCTAAATAACATTGGTCTGTCTAATTCTCATGCCATTCTTAAGTCTAGTAATTCAGTTTGGAAATATTTTCCAAAGTAGTAACTTGAATGTTCGCAGCCTTTGCAATTCTGGATAAGCTCTATATTCTGATTACAATGTAAAAGAAGAAAATGAAAATTTTGATTGAAAAACAATGGGACAAGCACGTAAATCAAAAATTTGACTTGCAAGTCCATCTATGCTAGTTGTTTTCGGTATCAAAAAGGAAAAATGGCAACTAGCATAGATCCTCCATTGACCCAGAACTAATAAACTACAGTGACATACAAAGGAACTGGTGAACTATTTCTAGAACACAACCTTATGCCAATAGCTATGAGCGACAAAGAAGTAAACCAAACAGTAGTATTATGGTTCTACCCTCCAACAGAAGAGACAAAAAGTATCCAGAAACACCAATAAGCAGCATGTGACCTAATATAAACACCAGGAAAGCCTGCCTAAGCAAAGAGCCTCAGATCTAATATATCACTCAGCAAATATGTTTCTCGTATTTTAAAATTTTGAAAATATTAATTTTCTTCAAGGCACATGGAAGAAAAGACTCTAACCCTTCAATAATTAGGCGCCACAGCAAAGGATATTCTATGACTACTACAAATAAACATCCTCATCAGAGTTGGAGTTTAGCCAAACAACATAAACAGAGAAAACACAAGGTTGGATAGAACATCATTTACTAGAACATCATATAAGTTATATAGAACATCTTCAGGCCATATGTCAAGAAAAATATTTAAATCATCAAACTGGAACATGTCAAGAAAAAAGTGATAAAAGCCAAATCCCGTTAATACAGTTTTGTTTTATGAAGAAACAAAATTCAAGATAATCAAACGTCCACAAAAACCGGCCAAAGATTTCAACAGCCACACGAAAAAGAAAAAAGCTAGATCATATATCACTAATCATCCACCAAAAAAGTAAGCATGCTCACATCCAAAATCTAGCCTGCAGGATAAAAAAGGAAGTAAGACACTGCATACCTCAAGATTTCGCCAAAAGCAGCAGGCTTAAGCTACTCTGATGACAAGACAGGCAGAAAGATTTCAAGCCCTGTAGTTTTTACCAAATATGATGAGAACAAGAGAAGAAGAAGAAAAGATAACAAACACAGCAGTAGCTGGGGATAAGATTATGAATGAGAGAGAAAAAGAGAGAGAAAGAAGGAGAGAGAAGGTGGTGGGACGTCAGATAAGTCAGAAAAAAAGCAGAAAACAGACTTGACACTATTTTTGTTAGTTCTTTCTTTAACTACTATAGTACTGCCACTGATGCAGTCGCACACTACGAGACAGAGAGAGAAAAAGGCAAAGGACACATATAGTGTAAGTCCCACAAAAACAGATGCTAGGGGCCAACTTGGCACCGATAGAGTTTAAAGCTCTCCTTGACTGTAGCTTATGAGATCAAATCTCATTATCTACGTTTCGGTCAGGTTATTCTAGAAATTTTATCAGTGGGTGTGTAGGTGGTTTAGTCCTCACTGGATTCTCAATTGATTTCTTTGGATCCATCCCTCCCATAGTATAGATTAGATTAGATTAGAGTAGAATTTATCGTGTAAAAAAAAAAAAATAGATGCTAGGCCACTACTAGAACTATAAATGGCGTCTGTTTATGTACTCTGTAGTGCTTTTCCTCCCATTGATCGTCTTCCATACTCGGAAAAGGCAAAAGGAAAATCAAAAAGAAAAAAATCTCAAAAGTTGTCTTTAGATTCTGTTCAGAGTTTTTCTTCCAAGTTGCTCTTTCTAGCAACTTGACTGGAAGCCCATAACAATTCCCATGCCCGCCTCCATTCCACCTTGCCTTTTTACATGAGTTGACATGCACATCAATTCTTCTTTCTAGCATACAGAAATGGGCTCCGATCTTGAAAATTTTTAGTTCCAAGTACAAGGCATAATATTTATCCGTGAATGTAAGTACTGTACTATGTATATCATTTAAGTCAATGAATGTAAGTACTGTACTACATATCCATATAAATGAAGGGTATTTTCCATTCATAAATAGTAGAAGACGGGTAACTGTCCATTTAATACTCCTTAAAATAGGGCTCCAAATTTTAATTTTTGTAAAATACTATGTATATGTTAGAGAAGTCCATAATTATAAGTGTATACATTTACATGATGATTTTAATGAAATGACGAGTGTACTTACTAAGAACGTAATATTTGGATAGTAGATTATTTGGGATAATTTTATGAAAAAAAATATTATAACACTTTTTTGATATAATATATATAAAATAAAAAAGTGATTAAAAATTATGTCGATAATGTTAAGTAGAAAATAAAATCAATCCAAACAATAAATGCAAAGAATATATTGTCGTTTCGTGCTATTGTAATGATGATAATTGTGGAGAATTTCATCCTTACTAAAGTATAAACATGCCACATTTGCACCGTCGAGTCATGCCCTTGGGCTACCAGACAATGGACATGGTCCACAGCCACTAACTGTAATATGCTGGCCCCTCGGAAAAGCAGTGTCGAATCTATCACAAGATTTAGTCCCCAGTTTAACTAAACTAAGTGATGAAAGAAGAGCTGATCCCAGGTGGCTGTCCAATTAAATATTCAATGATTTGTAGTTTTCAAGCTTTAAAGTTGACAAATTGTTGCAAGAAAAGAAAATTTGGTTGATGGCTAGTCGTTTGGTGGTAAAAGACAGTTTACATTAATTATTTAAGGTAGTTCAATAAATAGAAATTCTAGTCTCTAGGGTTATTGGGGTCGTTCCCTACCATTTATCTGAGGCCTGAAAGACAGTACTTGGAGGTTTTATTCATTAAACAAGAAAATGCTACTAATACATTTTTTTTTTATTTAGTTCATTGATAGTGAGGATTTATGTTAAGGTTTGAATCTAAAAATGGGTGAAGAAATCTAGGATAAGAGTCTAGCACCCGAACTGGAAGAATCTATGAGTTTATTAATGTTTAACTTTCTAGTTATATTCAAAACTAATGGAGTACAGGCCAAAGAAATTGTAATCCGTGTAGAGCTTGAGTTGCACATCCACACTCATTTCTTGAATGGTCAATTATTTATTGATTCAATGAATGGTTGATTGAATCTGCATTTATATTTAAGAATGTACTAGCATGTGTTTTATGAACATATACTAAGTATAAAAGAATTTGCAATTGTTAACAATCTTGGTCCTAAACTAATTTGTGATAGAAGTGGATGTATTTGTGTCAAGTGGTAATTAAGTATAAAGATGTCAGGAACGTGAGTAATATATGTTAGACTGCCTTTACGTGAAGCTAAGATAAAACAACTTAGACAGATCATTTATTAATATTGTATGTGAGCTAGAGAAAATTCATTTAACCAGCTAATTGAATCTAAACAACATTAAAAAAATTGTATACCTTATAAAAATCATCAATGATAAAGCTGAAATAAACAAGATGGAGAAATTTTTGTTTTCTTTTTTGTTTATCATTCTAATATGAATTAGACAACTTCGTACATACAAATACTAATGTACATGTCAAAAGCAATATAGGAAAGGTTAGGATAAGATAATTTGGACTAATATCATAACCAAATTTACTCAAACGATATTGCACCAAATCGATTACTACGTAGTTTCAAATTTCTTTGAAGGAATAATGGCTATTTTAAGAGGTAAAAATGGTTCATAATAGTTTTATGTACTCTTAAATTTATGATGCTTATAAATCGCGTTGAACGATTTCTAATAATCTCATAAATAATATTTGTTGATTTGCTCTACCATGCTTTACTACCAGAAAAAATTATTCTCAAGCCCTAAGATAACTCATAGAATTTAGAATAAAGTGCAGAGTGTTGTTTCCAATTTTTGAGGAAGTAAAACAACTTTCAAGAACAACAAGAGAAAGTACCAATTTAAGAAAAACGTATTGAAGACTTTATCTATGTATCAGGCACATTGCCATAAGGTAATATGTTCACACAATAATCAAAGCGGTAGTCCCAATTAGAGCCGACAGCTTCATGTTCGCGAACAATACAAAGGGAGCCACCTTCAAGACCCAAGGCACAAGCCCATTGGCTCACCACTTAAATTTTTTGATTCTTTCTCTTTCATTTGCAATTTCTTTTTCGTGAAGACAGTGCACTAAGTTAAAAGTAATGACAAGAATATACATGAGAAGATTATTTTAGCCATAAGACTGACCAAATCAGATTTGGAGAAGATCTTTTCATGACTTCTGTTTTTGTTTCCTAGCTTTTCTTTATTGTCCAATTGCACATTTTATATTAATTCTCTGGCTTCCATTATTGTAGGTTACTTTGTTACATCGAAATTGATAAACTAACTAGTGGGAGGAATGTTCATCTGCTTCGAGCCCCTAACCTCTATTAAATATACGTTTATGTTCACTAAAAATTTTGACCCCTTCTTTGTTTGAATTTATAAAATATTCCGTACTAAGTTCTTTGTTTATTTAGTTTCTTAAGCCATGCATTTGGTCGTACTTTTCTAAGTGCATGTGCATACGAAAGAGTAAGTATTTGATTCTTTAAATGTCTACTTTTTTAATGTTTTAGACTGGTACTGTGAATCGGAAATAAGAGCTTGAGATGCACATTTGAATTGTAAATGCCCTTCGTGATCTCTAATTTTTCCGAGGCTGTAAGATAGAGCTAAAGGTATAAAAGGAAGTTTATGTACCTGCTTGTGGAGAGGAGGAGAAATAAGTGGCTCAATACCTACGTTTAATAGTGTCAATCAATTTCTTTCTTTTCATCCATAATATTATGCTTTGGAAACTTAACCATGAATTTTTTTTCCTTCATGTTTAACATAAATTCACGTCATGAAGTTGTGATTCTTTGAGTATCTGCTTGTCTAATATTCTAGATTGGCATTCTAAATTGAACAGTTTTCCAAGTTTGTAATAGTAGATAAAGCTGAAGATGTAAAAGGAAGTCATTGTAATTGTACCTAGTGATATTCCTACTTGTGAAGAGAAGAAGAAATAAATGCCTGAAAACCTATTTTATAAGAGTATTAATCAATATCCTTCTATTTCATCAATAATATTATAATCTTGGGTAACTTAATCATGAATTTCTGAATCTTTAACATAATTTTTATGTCATGAACTTGTCAATGTTCAACCTAACTTTATGTCTAATAATGGTGAGCACTAGAGATTTTCACTTTGAATATGGACCAGTGGATTCGCTTAGCCATTATGAAGGTATACAGTGCAAATGCCTGTGGATTACTTACTCAACTAACAAGGTACTTAATCTTTTGGGATAATTTCATAAACCTCCCTTGAGTTTATTATAATTTTACTAAGCCTCAAGAAGCTTCCTTGAGGTTTAAAAATTATACCTACCTTCTCTCATTTGACACTTTTGGTAACCAAACCTTAAACGTGGTCAAAAATTCAAATGAGCACCCTAAAATGCCCTTAGTTTACAAAGTTTATATTACTTTCCAAAAAAATTGCAAAACACATAGCAAAAACACGAAGAAAAAGTATCAAGTTTTCAATACGTGTATCTATTATTTAATAAGCAATTATTACAATAGGTTTGTCATTATCATAGGCTACTTTACATAGTGCTTTACTTGAGTTACATATTCTTTTTAACTTAGGCAAGAAAGTATTGTCATAATTTTTTTAGAATTTGAATAATTTTATTTTTTTGGAACTATCACAGTTTAGTAATAGTTCTAAATAGTTTCTTTTTAAGTATTGTCATAATTCTTTTTTAGTTTCGATACAAAGAAAAAAAAGATCAACAAAAAAAAAAGTTTGGGTCACATTCAAAGTTGTCAAAATAAGGAACCCCAATTCAACAATTGTTAATGATAGTGACTTAAGTCAACATTTATAATTTATAGTTTCGTAGTTTACTTGTAAAGTATAAAAAAGAGGAATAAGAAGAGAAAATGAATAGAAAAAAATTATAAATCCCATTCTTTCTATATGCATATCCAACAAGAGAGTTTTATTAAAATGGTGATAGGGTGCATTTTAGTTGTTAATTTTGTTAATATTTCCTAATTGTTCGGGTTAAATATTGCACTACTTGGTGGATTCTACTTAGTTTTTGTGTTTGGTGTTAACTGCAGGAATTGGTAACAAAAAGGGCTGAGAAACAGTTTCCCATAAGACTTCCTGACAGTTAGTTGGGGGCGCGTCTAAATTCTGTCTTCGCGTTCGGATTGTCAGGATTCTACGCGTGTGGGAAGTTTCCAAAAAGTGATAAAATCCAATTCCGCGTACCAGACAGATTCTTTTCCTGTTGCTAATTAGTAGTTAGTTAGTATTAGAAAACTTTCTTAATTTTTATTATTATTAAAATATCTTTTAGATTAGGAAATTGTTAGTTTGATTCGTATTAGCACTTTCTTATTTAATTAGTACTTGGTAGGTTTTCTGGGCGGCAGTTTAAAGGAGTTTTCCTCGTTGCTCTTGATGATGTCTTCTTTTCTACCTATAAGATAAAAAGAGATGGAGAGGTACTGTAGCATGCTCAAATATTGACAAGTGGCATTTTAACTGGTTGACAAGTGTTTTGCCAATTGGTTGACACTTGGCATTTCTCCCATTTTTGACTTCAGCAGAGAGAGTTTCTCTCATACGTTAGGGCTATTCTATGGGCTCAAGTCACCACACTCATCTCTTTTGGAAATGGCCTCACACCACTTAATATTAATGGGCTCCATAATTTTTTCGTACTTAGGCTGTTGTGCTATTTGGCCCATTTGCTAGGTGATCATCGGGTCAGTCTTCAGTCAAGAAACATTCGACAGAAGAGCTATAGAGCGGTGATCATTTTTCCACTGACAATTCCACAAAACCTTCTCTTCCTCTTTCCTCTTTTGACTGATCTCTCTACCCAATTTCTTTCACTCCTTGCTCTACAAATGATTTCATCACATGCTGATGGTACTTGCAGTCAGGAAACCCATGAATTTCTGCATAGATTAGGTATTTGGTTTCTGTCTGGAATGCAGGTCTTTTGCCCACAAAATTTCCCCCACCGTTTGATTTTCTCTTCCGTACTAGATTTGGTTTTGCACCCATCCCGTTTCTCTACTTTGCCACTATTTCGGATTAGATTTCTAGGAATTGATATGATGTATAGCTTTTTAGTAGTCTTTCGTTTGTTTGCCTGAGAGAGGAAGAACAGAGAGTCACTGTTCGTATAGTCCTTATTGCTTGGGTTAAAAGGTTTCTCCCATTTTTTTACAAAGCAGTTTGCTTTCCTGGCTATAGCTGCGTTTCTTTGGTAAGAAAATTTGCTTACTTTTTTCTATTTGATTCTTTTGCACATGAAATTGGGAGTACGCAAGAAGCCAATATGCAGATAGAGCATTATTAACGTTTTTTTCCCCCCTTTTAAAATTGAAGGTTTCACTCGAAGATAAGGAGCTTCGAACAGTGATTTTCCCCATCTGCAGGTTTCTTTCTCTTCTTCTTTTAGTATTTAGTCATGTAGTCATGCATGTTAGCCATATGTTAGCCATATATGCAAAATAGTTTTTTCCCTCAGCTTTTCTTAATTTCTTATTATCCTTTGAGATCCTCTGAGCAAATTTGATGGAATCGTAGGATCTTTAGCATATCACAACTGTTTCTGGATAAGTGGGTTCCTGTAACAAATGTTAATCGTTTATGTTGGAGAGCAATTTACGTTGTGAAAAGCAATATTTATATCATTTTTTCCCCTTTTGAGTTGAGGTTTCTTCCCATTAAGCTATTTTTATGATTGCAATGCATTATACCTTACAGACATGATTAAATTTAGGGGGGGTTTTTCCCCTTTTCCTTTTCTTAGGAGAAGATGGATTTAACAGTTGTAATAAATCGCTACTTATCTATGCATTTTTCCATCCTTTAGGAGTTAAAACATAGCACAGTAGAGCCAAGGTTCACTAATGTCACAGCGAACTTGGTTGTCATTTTCTTTTTTCTTTGTTTACAAAAGTCAATTTGGATATTTCCAGAAATAATATGAATCATATGTCGCAATCTTCAAGATAAAATATGGGAATTTCATCAGCTTTGTATTGTTCATTTGGGTTCAATCATTTAGCTTGGTACTCAGCTGATTGCAGTTTGCTCATAAACCGCTTCTTATACTCCTGTATTATTGTTCAATGTTAATTTTCTGTGCCATGGTGAAGTCATATGAACATTGCTTGCTGCTTTAGCATATAGTAGTACATTTTCTAGTTTATAAAAAATATAAATTGTTCATGGCCTTTATGAAAGTTCCTTTGATTCGTTTTGAATTTCATAAAATATCAACTAGTTTAACAACTTAAATTTCTGAAGTAGCTTTCTTCTATGCTTCCACATGAGTTTAACTGTCTATGAGCCCTACAATGAAAGTTTATTTACACTGTGATCCCAGTTGTCTTTTTAATCATGTCAAATAAAAGTCGTCGGGATAATACTATCTACACCTTTTTGCCAAGGAAAATAACGGAAGAAAAGAAAAAAGAAACCAGCATTGCCAAGCACTTTATCTTAGGCTTTTGGAAAGAGAATTCTTTCACTAAGTACATAGCATGACAGTGATATTGAGTTCTAGCAAATTCTCAAAAATGTTCCTGGTTTATCTCTCCGCTCATAAAAAATGTAGTGAAATACTATTCAGAAAGATAAAAAGGATCTCTAATAATTACTCTATTGCCTTTGAACATATACTTTTGGTTCCGTTTGTAGAAGAATTTTCTGTAAAAGTCAGAGATTTATCTAACTTTTTCTTTATTTCTTCTTATACATTTCTGACTCTATAAAAAATATAGGCCTCATGAAAGGAAATCTAAAAAATATGTATATATAAAGCCAGAACAATTAGCAACATTATGTAAATATTATTTTGTACTTTGTTTATTGGTGCTTATATCTTTTGATCAGATATCCAAGTATAGGTAAGGAAATTTTTTTCTTACAAACAAGAATAAAAGCAAGCAGAAAATGATACCTTCTGTTTTCTTTATTCCCCTTTGTGAAATTTTCTTACACTTGTGAAAAAGGTCTGTACCATGAATGAGGAATTGTTAGAATTGTTTTCCAACCTCTTTCCTGTAGCTTGATAATCCATGTATATGAACAAGAATGTATAAATGTGCCACTTAGACAAGATATGCATTTAATTATGTTTACTTTTATACATGTGCACTTCTGTAAAAAAGATAAAGGTATACAAATATTTTTTTTAAAGAGAGAAAAAGATGATTGAAGGATTTGCTGTAGTTTCAGCCATGCATAGATAGACGCTGTTGATATTTGCCTTTCTAAATTCTCTAACATTTTTATTCCATTTCCGTGTTACTATGGATGTTTTCTCTCTGACACATACATTTCACTGTTTTCCATTGTTTCCATAATTTCCATGCTTAATCTTTTGAATCTGTTTCCTCCCTTATTTTCTTCTTTTTATGCTTTCCCATTTTTCCGATTGTTTCTCTGTGTAGATGTTGCTTTTTTCACTTTAAATCTACCTTCAAGACCTATGTTTTAAGTGCATGAAATTTTCTTTGACTGTGATGATAGACAACATGATGGTCTCATTGATATAAGCTGCAATCTTTTTTCTCGACAAAATTCATGTTATACCTTTGCTATAGCAATACGACTAGAAAGTTTGATTTTGTCCACACAAAAAAAAAAACACCTCTTTTAATAAATAGATTTGATCCTGTGAAAAAACATATCAGTTCAAACAGAGATCTTCCATTTTTTAACCAACCAGCGTTTTTTCACTGGTTTTGGCTGATTTTAACATCTGCACATAAATAGTTGTAAAATCTGTTAAGAATGGCTCAGCATCAATTCAATTGATATTTCACTCCTTTTAGTACATAACTAGCAGCTTCTGTTTTTTCCTTTGACATTAGTGATGTAGCAACAATAAAAATTAGTTGCCTTATGTAGTAAGTTTTCTACAGTT
Organism: Gardenia jasminoides; assembly: GCA_013103745.1. Classification (NCBI taxonomy): domain Eukaryota; kingdom Viridiplantae; phylum Streptophyta; class Magnoliopsida; order Gentianales; family Rubiaceae; genus Gardenia; species Gardenia jasminoides. The sequence goes on from CM023105.1 coordinate 29,494,767, forward strand.
TTTTATCAGTAAGAACTAAAACTATCTTATAAAAAAATTATTAGGAATTCAACTTTATGAAGATCCATTGTTGCCTTAGAAATCATAGTTTCGATATTCGACTATGTCATTCAATTGAAAATGTGCTGTTATTTAGCAATTGCTTCCTTTTCATTTGTTTTTTCCCTGTTCTTTCTCTATAATAATTCTCTTCTTCCTCTTCCCAATGGCTTTTAGATGCAAGTTGTCTGCCTCTTTTTCGCATTCAAGGAGCCCTATTGTTGTCGAAACGCTTGCTGCTTTTAAGAGATAACATTTCGTGCCTTCAGGTTCGTCTGTTGCAAACTTTTAAACATCTTGCGCACTTGGTTATGTTTATCTACTTTTATTCTTTCACTTTAATGCAATGCTTTACTTTTATCTTTCGTTGATTTTAAGGACATGTTGTATTATCCAATGAAGAACATAATTGATGCAATGAGTTTTTTCCTAGAAAAATTGTGGTGCAATCTCTATAATGGTTTCTGCTTTATGTAGACGAACATAATTTGTTGCCTTGACATGCATGATGTGCTTAATGCCTTCTTCTGTATCAAGGATAAGATCCTTAATATGATGAGCATACAACTCGCTAATATAGAAAGCTTTACATGATCGTTCTTTACCTTTGTCATTGATTTTATGCTCAGACAAATATCTAATAGACCTCCTAATTTTGGGCTTCTATTTGATGTATGCTAGATCATGAGCAGAAACGATTATAGAATAGGTGCTTCTATCAGATGGAAAACGAAACAAATGAGTAGAACAACACAACCTCATAGTCACGGGAATTTGAATGCTGATATTCCATCTCCTTCGACTCCTGTGAATTTGACCTGTATGCAACCACCTATGGTTACATCTTTTGCATTCACAGGAGCACAGTCTTCCAAATTCAAAGCATATTCAGCACAAAAAAATTCCCCTTTAGAGCCCAGAGCATCTGGCAGAAACAAATCTCTGCACACAGAATCTTTAGCTTCTGTGACAGCTGAGAATATTAGATCTCCAAGTGTGTCTTTTATGACTCAACCTGTTATTCCACGCTCTTTCCTTGCTGTAAATCTTAGTAGTTCGCAAGCTTCTACGCTCGAGCTATTTCATCTTATAGAGAGCCAATCTATTAGTGGCAATCATTACCAAAAAGTAAGAGCTCTGGAATTACAGAGTCAGAGATCTCGAGAAGAACATTTGACTAAATGTATCAGATCTCAGAATTTAGAGACTCCTCTAGATGTCTCTAAATCTATTCAGCCAAGTCTGGCACAGTTTGCCACTAAACTTTCTCTCACAAATCACAGCTCTAATAGGAGGCTTTTATATGTACGTCCTCCAATCAATTCTTTAGTAAACAAATCTTCTACTTCTGGAGAATGCAGGAAAGATAGAGCTCTTAGATTAAAAGCAAAGAGGTCTAAGTCAAATCAATCACTTCAGCCACAACTTTTGCAACCTCAAAATGTTGAGGCTAATAGAAATGAGATTGCCCAGCAAAATGTTGTGCCTTTTGAAAGTTGCAATGAGGCTGATGAGAATATTAAACAGATGCAATCAAACATACCTGCCTTTCTAGGTATTAACAATATTCTTTTGTGTTAGTATGCTATTTCTTTTCCAACAAATGTTTTCGACTCAATCTATACTAATTTTACCTTTTTCCAAATTCCCAGAAATTCCTGCAGCTTTCAATCATGACTTTTACTCTTACGTTATATAATCTTCTGTTTATTAAGCTTACAGCTACTACAGTAACAATGTGACAGCTTTCTTTTCTTCTATTTTAAAAAAATGCAGTATCATTTCTACATGAATGTAATGGGTACTATTCCTTACATTTATGACAAAGATTCTACCAAAAAACTTAATGACCAGTTTTTTTGTTATTTAACAATCTGCTTTTCTACTTTAAAATATAATACTCAAATACACTATTTCTCTACCTTATTTATTTCAATGTGTTTGCCTTTTAGCCAGCGAGCCACTTAAAAACTCTTATATCTACATTCTTTATTTTAAATTTATTTCTACTTCGGACTTTATCCTACTAGAATGACTTATTTTAGACCCAACCTTACAGGTCAATCTAGCCAAATAGGAGGGACTGAAAAAGAAAGCATGCAGGTTGTTTGGTTTTTATAGTTTTTAGTATTCTAAGGCATCAAATTCTTTTAGACTTTTTGAAGTAGGCTAAATTATTAAAATTTATTCGTGATAGGGAAAGGCCAAAAAAGTGGGCGAACCCTATTAGATTACATCCCAACTTCAGCAAGTGTTCTTCCAAAACAGCGTGATTGCACACATTGTGGTGCGAAAAAATTCCTTCATGAAACTGCCAACTTTTGTTGCTCTAATGGAGATATAGTTTTAGCTAGCAACCCAATTCCTCCTCTTTTAAAAGAACTATTGACTTCATCTTCCGAAGAGGCCAAATTATTTAGAATATGCATAAGAACAATTAATAACATCTTTGCATTCACTTCTTTTGGAGTTAAATGTGATAAAAATCTAGCAAAGAGAAATAAAGGAGTGTACACTTTTAGGATTCAGGGGCAAGTTTATCATTTCATCAATGATTTAGAAGCATCAAAAAATTTGCAGCTCTACTTTCTTTATGCTGAAAATGAGCTGATAAATCGTTTAAATGCATGTCCGCGCCTAACAGAAAGTATCATCCAAAAGGTTATGAACATTCTCCACCATAATCCTTATGCTCGATTTTTCCGTGGGTTAAAAGAGGTTCATAACCTTGATACTTATCGTATTGTTTTGAGAACAATGCCTGGTGTCGATCAAAGAGTGTTCAATAAACCAATAGTATCCCAAGTTGCTGCGCTTTGGGTTGAAGGAGAAGAAAATGGAGAAACATGTCGAAGAAATATTCAAGTTCACACTCATGGTGGTCATTCTCATAATATAGAATACTACTATAGGTGTTATGACCCATTGCAATATCCTCTTCTTTTCCCTTTTGGTGAACTTGGTTGGTACCAAGGAATCAAAAAAAAGGGAAAGAAAGTCCACAAAAAAAAGGCAAGGGGAAAGAATGCTAAAAGTTTTGTTTCCCCGATGCTTGCTGCTACAGCTGAAGAATTAATACAGATGGAACAAGATGGTGAGTCAAACCAATATTTTTTATCTATCTTTACTTCAGTTTTAGTATAGTACCATTAGCTCATTCTTTTTTCTGATGTGTATTCCAACAATGGCGAAAATAGACAGCGATCCAGATTTTGTTTCTGTGAGGGAGTATTATGCTTATAAGTTGCAAATCAGGGATAATGATGAGTCATTTTTACTTCATTTTGGTAGGCTTACTCAACAATATGTAGTAGACATGTATGTTAAGCTTGAATCTTAGAGATTAGATTTTTTTAAATCACAACAAGAGGAAATAAGGAAAGAATTCTTGCAAGGGATACAAGACTGTGTCGCTACTGGTGAAACACAAGCAGCAAATGTTGGTCAGAGAATTTTTTTGTCGGCAAGCTTTATTGGAGGGCCAAGAAATATGAGGAGAAAATATGTAGATGCAATGACCTTGGTCCAAAAATTTGGCAAGCCAGACATTTTTTTGACCATGACTTGCAACCCAAATTGGCCAGAAATAAAACAGCACTTGATTGAAAATGAAGGAGCACAAAATCGTCCTGATTTAATTGTTCGAGTCTTTCATGCTAAGTTTGAAGAATTAAAAAATGAGTTTTTTAAGAAAAACATTTTTGGTGAATTGGCAGCTTATACATATGTAATAGAGTTCCAAAAAAGAGGGCTGCCACATGCACACTTTCCTTTAATTCTAAAATCTCAGTACAAGATGTTTAGACCTGAGGAATATGACAAAATCGTAAGTGCTGAGATTCCAGATAAGCTTAGATATCCACATCTGTATAAGATGGTTAAGAAGCACATGATACACAGTCCATATCGTATGCTTAATCTATCAAGTCCGTGTATGACTAAAAAAGGTAGATGTAGGCATTCACATCCAAAGGATTTTTGTGAGGAAACAATTCAGACCCTTGATTCTTATCCATAGTACTGCCAGAGTAACAATGGTCTTAGACTGACAGTTAGACATCATGAGCTTGACAATAGATGGGTTGTTCCTTACAATGCATATTTGCTTGCTAAGTTCAATTGCCACATCAATGTTGAAATCTGTTCAACAGTTCAGGCTGTTAAATACATCTATAAGTACATCTGTAAAGGGCATGATAGAATCAGCTTTCTTATTAACTCTAATAATCCAAATAGCCAGATTGATGAAATTCAGCAGTACCAAGCAACTCGATGGGTTTTACCACCTGAGGCTGCATGGAGGCTTTTTCGTTTTGCTATGGGTGAGAATTATCAGCCTGTAAATTTTAAAAAGCATGAGAATCTTAGGAATGTTGTAAGCAATCCAAGGAATAAAAAGACAATGTTAACAGAATTTTTCCATATGAATGTAACTGATTCAGAAGCAAAGAGATTGAAATGTACATATTCTGAATTCCCAGACCATTTTGTTTGGCTGCCTGATGAGAGGCGTTGGAAAATAAGAGAGCGAGGGGATTCTATAGGAAGAATAAATTCTGCCCATCCGGCTGAAGGGAAAAGATATTATCTTAGACTTCTTTTGTCAAAAGTTCATGCTCCTAGATCTTTTGAAGATTTAAGAACTCATAATGGAACACAAGTAACCACTTTTCGTGAAGCAGCACTTCTAAGAGAACTGCTTCAAGATGATAATAGCCAAGATCATTGCCTTCAAGAAGCTTCTTTGTTCCATATGCCTTATGAAATGAGAAAACTTTTTGCAGCTCTTTTAGTTTACTCATGTCCTCGCAATCCTAGGCAGTTATGGCTAAAATTTGAGTCTGTCATGTCAGAAGATTTTATGAGATGTCCACATTTGACTCCTAGAGAAGTGAGGAAAAAGGTTTTACAACAAAAAAGTGGATTTCTTGAATCAATGGGAAGAAGTATAAATTCATTTGATTTGGTTCCCAATAAATTATCATCTTTTGATGTTGAGAACCAAACAAGAGAGCTTCTAGCGGAAAGAAACATAACAGTGTGTCAAGAAGACTTGAATACAATTGCTTTGCTTAATGAAAAGCAAAAACATGCATTTGAAGTTATAACTCAGCACATCTATGAGAATAAGAGTGGTGCCTTTTTTGTTGATGGCCCTGGAGGTACTGAAAAATCATTTCTATAGAGCGCTTCTAGTTGATGTTAGGTCTAAAGGATACTTAGCACTTGCAACAGCTACTTCAGGCATTGCTGCGTCCATATTACCAGGAGGCAGAACTGCCCATTCCCGATTTAAAATCCCAATTGACCTCTCAGAAGGTAGAGCATGTAAAATCAGTAAACAAAACAGCCTCGCACTTATGATCAAGGAATGTAAACTGATCATCTGGGATGAGGCTCTTATGTCCAAAAGATCTGCAATTGAAGCACTAAATGACCTGTTGCAAGATTTACTTAATTCACCAAAGATTTTTGGTGGAAAAGTCGTCGTCTTCAGTGGCGATTTTAGGCAGACATTGCCAGTAGTTCGTAGAGGAACTCAGTCTAAAACAATAGATGCTTGCATGATCAATTCTCCTATATGGCCTTTGCTTGAGAAATTGAATCTAACAGAAAATATGAGAGCTCGATTTGATAGCTCATTCATTGAGTTCTTGCTTAGAATTGGTGATGGAATTGAAACCACTCAAGAAGGTAGTTTTGTAAAGATTCGTTCTTCTATTCTGCTTAAAAATAGTGCAACTGACTATGCACTTGATGATTTGCTGAATTCAGTTTACCCAAACATACAATGCAGATCAGAAAATCTTGCCACTCCATTGAACCGAGCAATTCTAACAACAAAAAATGCTTTTGTTGATGAGATCAATGATATTCTTATTAACAGATTCCCTAGTGAAGCAGCTGAATATCTCAGTTTTGACGAAACTTTAAATCCAAATAATCAAGGTCAATATGAAGATATTTTAAACTCTCTTTCTCCGAGCGGCCTTCCACCCCATAGATTAATCCTAAAGGCTGATGCACCAATAATTTTGCTCAGAAATTTAGACCCAACCGAAGGCCTTTGTAATGGAACACGATTAGTATGCAAGAATCTAAGCGAAATATTATCCATGCTCAAATAGCAATTGGCAATTTTGCTGGAAAAAATGTCTTCATCCATAGAATCCCACTGCAACCTCCCACTGATGAGCAATATCCTGTACCATATAGAAGAACTCAATTTCCAATTCGTTTATGCTTTGCAATGACAATTAACAAAGCACAAGGGCAAACACTCGATTTTGTAGGCATTTACTTTAAAGAGCCCGTCTTTTCACAGGGACAACTTTATGTTGCATTGTCACGTGCAAAGACAGCTTCACATGTAAAAATGCTCATTAGACCTGTCTTTTTTGACACTCCTGCAATAGATCGGACTAAAAACATTGTATATAGAGAAGTCCTTAAGACTTCTCGATTAGCTGTCAAGTAAACACATAAGCTACTATTCTTTCTCCCCTCTTTAATTAGTCATTTGACACCTGTAGTGATCCCTCATACCATCATTTGTCTTTACTATATGTGCAACTAGAAATGGCATGACAATACCTTCCAGTGAATCAGATTGTTGAAGGAATAAAATGATGGACAGTATTGGTTCAAGTTATTGAGATGGGACACGTTCAAGTGAGCCGTGGTGCAAGACCAATCAACTATCGCCGCTTCCTTCTTACAGATTCTGACGTAACAGACACATAAACTTGCTGATTCATGGCTTTTGTATATATTGATATATACCTATCTATTATTTCTATATTTATACTCCTTTTCCATTGCTACTTGAATAGGGAACAAAAGTCTCAACTGTTATCTACGGCAATGACATCCGCTATTTTGCTGGCATGCTCCTTCCCTTTAGGAGATATTACATCTCCAGTGCATCTCTTCGCAAATCAGATCTAAAATACAGGGTCAGTGACTATCCGCATTCCTGGGTCTGTGATAACCCCACCTTCCCCTAAGGCGAACCAAAAGGGGTTGGCGGACCGCCTGCTCGGCTCTCGCCGAGACTCACTACAATCCTCAGTCAAATTGAAATGCCAACTTTAAATAATTACAGTAGAACTCCAACAATTACGTTCAAGTACTTCCCAGTAATAACATAACCATACATCTTACAATTTAAACTCCATTACATAGAACCCAAGTATTTCAAAATCATGTTACAATCATGAAATGTTACTTCCATACTTTAATACAATAAGCCCATCGTCCAAGACACCAGGAATAATATACATTGATGAACTAGAGTTAATCCAGTTAGTCCCTCTAGTAAGTCTCTTCAAGTGCTTCCTCTGTCTCGAGTCCCTGTGGGGGGGGAAATAAAACATTTTTGGGGTGAGTTTAAAAGCTCAGAAAGGTTCCGAAAATTAAGCAAATATACATTTAGTCAAAATCTTAACACTTGAATTGAATAGCACTTTTCCAAAATATTTACCATTCAACTTAAATCATGAGCAAAGCCTTTCATGGAGAGCGATAGTAAATCATACTTGAGTTAATTCCAAACACGAGTAAATCTCTTCGGGGAAACTCATTTCAGCCACTTGAGCATTTAAACAATAAATAAACAAGCAATTCACTTCAATCACTTCAAAGGTACTGAGACGAGATGAGAGGTGCCTACCACCCTGATTTGGTGTGACACATACCTTCGATTCACTTACACTTAAAATACTGAGATGAGATAAGAGGTACCTCCCACTCATTCGAGTGTGGTACATACTATCTCTCAATACGTATGGCCGACGAGACAACGCTCCAATCGACATATTCACAGCTAGGATTAAGGCGGGATGAGAAGTACCTACCACTCATAGAGTATGGCACATACTGTCGCTTATCACATAGGGTCGATGAGACAATGCTCCAATCGACTTATTCAACATTCACTCTCAAGGCGGGATGAGAGGTACCTACCACTCATTGAGTGTGGTACATGCTACCACTTAACAAATTTGGTCGACGAGACAACGCTCCAATCGACTCATTCAAAGTTAAGATTCAAGCGGGATGAGAGGTACCTACCACTCCGTGGAGTGTGATACATACTTCCACATAACACATATGGCGGGATGAGAGGCACCTACCACTCACTCGAGTGTGGTACATACTTCCGCTTATCAACACAAATCAAATTTCAAGTCACAGCACATATTCAACATATAACTCATCTCTAATCACAGTCTCAAATTCACATGAACAAATCACCATCTCAGTTAGTATTTGTGAATCAAGACAAGTAACATACATAGAAACTCACAAACTCTTTATAATTTTACTTGTAAAGCATTTCATTGGGAAATAGTAGTAAATCACTTCAATAAAACATTCCTTTGTAAATACTAGCAATTCATTTCACAAATCATTCCTTTGCAAACCATAGCAAGATTTTCATTTAAAAGAAAGTTAGAACACTCACCGAAATAGTAGGGTTCAGCTTCCACGTAAGGTTCAAGTTCAGTTCCTTGTACACTCCCTAGAACAATTTCAAAAACAGTAGTTGAGATTCACTTCTTTACTTATTAACTAAAACATTCCACTTTCACTTCCTAGTTTCCAATCAATATTTTTCCCAAAATCCCTCAAGGAAAAACACTCATTTTACATGATTCAACATTCAAATGAGTCTTTTGAAATTCACTATATCACTTTTATCACAAAACTCAACACTCACTCTTTGACAATACTTTAATATAACTTTAAAACATTTCAAACCATATCTTTATTTTCAAAATTTATTAATTTAGCCACAATACTGTAAAACTCTCAAATTCCCTCAAATAACATTTTTCACTCAAAAATTCACAAGAAATTTCACTTTTCATCTTTTAAAATTCATACACTCATAAATGAACATACCATATGTTTTCTTAGACAGAAATTCATCACAATAACCACAAAATCTCGAAATCAAACATGAAAATTACCAAGCGTGGGTTTGGCCGTCTCATACATTTTCCATCACAATTTCCAACAACAAAACCCTACTTTCTAACCATATCATGACAAATTTCACAAATATCAAACAAATCCCAATCAGGTCCTCAAGTCCGCTACCTAGAGGCCACCTCAAGTCCGCTACCTAGGTTGGAAATTCAAGAGCCCAACTTCATCATTTCAAATATAGCCATTTTTACCAAAGTAAACCACAGATCTATGATATTTAACACTAATAAAGCTACATCTAGTAGTTTTGAAGCTTATACCTTCAGATCTAAGCAGATCTAGCAAGATCACTCAAGATCTTGTGAGCACTTCACGGGAAATGACACTCCAAGCTCGATATCTCCAAGAAGTTCCAACCTTAGCTTGAGATCTTCTTACTTTGATGTTGATTTCCACCAAAAACTCAAGATCAAGCAATACACCACTCGAACAAGCTTTATTTCTTCACTTTTCTCTTCCCTCAAGTTGAACCACTTCTCTCTCTCTCACACTGGCTGCCAAGATGAAGATGAACAAGCCCAAAATCCTTCAATCAAGTCTCACAACTTCAAGATGATGAATGAAGAAGAAACTTGGAAGATCAAGGTTGAAGCTTTTCTCTCTCTTTTCTCCTTCAAATTTCAAACCAGCCCTCTCACTCCTTTCCTCTCTCACGGCTGCTACAAGGTGAAGAAGATGATGGTCTTCAATGATGCTTGAAGCTTCAAGGAAGCAAGGAAGAAGAAGAAGGAAACCAAGAAGACAAATCTCTCTTTTCTCTCTTTATGGCGGCTGCTCTCTCTCTCTCTAAGCCCAAATTGCAGCTGGAAAAATGAAGCTTCAAGAGGCCAAAGTCAAGTCTTAAGGGGACAAAAGTGCCATTTCCTATTTTAAGGAAAAAGTGCTTTTGGGCACTTTATGTCAACAGTCTAACTTACACTATTTTACTCCATTCCGACACTATCCAACCTTAATAATATTTTCACAATATCACTACATATGCTCGATTTTAACTTAGAGTCACTAATCACGCTCTGGTAGAAAATTAAACACTTAATTCGGCCAAAACCACACACCGGCAAATAATTCGTTCAAAATTCTCTAAATTGGAAAATAATCACTCAAAACATATATTCCCTCATATTTCAATGAATAAACACAATATAAATAATATTTGGCATTTTTAAAATAAAATCGAGATTTTTCGAGGCCCTCACAGGGTCATTCATAACAGAACATTAATTGAAGAATATGCAGAGCAAGTTCCACCACCTATCCCATGTCATTTTGATCTGACTGAATTCAAGAACTTATTCAGATTTGCAGACACAGAAAATCTGCAAAGTAAGTTCCCTCTAATTCAAATTAATTAGCTTCACCACTTACAACTTTTTTTAAGCTTAAACTGAATTAACTCACTTTTTCAATTAATAGATGTTATGGCTATTGTGGTGCATGCTTTTCCATCTAAGAAGCAAGGCCTTGATTCAACAACCAGGGATTTTGTTTTGATTAATGAAGCGCAAAAGAATCAATAATAACATTTTACTTTTGCTGAATACACAAAGTTACTCCAATTGCTGATTTTATACTTTTTCTTTTCCTAAAGGAAAATGCCAATGATCCTCACTTTATGGAATGAATTTGAGGCAAATGAAGGCATGCAGCTTGCAAACACTATTGGAGATGGGAACATCATCATAGTTATGAGAGTTAAAGTAACCACATTCAGCTGTAAATAATTCTGCCCATCTTTAGCTGTTACTGCTTTGCATGTTATATAGTCAAAAATGCACCAAGCTAATTCAGAATTTTTAAAATTAGATTTGTCTATGACAACTAGAGCTGCAAGTTCTCTCCTCATAAATCCTCCCACTCCTCAGGCCAGCACTCTGAGAATGGTAAGCTTTATTTATCTTCATTCTACACTAATTTTTTCTATTTTTTCCTTTTCCCCTTTTGACTTTTCTTTTCCCCATCTCTATTTTGCTTAGTAAACTCTCTACTCTACAGTTACCACTAACCCTCTATCTATATGTAATTAAAATACCTTTACGGTTGCTTGATTTAATTGCTCACTCACAGAAAATACAAACTCATTGCACTTTAACGTCTTAAACCTATCACCATAGCAGTTACAATTGCACAATATAATGCAAAGTGTGCATAAGACTTACAATGGCATGAAAACTTTAGCTTCATAATTGACAATGTATCATATAACACTACAATCACTTCTCTTCTTTTTTTAAGTATTAGGTCATGCGTAGTAACCATATGTGGAAATTTGTTTATTTCTTGGGTTTTTCTTAATTCGTTATCATCCTTTGACATTCTTTGAGCAAATTTGATGGAATCCTACTATTCTTAGTACATGTCAGTTGTTTGTTAATAGCTCCTTCCCTCTGAACAGCATTAAACATTCATGCTGGACAGAAATTTAATGTCTTGAAAACAGTACAGATTGTATTTGCATCATTTACTCCTTTCAAATTCAGCTTTTTTTTAATTAAGTTGTCCTTATAATTGCAGTACATTATAGTTTACAACCATTGTTAAGTTGCCACCTGGTTTTTTTCTATTTCACAGGACATGATGGAATTAGAGATTGTCATAAATGTTTGTTCATTTACGCCTTTTTCCCATGCTTTATCACTTAAAGATAACATACGACTGCCAAGCTTTAGTAATGTTATAGCAGGATTGCTTGCCATTCTATTTTTTCTTCGTTGTTAAATATCACTTCTACATGCTTCAAGAAATAATACGACTCATGTAACACAAACATGTAGATAAATTATAGCAATTTCATCAGTTTTTAATTCTCTGTTTATCTTTCGAGCTTTAGTTTTTACTCAACCACCCATAGTCTACTCATAAAACCTTCCTCATGCTCTTGTATTATTGCTCCAATTTAATTTCCTTTGCCATTGTGATGTCATATGAATGCTGCTTGGTGGTTTGACATATAGTCACACTTTTTCCCACTTTATAAAAATATAAAATGTTCATAGTGTTTATCAAAGAAATTTGACTTTGATTCATTTTCCATTTACATAAAGTATGAAAAAGTAGTCTGTGAACTTAAATTTCTCAGTTGGATTTGTTTTAAAGTAACACATGAGTGGAACTGCCTATGAGAGGCACAACAAAAGTCTGTTTGCAGCGCAATCCCACTTGACTGTTTTTAGGTTATCAAATAAAATTCCTTGGCGTAATACTGCATGGACCTTTTACCAACGATAATAATGGAATGAAAGAAAAAAGAAGCAGTATCAGGGAACGCTCTATCTTAAATCTTTAAAAAGATAATTCTTCAACTAAGTGTATACCATGACATTGATTTCAGATCTTTCCAAATTCTCAACAATTTTCATACTTCACCTTTTGTCTCATAGAATGTAGTGAAACATCAGTTAGAAAGATTAAAAAAGGATCCTTTAATCATTAATATATTGCCTCTCAATGTATTTTTTTTTTTAGATGTAAAAAAAATTTTCATAAAAGCTAGAGCTTTATCTAAGGCTTTTTTTTTTACCTCTTTTCATGCATTTCTCCTTTTGTTAAAAATACTGCCCTTATAGAAGGAAACTTTAATATATATATATATATATATATATATATATATATATCTGGCAGAACAATCAGCGACACTTTGTGACTATGATTTATATTTTCTCTATTACTTTTTGTATCTTCTCATGGAACATGCAAGCTCAAATAAGAAACTTCTTTTACTTACAAAAAACAATCAAAGGAAACAAAAAATTATACCTTCTGTTTTTTCTGGTCCTAATCGTAATATTTTCTTGCACTTGGAAAAAAGGTTTGTCTCATGAATGACGAAATCTTAAAGTTGCTTTTCTTCTTCTTTCCTGTAACCTAATACTCCATGCACATGCATACGAATACATGAATGTGATGGTTAAATAAAATGTACACTTAGTTATGTTTACTTTAGTGTACTGGTTTAGATGTTATTCCATAAAAGAGATAAAAATATATAGGCTTTTTTTTAAAATGAACTGATATAAAAAAAAGGACTGATTAAAGGATTCATTCAATTTCACCTATGGATACATGTACATGTTGGTATCTGCCTTTCTAAATTCCATACTTTTTTATTCTATTTCCCCGTTAGCATAAGTGTTTTCTCTCTCTGCTAGCTATTGCCATGATTTCCTCTTTAATCTCTTCAATTGCCTTCCTTCTTGATTTTGTTTTCCATATCTTTTTCGTTTTTCTATATCTCTGCCTGTATAGATTTTCCTTCTTTTTCTTTAGATCCACCTTTCAGTCTTGCATTTCAAACTCATAAAATTTACTTTGGCTGTAATAGTAAAGAAGCCAGCAATCACATTGATGTAAACTGGAATATTTTCTTATGCAAAATTTGGCTTATAGTTTTCCTATAACAACAGAGGTAGCATGTTCCATTCTGTATAACAAGAAAAAAGGCCACCGTTCCTTCTTCAATAGATGAATTCAAGTCTTTGAAAGAACAGATCACCACAAATGAAAAATTCCATTTTTTAGCAACCACTCTCCTTTCACTGATTTGGAGGCTTTTAACACGTACATAGAAGTCTGTATGATAGGGTGCAATTTTAGGTGTTTATTGTATTAATATTTCCTAGTTATTTAGACTAAAAATTGCATTCTTTGATAGATTCTACTGATTTTGTGTAATTGGTGGTCAAATGCAGGAAATTGTGAAAAAGGGTGCTAAATGGCTGAAATTTCAGAAGAGATCCCGACAGTTAGGCACGGGCACGCTTAATACGGGTGGTCTTGGCTGAGGTGTCAAGATCCCAAGTCTACATGGCAGTTTCCAAATATTAAGAGTCCCAAAATTGAAGACATGCTGGAATTAGTCTCTTGTTTTCTTATTTAGTAGTTTATTTGTATTAGGAAATTACTTTACTATTTGCATTAGGAAAGTTAGAGCTTGATATCTTTTTAGGAGTTTCTTATTTTCTGTTTGGGGTTGACCGTGGCTATTGAAGGAAAAAGGGGGAGTTTTTCCCTTTTGGACTTGGATTGGGATTCTCCCCTACACCTAAGGAGCCAGCCCACGGAGTATATATAAGTAGTAGTAGTTGATAGGTTAAGGGTTCCGTGAGTTTTCATCTCCAATCAAGCACTCCGGACGAAACCATCAGGAAGCATTGGGCTTCCTTTTCTCCCTTTTTATCAATATTATTCCTTTCTTCTTTTCTATCGCTATTTTTCTACTTTCAACAATTCACACATGGCTTTGTTGATTTCCATCGAAGTCTTTGGTGGAATTTCTCACGTCATGCGTGGCTAAGTTTCTTGTCTAGTCAAAGATCAACTCGACGACGCAGTCTAACATATCTGTGAGATCTAATCGATTTGTCATTTGTTCGTTTAAATCTTTAGTATTTATATGTTCTCTGTTTTATGTTAATATGATTGTTTTGTTAGTTCGATGTCAAGGGTCTGATATTCATATTAACTTGATAATCTAATTTAATTTGCTAAACCGTAATTGTTTAGTAAATTAACATTAGTTGGCAACTGACGTATACGCATGTTAGGGGGACGTATGATCTAATCTAAATAAACCCTGGTAGTGTGTTTGTTGGTTAGGGTTTGGGCTTTTCTAATTCTTAGTGCAATTGAGAAATTAAATCTACACAGGGTTGTTTCTTAATTAGGGGTATTTAAGCATACCTTACTTACCTAAAACCTAAGGAAGAGTTGGTCGTTTGAGAGGTTTCGGCGCCACTATAACCAGCCTATTAAGGAATTAAATGAATTAATATTGCATCGATGACCGGTATATGGGTAATGCAGTAGTTGGATCTTTGACTAGAACTCATCTCTCATCTATTTCATTCTCTTATATTTTAGTTATTTTGTTTTGTTATTTGATTTTTAATTAATTCCTTTTCATCTCAAAAATCCCCCCATTTCCCGTGCTTGAGAAGAAACAAATTTTCCCAGTCCCACGAGGAGCGATCCTACTCACCCTTATACTCAAAATTTATATTTCCTGGAGTAGGTATTTATTATTTACTGCTTTTGTCAATTTTGGCGCCGGTGCTTGAATTATTTGTTTCTTTTTGAGTTCGTCTTTTTGATTTATTTTTTTTTCTTTTCAGTTTTTTTCTTCTTTATTTTCTTACTAGTCGATGGCTGTTAATTTTTAATATTTTGGTAATAGACTGGACTTTGTATCTAATTGGGTTAATGAGACCTCTTCTATTAGTGATCCTCATTTAAATGATTTGGCCTCTCTTGTGCAAAAGTTGAGTGATAGACAAAAACAACAAGTCAACACTTGTGGAATATGTCAGTTGGATCATCTAACTGACATGTGTCCATTACTTCAAGATGATATGAATGCCCAATTTTGTGATGTTGGAGTATTCCAAAATTCACCTCCACCAATGTTTGATCCTTATTCAAATACGTATAGTCAAGGATGGTGGGACTACCCCAGCTATAGCTATGCAGAGAGGCCAACATCTCAACTCTCATCTTCTGATGGAGGGAATTCTTTGGAAGATCTTGTCAGAAACTTGGCCATAAGTACTGCTCAATTACAGCAGAGCACTGCTCAATTTCAGCAGAGCAGTGCTCAATTTCAGGAAGAGACAAGAACTGGTATGCACAATCTGGAGATTCAAATAAGTCAATTGGCAACAACCGTCAACCGTTTGGAGTCTCAGATGTATAGGAAGCTACCGTCTCAACCGGAAGCTAACCCTGAGAATGTTAGTGCAATAGATGCAGTTGAAGAGGAAGTTAAAAATGAAGGATCTCAACCTCCAATTACTCCAATGGAAGAGTCTAGCAAACAACCTCCAATTATGGTGATATCTTCTTCATCCTCAAACCAATGTGTTCTTGAATTTCATTCTATATATCCTGTTGATGAAATTGACTTTATTATACCAGAAAAATTTGAGTTTCATGGCAGGAATAATTTAGGAGTCGTGATGACTACTAAATTATTAATTGGTCACGATGGAGGAGTGAGTGAAGATTTGAGATTGTTATTTGATTGCTTAGTGCCACCCACTAGTCAATGGAAGAAAAGAGCTCGTGCGCATAAAGATTACTCTACTTATGAAGGGTATGAAGATTATGTAGAGAAGAAAGCAAGGAAGCGAGCTACGCGATTTTATCCTCCCTGAGCAGAGACAGTTATGTCTAGCCAAAGACGTTAAAGAAAGGCGCTACTTGGGAGGCAACCCAAGAATTTTATTTTTTTCATTATTTCATGTTGTTAAATTTTGATTCCTCCATATTTCGAGTTTTTAATCCTTGTGTTATGTCATTTTCTTGTTTTAACAACAATTTTGTGTTTGTAGGTCTTGGGTGCGTGTGCCAAAACATTGCTCAATGGAGTTTTAGTTTAGAAAACTTTCACAGCGTGCCTCACGTCTTAAGGAGGAAAAGTCGATCATTTTTTTCTCTACACAAAATTTTTTTTTGACGAAGGGTTTCTGGTTATGACATGCCTCTGTAAGGAGGAAAGGCTTCAAAAAAAAAAAAAATAAGGGATGAAGACTCTCCAAGTTATGCGTCTTAGGAGGAAGGAGTCTTCCACCTAAAAAAAAAAAAAATCCCTCTGTTCACAGATTAGGAAACAAGTCTTGACCAACCTTTTCAAAAAAAAAAAAAAAATCTACCTCCTTTTCTTTTTCATTTTCTTTTCTTTCCTTTTCTTCTTTCTCTTCTTTGCAGCTTTCCTCTTCCTTTTCTTTTCTTCCAATGCAAGCTCAGTTCTTTCTTCTTGTTCCGCCACTATCCCCCCCGTCTTTCCACCACCATCATCTATGGATATTCGACTCCGGGATATGGAAGAGCAGATTCAGCAATTTGATCATCACCTGGCTAATTTAGAGCTTCAAACTTCCACCCTGGCACAGAATTTGGCTGCTTACTTCACCATGTGGGCTTCCGTCCACCATTCCCCTCGAGCCTCAGATCCATTGTTCCACCCCCCTCGAGTTCAGGGAAGTTCCGTTTGCCCTTTATGCATTTTTTTTTCTGTCTTTTTATGTGATACATTGAGGGCAATGTATGCTTTAGGTGTGGGGGAGGGTTCCTATGCTTAGTCTTGCGTTTTGCATTTTACTTCCTATTCTGTGATAGTTTCTATTGAAAAAAAAAAAACAACAAACAATGACGAATGCTACTGAGATGTGGGTATGCGTTGTGAGTTCATGCCAATGGGGTTTTATACTTTTCCTAGATGATGGAATTAATTGAGGAATATGTTATATTTGACAGTGATTCTTTACCACCCATGTGAGTTTTTGGGCCTAACTGCGAGCACTTTCCTAAACTTGCTCTATGTTTATTTGTTGAGTGGTATTCCACATGGGTTGAGCATTCTAGAACTTGCTCATTTATGCATGTCAAGGCCACATTTAAATGAATTTGATGCATTAAAATGATAAGGGCGCTTAGGACTAACCACTTTTGACTTTAAAAAAAAAATCCTTCCTTTATTTTGTCTACCCTAGTGAACCAATTTGAGCCTTTACCCCTTCTTTTTGTTTAAAACCACATCTATTAGCCTAAGACCTCTTTTTAGACTCTCTTTTGAACCCATATGTTAAAGAAATGCTTGAATTTCAGTGCATCAGGACCAGTGTGTTATTTGCAAGGCAATAGATGAGAAAACAAGTGTAGCAAGCTAAGGCGCTCTGTGTGTTGGTTGTCTCTATTGTCTTGAAAAGAAAAAGAAAAAGAAGAAGAATTGAAAAAAAAGAAGAAGCAATCAATGGAAAAAGGAGAAAAGAAAATTGAAAAAAAATGATGAAAAAGAAAGAAAGAAAAAAAAAAGATGTGTGAAGTTTTGTGATGTGAAAATAGCAAGCACCAATACAAGCTACGTTTGTTTGGTTGATGAAGTGTTAATTTGCCTTGAAAGTTGAAATTTGTAAAGAAATTGTGCATTGGAATGTTGGCATTTTCTTTGGCGTATTTACACCCAAAAATTGACCCTTTATCCTACCTTCACCTAAGCCCCATTACAACCTTATAAAAGTCCCTTTAATTTTTGTATTAAATTCGTTATTGAGTGGTGGAGATGTGATATATGAGCAAGCCTATGGTAAAGTCATTCCATGGTGTTGAATTGAGTAATATGCGATATCCTTTACATCTTGGAGTGAATGAGTGTATTTTCTAAATTCCTTTGTGAGGTTTGTCAAAATTGGCATATTCTGATTTTAATGAAGTTGTTGGGAAGTGTGGAATTCCCTAATTGGTATGACTTGCTATGATTGCTCTACATCTTGGTTGTTTTTCTGAGCTGGGATATGCTTGAGGACAAGCATCATTTAGGTGTGGGGGAGATTGATAGGGTGCAATTTTAGGTGTTTATTGTATTAATATTTCCTAGTTATTTAGACTAAAAATTGCATTCTTTGATAGATTCTACTGATTTTGTGTAATTGGTGGTCAAATGCAGGAAATTGTGAAAAAGGGTGCTAAATGGCTGAAATTTCAGAAGAGATCCCGACAGTTAGGCACGGGCACGCTTAATACGGGTGGTCTTGGCTGAGGTGTCAAGATCCCAAGTCTACATGGCAGTTTCCAAATATTAAGAGTCCCAAAATTGAAGACATGCTGGAATTAGTCTCTTGTTTTCTTATTTAGTAGTTTATTTGTATTAGGAAATTACTTTACTATTTGCATTAGGAAAGTTAGAGCTTGATATCTTTTTAGGAGTTTCTTATTTTCTGTTTGGGGTTGACCGTGGCTATTGAAGGAAAAAGGGGGAGTTTTTCCCTTTTGGACTTGGATTGGGATTCTCCCCCTACACCTAAGGAGCCAGCCCACGGAGTATATATAAGTAGTAGTAGTTGATAGGTTAAGGGTTCCGTGAGTTTTCATCTCCAATCAAGCACTCCGGACGAAACCATCAGGAAGCATTGGGCTTCCTTTTCTCCCTTTTTATCAATATTATTCCTTTCTTCTTTTCTATCGCTATTTTTCTACTTTCAACAATTCACACATGGCTTTGTTGATTTCCATCGAAGTCTTTGGTGGAATTTCTCACGTCATGCGTGGCTAAGTTTCTTGTCTAGTCAAAGATCAACTCGACGACGCAGTCTAACATATCTGTGAGATCTAATCGATTTGTCATTTGTTCGTTTAAATCTTTAGTATTTATATGTTCTCTGTTTTATGTTAATATGATTGTTTTGTTAGTTCGATGTCAAGGGTCTGATATTCATATTAACTTGATAATCTACCGCCAATTTAATTTGCTAAATCCGTAATTGTTTAGTAAATTAACATTAGTTGGCAACTGACGTGTACGCATGTTAGGGGGACGTATGATCTAATCTAAATAAACCCTGGTAGTGTGTTTGTTGGTTAGGGTTTGGGCTTTTCTAATTCTTAGTGCAATTGAGAAATTAAATCCTACGGGCGTACCTAGGGTTGTTTCTTAATTAGGGGTATTTAACGGGCGTACCTTACTTACCTAAAACCTAAGGAAGAGTTGGTCGTTTGAGAGGTTTCCGGCGACTATAACCAGCCTATTAAGGAATTAAATGAATTAATATTGCATCGATGACCAGGTATATGGACTGTGTCTGAGTAGTTGGATCTTTGACTAGAACTCATCTCTCATCTATTTCATTCTCTTATATTTTTAGTTATTTTGTTTTGTTATTTGATTTTTAATTAATTCCTTTTCATCTCAAAAATCCCCCCATTTCCCGTGCTTGAGAAGAAACAAATTTTCCCCAGTCCCTGAGGAGACGATCCTACTCACCCTTATACTCAAAATTTATATTTCCTGGAGTAGGTATTTATTATTGCACAGGCTCGGCACCTGTCACTGTACATGAATTATAATAACAATGTACACAACGACTTTTCATTAGCATCTCATACTCCAGATCATTGACAGGACTTCCAATTTTTCTGGTATTTCCCTACTTTTCATTGCTATATATATATATATACATATATATATATATTCACTTTGATGTTTACATTTTCTCACCATTACAGATCTCTTTACAAATAAAGTATAATGCTTGATTTTACACATTTTAAATTTGACTTTTTCCTTTTGCAAAATTTCAAACAACGTGTGAATATATTATACAGCCAGAACACTTACTTTAAACAAATTTTGCAATGTTTTTTTCCACTGTCAGCTGCTATTATTGCACAATCACACAACTACAAGGCAAGAGAAATCAAATAAGATCAGAGGCCCTTTTAAAAAACAAAAAAGAAATCTTGACTGTTCTATTACTGTTATTTCCTTCTCCTGTAAACTTTTACTGCACATTATCAATCGCAATTGTATCACTGCTTGAATATGACATATCTCTTTCTATTGTCAGGTATGATCAAAACCACGAAGAAATTTCCCATATGCTTCAGAATGCCGCCTACAAAGATTCATCCAAACTGCTGCCTCCACCTGAAGATACTGATATCATCAGTATAAAAACTGCACTTAACACATTGAAAGATGTAAAAACACTTACAAACGTTTAAAATCTGCTTTTGACTGCCCTTTTTTTCCCTTTTAAACTTTTATCATCTCAAAATAGAATATTTTTGTTCACATATCTTTTCTATTTAAAGCATGCTTTATTTTTCCTCCTCACCTAACGTAATATCAATTGTAGATCAAGACTGCCTGGATTCAGGGAAACACCACTATGACTCCTGGTCAGCGATCTTTCTGGTATACTGCATGTATTAATTGTCAAAAAGCTGTGGATGCTCCTTTAGAATGGGTCATCAAGCGTCTATCCTGCAAGGAAGAATCTGGTGTTGAAGCAAGGTAAATATAACACATATATTCCACAGCACTAAATTCAAAACTTTTGACAAAATTCTTTAAAAATTTTGTGTTTTTAATTCGATTGACTACGTTTTCCCCATTCCTACAAGTAATGTTTTTATGTGCCAACTTGACCATTGCAATAGTATGTTAATTTCAGACTCATTTTATTGATAATCCAAGTATTTAGCTTTTCTTAAACAACTTGCACCTCTTATGGAACCAATAACCATATTCATCTCCTATTTTGCGTTGTCCAGGGAAAAAAGAATGGCTAAATTTATTATACAGAATATAATTTCAGCATAACAGAAATTTC